>OY728123.1:273074020-273738020 GCA_963277665.1 Viscum album
AAAGGGGATTCTATGTTCAATGGCGTACCAGATATGAAACAATGGGTTTCTTTGAAATCTTATGTTGCACACAATGTGGAGTTATACCGAAAAATAAAATAATATTATTATATTATTTTAAATGGTAGTTAACGTGTAGTCGTTGTAATGGCAGGAATGAACATAACTAACTACAATATGATTATACATGTTAGTTAAATGTTTTTACATTTATCCAATAAAATTTAGAGGCTTAAAATGTGAATGAATGTAATTTTAAGCATAAATACCCTAATATTCTTTAAAAGGTCGATTTATCACCTTTTGATGGAGAACCCTCGTTAAATATAGTTTTTTTTACCTTTTATATGTTCTATTTGAAGAAATAAAATTATTCATTAAAATCAGGATATCTAAATTTACTTTGGGTAACTTTTTGGTATTTTTCTAATAATGTTCATTTTTTAATGGATAGGGAAAAATAGTGTATTTTAATTCAAAACTGCCTTTTAATATAATTTATTTATATGGTTAGATTATATTTATAATTGGTTTTAAAGTGTAATTATATTATATTTTTACCATTTAATCCAATTTTGGACAATGGAAGTAACTTCTCTTTGAAATTGGACATAAACAAGTGTCAATCTTTTGATAGTTATTATTTCTTAAAAGCACGTTTTTTGTTTTAACAGTGGGAATTAATTTTAAATTAATTAATAAAACTTCTATGTTTTGAATTTGGTAAAATAGACATAATTTTTTTATTTTAAATATCAAATGTATCTTAGGCGGAATTTTTGGTATTTTTCTGAAAACCTTCAATTTTTGATGAATAGTGAAAATACTAAGTAGTAGTTAAAAACTGACTTCTTCATTTAAATTAAATTTTACCTCTTTTTTTAATTGAATTTCAAAAATCCGACATACATGGTTGTTATTATTAAGTAAAATTTGGTTCAATAAGATGAAAATATTTTTTGGTTAATAGTAACTTTTGACTTTTATTTACCGCGCTTAAAGGTAAATAGGGTAATTCAAGGTAAAAATAATATTATAATAATATTAATTTACACTAACATGTATCCTAATCCAATTGTTTGATACATTTCCAACCATTGGGCATCCTTGGGTCGATTTTGGGACCCCATGGAGCCACTTAAGAGTGATAATGACACTTTATATTAATTAATTTAAAGTAGAGACAAAATGACATAAACATATATCTTTTAGTAAATCAATTTTTACATGGGTTTATATAAGTTATCTTCCTGAATATAAATATTCATTTGAAATATAAAAATATTTCCTGTATTATGGTATTTTTTTATAATTTTTAGACATCAAATAAATAAAATTATTTATGACACAATAATGATGCAGTGTTTACCTCATTAATGAATGATTTAAATTAATAACATTATAAATATTAAAAAAAAATATCCAAAACCTGTCCAATTATTATTGTATGGTTTTATTTAGAATATTATTCATCTTATCTTTTACTTTAATGAGATTTTGACCTTTATAAACCGAAAATCACTATATAATAAAATAATATTTTCAAACTTTCTTAAAGAGACCCTCCTCCCCCTTATAAAAATCCCTCACCCCTAACCCATTACTCACACCTATCAAGCCCCTTGGATCATCTATCCTCTGCCCAATTATTCTCCCTACATCCCTCTCTTCCACCTATAAGCCTTACCTTAGGCATAAGGTACTTCAAGAAATCCTTTTGGTTTAATCCAAAGGGAGTTACCCGATTTAAAGGTAACGTCTTCTCTTAAGTTATTTTGTTTTATTTTCCTTCTCCAATCCCCTAAACTCTTTTTATTCCTTTATTTTATAGAAACACTAGTATCCTCAATATACTAGGTTGTTTTGTTAGAAGTATTAAAACTACACTTACACACATCTCCATCTAATGGGTAAAGAACATATTGTTTCTGTGGACGGAAAACTACGGCCTCAGGAAATGATGATTGTTCAATTATCTCCAACCACCTCTCATGGTGGACATTATGATAGCACTGTATTTATATTTGATATATATTTTATTTATATTTTCTCTATTATTCTGTATTTTTAATTTATATCATACCTTTATGGTTTCCATTATGGGTAAACGTAATAATTTCATTTGAGGAAGTGCGGACTACCGCCCCCTCAAAGTGATATGACTCGTTCATGCCATATGTGTGATGTCTAAAGGATGGAGTTAATTAAATTATAAATTATATTATACTGTAATTATAATATTCCTATGTATCATTATGATTTCATTCAATTAAAATATGAAATAGAAATGAAAGTAGCGTTCATGCGTACGTACGACTTACCGTCTCCATGAATGGTGCATTTCATTTCTTATCTCCAAATGTTATGTACTATTATAAATACATATATATATATATATATATATAATATATATGATATATAAATCATGAATATCATTCTAGATATTATAGACGTTTTATCAAATGAACAACATGTAATTATAAGAAGTTTATTTTTGACTCAAGTACCAAATATCGACAAAACGACCGTTATTAACTTAAATAATTTTATAATGTTTATAATGTTGTAACAAGTGATATAAAAGGAATAATAAACTTTAAAAAAGGTTCTGAAGCAAGTATAAATGAACTTTAGTTTATTATTCATGAGATTAAAGAACGAACAAATCAAGTCAGACACGATGTAAGGGACTTCGTCTCAATCTCTTTTCATTGAGACATATTTTTCTTTATACACGACTTTGTTTTATAAAGTGTATAAACACATTTTAATTTCATTTCATTAAAAGGGAATATTTTTTTCAACAAATCATTTTACTAAACTACAAAAGGAATGTTTTTAACTTTTGTGGTGACAATGACCTCTCTGCCGCCGTAATCGTAATTTGGCTTCCTCTATAAGACTTAATGTTTTCAAAAGGAAAATAAATCCCTTATTTTTTTGGGTGTTTTGGTATTGAAAATGGTTTTTTAAATGGATTGAATATTTCAATATCTTTAAATGATTTCTTGTTATTGAAAATTAAATTTTATTAGTGAAATGTTTATATTTGCAATATTTTATGTGTTATGATTTTATAATGGTACTTGGACATTTGATAAGTGGTTAAATAATAAACCAAATGACGGGTGGTGCCATGATAAACCAATATGGTTGGTTATGTTATACCTCCAATGCATTGGGTATGGAAGTTGGCCGTATGGCTATTCCATTTATTGATATGTGTAGAAGTCGACTGTATGGTTGTTCTATTTAAGTTCGTTTATATACCAAGTTACCTTTATATGTTATGTATTCTTTATATGGGTTTTATGGTAATATTTTTGTTAAAAAGGGGTAAGCAATGATCTTTTATTCAATGAAGAGTATTTGCTACTTCATAAAGGTGAAAATTATTACTTATGATAAATTATTCATGGTTTACTTGTTGTTTTGAAAAACTAATAGTTTTCCTTCTTTGTGTATCCCTTATTGAGATTTTTATCCTCATCCCAAGCTTCTTCTTTTTAAAATGTTTTTCACAGGACATAATGATGAATAGATTCAAGGATGGGATCAAGGAGAAGTAATGCTACCTAAAATATAGAACTAGACATGACTCTTTTATTGAGTTTTTATTTTATGAAAAAAATGAATACTGAGTAGAAGTTTCTACATTGTAATATTTGAGATGTAACGTAATACATTATGGCCTAATTATCTAAATATCTAAACCTGAAAAGATCCTCAATGTGAATTATTATCTTAATTCAAGATTATTAAATGCTTAAGATTGGGTCCTTATATCCATGAATATAAGTTGATATCGATTCTTTATCACAACATGGTTAAGCTTATGATAATCCACACACAACCGAAGAGTTTCATATTCCTATTTGATAAATAAGATTGGTGCTACCTGATGTAGGCCGGAGGTCGTCACGACCCAAAAAATTACATTTATTACTTCTACACTAGTATAGTAGTGCAGGGTCGATCCACATAGAAGGAAGATGAGAATTCTAGGTTTTATTTTAAATATAAACTCCATTGTTGTCAATAGTGGAGGAAGTGAACATTTTTTTACTTTTTATTTTTTTTAAAGATGTAGTGGAAACAGGATGATAAAACACGTATTTTTACATAGAAACTAAAATTTACACTAATACTGATAAACTAGAGTAGTACAGTATACTAGTATTAAGAATCAAGACAAAGAAGCGAGATCAACAAAGTACTCAGGAATTCTAAACTACTGGTTTGAATGGATGTTCTCTTCGCAGATTACAATCGAATCACACTTCAAGAAAGACTGAAGAATTTCCCTCACCAGGAAACTCAACAGGAAGATGATTAAGTCTTGGAGTTCACCACACCAAAACCTAATTTAACTGCAAGAAGTTTTAATATAACATTTAGAAAAGTACACTCCATAAATTTCCAAAGTTTAAGTTGTTAATGATTTGAAAAATGCATTCAAGATCAACCTTGTAGGTCAATATTGAAGTTTGAATTGTAAACATAGAAGTGTGAACAATCAAAGATTAGAAATAGAATCAATCTCACCAACTGATTCTAATTTCTTAAAAAGATAAGCTAATAAAGGTTTATAGATCATAACCAGAATTTTTCAAAAACCCAAGCTAAGAAAACTCAACCTATGATCACATTGATTAAGGCAGTGAAAACAACCTAAAACAGAGTATAAAGAATTATGGACAGAGGAAAGAAGAACTCCCCTAGCATAACTTTACTTCCAGTCTCCTTCATCTCCTGCTCTGCTATCTCCTGGGAGTCTCCGCTCTCCAAAAATGGTGTGGTGTGGAATCCAAAGGAGTGTTCTCTGGATCTTCTCTACAATGTGTGTTCGTGGAATGAATGAGCCTCTTCCCCCAAATTTTAATGCTAGTTTTCTTTAATATCCATCGTCATCTACTGCATGTCACCACACATCTTCCACTGACTTTTAAAGATCTTCACAAATGCATGACACAACGTGCGTTTCTTCATAATTGGCACGTCGCCCTATTTTTCCTCGCATGACTAACTCCCGTTGAGTTAGTCAAGTGAATCTGGATGTATAATTGTCTTTTGAATGAACCTGCGTAAGAAAAACAAATGAAATAATTAAAACTCAACGAAAGTTAATTAATTTCATTTTAAATTTTACTGTTATAATAATTATCAAAATTAAAATTAATTAATAGACATCATAATTGATAATTAATGTTTACTTTTATATTACTATAAGTTTAATAAATTGTTAGATTAATTTATTAATTAGTTTATTTTTAATTTAATAATTAGAATTAATACTTTAGTTTTAAATATTTTTAGTAAGTATATTTTTAATTTATTTATAATTATTATTAGTTATATAATTATACTATTAATAGTATATTAATTAATTATTAACAATTATTATTAAATTAGTTTTGTATTTTAATTAATAATTTAACTATTTATTATAGTTGTTTGAATTTATAACTTTTATAAATTCTATTATATTCATTTGACTAATTAAAGTTAGCTTTAACTTTAACTTTACTGTACTTGTTTTCTTATTTTTGTTTTACTTTACTTTAATTATTATTTTTATTATTTAATTAATTAATTTTTTTATCTTATTATCTCTTCTTCCTCCCCCAAGTTCGGTGCACAGGGGGGAGGGTTTCTTCCTCCTTTGAACCCAGTGCATCATCAGTTTCTCGGCACTAGTTCGGCAGATAGCAGTGGCTCATTGGGTCCAAGCTCCTCCTCCTGACTCCAGCGCGGATAACAGCATCTCTTCCTCCTGACTCCAGCGCGGATAGAAGCATCTCTTCCTCCTGACCTCGGCGGCATGCAGAATTCTACTGCAGCAGCATGAGGTCGTAGCACAGCTCCTTGCAGTGGTGCACCAGCTACCCTGCGGACCTCCTCATTCGTACGACACTGTCCTCGACTCTAGCAGGTACCAGTGTCTTTCTCAGCAGCAGGGCATCGGTGGCAGGTTTCATATGGCTCGACATCCACCTAAGGTGGCCACTAATCCAGCGGCGTCTTCAGGCGATAGAGACTCCTCTGCTTCAACGATAGGAATTTGGCATTGTATTGCAGATCAATAGTGCAACCCCCATAAAGGTTTTTAGCAGCGCGGCAGTGGACAGAACTCTAGCTCCTTGCGGTGTCAATGGATCTGGTTTGATGTATAGTTGTGCTGGTGATTTATTCTTAGTTGCGGTCTTGGTGAAGGTATGCAGGTGCGGCGAAACCCGGCCAAAAAGAAGAATAAGGTTGTTGGTTCCTGAAGCAGAGATGAATGGAGGCTAGAAGGATGAGAATGGTGGAAAAAATCATAGTGTGTGATGGACAGGTCAAGAAACGATAGGTAGAGATATAAATGAAGAATAATTAATGGTGAGTAAAAGAGAATGAAGTATAACAGTGAGAAAAAGAGGGGTGCAACGGTGAGGAAAAATGGTGAGGTGTAAAAGATATTGGGTAACAGTGAGGAAGAAAAAGCGACACGAAGGTCACCATTATAAGAAAGGCTACCGATAGCTTAAAAACAAAAATTTCATCATTAGAATTGATAAAAACTACTGTTAAATTAAAAAAAAAGTCACTGGTACTCAAAAAAAAATCTCACCGTTAGTTTAAAAGAAAACAAAGGTCACTGATAGAAATAAAATAAAAAGCGCACTAATGCATAATAAAAATTATGGTTACTAGTAGACTGAAATTAAAAAGGTCACTGTTAGCTTAATAAAAATGGAAACAACAGTGTGGGGGTCACTGTTACAACTAAGGGTCATCGTTACAAAATAAAATTAAAATACTCACTGTTATGATGAGAACTTGTGAGTTGGGAATCACCATTGAAAATAAAATAAAATAAAAAGAGGTTATCGATACCAATAAGTTCACTCTTATAAATAAAATTCCAAGTCACCATTAGGAAAGAAATAAAAGCTCACCGTTATAGAATAAACTAAGGTTACCGGTACAATATAAAAATAAAGTTACCGATATAATGAAATGAGAGCTACCAGTAAGCTGCAAACGGTGAAATGGTCACTGAAAGAAAACTAACAGTGACCTTTAAAATAAGCACAAAAATTAAACATAAAATTAAAACTTAAGTAAACTAAATAAAAAGACTTAAAATAATTAATTAAAATAATGTTAAACACCATTACTTAAGACAAAAATTTTATTAACCTTTAAAACATTAAAATTATTGACTGTCAAGGCTTAAATTATAAACTAAATAATTATTAAACTAAGATTATGAATGACTTAAATTAGAATTAATAAATAAATAATTACAAGGTAGCAGTGGGTAGAAATGAAGAGCATCGGTAACCCAATAGGTGACCGCTATTAATTTTCTACCTCACCAATAGACTAAAACCAATAGAAAGCAAATAAATAATCAAACTGCATACATAAAATAATATAATTAACATTTAAAAACTATTAATTAATTAATTAATTAACTAATTAAACACGTAAAATTAAAATAGGACTACTTAATTTAATTTAAAACACAGATTATTTACTTAAATGATTAGTAGGATGTCTAAACAAATTAATTAATAAAGTTAACCTATTCTAGTGTAACTAAATTATAAGATAAAATATTAAAATAAAGACTAAGTTAATTAAATAGAATTAAATTGATTAAATAATTGTTTAAAATAGATATTAACTTATTAAAAAGTCAAGCAGATTCGAATTAACCAAACTAAATAAGACATAATTAAAGTTGATTAGTTTAGTAAGATTAAAATTATTATTTTGAAGACTAAAAATACATAATTAATTATAAAAATTGATTAATTAACAAAATTAACTATAAAAATACAAAAGTACAATTATTTAACATAAATTTATTAAATAATTAATTAAATCATTAAAAATTAAGTAAAAAGATGTGGCAAAACTATGTAAAAATAGAGCCACATCAAATTCCCCCACACTTAAGCATTATTTGTCCTTAAACAATCCCATGTTTTATTATCTTTGAAAAACAGTAAAACGTATTAATGATTAAGATCACACTGTAACATGTCCAGTATTCAAAATCAGAGGACAAAACATAACAGCAGGCTTGGAAAAATGAATTTCTCATATGAATCTTTCCTATAACAAATACTCAAAGGTAATTAAGAAATCTAAGACCATCCATCAAAGAAGATGTCATGCCTCATATGTGATGCAACTTAGTGACTCACTTCAATCCAATATTAGGTTCTAATTCCAAGAATGACAGGATATAAAATATTAATGGAATTAAGATCTTAACCAAGGAACTTTGTACTTTGACTATTTCACCTAGGTTCCAAAAATATTTTTTTTGTGAATCACATCAATGATACAACCTAAATGACTCCCATATAAACCAATTGATCCCTTCTTCATCAGGCATTCATCATTCCCCTCACCTTAATGAGCTCATTTTTTACCCTAGACACTTTTTTTTCCAAGCCATGTATCATTGTGCTAAGAAATGTGAAATGCACTTATTCATAGTGAACAAAGGGCTTATAGTTAACAGAAACGCACCAAGCATCTAGGGTCTCAGAGACTCACCATGAGATCCCAGATGCCCGAATTACTCAAGTTCCAAAAGATTTATATCAAAAATCAATTACATTGGCTCATTACAGCAATAACTTTTAATAATTAAAAGATGAATGAGGCCCCTAGAATCAGAATCAAACTTCGAGTTACAAAGGGTATGATCATAACTCCACAAACATGAAACCCATATCACTTTCAGAAATAATTCCTAAACCAAATTTCCATCAAATCACTAAGTAATAACACTCAGCAATCATCCATTTTCATTAATTTCATGTTCAAAGCAGTTCTTAACTACTAGCAAAGAACTTGTCCTAAGGAAAGACCCAATTGAGTAATGTGCAAAGCCTAGAATTTTGAAACAATTTATCTATTTTTTACAAAAGTTTGAAATTGCAGTGGGAATTAATGGGATTTCATTAAAACATAGTTTAGCACAGTCAAGAATTGACCCCCTCTCCCACACTTAAAACTCAACTTTGACCCCAAAGTTGACTTCTAAATATGGAGAAAAACAATTAATCAATTAAGGTTCAAAAAATATTTTCAATTTAGTAGATATATGACATGTATAAAGGGTATCTATGAAGTTCAAAAATATTTTTTCCCATAATGAATAAATAATCAGCAGGTTTATTAGCAAAAACATGCATTAACATTTATGTACAATGAAAAAAAAATTCCATTAAAGTTCAAACAAGGCATGCAACTTGGAAGTGCACAGTGAACTGGGTGTATGAATTTTAAAATATTTAGTTCAATAATATATTCCATAGAGCAGATAAATGAATGCTAAAAACACCCCAACCTAAAGCAGATTCAATATACCAGTATCATGTACCCCCCCCCCCCCCCACACTTAATTTCATGCAGTGAAGGATTTTAATAATAATGAAATTCAATTTTCACCAGTGAAGTACATGCAGAATTTTTTTATTCACACTAGTGACATACAGAAAAAGTTTTTTAATGCAATATATGCAGAAGATTTTCAGCAAATATGTAGTAGAATTTCATAAACAAGTAGAATTTTTTTAGTGAGCAGAATTTATTTTTTCAGAAATAGGAGTAGAAATAAATGCAGAAAATTGAAGTACTTCCCTGACTACGTTCTTGTCCAAAAATGATCGTGGTAATTACACTCTTTTATTACACAGTAGCAGCATCATAAAAACACAAAACATGAAAACCAAGAACAAAAATCCAGCAGAGACATAGCAGACAGTTGGAAACAAAGCTTCACATTATTCAGCACAAAACAATAAAAAATGAAAATAAAGAAAGAGCATGGGTTGACTCCCATGAAACACTGATTTTAAAGTCTTCAGTTAGACTTTATTTAATCACAATTTTTAATTATTAACACAACAAAAACCACAGGTTTCCTCCCATGAAGCATTAGTTTTATAGTCCCTATCCAGACTCACCTAGAAAATAAACATAGTCACTAGGTGGATGTGGTTTCCTTAATAGGAACCACCACATATGTTTGTCCCAATTATTTTTAACAGAAAGATGAGATTTGTGGGCAACAATACTTATACAGACAAAAACTGAATTCTCATAGCCTAAAATAAGCCCTAAGTTGCACCCTTTAACAGTTTTGGGTATAGTGTTGTCCACTTCCAGAATAAGTTCATCCATTTCAAGATTTGAATACTCATGAAGGGACAACATAGATCTAGGTGCTTCAAAGGGTATATCATTGACCTTAGAGCTATCTCTATTAACCTCAACACTAATAGATTCAAATTCAAGGGTGCAAATGGGTGAATACTGAATAGTAGGTTTAAGAAGAGATTCAATTAAGTGTTGAACTGAATCAAGTACAATGAAACTCAAGTGTGATTCCCCCTCTGGACTACTATCAGTATCATGAAAAGGCTCAGCACCCTTCACAGTTGAGGATGTAAGTGACAGATAGGGAAGAGAATTTATTTTACCACAAACAGATTCAGGTCTAACCATGTTGTAAATCTCTTCCAAAATATCCTCATTTGTTAACTCACAAAGAACATCTACTACTTCTATCAAATCAATTCTGCAACCACCATCAAATTTGTGTTCAACCTCTACTTTAAGTTTAAGTTCAAAAGTCTCACTTTCCAAAACAATGTATGTATTGTGTTCTAGAAAGTTCAATTCAGGTGAATAAATGTTCAATTCAGCTTCAGTAAAGTCATGTTCAAGATTGATCAAATTCAAACAGTCTACCCTAGGAATGACAACACTACTTTCCATTTCAATACATAAAGTTTCATAAAATTGATCACTATGAGAATAGGGAAATGAGAACTCATCAGTTATCCTTTCTTCAAATATCATTCCCCCTTTTTCATTATCCAACAATAGTTCATAAATTATTGGGTTTAAAGGTTCAAAACATGGAAGAGAAGTTTTCAATTATGGTTCAAATATTTCAAATTCTTTAACTTATAGTTTAATGTTCTCTTCCAAAGTGTTCCCCATTACCAGTTCAGGTTCAGTATTCACAAAGTCAAAAAAATTGGATGAAGAATTTTTAAGATTCGAGTATTCAGTTTCAAGTATCTCTTCTACCTGAGTAAATTCCCTCTCAAAACTTCTAAAATAGTGATTTTTTCTCAAAATAAGGGATGATGAAAAGAACTAGGCAATATTTTTTAATCTGTTTTAATTCATCTTCAAAATTTTCCAACTCAATACCTTTAATGTTATTTTTGGGATCATCGTTAATGTGTTCTTTATTAAGTGAGTTAATTATCTCCATGTTTTGTTCAACAGTTTCAGATTCTTCAAAATGAACGTTTTGTTTCCTAATTTCATAATAACTATCCTCTTCAACTTGATTTTTGAATCTCTTATAAAAACTTTCTTTTTATTCAAAGTCATCTTTTTTCTTTAACTTTTTGTTGTAATTCCAAGATCATGTTTTCCAATATTTTCATTATTTCGTCTTGCTCTTGAGAATCTCTAATTTTAATTTCATGAGTTCCCGTTAACCAATTGTTAATTAGTTCAACCCAAGAATATAGTTTAGAATAAATTAGATCAATTTTAGCTAGGGTGTCAGGACTGGGCTCAAGATATTCATCCTCTTCAATGAAAGAAGTATGTTGTGACTGGTTATAGACACACTGCCAGGAAGTATGTCCATAATCACCACAAAAAATGTAGTAATGTCTAGTGTAGTAGTTTTAGCCTTCAAAACATTCCATTTTTTTAAATTTTCACATTAAACACACAGAGTTTCACAGTTGATGCAGAATTTTAATGGAAAACTAAAGCAGTAGGTTCTAGTTCACAGTTTTTTTTGAAAAAAAATTTTGTATATTTTTTTTATATCATTTTTTTATATGTGTTTTTCTGTTTTTTTTACCTTAGATTCTCAGTGTGTGCCTTCCTCGGCAGTGGCGCCAAATTTCGATGTAGGTCGGAGGCCGTCACGGCCCTCAAAATTACATTTACTACTCCTACACTAGTATAGCAGTGTAGGGGCGATCCACAGAGAAGGAAGATGAGAATTCTAGGTTTTATTTTAAATATAAACTCCACTATTGTCAATAGTGGTGGAAGTGAGAATTTTCTACTTTTTATTTTTTAAAAAGAAGTAGTGGAAACAGGATGATGAAACAAGTATTTATTTCACCAGGAAACTCAACAGGCAGATGATTAAGTCTTGGAGTTCGCCTTACCAAAACCTAATTGAACTGCCAGAAGTTTTAAGATAACATTTGGAAAAGTACTCGCCATAAATTTCCAAATTTTAAGTTGTTAATGATTTGAAAAATGCATCCAAGATCAACCTCACGAGTCAATATTGAAGTTTGAATTGTAAACATAGAAGTGTGAATAATCAAAGATTAGAAACAGAATCAATCTCGCCAACTAATTTTAATTTATTAAAAAGATAAGCTAATGAAGGTTTATAGATCATAACTAGAAGGTTTTAAAAACCTAAGCTAAGAAAGTTCAACCTATGATCACATTGATTAAGGTAGTGAAAACAACCGAATATAGAGTACAAAGAATTATGGACAGAGGAAAGAAGAACTCCCCTAGCATAACTCTGCTTCTAGGATCTTACATCTCCTACTCTGCAATCTCCCGGGAGTCTCCGCTCTCCAAAAATGGTGTGGCGTGGAATCCAAACGAGGGTTCTCTGGATCTTCTCTCCAATGTGTGTTCGTGGAATGAATGATCCTCTTCCCCAAAATTTTACTGTTATTCTGCTTTAATATCCACCGTCATCTTATACATATCCCCACACATCTTCCATCGACTTTTAAAGCTCTTCACAAATGCACGAAACAACATGAGTTTTTTCGTAACTACCACGTCACGATATTTTTCTTCACGTAACTAACTCTCGTTGAGTTAGTCAAGTGAATTTGGACATATACTTGTCTTCTGAATGAACCTGCATAAGAAAAACAAATGAAATAATAAAAACTCATCGAAATTTAATTGATGTCATTTTAAATTTTACTGTTATTAAACTTATCAAAATTAAAATTAATTAGTAGACATCATAATTGATGATTAATGTTTACTTTTATATTACTATAAGTTTAACAAAAATTTATTAATTAAGTTAATAAATATAGAAACTAAATTTTTAAGTTTATCATATTTAACTAAATCATTAAAATTTAACATCATAAGTAAATAAGTAATTAAAAATTTATTAATTTAGATTTTATTAATTATTTTTATTTAATAATTTCATTATTAATATTTAATAAATTGTTAGATTAATTTATTAATTAGTTTATTTTTAGTTCAATAATTAGAATTAATACTTTAGTTTTAAATATTTTTAATAAGTATATTTTTAATTTATTTATAATTATTATTAATTATATAATTATACTATTAACAGTATATTAATTAATTATTAACAATTATTATTAAATTAGTTTTTTATTTTAATTAATAGTTTATCTATTTATTATAATTGTTTGAATTTATAACTTTTATAAATTCTATTATATTCATTTGACTAATTAAAGTTAGCTTTAACTTTAACTTTACTTTACCTTTTTTCCTTTTTGTTTTGCTTTAATTTAATTATTATTCTTATTATTTAATTAATTAATTTTTTTATCTTGTTATCTCTTCTTCCTACCCCAAGTTCGGCGCACAGGGGGAGGGTTTCTTCCTCCTTTCAACCCGGCGCAGCATTAGCTCCTCGGCACCAGTTCGGTGGATAGCAGCGGCTCGTTGGGTCCAAGCTCCTCCTCCCGACTCCAGCGCAGATAGAAGCTTCTCTTTTTCCGGACCCCAGCGGCATGTGGAATCCAAAAGTAGTGGCATGAGGCGGTAGCGCAGCTCCTTGCAGCGGCGCACCAACTACCCCACTGACCTCCTCATCCATGCGACGTCGGCCTAGGCTCTAGCAGGTACCAGCGTCTTCTTCAGTAGTAGGGCATCGGCAGCGGGTCTCTTGTGGCTTGACTTTGACCTAAGGTGGCCACTACTCTAGCGGCGTCTTCAGGTGGTAGAGACTCCTCTGCTTCAATGACTGGAATTTGGCATTGTATTGCAGATCAGTAGTGCAACCCCCCCTTAAGGTTTGTAGCAGCGCGACAGTGGACAGAACTCCAGCACCTTGTAGTGTCTATGGATCTGGTTTGATGTATAGTTGTGCTGGTGATTTCTTCTTAGTTGTGGTCTTGGTGAAGGTATGCAGGTGCGGCGAAACCCGGCCAAACAGAAGAACAAGGATGTTGGTTTATGAAGCAGAGATAAATGGAGGCTAGAAGGATGAGAATGGTGGGAAAAAAACGCAGTGTGTGATGAACAGGTCAAGAAATGGTAGGTAGAGATATCAGTGAAGAATAAGTAATGGTGAGGAAAAGAGAATGAAGTATAACTGTGATAAAAATAGGGGTGCAACGTTGAGGAAAAATGGTGAGGTGTAAAAGAAATTGGGTTACGGTGAGGAAGAAAAAGAGACGCAAAGGTCACCATTATAGGAAAGGCTACCAATAGCTTAAAAACAAAAAGGTCACCGTTAGAATTGATAAAAACTACTGTTAATTTTAAAAAAAGTCACGGGTACTCAAAACAAAATCCCGCTAGTTTAAAAGAAAACAAAGGTCACTGATATAAATAAAATAAAAATTTCCCTGATGTATAATAAAAATTAAGGTTACCGCTAGACTAAAATTAAAAAGGTCACGGTTAGCTTAATAAAAAAGGGAAACAACCGCGTGGGGGTCACTGTTACAACTAAGGGTCACCGTTACAAAATAAAATTAAAATACTCACCGTTAAGATAAGAACTTGTGAGTCGGGAATCATCGTTGAAAATAAAATAAAATAAAAAGAGGTTACTGATACCAATAAGTTCACTATTACAAATAAATGTCCAAGTCACCGTTAGGAAAGAAATAAAAGCTCACCGTTATATTATAAACTAAGGTTACCGGTACAATATATAAATAATGTTACTGATGTAATGAAATGATAGATACCGGTAAGCTGCAAACGGTGAAATGGTCACCAAAAGAAAACTAACAGTGACCTTTAAAATAAGCACAAAAATTAAACGTAAAATTAAAACATAAGTAAACTAAATAAAAAGACTTAAAATAATTAATTAAAATAATGCTAAACACCATTAATTAAGATAGAATTTTTATTAACCTTTAAAACATTAACATTATTAACTGACAATGCTTAAATTATAAACTGAATAATTATTAAACTAAGATTATGAATGACTTAAATTATAATTACTAAATAAATAATTACAAGGTAGCAGTGGGTAGAAATGAAGAGCATCGGTAACCCAATAGGTCACCGCTATTAATAGTCTACCTCACTAGTAGACTAAAACCAATAGAAAACAAATAAATAATCAATCTGCATACATAGAATAATATAATTAACGTTTAAAAACTCTTAATTAATTAATTAATTAACTAATTGAACACATAAAATTAAAAGCGTACTACTTAATTTAATTTAAAACACATATTATTTAATTAAATGATTAATAGGATTTATAAACAAATTAATTAATAAAGTTAACCTATTCTAATGTAACTAAATTATAAGATAAAATATTTAAATAAAGACTAACTTGATTAAATAGAATTACATTGATTAAATAATTGTTTAAAATAGATATTAACTTATTAAAAAGTCTGGAAGATTTGAATTAACCAAACCAAATAAGACATAATTAAAGTTGATTAGTTTAGTATGATTAAAATTATTATTTTGAAGACTAAAAATACATAATTAATTATAAAAATTGATTAATTAACAAAATTAACTATAAAAATACAAAAGTTCAATTATTTAATATAAAGTGATTAAATAATTAATTAAATCATTAAAAATTAAGTAAAAAGATGTGGCAAAACTATATCAAAATAGAGCCACATCACTACCCATGGGGACATTCTAGGTTGAATGAATCCTTTTTTTCCAGCTCTTACAACTATAGTTTCAATTCTCTTAACTCTGTTGGTTCCATCTAATGAGATGGAAGGGAAATATGACTATTCTCTAAAAGGAGATCAATTGTAAACTCCAAATATCTTCTGGGTGGTAACCCTGAGAAATTTTTGACAAAAAAATTATAAAAATGATCAATAACTACTGGAAGACTTCTATTATAGATCTCTTCCATTGATTCCAAAGTCAAAGCTACTAACTAGTACAAGATCATTCTAAATGCTGGTGTCAACAAGCCTATTGCACCTTCCTTTACATTATGGTCTCCTTTAAAGAGATGCATGATTACATCATCATTCAAAAAACTAACCATTAAGGTATAATAATCGATGTGAGATTTGAATATAGTAAATCAATCCGTAACTTGGATTATTCCATAGACATCCATCTCATGCATAGGGAAATCTCATATCAACTCATCTCTATTGACAGTTATAGAACATTCCTTACACATAATGGCTCGACATTATCTTTTACCAAGATCTCATGCATGGGAGTAGTTAACCCAAGTATGAGGGTCAAATCCAAGTACATGGGATGGGATTACTGTTATTGATGTTTTTTGTTATAGTTGGATTTTATTTCACCTCGAGTGATGCAATTGTTTTGTGATATGATTATTGTTTTTGATTTTTTCTATGATTTGAATCATGACTCAATATGGAATGATATTTGATTTTGTGTGAATTATTCTTGGTACTCAGGATTTATTTTCTCATGCATCATTTAAGTCACACACAGGAAAACAATTTTTTTGGGTAAGTTATTGAAATTGAAATGTTTTTCCTTGATTATTTAATTGAACTAAAAATGGTGACTAATGTGGAAATGGAAGTTATAAAATAATGGAAGATGTGAATAAATGGGTGTCTAATGAGACTTGAATAATGAGAATGATTTTACCCTTTTTTAACCATTACCTAGATGTATAATGGTTAAGGGTAGTGATACTACCTCATTTTTTACCATGTGCTGGGAAGAGAGGCATGATTTGTTATGGCCTTATGTGAATACCTCTTGTTAATTATGTTAATGTTGTGTTATGTGTCTTGAGATGTGTGTTTGAAATTATAGACACATTCCTCAATAATGATGTTTTCTAAAAGGATAACTATAGTAAATGGTTGGAAATAATCCTCCAGTAGTGGAACCTAAGGCACTAATAGTGTCAGGTAAAGGAGTTAGAGATCAGTTTCATGAGAAATTTTCTCAGTTTATACAATTTATGGAGAGAGACCCATAACAGTTTGTAAAGAATATGTTCGGCCTTATAGTGGAGTTCTAGTTATATCACCCTATGCCTTTCATAGGATAGGGTATACCTGAAGAAGAAGAGTTATAGATTGAGTCCATCAAGAATATACTTGTCTATTTGGAGACTCCTATTGATAATAGAGTCAAGTTGGCTATTTATATGTTATGAGGGTTAGCAAGGAGATGGATGGATATTCAAGATCAGACTGGGAAGGAAGAGTGTATGGTATTCAAGGACTTCTTGGATAAGTTCCTAGATCACTTTTATCCAGAGACACTAATATAGGAGAGGGAAGCTGAGTTCATACAGTTGACTTAGGGGAGTATGTCTGTGATGGACTATGTTGGTCACTTTACTAACTTGCAATGCTTTTCTCCAACAGTGGTAGGGTAATGGTTAGTAGAATATTGAGCCCATATTGATTGCTACTGAAGGAGAGTGAATTTTACATCTACTTAGGGTAATAATTATATTCATCATGGAGAGTGGGATATCCCAGAGGGTTATGTAGAGCCAGTTCATCAGTAACTAGGGGAAACTCACTGCCTAGGTTGCTAGTATTTTTCTAGAGGGAAAATGTGTAAAGCATGAAATCTTCCCACCCATAGTGGACAGATTCTAGGACATGTTTCATAATTAATTATCAGGGTTTACACCTGAGATAGATTTGGAATTTACAATTGAGCTCATATCGGGGGGTCAAGCCAGTTTCTATTCCACCTTAAAAAATAGATACAATAGAGTTTCAAGAGCTTAAGACATAACTAGAAGAGTTGATGGATAAGGGTTTCATCAGTTCAAGTGAATCACCTTGGGGTTCACTTATTTTTTTTCAAATAAGGATGATGGGGCATTGCACTTATGTGTTGACTACCAAAATTTGAACTGGGTGACAGTGAAAAACCAGTATCCTCTTCCATGCATCAATAACCTTTTTGATCAATTGAGAGTAGTTTGTGTTTTCTCTAAGATTGAATTGAGATCAGGATATCATTGGTTGAGAGTTCTACCTTCTTACATACCATATAATGCTTTTATAATTATGTATATCTTTAATGAGTTCATCATGATTCTATTTGGGTTAACAAATGCTCTTGTAATGTTTATGGACTTGATGAACTGAATCTTCCACTCGTACCTAGATCACTTTGTCGTAGTGTTTTTTGAAGTCATATTGGTGTACGCCAAGACTAATGACAATCATTCCCAACATATTGACATCATCCTGAGTACACTAAGAGGGCATCATTTCTACTCCAATCTATCAAAGTGCCAATTATAGATCGATCAAGTACACTTTTTGGGTCACATCATATTGGAGGAAGGTGTGTCAGTGGACCCAAATAAAGTTCATGCAGTTTTTCCTTGGGAGTATCCCAAGAATGTATTTGATACCTGTAGATTTATAGGGTTATTACGATATTATCAGAGTTTCATTCAGAACTTTTCGCATTTAGCAGCACAACTTTTAGGCTTAAACAATAAGGGGGTGAGGATTTAATGGTCTAGATCATGTGAAAATGTATTCCAAGAGCTAAAGAGGCATTTGAATATGTCATCGATCTTGATACTACCCAAGCTAGGTGAGAAGTATACTATGTTTTTTTATGCTTCTGGGATAGTTATTGGAGCATCGTTGATACAGGGAGATTGAATTGTGGTGTATGGGTCATGGCAGTTGAGGCCACGTGAATGGAACTACTCTACACACAACCTCAAGTTAACTGAAGTGGTTTATTCTTTGAAGTTTTGGAAGCATTATCAATTGGGAAAAACTTTTATGGTGTATACTGGACACAAGAGCTTAAAGTTTATTTTTTTAGTGAGATTTTAATCTTTAGTAGCATAGATGGGTTGAGTATACGATTTTTTTTTATATTGAGTTGGCATATATGCCTGGGGAGGGAAATAGTTTTTCTGATGCTTTATGAAGGAAAACATTGTCTGAGGTTGTTTAGGAGTCTAGATATTAGAGGAAGATGATGACTTTATTGGATGAGGAGAATATTGTAGTTCAAGAGAGCTAGGAGAATATGACTCTCATATCAATTTCAGTGGATTATACACTTTTTATTTGGACTAAGGAGAAAGTCTTGAAGGTGGGGAGTCACCTTTTAATTGGACTATATGTAAGGATGAGATCATCTATATTAGGAATCGAGTTTTTGTTCCTATGAGTATGAAGGAGGATATGATGTGTAAATTTAATACCTTTAAGTGGGTGGTGAGTCTAGGTTTTACCAAAATTCATTGTGACCTACATCAACAATATTGGTGTCCTTGTATGAAAAATAACATTCCAGGTTTTGTGACATAATGCTACACCTATCAATAGGTTAAGTCCAAGCATCAACGCCCTGATGATTTACTACAGCCATTTCCCATTCTGGAATGGAAGTGGGATGATGTTACCATGGACTTTGCGGTAGTTATCCTGATTACTCCTTAGAAGAATGAAATTATTTGGGTTATTGTAGAATAACTGATCAAAGTATCATACTTATTGCAAATACATGAGACTTTCTCATTGGATCTATTGAGAGACTTGTATTTTTGGGAAATAGTCCATTTTCATGGAGTTCCACATATTATAGTTTCATACCATGACTCATGATTGACTTTGTTCTTATGTAAGGGATTATAGAAGTCACTTGGTATACAGGTTTTACTAAGTATGGCTTCCCACCCATAGGAAGATGGTCAGTTGAAACGTAATATAAAAGTGCTTGAGGATATGCTTCAGGTGTGTGTCCTAGACTTTGGTGGGTCTTGGTAGAATCACTTAAATTTTGGTGGAGTTCACCTATAATAACAGTTATCAAGAAAATATATAGATGGAACCATTTGAGGCTCTTTATGATAGGCCATATAGATCACCTCAATGTTGAGTGGAGGTAGGTGAGTCAGAGCTTTTGGGATTGAGTCTCATATAGGATACATTGGATCATGTTTAGTTGATTCAAAATTGTATAGATATATCTCATAGTATACATAATTCATATGATTATAGACATCAATAACCCCTAGAGTTTACAAAGTGTGATCATGTTTTCCTTTGAGTGTTGCCTAGGTTAAGTCACCATAGGATTCAGATATAAGGAAAGTTTGTGCCAAGGTTTGTTGGATCATTTGAGGTTATAGAGAGAATCAGGCCAGTGGAATACCAAGTGGATATTCTATAGAGGTATAGTGATATAAACGATGTCATTCATGTGTCACAACTTTGACAATATCACCCTGACCCTTCTCATGTGATTGATGTTGATGGTATTGAGTTTGATATTGATGTGTCCTTTGAGGAGCATCTAATACATGTGTTGGATCACATTGATATGGTGTTGCAAGGAAGGATTGTGCCAATAGTTTGAATATTATGGAATCATGGCCATGTTCAGGTGGAAACTTGGGAGAGATAAAAAGAGATACGAGCTCATTGGACCAATCTTTTTTACTCGAAATCTTAGAGAATCTTGGAAGTACAGCTCAAGGATGAGCTATTATAAGGTGGGGAGATTGTAATATCCCAAATTTTTCTATAGATGTCTCTAGATCATTTACAGGTATTCTTTTTCCTTATTTTGAGTAAAACTTATTTCAGTTTTATCTTGGGTGTGTTTGGGTGAAGTTTGGAGTTTTTGAAGGGGTTTGGGTAGTGCATGGTTGGTGCATGGTTTTCCCAAACCATTCACTCTACCCTAGAGCAATGTGAAACCCCAGACATAGAGGGATTTCATGGGTAGTACATAGTTTGTCAAATTATGCACCCTTTTAGAAGTAACTATGACCCCCCCAGAAGAGGCGCACAATTTAGGTGCTTGGTTTTGAAAAACATACTCCCCTTCCCAAGAAACCATGTGCATAGGTTTAATTATTCTGAAAATTGGTTTTAAAATTATTAAACCCCCCATAATTCACCTAAGTTTGACCCAACTAGACCCTAACCTATTCCGCTCATTTTTAGAGTCTTCTAAATTAATTCATAGGGCTCTTGAAAACCATTCTTGATGAATTAAAGGCTGGATTGGCATATCTACACCACTTTGGGTATATGGTTTCTTACCAATTAGGCTTCTCCCTCCCTTGTCTCTCTTTCTGGGTAAGAAGGGGATGTTTTTACTATGTAATTTATGGTTTTAGATCTAGGTTTGATGCATCTTGATTCTTTGGATCTTGAATCTAGGTTTTGGATCTAGATCTCATTCTTTATCATGATCTTGATTATTCTACTTCAATTGGGGATTTTTGTTGGTGAGCATTTATCATCACTCTTGAGGTAGGTGTTCCAAAACTCAATTCCATAGTCTTGAATTCAAATTACATGTATGTGTTTTGAAATTTAAATTGGCACATTTGAAAATTGAATCTTGAATTGAATAAATTAATTGATTAATTAATTTATGGTATCATGTAATTGATTAATTTATTTTCCATGTGATCATGAAATTATTTGAATATGGGAAACTTGAATTTTTGTAATTGTGATTATTTAATTTGTGGAATGAATTAATTAATTGGTTAATAAATTAATGGAATGTTGTGATTATGGAATTGATGGAAGATTGAGACTTTGTAATTGGTCTGTTAATGTGATTATGAATTAATTAACAATGATAATTATGAGAAAGTTGACTTGAACTTAATGTGTTAATGGGATAAAATATTTAAATGTTGTAAAATGTTTTAATAGTGAATTTATCATATTGTTCCATGTGATTAAATTATTGAATCATGATTTTTTTGATAGTTGAAATGGTATATAATGATGTGAAATAGGATAAGAGTATTAATGTTGATTAACCATGATTTATGTGATATATATGATATATATATATATATATATGTGACTAATTTATATACGAGTGTGGGATAGGGATACCCCTGTGTGATAAATGAGTTTGGGACAACAACTGAGGTTCCAAATAACCATGTGTGATAAATTAGTGTGGGATAGGGACTGATTTTCCAAATACCCATATGTGATAAAAAGTGTGGGACATGGATGAGTCTCAAAATACCCATATGTGATAACAATTGTGGGATAGGGACTGAGGCTCCAAATACCCATATGACTTTGAGTTGTGGGATAGGGATAGAGGCTATAAATACCCAAAAGGTTCTAGAAATGATGTTTTATGGCCATGAGATTGGCATTGGACTATGGTTCCAAGTATCCATGCAATGAATTGAAATTAAATGGTTAATGAAAGACCATGTTTTATAATGATTTTTTAATTGAATGTATTTTGTATTTCATACTCCATCATGGACTGTAACATCTCAGGTAAATAAAGAATAAATCATTTTCATATTTATTAATATTTGAGAATTAAATATTAATTTTACTTTAAATGGGTTTCTATGTTCGATAGCGTACCTGATACACAACAAAGAGTTTCTTTGAAATCTTACGTTGCACACTAGTAATAAAATAATATTATTTTAAATGGTAGTTAACACGTTGTCGTTGTATTGACAGAAATGAATAGAAATAACTAAAATATTATTATATATTATTGTTAAATTTTTTTACATTTATCCAATAAAAGATAAAGTCTTAAAATAAGAAAAGAATTCAATTTTAGGCATATATACTCTAATTTTCACTAAAGGTCCACTTATCGCCTTTTGATGGCGAACCGTCATTAAATATAGTTTTGGTCACTCTTATACATTCTATTGGACCAAATAAAACTCTTCTTTAGAATCAGGACATCAAAATTTACTTTGTGTAAATTTTTGGTATTTTTCCGATAAAGTTCATTTTTTAATTAATAGTGAAAATGTTGTATTTTAATTCAAAACCTCTTTTTAATATAATTTTTTTATATGATTATATTATCTTTTGAAGTGGTTTTAAAGTGAAATTAGAATATATTTTTACCATTTAATCCAATAGTGGTCATTGGAATTAATTGCACTTTGAAATTGGACTTAAACTAGTGTCAATCTTTTGATATATATTGTTTCATAAAAACACGTTATTTGTCCTGACAATGGGAATTAATTATTAAATTAATTAATGTAACTTATATGTTTTGAATTTTTTAAAATAGAAATCATTTTTGAATTCGGAATATCAAATATATATTAGGGTGAAGTTTTGGTATTTTTCTAAAAAACTTCAATTTTTGATGAATAGTGAAACCACTAAGTGGTGCTTAAAAAACTGATTTTTCGTTTAAATGAAATTTTACCACCTCTGTGTTTTGAATTTCAAAAATCCAACATACATGGTTTTCATTTGAAGTAAAATGTGGTTCAATGAGATTAAAATAATTTATGGTGAATAGTAACTTTAAAGTTTATTAATCGCGATTAGAGGTAATTAGTGTAATTTAAGGTAAAAATAATGTTTTAATAATATGAAATGACCTTGAAACATGTCCTACCATTATTGGATGTATCGTGGCCGAACAAGACAATCCATGGGTAAATGTGGTGACCCCATGGAGCCACTTTGGTAGGAAAATGACATTAATAACTTTTTATTTAATGTTAAAATAAAAATGTCACAAACATGTGTTGTTTTTTACTAAAACAATTTTTAAACGGGGTTATACAAGTAATAATTTTGACTATAAATATTCATTGGAAAGATAAAAATATTTCCTACATCATGATATTTGTTTTATAATTTTTAGACATTAAAAAAATTGAATTATTTATGACACCATGATGATGCAGCGATTACCTCATTATTTAACGATTTAAATAAAATGAAAAGATAATGTAAAATATAAGACCTAAACTTGTCAAAAACCTATTGGATGGGTAGATTTCAAACTATTATCACCTTATCCTAGAAATATATATTTTTTGGACCTTTAAAATCTGAAATGAATTTTATAATAAAGAAACCTTTTATAACTTTCCAAGAGTGCCCCTCCTCTCCTCTTATAAAAGGCCCCCACCTCTACCACCTTACCCACACCTCTCAAGCCTTTGGCTCGGCCAACCCATGCCCATTGTGTCTCTCAACATCCCTCTATTACTCCTAGAATCCTCACTTTGGGCAGAAGTCTTCCCAAGGAAGCCTTTGATCTCAAATCAAAAAGAGTTACCCGTATTAAAGGTAGTGTTTTCTCTTGTGTTCTTATGTTTTATTTTGTTTCTACAACCCCCTAAACTCTTTTTATTACTTTATTTTGAAAAAACACCAGTATCTTAAATATAATAGGATGTTTTTATGTAAAGGATTCGAGCTACACTTACACACACCTGCATCTAATGGTTAAATAACATATTGTTTCTGTGGATGACGAATTTCTACCTCACAAAACAATGATTGTTCAACACTCATATAACACATTCAAAGGTGGCCATTAAGATGTCACTATATTTATATATGATATATAATATGTTTATGTTTTACTTAAGCTTCTGTATTTTTCATTTATGGTATACCTTTATGGTTTCCATTATGGGTAAACGTGATATCATCATTTTAGGAAGTGCGGACTACCGCCCCCTCAAAGTGATTTGATTCGTTAATGCCATATGTGGGACATATAAAGGATGGAGTTAAAGTTATTATATATGATATTAAACTAGAATTATAATATACCTTTATATCATTATTATTTCTTTCCATTAAATTATGAGATATAAATGAAAGTAGCGTTGATGTGTACGTATGGCTTACCGTCTCCATGAACGGTGCATTTCATTTCTTATCCCCAAATGTAATGTACTATTATAAGTACATATATATAATGGATATATATGATGTATGTTACATCTAAATGATGAATATAATTCTGGAATTAAAATATACATATCTCTCATTTATTTTTAATTCCATTAATATGACATAGAAATGAAAGTAGTGTTCATGCGTACGTATGGCTTACCGTCTCCATAAACGGTGCATTTCATTTCTTACCTCTAAATTATTATGTAATATTATAAATGCATGTATATACTGGATATATATTATATATATGATATCTACATCATTAATATAATTCTTGATATAATGGATATTTTACCACATGAACAACTTGTAATTATAAAGAGTTTATTTTTTACTCAAGTACCAATGATCGACAAAACGACCATTATTAACTTAAATAATTACATAGTGTTCATAACATGGTAATAAGTGATATAAAAGGAATAATGAACTTGAAAAAAGTTCTTAAGGAAGTAGAAATTAACTCAAGTTTATTATTCAGGACGTTAAAGAACGATCGAGTCAAGTCGGACCCGAGGTAAGGGACTTCATCTCAATCTCCTTTCATTGAGGCATATTTTTTTTATACACAACTTTCTTTTATACGGTGTATAAACCCCTTTGACTTTTAATTTTATTAAAAATGAATCTTTTTATACAAATCGTTTTACTAAACAAAAAAAGGAATGTTTCTTTTAATGTACACGGTGACAACGACCTTTTCCGCCGCCGCGAGTATTATTTGGTCTTTGGCTTCCTCAACAAGCCGTAATGTTTTTTAAAATGAAATAAATACCACATAAACTTTTATGTATTTTTGGTATTGAAAATGGTTTTTATAATGGATTTTTTTATGTCAATATATTTAAGTGATATATTGTGATTTAAATGTGGAAATGTTTTATTTCCTTTATAATTGTTATGATTTTATAATGGTACTTGGACATTTGACGGGTGGTTACGTGATAAACCATATGACGGGTGGTGTAGTGAATACCGGGATGGGTGGTTATGTTATAACCTCCAATGCATTGGGTATGGAAGTCGGTCGTATGGCTATTCCATTAAGTGATATGTGTGGAAGTCGACCATATGGTTATTCTATTTAAGTATGTTTATGTCCCAAGTTACCTTTATATGTTATGTGTTCTTTATATGGGTTTTATGGTAATATTTTGGTTACAAAAGGGTAAGTATTGATCTTTTATTCAGTGAAGAGTTTTTACTACTTCATAAAGGTGAAAAGTATTACTTTGATAAAGTATACATGGTTTACTTGTTGTTTTGAAAAACTAACAGTTTTCATTCTTTGTGTTTCCCATACTGAGCTTTTTATGCTCACCCCAAGTTTTTTTTTTGAAATGTTTTTCACAGGACTTAATGTGGAATAGGGTCGTGGATGGGATCAAGGGAAATTCATGCTATCTAAAACATGGAACTAGACATGTTTCTTTTTAAGAGTTTTTTACTTTATGGAAACTTAGTAGAAGTGTCTACTTTGTAATCTTTTGAGATGTAATAGTTAAGATCTAATTCTCTAAAACTCTAAACCTGAAAAGATCCTCAATGGGAATTATTCATTTAATTCAATTTTATGTAATGTTTAAGGTCGGGGCCTTATATGGACAAAGTATGAATTGAGGGTTTGAGTGTCCACAGGAACCTAGGGGTTTATGTGGTTAATTAAAGAATAATGAAATGTGATCATTGTTTACTTTATGCATTGTACTTTATTATTTATACAACTTTATAAACTATTATTGACTAGATATTATTTTATATTCCATTAGTGGTGGTTTACTTAGTTTTACTCAAACCCTACTTAGGCTACCTGATCAGTACCTAAATAGATTTCATGTTTGCAGGACAAGATAAGAGGAGGAGCCCTGTGTAGGATGGATGTGTTGGGATGAGCATGGATGAGGGAACCGAACTTGGTGTCGGGACATGATTGGGAGTTTCATTATGTCTTTATTTGGGTTTTTCATTACACTTGAAATTTATTATGGAATTCAATGTCTACAATTTTAGTTTGGATATTTTATTCAGTTTTGGTCATCTTGTGATGCTGGTATTATTTGGGTTTTGGTTATTATCTTTTAGCTATTGTGTATTTACTTCCACTATTATTTTAATTTGATAAAGAGGGTATAGTCTCCCCATGATCAATATTAGACCCTCACTACTAGTTGGAATCCTCTAGGATATGGGGAGGCATGCATGAGGTCATGTAATTGGACATCTTAAGGCACTAGTGTTTAGAACCTAGGTTGGGATGTTATAATTGAAAAATGTAGAAACTCCACGATAGGTGTCCATGTTGTAGAATAGTATTTATAAATGGTTTACATCTGGTAAAATGGATCAACATATGCTTCCCACAATATTTTCATAGTGTAACATGCTACAATGGAATGTGCGCATGGAAACTGTAATGCCTAGAAGTTTCCACATTGACAATGTCTCACTTCTAGTAATACCACTAGGACTCAACCACCGCTACATGTAATGAAGTCTTGAAACTCTTTCACGTTAAATTGTTACTATTCTTTGTTGAAAACATGTACTTGATAGGAAGACTCTTCTTCAATGTTCTTTTAAGTCTCTTGTTGAAAGTTTCATCCATACCTTATCCCCTAAAAAATCCCAACAACAGTATGTTTTCCTCTTTCAATTAAGTACTTGACACAATGATAAAATGAATCCTAAACTAGGATAGTTATAGGTGACTTTATATTCCCCTTGAAGATGAAATTGATGCACTCCAAAAACTTTGTGTTTATGTGTTCGTACCTCTTCCCCTATTGTATGCCAATGTCCATTTTTCTTTTGGAATTCGCATCATATAATAATACACTCCCTGATTAGACCTACAGATTTATTCTAATCATTGTTCAAACATAATTTTATCTAGATCATATGATACACAAAAGTGATCATATTTCACATAAATTAATTTTATCATTACATTAAAATAGTAAGAAATAAGAATGAGATTGTATACCAAGCCTCATGATAGCCTTCTTTATACGTTCATTATGGAAATTTTTTCATATGTTTCTAGAAATATGTTAGATATAGTAATGATAATTTGCATTCAATGGTCTCTATGTAATAGGATCTATGTTTATTGATTTTTTATTTCCCAATAAAAATCATATGTCAAACAGACACCCTGAATGTGAGTGAAATGGTTGTTGATACATACTAAAAATTAACTCCACGATTTGTAATTTTCCTTCTTAAAAATGGAAAATACAAGTGGAAATAATGAACGGTTTCCATATTGGGTTTCCATAATCAAAAATATTCCCATGTATTTTACATATAGAAATATCCCATAAATTCATATAAACTGTTTGTAGAAATGAAATGCAGAAATACATGGAAGGAATACCTAGAACAACTGATGAGATTTGACGTGAGATAGATCAAGTTGATTATATTGAGAAACATGTTCATTCATATCGATATGGAATAATAATTGTTCATTGATTCATAATATGGATAAAAATTATAGAAACACCTGATATGAGTCATCCTAATCATCATAGACCTTGAAAATTTCCATCTGTTTCTCTATCCATTCATTTGTATAAGAAATATTATAAACAACTTTTTTTTATCCTCACCCACATAAGGGATACAAGAATATCTTGGAAATTCTTGATCATATCAACAATAATAGATTACAAAAATTTACCATCCAATGATGTATGATCTTGTTTTGGGTTTGGATGCATACAATTATGAGCGGCCTCAATCTTAAAAATTCTCCAACCTCCAAATACAATGAAAGGAATCACCCTTAAGTGGAATCTAAAATTATCCCCATATTTTTCACACCATATGATGTATTTTATATGGATTTAATATTAAACTAAATATCTTTGTTGTCTCTCAATATGAAATATTTTAGTATGTTATTAATGGCATCTTTCATTAGAAAATATCTTCCCACATATAATTTTTGGTCCAGTTCACCAAATCATTCCTTAATTAGTTTAGGAAATTCAATTGATGGTGTGATAATATTATTGTTGAATTTATGAAAATGTTCCATTATTTATGACCAAGATACTAAGAGGTGTGGCTGATATATTATACATCGAGGCTATTATAAAACTTCTATATTTCTACCAACTTCCATAGCTTCCTCCTTATCATTATTGTCTTCATCTGTTCTATCATTGGAGACTTCCTCATCATCAAAATGATCTTTCTAAATATCTCTCTCATCAGTTTGGTTGTCTTCTTCTTCATCATAGGTAATAACCTCATTTTCTTGGGATAGACCATATTAGATGACTCTTGTTTGCCTATGTCATCATACAATTGGGCATTGCTGGTGAAAACATGAAACCTCAACATATAACTCTATCATGGAATTATATGACCATTGAGGAAATAAAGTTGTTTCTTGGACCCTATCCTCATCAGCAGCAAATAGACAATCTAAATTCCAAAGACTATCCTAGAATTTCAGAGGTCTATTACTAATAGTCTTGATCTCTTGATCAGGTCTCAAATTTAAATGGCCATGAATTCATTCTTGAAGTTCTATTAGGGTTACACAACCAAATGTCTTAACCATTTGTTTTAGTTGTGTACTATAAGAAGATCCTTGGTCAGTTTGAATAAACTCATTATAGCAGTATACACAGACAAAAATGAATGTCTATGTGAAAAATGATTTTTGATCAAGATTTTGATTGTGTAAATAATATTGACAATGAGGAAAATTTAAATCATCTAATGTTTTATTTTATAATTTTTAATCTTCATAAAGGTATTTTTATTAGTTTATAAAGAGAATGTGAATCATATAAATCATATCCTCTAGGAGTGTCAAATCACATGTGCAGTTAGGCCCATTTTCGTGCACCAGTTCTCGGTCAAGTCTAGCTCAATATTGTGTTTTTAGGATTGTTACCCCTAGGTACATCTATTTTATATACAAATCCACTTATAGTATCTATACATGGATTTCATTACTAAAATAACCACACAATATTTACTTTATGTAAATTTTAGAATTTTTTCTTATATCCTTAAAGATGACACTAATGTTTTGTACTACAATAATCTTCCTAAATGTATATTCAGTATTTTATAAAGAGAATGTGAATCATCTAAATCATATCCCATAGGAGTGTCAGACTATGTGTTCACCAAGGTCCATTATCATGTAGCAGTCCACAATCGAGTCTAGCTCAATACAATGTTTTTGGGGTTGTTTCCCCTAGGTACATTTGTGCTGATCCACATCCACTTTTAGTACCTAGACAAGGATTTTATTACTCAGATAACCACATAATCTTTACTTTACCTAAATTTTAGAACATTTTTTATATCATCAAATATGACACAAATGTTTCATAGTATATTTTTTAATCTTCCTAAAAGTGTGTTAAATAGTTTATAAAGAGAATGTTAATCATCTAAAACATATCCATTGGGAGTGTCAAACCAGGTGTGCATCAAAGTATGAATTATCAAAATCATAGGAGTGACAAATTAGGTGTGTATTAAAGCCTCTTTGTTATTCATTTATCCCTATTTGATCCATTTTAATTCTATATTAATATGAAGTTAATCAGTATCTAATCATTATATACTCCTAAGATAATACTTAGTTAATAATAACTTAGTTAGTAGTTAAGAATTCATTAATTAATAGTTATTAAGTGGTTGGTTTAAAGTTAAATAATCATTAATCATTAATTAATCCTAAGTTAATCATTACTTATTATTGCTTAATAATTACTTAATCACTAATTATTACTACGTTAATCATTATTTAATCATTGAATAATCATTCCTTGATCATTGATTAATAATTAGTTTATCATTAGTTAATCATTATTTAATCTTTTTTTAATCATTGGTTAATAATTAATTAATCCTTAATTAATTATTCATTAAGCATTAGTTAATACTAAGTTAATTATGCCTTAATCATTCATTAATTAATAGATATTAAGTAGTTACTTTAAAATTAATTATTAATTAATTACTAGTTAATCATTATTTAAGTAGTTAGTTTATAGTTAATTAATAGTTAATAATTAATTAATTATTGGTTAATCATTACTTCATAATTAATTAATCATATGTTAATCACTTGTTAATCATTACTTAATTAATATTTATTAAGTAATTACTTTATAGTTAGTTTTGGGTTAATCAATATTTCATCATTATTTAATTATTAGTTAAAAATTAGTTAAAAATTATATAATATTTCGTTAAACATTGGTTAATCATTCCTTAATTATCCATTAATAAGTAGTCAATCCTAAGTTAATTACACCTTAATTATTCATTAATAAATCCTTAATTAGTACTTAATTAATAGTTATTGAGTAGTTACTTTGAAGTTAATTATTAGTCAATTACTATTTAATTATTTTTTAAGTAGTTATTTTATAGTTAACTAACGGTTAATAAGTAATTAATTATTGGTTAATAATTAATTTATCATATGTTAAAAATTAATTAAGTATTCTTTAATTAATTATTAATCATTATTTTACCATGTGTTAATCATTCCCAAATCCTTAGTTAATAATTAAGTAATCATTAGTTAAGCATTAGTTAATCCTAAATTAATTATTCATTAATCATTCATTAATTGATCATTAATCATTACTTAATTAATAGATATGAAGTATTTACTTTATAGTTAATTATTTTTTAATTAATGTTTAATCATTAATTATTTATTGGTTAATCATTATTTAATTATTATTTAATCATTTTTTAATCTTTAAATAATTATTAGTTAATAATTATAGTTAAACATTGGTTAATCCTAAGTTAATTATACCTTACTCATTCATTAATCACTCATTGGTGATTACTTAATTTTTAGTTATTAAATACTTACTTTATAGTTATTTATTAGTTGATTAATAGTTCATCATTATTTATTTATTAGTTAATCATTAGTTAATCATTAATTAATCATTATTTGATCCTAACCTAGTCCTAAGTTAATCCTAGGTTATTCATTATCTAAAAATTATTTATCCTAATTTATCATTTAGTTATTAATTAGTTGATCAATACTTATTCATTACTTTAGAATTTGTTAATCATTAGTTATTTAATAGTTAATTATTAGTTAATCAAAATTTCACTAATATTTATTCTTTATCTAATTAATAGTAATTACTTTTTATGTTGCTAATATTTAAAACTACAAAGTTATACTAAATAATAATATTCTTATAATAATAAATCCATTATTAATACTAATTATAAATTATTTACTCAAATTTTATTATTAAATAACAATAATTTACTTACTAATATTAGCTATTCTTTATAAATTATAAATAACTAACTAAACAACTAAGTAAATAATATATTTAAAACAAACAAAAAACTAAAAAATTAAATAATTAATTAAATTTAAAATAAATAAGAAAAAAATACCTGAAATGATGCATAAAAAATTCTGAACATTACAAATTATACACTCCTTTTAGGCCACTAAAAAAGTTTTGCACAAGAGAGAATACACCGGGAAAATTTTAGAGAGAGAGGGAGTGGAAATTAGAGAGTGGTGGGTAGAATTGAGTGAGGAGAAGTAAAGGGGATGGTGGATTTTTATATGGGGCTTGGGAAGAGGTGTTATTAGTGGAAACACCTTTCACCTTAATTTTTATGAAAGGAGTTAACGCATAAAATACCTTTCACCAAAATTATGGTGAAAGGAATTTCCCCCAACAATGAATTTCACATCCTTTTCCATGTCATTAATATAGGTCAATGAAAGGAAAATGTGGCACTAGCCTTAAGGCCTTTTGGATTAAACCAAAAGGAATTAAGGTCAATTCCACCTTTTGGTATTAGTTTTAAAAAAAATTAACCTAATATTAATTTAGTAAAAAAATCAATAAATGTATATTAAAAAATCATGAGAGGGTTTCCCCCTCAACCCAATTAAAAATGGTGGAAATTGGAATAAGAATTTAATTGGTACTAAAAAAATTATTTGATTTATTATATAAAATATTTTGATCAAGACCATCGGGGTTTCAATGATGTCAATTTAATCCACACCATCATTGAAAATATGTTTGGTGATTACTTCAATAATGACACTAGATTTTAGTTTTAGAAAATATTTCACATAAAACATTTATTTCACGTTTAATTCTAAAATATATGTCTCATCAGTGAAAATATGTGACTCATGTTAATAACATTAAATTCATAATTATTAATATATGTTTCATGTTACGTCATTTAATCAGACCACTTTTATTTCATCATAGTGACTTGATCATGAGAGTAATACTCCAATATTTGTATTTTCTCTAAAACTCCATAATAAGGTACATTCTTATATCAAGGTTTGTTATCTTATGCATTGGAATAAAAAAAATTCATTTTAGTTAACATAACACCATCATTTTATGTTCTCATATTCATTGAATGACTAGTTATAACAAATTTATAGCCATTTATCACCAATTATTTACATTCATGAACGTCATTATTGGGAATAAAATCAAATTCACTTATTTCTATAGATATTTACTCAACTATTAAACGTGATACATAAAATATATAAGAATATATAAAATTAAGAATGACTATTTGTTATTAATTTTATAAAAGTAATAGTCATACCTTTGTTTTAAACTAAGCAGGAAACTCTTTACTGTACAAGGTATCTCTCTTTCTTAAAGGTAAAGAATGATAACTTATATGTATAATTTGTTTATGTTCCATACATAATAAGATACTGAAGGTTTAAGAAATATGTATAATTACATAGGATGATATAACATATACATGTTCAAATTACTTATTTGATGTAGTCATTGAACAAATCATAGTTAAATAAGACTATGTGATGTTCCATCTTCCTCTCTTCAAGGCTCAAAGTTCCCAAAATATATAATCCAATAATTCACCATATTTAGGGAAGTGATGGAAAATTGGTCTCAATTTTCTCATATTTCTCATCTTTATTTATCATTGTATTATAATATCTTAGTATCACATCATCCAAATACATTAAACAGAAATCCATATAATCTTAAGTAAAATAAAATTTCACAATAGTACCTTTAGAATGATTATTGTTCCTGAAATTAGACTTCATTATAAATATATTTCTTTTAGTTAAATATATATAATTAAAAGGAATGGGTTCCCCAATAAGAACTTTATTTAGAAGGTGGATTGTTATATGTAGAAAGAAAGTAAAAAAATATAGAGGAAAATTTTATAACTAACACATAATTAATGGTTCTTTTTCCTAATTTCTTTATGAAAAACTTTCTAAACCTTTTAATATAAATATATCAATAAAATTGGTACAATTTATGAACTATTAGCCTTAAATTATTAGAAAATGATGGATGGATATTGGAATCAACTCATAAAGAGAGATGTGATAGTCATGAGTTTTCATATATTTCAATTTTACCTCTCATTTATTAAACTATTTAGATATGTTTCTTTAATAAAAATCTAGAATATTTAGAGAATATATTAATCCCAGAAAAAAAATCTCTGAATTCATCATCACATAAAAAGCACAATGAAGTTTCTAGTTTTTCTTTCTAATAAACTCAAGATATATTTTAGGCCTGATACTGAAATCCACCAAGTCACATTGAGATCATAAATCATATTTAGTGTTCCCCTTGAAATTTATAAGGATTAAAATAAATATTTCACATATATTTTTCTCAATGTGAATTACATCTAAATAGTTATATATAAATTTGGTTAACCAATAAGGAAAATCAAAGAAGATAATTTATTCCTATAATTATTATTGAATATAAAAAAATCATCCTATCTTGATTTCATCTTACCGTTACTTAATTAAAAAAATAACAACTTGAATTAATTAAGTATTTTGATTCCTAACATATGTTAGGATGGAATTATGGTCTCAATGTTATGTCCAATATTTGATGATTTTTTCTGTATAGATAATTCATTAGAAAGAATCATTAATGTCTCATGAAACTGAAACTATAGTGATATTTAATAGTATAGATTGTGAATTATTAATAAAAATATGATAAGATATTTTACACTTTTTACTTCAGAAATACATCATTCCATAAGTATAAAAATCATTTATTATCTACATAAGTGCATCACACATCTAAAATTTTTCTTTCAAAGGAGCACCATATGTGAACACACCCACATTTTAAAGCTGATTCAACTCTTTTATTAAAGGTTATAAGTACAAGTATATATCATTTTTAGGATCATAATGTCTATATATGATTATATTAAGGAAATTAATTGGTATTTTCATACACATCCATCGAGGAAGGTTATAAATGCGAATGAAAACATTTCACATACTGTGTAAAGTAAGAATCTATCCAAATGGATTAAAACCATCACATGATATAACCAAACTAACATTATGTACTTAAGATAAAAAATCAAGATGTCATGTATCAACTTCTTTCCATGATAATCCATCATCAAGATGAATCAACTCATCATTATCTTTAATTATCTTAGCATCATGTTATCACATATTTGTTGAAATTTCATCTAATAGGAAAATAGTTTGGATCCTGGTGGTCAAATAAAAGTTCCATATTTTTTTTATGGAACACAATATGGTGTTCCATATGTATTTGAATTCCATTGAGATATATAAAAAAATTCATTCATTTAATCCCATGGTTTCCTCCAAAAAATAAACTATAATCTTTTAGGAAAGCATAAATTTTATTAGTTTAAAATCCCTACTTATTAATTTACTTCCATACCATATAATGATTTTTTGGAATATATGAATCATCAGTAATTAATTCCTTCAAAAAGTTATGATGATAATCAATTCCAGTATTTTATATTCCATACATGTTTTTCCCATGATACAGCCACATTAAAAATTCCATATTTTTTACTTTACTACATAACTGATATATAGGATTCTTTACATCATCCATTGGTTTTTTTTACTCTCTAAACATCATAAGATTCATTAGTTAAATAATATGAGCCTATACCATTGTATTCATTAATTGAAATAATTTTATTCTCATGATCATGAATACATGAAAATTGATCAAATATTAAATCCTCAATTCCACTCTTTTCATTATATCATAATTAGACCGAGCTTGTTCTTTCTACCTATTATGATATTAGACATAATAGTTGGCCTAAAAACTAAATTTCATTATATGGTAACTCACTTATTCCAAAATTAACCAATGTCTTCCAACATAATCATAATAATGGAAATTATTAATCCCTCTTTTTGAAGCATTATTAAATGGGAAATCTAAAAAATACAACTTATTCTAAAACTCAATTGATATCTGATTAGTATCATACATACAACTTCAATTCATTCTAAAATTAAAACATAATTTTTTATTAGAATCAATATAGTAGACTATAATTAAAAAAATTGTAATAATAATGAATATTTTGAATTCATATCATGAAAACAATATATTTTAATAAGTAAATACATATATATATATATATCATTTTTAACAAGTTTTACATATTTTTAGTCCATTTTATGCATTGGAGACACTCTGAAGTGATGGGAGCACTGTACTAAATAAAAGATCAATATATAGCCACTAATTTTATTATGGAAGGAAATAAAACTGAAAATTGGATAAATTAAGGTCAAATGTGAGGTCTATGGTGACTATAAGCATATAGATCATTGTTATGAAAAAGAAAATACACCTCAAGGGTATGAGACCACCTACTATGACATATACTTAGTGATCTATTCCTCTATGGTTTTTTTATCATGGAAACATTTATTAAAGAATAATATTATTTCCATACAACATGGAAAGTCTCCTCTTAATAAATACAAGTCCCCTCTTTGACATTTCAAAAAAAATTCAATATTTAAGTATAATTAATAAGTTCTAAAAATAAGGATTGGATCGTAGAATTGATATTAATCAAAAAAATTATTAATATTTGGAAAAAATAATCAAAACCATGAAACTTATAATTTAGAACACCCCATTAATCATTTATATCAATAAAAATAGTTATTTAATAAGAAAAAATATTTTTATAAAGAACCTTGTGTACACTAGTATTTTAAACAATGGAGTAATTAATTTTTAAATAAATAACATTAAAACCAAATTAAAAAACAATATATTATAATCATTGTTTCGTCATTAATAAAAAACACAATTTAATCTTCAAGAAAAAAAATAATTAAATTAATTCAAGAAGTTATCGTTATAGAAACCAATAGAGGTATGTAAAACCACCTACAAGAAATGATGAATCCAGCAACACTTGGTGTTATTCCACTAAGAAAAATAAATAAATGTCCTTAGATAATGTTTATAAAATCTAAAAAACAATGAAAATTGTGCAATATGAAACCCTCATACACTATTGAAATTTAGGGCATGAAAATGAAGAAAAAATATAATAAAAGAATTGATAAAGGGAAACATTATAACTTTTTGATTCCAACTAAAAATTATTACAAAAATAATCAAAAATTGATAAAAACTAATGGGAATCAAAGGGGAGGGAGAAAGTGTTCATAGAGGATGTGAAAATTGGGCCTAGAAATTGGGGGATCATGACTAGTTAATATAGAAGACCTTAAACCAATGTATTCAAAAACTATTGGTATAGGTGACCTATATCAAATATAAGAAAAACCATTGGTATAGGTTCATTGATATAGAACAAATTTTTAGTAGTGTTAGTTATTTTAACTCTAGTTTTTCTTAGTGTCCAGGTGAACAAAAATATACTTTCAAATTTTCTTTGAAATGAAAAGAGTGGTTATATCCTTTAGGTAGTTCAAAATAGCATTATTATCTATTTTTACTATGGAGGTAAAGTATATTGCTTATTATGAATCCACTTTTTAGATTTCATGAATTAAAAAATTGATTTTGAATTTCATATTTTTGAAAAATTATCAATGTTACATGTGATATATTGTGACAATATTGTTTCTATACATTTCTCTCAAAATAAAAAAAAAATATTCTCATTTGATAAATTTTGATGAAAAATGCATGTTTATTATGACTTTGAAACCCAATATTTTCATTTCTTAATATTGATAAAATTTTAAAATGAATCTTTTTTAACATTTTATCTCTTAATGCATTTTATGATACTTGAATAATAATTAGAATTGTATATATTTTTTAATTTAATTATGCAAATTTTTATACATTTTTTGTTTAAATAGTCATTTTTACATGTATGAATGTTGTCCCAATCATATATTATATATGTAGTATTTTTTGGATTATAATCCCTACTATAGATTCCACAATTTTAAGCACTGACCTTTATCACCACCTTATATAAGCACTGTTAAAAAATAATTTTATCAGTACTAAAATAAAGAACTAATAAAAGTTAACTTTTATCGATGCTTATTTTAGCACCTATAAAAGTTTTACCTTTATTAGCAATTTATTTAGCATGAATAAATGTAACTATTATTAGTGCTAATAAAAACATTAATAAAATATTTATCTATTTATTTAAGGTAAAAATTTTATATATTATGTTGTAAATGAAATATTTGTAACTTTAATGTTTAAATGAATTAATTAATCTAACATTTAAAATTTTATAAATTTTCATATAAGAATTTTTATATATTAGTATTATTATTATATATATGTCGTATTTATATATATAAATAGTCATTAATTTTAGTTTATTTTATATGGAAATTATAATAAAATTCATATTATATATATTGCATATAGTTAGATTTAAAAATGAATGTGTTGAGTTAACCTATTACGCACACACACACATATGTCCTTGGGTTCCTCCAACATGCGCATGCGCACACACAAATTTATATGAAAATAGAGACGACCATATATGTAAATTAGTAATTAAAAAAATAAAACTTCAAATGTTTAAATGAAATTATAAGATGAACATATATTCAAAATTTTAGTAATTTTATACTTAAAATTTTCTATATATTATTAGAATACTAAATTTATTAATTAATATTTATATTTAAGTAATAAGTAATTATTATTTTTTAAATATTTTTGGATGTATACATATAATTATTTATGAATATAAATATGCATATATATAATTAAAGATATTTTTTAAAAATGTTTATTCATTTATATAAATAATAATATTTTCATTTATAATTAATAATTTTTTAATGTAATTAATAATTAAATATATTTTTTTAATAAAATTAATACAATGCACACATCTATATTTAGTAATAATAATATATCTAAATATTATCAATTTTAAATCTATTTAAATATAATTAATAAAATTATTATTTTAATTTTATAGTTTCATAATTAATAATATATTATAAAAAAATTATGCATTTATATTTTTCACGAAGTTGATACAAAAATATTATATTATTAAATATTTAATTTATATATATATTCTTAAAATAATAAAAATTTAGCATTACGTTATATATAGTTGATAGTAAATTTAATATTAATTAGTAATATATTGAAGATAATCCTTCATAAATTAAAATACAGTTATTTAGAATTTAAAATTTATGTATAAATTTTTATAATAATAAATATTAACTCATTTATATAATTAATAAAAAATTAAATATTATTAAAAATATTTAAATACAATTAATATTGGTTTTATATATATATAAATAATATTATATACATTTATATATTAATTAATTAATTGTAAATATTTTGTATTTATATATAATCTTTAATATTTTTATACTTATTTATACATTTATATAGAGTAAAAAATATTTACATGTTTAAATAATTAATAATATTTCTTAAATAAAGTTAGTCACATTGAAATATAATTATTAACTATTAATTTTTTTTATATAATTAATAATCTATACATCTTTTAATTATTATTATATTGTTTTTTTATCTTTGGAATTTATCTTTTAATATGTATAAATATAATTATTTTTTAATAAAATTATACATTTATATAATTAATGGTGTGTTTTACAAAATATTTATTCATATATATAAATAATATTATTTTTAATTCTAATTAATAATTTTTAAATGTAATTGATAATTAAATTATTTTTTATATACAATCAATACAATATATACATCTATATAATTAATTATTTATAATAATATATTTATATATTAGTAATTGAAAATCTATTAAAATATAACAATTGAAATTGAAATGTTTAATTTAAAAAATTTATAATTAGTAATATGTTGTTAAAGGCATTTAGACATTTATATTTTTCATGTAATTGATAAAAAATATATTATATTATTACATATATAATTTATATTTTTTTCTTAAAGCTCGAGAGATGTATCTGGTTTCTTCTCTGGTGGAGGATCCGGCTACGAAGGCAATAGTGCTTGGTTCTGGGTCGTAGGAGGTGTAGGTGGTTGCTCCTAATGATTTCCTAAAGGTTGTGGAATCTGGCTTGCCCGAGGCATGTTTGAGATCCTCAGATCTGATTCCATCAACGTCGGTGGAAGATACCCTGAAGGTAGGATCTGTGTTGCATTTTGTCCCTATTTTTTCAAATCTGATTTCTGGTCCAGTGGTTACTCATATCTTAAAGGTGGTGGAGAATTAATCTAGCTCATGGAAAGCATGTTTGAGATCCTCAAATGGAGGTCGTGAAAACCCAAAGGCTACCTTTGCACTATGATCTTCTCCCTATGATAGATTCTTCCCTTGCTCTCGTTCAGATTCTTTTACGCACAAACAGGTCTCAAAGAATGGTGTTGTTGCATTTTTTGAGGATATACCTAAGATATTTGAGGAGTGGATGGAGGCTTTCCCACATTCTATTATTGTGTGGCACACCTCACAGGTAAAGAGTGAACTCTAGAAGCTATAAAACCTGAAAATTGACTGGTTAAGTTTTGGGGCTTTAGTGATTGGCATATTGTGTTGATTGGATTGGGTTATTTCCACGTTACTTTCAATTAAAAGATCTCAATCTAAAGACATGGATCTTTTGGTATATCAATATCAATTCATGGATCCTTATACATCAGGGCTGGGACCCCTAGTTTGATCTATATTGGGACAAGAAATCCATTGTTCAGTCCTAGATTCAGGTGAGAGGTCTAAATTGGTTTTTTTGGCACCCAAGTATCCTATGGGATGTTGCTTTAATTTATAGGTATGCCAATTAAATTTGATAAGGAAAATGATATTTTCAGGTATGGTCACCATACCAAAATCTTGGTTGAATTTGATCTTAATTTGATATTAGTTAAAACTGTTTATTTGATCATTGGGGACTTTAAATTTGAGCTTGATATTGAATATGACGATGTGCTAGAGTTTTGTACTAATTTATTAGGTATTGGTCATACTAAATAAATCTTTCGTATATATTTGAGATCTAATAACTAAAAAAATTATGGTCTTAATGATGAAAATTTCAATCATAAACTACCTATCCCTAATTCAGCTAAAACCATGAATGGGAAGTCAAGTATGTATGGTTTGAGAGGAGTTGTTCCTATACCACTAAGGACTTATAGGCCCATGGCAGTAAGTGGACTTGATCCTTCAACTGGTTCCCATTGACTTGCGACTTCATTTGCTGATGTGGTCCCTAGTGTCAACAAGGCTAGTAATGGGAACTTCAACGAGGTCACTAACAGTGCAAGACTTAGTTCTCTGATGGGGGTTTGTGATGTTGTGGCACTTTTGGATGCACCATTGTAGGATATGGTGGACAAGGATCAAACATTGAAAAAATGAAAAAAAATGCTTTAGTTGATGATGAGAGATACCAAATGGTTACCCATAGGAAAGATAGTCTGCAGAAAACCATTGTAGGCAAGGGGTTAAATAAAGAAGAAGATACGAGTATTGAGGATGTGGCAGGAAAAGATGATACGATAGGGGAAAAAGTTTTCATTGTCCCACCAAATCCTGATCTGGGTAAAAAAAAATTCATGAAGTTTTAAATAGGTCATTGAGTAAGGATGTGTTCTATGAAGAATTTAGTGATGTTCATGAGGTTAGAAGTAACCCTCATGATGAATCTTGATTGCTTCTAAAAAATGTTTCCTTGGGAGATCATCTTGATTCTGAGTCTCATATCTAGGATTATGATTCATTGAGTGTGGATGATCATAGAATCTCATGGTAGTCTCCTAATAAATAGAGGTGTGGAAGACATCTGAAATGAAGGGGCGGCTCCCAACGAAGGGGTGATAGACATGAGAAAAAGTGTAGAATGATCTTTTATTATTTTGGGGTGTTTCCACTTTCAATGTATTTCTTTCCCTCAATTTATGTGTATTTTTTACTTTCTTTTTATTAATAAATTTTCTAAGACCCAAGGTTTTAACCCATGGTTCGTGCCATTTTGAGTATATATGTTTTCTTTAAATAATAACAATTTATTGCTATTTTAAATATAATTTATAGTAAATTTGGATTTATTATTATATTTCTTTATTCTAAACTAATATAGAGATATTTTTCAATGTTGATTTTGATGTTGATAAATCTACCAGTATCAGTTCTAAGGTTACCACTAATAAAGGTTCTTGTGTAAGATTAAACCAATGTTATTTAAGAATAAATCCTTGTGTAGCTTAGGTTTAATATTATGCAGAGATCTCTATCAATGCTAATTTTAGTGCGGATAAATATTCTTATATTCACACAAAGTTTGCACTGGTAAATATCTATTTTTAAGATTAAACTGATGTTTTGTAAGAATAACTCTGAATTTCTGAAGCTATGTAAGATTATACTAGCAATTATCAGTACTAAAAGTAGCATTGATAAAATATTAAATTACCAACAATTTCAATTTTATCATTGATAGATCTCTTATCATATATATATAATAACCCTAATCGTGCCACCCATCGACCCTATCATTCAATCTCTTTCAAAATTTTCACTCTATTGCACCCCCTCACATCATTTTGTGAACGATTCCACTTCTAAAATTGAATTTATGCAATCTTTTCTAATTATGATGTGTTTTAGGGATTTTTTGTATTCTTATTCATGTTTATCCCTACTCTATATGTATATATATGTTTGTGTGTGTGTGTGTCTTCTGTGATTATTATTCATGTATATCCCTTTTTCCATTTTCTTCATCATTTTGGATTGTTCTTTATGTTTTAATGATATATCCTCTATTTTTTTGAGTGTTCTTAATTTATATCTATTATTGTTCATCCTTGTAAATCCTTACTATTTTATCCCTATTTTGAGTGTGTGTGGGGGGGGTAAATATATGCCCATATAATTTAAATATTTATACGCGCGCGCACACACACATATATTTGAATAATTAGGTCAATAATTTACCTTTATTTTATTTTCCTAATAACATGATTGTTAATTCTACCATTAATGAATTTTATTTTGAGTGGACATATGGTTTCAATAAAGTGACTCCTTTGAATTAGCTAATCTTTCTTAGTAGTGATTCATGTAATCTTAATGGAGAGAATAAATTTGAAATGCTGAAATAGATCCATGAATTTGTAAAAAAATATTTTAAAATTAAAAATAATATATATATATAATGAAAATAAATGATGAAAGTGTGTTATATTTGAATATAGTGTTTCACTTCAAATACAAAGATTAAACAATAATTACTATTTCATATTAAATGTTCATTGTAAACTAGATAAATATTCCTTCCTAATTTATTGATAAGATTAATGAAAATACTTACAATATATAATTATCCAAAGATAATATTATTTGTTCTGCTTTTAATTTTTCTTTTTATCAATTTTAGAAATGTGAAATTATTTGAGGATGAATATATTTATATAAAGGATTAATGATTCAATTCTAAATGATTCCAAATATCTTGTTAAAGTGGTCTAGTTATATATAGATAGGCTAAAATAATGAATGAATAATTAAATAGACTAATTAAGAAAACTATATAGAATAAAATTTTTATTGGAACTTTAAAAATAGATCAAAACATATTTATATGGGCCCAAAATAATATTGTTGGGGCTATGTTAGGCTTAATAATTTTTAATTCAAAATTTTGGATCCATGGAACATACATAAAATGATCCAATTTGTGCATGATAGAATATTAATGCAACATAGAGGAAAACTCAAACCTTGATGACTTATTTTAAGAATGTTTCATTTGAAAATTTATATCTTTAGAGTGTATATAGATGTGATAATAACCACCCATGAGGTTACATTAATTTCTTCTATGAATCATGATTATAAATTATAATTACTCATCCTTAAAACTAAAACTTCAAAGGTGTACAATAAACTCAAGTATGAGGCCGACCCATAGAGACAAAGATCCTTATCATGAAACTTTAGTTTAAAAGTAAAAAACATATGATTTTAATTATCGAAATTAATCTAATAAAATTGAATAAAATGTGTATTTTAAAAACTTACTAAGAATTTTTTAATCTAGATTTTTTTGATACGGAATCATCTAAAATATTTGATGGATAATCATGTTTTTTAATAATTGGGTCTAAAAAATCATTGCTCATGGGGTTTTCTCTCTAAATTTTAAAGTCCTTTTTCTTATGATCAAGTACTTTTATTTGTTTAATAATATGGTATTCCAAAACTATATGTAAAAATATAAATTTAAACTCATTACAGGAATCAAAATGAATTCAAATAACTAGTTTATATATTGAATAGAAATTACCCAATTAGCATGACAATGATCATGTTTTTTCAAAGAAAAAATTGATACAAAGGAATTATTGAGTACAAAAACCCAACACAAACTAACATTAAAAATAAATGAACTTCAATACTCAACCACCATTTATTACTAATTTTAGAACAAAGTAACTACACACACATATTTTCATAAAGATCAAATAATTAATCAATTTTAGTCATAAGATAGATTTATAATATTCTATCTCTATAAAACCATGGGTCCTTTATTACTCCAAGATGTTCATCTAAGTACACTAGTGAATGATTGAATAAAAAATGATTTTTTTCCTTCAAAACCCATTCCTCCTTTTATAGACAAAAATCCTCCCATATATCTACTAATATATCCCATATCATATTTCTTATTATTTTGAAATAAATCTCATTAATTTTTTTAAAATCAAGTGGGAAATATTAAATATCTCCCATATATATATATTAAAAATTATAACTATATTTTTTAAATTTATACTATATATAATTTTTGTATGAAAAAATGATACATTGTATTCATACCTTCTATATATTTATTTATTTATTGTTAAATATGATTATTATTAAATGAAATAGGATCAATAAGAGTAAAAAATGTATGGATTTCAATCATATGACAAATCAGTAAGAAGATGGGGTCAAAGAGATCAAATTTTCAACAAAACATGGAAATGGACCTTCTTAAACCATTTTTCTATGTTTATATTGTTGTTATTCAAGATGAATTTTTCCATGATAGTTATAAGAATACTTGAACTATCACATAATATATCGAAGTTATAAATATTAGAATAAATGTGGGGAAAACTAAATATAGCTATTGATTAGGATAACACTATGATTTATGGATCATATAATATGAGTACAATTGTGAATGATAATGAAGATCATATTGAGTAAATGAAAACAATAGTTGAACTTTTCTATGGTCTAAAGCTATTTGAGAAGTTAAAGAGATATGAAAAGATTCCATTGTATGATGGTTATACTAAATATACAACATTTTCATTTATACTAAATATGTATAATATAAAAGTTAGTAATGGATGGAGTGACACCAACTTTATAGAACTATTTTCTATCTTAAATGATATGTTACTAGATTATAATGAGATTACTTTTTGAATATATGATGTTAAAATAATTTTATTTTTAATGGGTATGGTCTCAAAAAGAATATATACTTATACAAATGATTATATATTATCTTACAATGACCATAAATCACTTAAAATTTTCTTAAGTTCAGTGTGGATTGGTAAAAGAAATATAAATCAAGTCCTTAAAATTTTTTAAGGTAATTTCCAATCATTCCAAGGTTTATATAGATATATAAAAGTAAGTAGACTATAGGGAAATTAATATAGAATACAGATACAATAATTCAATATGGTAAGCTTCATCACCCATAAAACTCTCCTCAATGGAAGAAAATTGATCATGAATATATTGGAATTCAAAACGATCCAAGAAACATCTATCTTACACTATCTATAGATGGAATGAATCCTTTTGGTGTAATAAGTATCACTCATATTATATGGTTAGTTATGTTGGTAAATTATAACTGTCCAACATGGTTATACATGAAGTTCAAGTACAGTATGTTGTATCTACATATATTAGGAACAAAATAACCTAGAAATAATATTTATGTTTATTTGGATCCATTGATTGAAGATTTAAAATTGATGTTGGATTCAAGTGTTGCATTGTATGATGTTCATAGTAATGAAAAGATCATGTTTAGAGCTATAGTGTTTAAGGTGATCAATGAATTTTCTACATATGGAAATTTTTCAGGATATAGCATTAAATGAATATTAGGGTGTCTCATTTTTTGAATAGGTTACACACTAAATTGGGTTGAAACATTCCATAAAGATTTTATTTCTTGGACACTATAAATTTTTACGCCAATTACATAAATATTGAACTTGGAAAACATCATTTTATAGGAATTCAAAAAAAGGTACAAAACTTTTTTTATTAATTTTTTATGAACTATTTATGAAAGTGAAGGATATTATCACTATTTTTGGTAAACCCTTTATAAAAACCATATAAAAAAGGTTGGAAAAAGAAATCATTTTTTTTAGAATTACTATATTGGAATTTTTTGTACGTTTTTTATCTTCTTGATGTCATGCACATGGAAAAACAATTATATGATAGTGTCATTGGAATGTTACTAAATTCACTCAGAAAAAAAAATATGAAATTAATTCTAGGTTTTACATGATTAATATGGGGATATGGGAAGAGTAATCACTAGTGAAGGGTGAAAGGTGGAATTTTCTTCCACCAGTTTCTTACACTCTTTCCAAACTATAGAGATTTCAATTTTTCAAATTCCTTAATGGTGTAATTGTTTAGAGGGGTATTCATAAAATATCAAGAATATTATGTTGATGAATGATTAAATTTAGGGGTTAAAGTCATATGATTTTCATGTTTTGATTCATGATTTAATGTATGTGGATTTACATTACATTATTCCAAAAAAACAAATTTGACACACATTAACCAGGCCTTTCTCGTTTTTTAAAGCTATATGCAGTGAAGTTATAAACCCAATGAAGTTTCTAACAGTGTAAAAGGAAATTGATGACATATTGAGCAAATTAGAGATACTATTCCAACCATCACTATTTGAAATAATGTTTCACTTTGTTAGAGAGATATAATTATGTGGTCTTGTACATTACAAATAGATATAAACTATTAAACGATATATGAATATTTTGAAAGGGTGTATGAAAAATAAATTTTTTCCATAATTTTCCAATATAGGGTGGCATATTATTAAGGAAGATGTTGAATTTTGTACCAACTACCTATCTAAAGTGGATATCATTGTTCTCTAAAAATCTCTTCACAGTGGGAACCTTATAAATAAAGGGATTTCTAGAAATGATGTTGTCAAAATTATTATTATAGAGTGAAAGTGAGCTAACCATTATATTTTATTAAGTATTATATAGATTTAATGATATGTTTAAACTCATAAAGTAATTCTTAGGCATTTTAATCCATAAAGGTATGAAATATAGATACCAAATACACATAATATAAAGTTTTTAGGATGGTTTCAAAACCATATTTTTGAGGATTTATCTTAAAATCTGAATTCAATTTCACAAAGACTCTGATTTATAACCATAGAACCAAGTGTACATGTATTATATTATAAAAGTTATGTGATTAATAGTTATATATTCTATATAATTAAATAGGATTAAGGTAGTACAATGTAAAATAGGGGTGTTACTCTTATGGAGGAAGTGATGTATATATCTGGTAACAAGGAAATAAATCCAATTTATATGAATATGTTATACTTTGGATCATTGAAAAAATATAGGATTTGGTTTATAAAATAATCCAAGGGTTTATTTTTCGGATAAAAATGTATTGATAATAGGAGTGAAGTTAAAGTTAATGAATTGGGATTTATGAAAGTAAATTATAGTAAGTAAGGGTATGATGATGAACTATTTATAATGGAATCTTAGGCAGTACAAGTATTTTATGTCTCATATCCTTAAAAAATCCAATTTTTCTATTATCGACTAAAACAACTGTATAGTAAAATAAAAACTCCATTGAAGATGACCCTTTAATTTTGATATTTCAATCATTTCATAGTTCACTCAATATATATGGTGTATTTTATGTCATAGGGAACCATAAGGATGGGATTTTAATACTTGATATAAGGTATAAATCCCTTAAACCTCTAAATAAAAAGGATTTTAATGAACAGGTCAAATATATCCAGTTATTTTTTATATACAATGTGTTTTCTCATAATATTATGCTTTCATTGTTGTATTTACATAATCAAAATTAAATTTTTAACTAGTTTTATATAAAATGGATTTTGTACCTATTAATGCTACCAATCTCAAGGTACAATATAATGGTGATGTTGAAATTTAGAAAATGTTAGAGGATGAACACCATTCTAGAGTTTTATAACAACTTGAAGGTTGTAAAGAGGTAAAATGAGATATATTTGAAAAAAAACAGTGTATCATGGTATTGTAAGTAAAAAATTTTAGGTGATAAGAAAATATAAAAACTTCAAGGTTATATAGAATGTATGTGGTCAACCAGTTGACCCCAATAAGTCCATTTTTATTAGTTAAATTGAATTTAATACTTGAATTCACATTCCAATTGATATAGATATATGTCGAAATTTTGTTCTTATATTAAGGGAAATAATTGGGGAAGACATTAGGGTAGCAACATGATATAATTTCTATATTTTACGAAGAAAAAAACAAATAAATAAATGCTTATTTACTATTCATTATCCCTTGCATAGTAAATTTATATTATAATGTTCTTGGATGAAATTCATAATAATGGACATTATAAAGGCTCATATATCATTTCAAACACTTCTTACAAAATATATTTTTAGGGATGTTAAGGGGAAAGTAAATACCCACCCACCAGCTACATGTATGCACATTATACACCAAGAATCATGGGATGCTTTCATTGGTCATTTAGATTAAGAATAATTTAAGGTACAATGTAATTTGTATTATTTTATTTAACAATACATGTATTAATCACTTTTATTTTGAATTTTTAATTTATGAAATATAAAATGTGTGTAAAAAATAAATAGTGTGCATAAAAACCAATGTACCCCTAAGATAAATTAAGTATGGGTTATTATACAATGGAATAAAAACCGGTATGTATTTAAAATTTATAGTAAACTTTTTACATGATATGAAACAACAACATAACTATGTTCCATATTTTATATGCCTATTGATGAGTCAAAATCTTAAGAAACTTTTATCTTATGTCATGTAAAATGGATGGAGACTCATTTAAATAAAAATAGAAAAAAATAGATGCAAACATATATAAATTATGAGAATTATGTGTAATTATGACATAATAGAATTTTTTTTCTTCTTTAAAATAGTATTATATAACACTAACTTCTAATTTTCCTATATTTTTTTATTTAGTTTATAAATAATCATCATTATCTACTATAGATGATGAATAACTAATTTCAGAGGATTTGGAGTGTCTAAACCATTATGGTCATGTTAGAGGTGCGGGTTTTCAAGTTTATCCATAAGAATAATTTTTGAAAGAAAATACATGTGGGGATACAGATGAAAAAATTAAAAAATGTTGGCATAGAAAAATACTCCAATGGAAAAAGTTAGTTGGTGGGTTGATATGATAAATTTTTTTCTTAAAATGGATTAATAATAATAATCAAAACAATAAAAACCACAACATGAAGATCCTCATCCCTAAATTTTGAGGCTATTCATTCCCCAAAAAGGTATTCCTTACCTCTGAGGTAATCAATTTTTCCATAACAGTGTCTACTAAATATGAATAAAATATCTATTAATAACTTTTTTATAATAAAATGATATGGGGTGAAATTTATTTTAATTTATATATATTAGAACACACTCATCACCTTATTATTAGAGGTATATTGTAAAATATCCCAACTTTTATACTTTATATTGGTGTCCAGTTTTGTTCATCACTAGTAGTTAGTGCTTAAATTTGGTCGTCATGTCAACTCAGATAGAGGCTTGTGAAATTCTGTTGTGGTTGGTCTTAAATATTATCAATTCATGCTCATTAAACTCTTGAATAAGGAAGATTTTGATTTAGCCTAGTCCTGATTTTATCAATTCTTCCTATCACTCTGATTCATGTTTCTTAAATAGTCATTCAATCATTCTTTTCACAAAGAACCTTCAACATCCAATATTTGGATATGATTTCCTCAAATTCATTTATTGTTCCAGAATTTTTTAGTGTTAAATCTCCTTAATAACTCTTTGTGAAATTTTTATATTTTTATTCATGAACTCACACATTGAAGCACCTGAATGTATCTTGTATATACACTGAGATAAGAATCTATAAACCTCACCCTAATTTCATATGGATTATTATTTTAGTGGATTTTTACTTTAAACATCCTATAGTATATGAATCTAGTATTGGTTATTGTAATTTTTTATTTTATCAAGGGCTAAAATCAAGAAATTATCATAGAAGATCAAAATATTTTGGCCCTCAATGTGAGGTTTATAATGGGGAGATGGAGGTTCCGCAATACGTGGATCTGTTAAAGAAGTCTTCATTGATCGTTCTGGCTCAAGGGGAGGGGTAATTACAAAGCTTTATAAAGAATAAAAATAGGTATCTCTATAAAAACTTCAAGAAAAATATTATAAGATTTCTTACATGAATTTTCCATAATCCATGGTCACTGATTTAATATCAAGGATTTATAGTGGCTTCAAAGATATTTATTATACCCCTGAAGGTATGAGAAGGTCCTACAAATCCACAGATGTGGTTGTTCAACACCTGGCATGCTTCTATGGAGTTGATTCAAAAATTGTGATCATCCCTAATAGAGTTGACTATAGAGAAGATAAAGTGTAATATATGTAGAATGGTGATATTGAAACCAGAATTATGGATAGATTATATTTTTTTGGTGATAGAGTGTACTGATATTCTACTAATACTAATACAAAAAAAGTTCTTTAACTATGCTAAAAAGGACATTTATCAACTCTAGAGAAGCATTGGATACCGAAGTGTGGTTAAAAGCCCTATTATTTTATCAGATCTTCAAAAAATGTTGATAAATGGTCCCTTTATTAGCTCAAATAAAAATAACTGATAAATGGAGTCTTTTATCAGTTATTCTACAAGTTAAAATAAATTATTCCTTTATTAGCACTAAAAAAATGCACTGATAAAGGTTCATATTGCTGTGTGTTATAACAGAACACTATATTACCAAAACACATGGCATATTACAGTGCAATGTAACAACACACATCACACCAAAAGTAGAACCATAAATTTTCAAAATCAAATAAAAATAAATAATTTGAATGAAAAAAAATAACAATATAAATAAAAGAAAAAATACTATTAAAGAGTAAAAGAATGCACATGTATAAAAGAAAAACCCGCCCCTACTCTAGAAAAAGAACAAACCTATATAAGAAAAAAATTCTAGGTTATTAATAATATAAAGAAATAAATTAAGTAGAAATTGTTAATTTTAAACTAAACTTTGATTCATACCATGAACACTGTGTATCAGATTAAGTTGTGGTTGATTCTTGCATGCCACACCATTTCTTATTAATCTTCAAGAATTATATTTGAGAAAATTAACTATATAAGTATAAGATAAAAATGACAATGATATTAATTAATTAATAGAACATGGAATAATGTGAAAATAATCTAGTCTCATTTTCTCTGTTTTGGTGATGTGATGTGTGTTTTGAATTAAAATGACACTTATATATTGAAAAGACACGCTTAGATTCATACTACTCACATCATTCTTTTTATTTTGGTTCATCCAATTCCTACGCATCCTAAATTAATTATGGATATTTTTCATAAATTATCCAAAAAATACGAATGTGTTTTCTCAGTTTTGAGTACAATTATTGTCTTTTTTACTAAAATGTCATTTTAAACTAGAAACACACACTTTGAGTCATATCGGACACATTGTATGTTAGTTTTATGTTATAATAATTCATGAATTACAAAAATTACTTATGAATCAATTTCCTTAATTATCAAGACTATCTGAGCATGTGTGTTTTTTGGTTTTTAGTGAGTGGTATTTTTTGAATTAAATTTTCAATTTTAAACTGATAACTGACACTTTAAGTCATGTTGAGAACATCATGTATCGTATTGAGGTATTCCAAATTCCTAAACAACAAAAATAACTTATGGATAATTTTTCTAAAGTATAAAAATAATTTTAATGTGATTTCTAAGTTTTGAGAATATCAGTTGTCTTTTTTACTAAAATTAATGTCAATTTTAAATAAAAAGACATATTTTGATTCATACCGGTCACATTGTGCATCATATTGAGGTTCATATGATTAATACATATTAAAAACTAATCGTGTATCATTTTACTAAATAATAAAAATAATATTAATGTGTTTTATCAGTTTTGAGTACATCGCTTTTTTTACTAAAATGTCATTTTAAATTAGAAACACGCACTTTGAGTCATGTCGATCACATCATGTTTCATTTTAATATGAGACCAATTCTTACAAATCACAAATAACTTATTAATTTTTTCCCTAAATTATCAAGACAATCCAAGTGTGTTTTCTCAAATTTCAATGAGTGACACTTTTTGACATAAAATGTCAATTTTAAACTGATAAGAGACACTTTGAGTCATGATGGGAACATCGTGTATATGATTGAGGTACAGATGATTACTAAACATAAAAAATAACTTATAGATCATTTTCATAAAGTATCAAAAAAATAAAAATGTTTTTCCTCAGTTTTGAATATGGAAATTGACTTTTTTACTAAAATTAATTTCAATTTTAAATAAAAAGATGCACTTTGAGTCATACAGGTCACACCGTGCATCAGATTGAGGTGAAGATAATTCCTACATATCCCGAATTAATTATGGATATTTTTTATAAATTATAAAAACAATAAAAATTTATTTTATTAGTTTTGAGTATGTCACTTGTGTTTTTTACTATAATCTCATTTTAAACTAGAAACACGCACTTTGAGTCATATCGGTCACATCATGTGTAGGTTTGATGTGAGACTAATTTCTACATTTCAAAAATTAAGAATTAATATTTTTCATAAATTATCAATATAATGAGATCGTGTTTTCTTTTTCTTCAGTGAGTGACACTTTTTGAACTATAATGTTAATTTTAAACTGATAAGAGACACTTTGAGTCATGTCGGGCACATCGTTTATCGTATTGAGGTTTGGATGATTCTTATACATAAAAAATGACTTATGGATCTTTTTAGTAAAATATTAAAATAATAATAATGTGTTTTTAAAATTATCAGAACAATAATAATGTGTTTTCTCTATTTTTGAGTTCGTCAGTTGTCTTTTTTACTAAAATTAATGGCAATTTAAAATAAAAATACTCACTTTGAGTCATAACGGTTACACCGTGTATCGGATTGTGGTGTGGCTGATTCCTACACATCCAAAATAACTTATGGATAATTGTATTAAATTATCAAAACAATATGAATGTTTTTTCTCATCTTTGAGTATGTCACTTTTTTTTACTAAAATGTCATTTTAAACTAGAAACACACACTTTGAGTCATACTGGTCACATCGTGTGTCAGTTTTATAGAATTCTAATTTATACATGAAAAAATGACTTATTAATTATTTGACTAACTTATAAATACAATATGAAAACATTTTCTTGGTTTTATTGATGGTTTTATACATTCTTGACCTATTACCTTATTGTTGTTATCTTAGTTGTAGCCTCAAATTCTAATCTCTCCTGAGAATAAGTAACTTCGAACAAACCACCCCAACTAGAGAAAAATAATTCACCTATATAATAAAAAAAATATTATGTTAGTAATATTATAAATAAATAAATTAAATATAAATATGAAACAATACATTAATAAAATTTCAATTCTAAACTGAAACTACACAATTTGAGTCATACTAGGTATGTCACACATGGTTTTTCATATCTTGGTTTTGATCTGGTTAGTTGGATATCCCGATCTCTTTATTGGGTTTTGGGTGAGATTAATGTCTATTTTTTGAAGTTCCTTATCTATCTAATAATCCTAACATCATTTCCCCATAGATTTTTTTAGGGGTTTTGGAAAAAGAAGGGTGGTTACTTAATGATTTGGGCCTAACTGTGAGCCAATTTCCAAACTTAAAAACAAAATTTGTTTCTTTTATAACTCCTTTGTTTTTTAAGTTTTTTCACCCATTACACCTCCAACTTGGCCACCCCTGACCTATGAAAACCACCATATCTATTTTTACCCCTTAGTAATTCATAATCATGGTGTATTTGGTTTATTTATTCAGGTATCGTGGAAACCCATGAGCCCATTTCTAGTTTAAAAAAAATTGTTTCTTTTGTATCTTATTAATTTTTTAATATTTTCGGTCATTTCACCTCTCACTCGAGCCCACAAACCCTAGGCTCTCCCCCAAGTTCCATTTTCCCTCTGTGGACTTCATATTCATCAAGTATTAGGGTGAACTTCATCAAGGTTTCTCAAATCATCCAGATTTGAAAAGGTAATTTGTTTATTTCATAAATCATTAATTTTTTACTCTTTTTCCCCAAATATTACTTCAATGGATCTTCCAGACCTAATGAGCCTCTCAATTTAGTTTCAAGACATTACCTCTCCTCTAAGGGGGTGTATATAAGGGAATATGAAGAGATCTCTAGTTATCAAGGTGATTTTCCTTCTTTTTTATCCCCCTTCCACCTCCCCTTTCTAATGTTTCTTGGCTCTATCTTCTCCCCTGGTCATGAAAGACCTAGGGTTATGTTATCCCAAAATAATTTATGGTTTTATTCTCATTTGAGTCTGTTATTCATAGATTTAGGGTTTATAAACCCTCAGATGGTGTTATCAGATGTGCATTTCCATTTTGCTTTGGTTTTGAGGTAGGTTCTCCCTAGAACTATCTTTATAATTCAAGATTAATTTTCTTATTTCTATCTTCATCTTATATGTATTATATTTTCACCCTTTATTTTAATTATTTAGTGTTCAAGAAGGGTAGTTTATGCCTTGTTTTGTGAAAATTATGTTGTTTTGGTTAATGTGTGGTCACTAAGTGTTTGTTTAAATGATCAATTTTCTTTTACACATGACTTATAATGTATAGAACCTGTTTTAGATATTTAAATAAATTTTTGGCACATAAATTTTGTTTTATAACATTTTTAGTGCTAAATAGAGTTTGTTTTATTAATTGTTGCACACCTCATTTTTAGGAAATTGCCTCGTTGGCTTTTGTGTGCTCAGGGTGATACAAAATGATTATTTTGGATTATGAAAAAAAATAGAAACATGTGAATCAATGTTTTTGGGTTCATTATTTGGGTTCCAATCTGGTTTTGGGTTTTATAATGAAGCAATTATCGGTTTTTACGGTGTTTTGGCATGTGTTCATAGTAAATGGACTGATTGGAACTTTTATAGAAATGGATGGGTTTTGAATGTGTAACATGAGTTTTTGAGGGGTTTAAGTAAATTTTCTAGTGATTAAAATGGTTTTTTACACCTCTTAAAGAATATCGGAATTTGTTCTTTTTGATAAATGTTGTTTTTGTGAAGAATGCTTAAAGGCCTATTTGGCATTTTTCTTGTAAAAATGGTTTTCATGTGTACTTCATGTTGTATCATTTGGATACATTTTATAGTACATGAAATTGGTTTATTAAATGGTTTTGGGGCTTCCATATATATTTTAATATGGTAATGGTGTATTTTTTTTCCTTAAAAGAGTATTTTTAAATGGATTTTATGTGAAAATCCTCGTTATACTTCTTGAAATGGTTTTATGAACAATTTAAGTGGTTTATTGATCCATAAAAGAAATGTGAAGCATGTTTTCAGGATGTTTGTGTGTTTTTGATTTGGGAATGAAATTTTCTTATGAAAAGTTTATTTGATAATATGTGAAACTTGATTGAGCACTAAAGGGAAACCTAGGTATCTAGGTGGGTGGGCGTGTACTAGTATGCTAGTGATCCAGAGTGGTTTTGTCCCTGTTTCATGTAGCAAGTTTGAAAATGAAAACACTAACTATACTATAATGATGATTTTGGGGACCACAATTTTATGGATATTTTTTCCCTACAAATGTATCATGCATGAGAACATATATTTTTTTGGTTGCTTTTACACCGAGATATGAGGTACCTGGGGCCAATAATGAACTAGTGCCTTGGGGTGTTCTTGTGACTTGTGCTCATTGGATATTTTGTACTCATAATCAGCATACAATATTTTTGGTTCTTAAATACAGAAGTGCGTGTGTTTTATTTAAAAGTGTACATTATTTAAATCATCCCTCTTGAAAACCATTTTTATTTTGAAGTTGTGTCTCTTTGAAATTGGTTACTAGCATTTCCTGGTTATGAAAACTTCCAAAAATTTTATTTTATAAGGATTATATCATGGAACCATATTTGGAAAGAATAATTTTATATATTTTATTTCAAACTTGGAATTGATGTTTCTTTTATTTTAAAGTAAGTGCATTGTTGATAGAATATCGGGCTAACCTACTAAATTTTAACACTCATGCCTATAGTCTTCTTCTATTTTTAGCCCTTGTATAAGTTTCAGCTCGAATTCGATCACCTTGGGAGACATGTGATCATTGTTTTTGAGAGTGACCACTAGAGTCACATGTATATAGTTATTTGTCAGGTTTAGTCGGTTGACTTTTTTGGTTCAGTTTTACTTTCACTTCTATGAGCAAATAATGTTTAGTTCAACTTTTATATAAATGTGTACTGGGCTGTCCATTTCGTTTTGCTGGTTTTTTAATTGTTTATATGTTGGAAAATCATTACCTTGTCACTCTACTGATTCCCTCGGTGCTTTTCACCATCCTAGGAGGATCGGGAACGCCTCTTGGGACTTGTCGCGGGCGGGTCTGGGGGACTGGTTTAGGGTCGAATCGATCTGTTTTTTGAAAAAATGGTATCAAATGAGGTCGGATCTTAGAGGGAATTTATTTTTAGACCACCCTTATTGTTTGGGTGGATTTCAATGTATATGGAGTAGGATTTTTAGGACTTTAGGGGTAAGTGTAGGAAGAGAATCACAAAATCTTTCTTGTTATAATCCTCAAGTTTCCATGGGAATTCTGGTTTTATTAGTGTCCTTGGTTCTTGTTGATTGATTGGTGTTGGGATATGATAAGGGGAGTTGGACTAATGGTTTTCATGATCTCAAAAGGCTTAGAAATCCATGTAGATCTGGGGAATGGTCCTGATAAGTCTCTCCATGTTAGTGGTGTTTTTGGCATGTGGTAACCAACCATGTGGTCAAGTCACCCACCAACACTAATCCCCTTTTGTGGGTCTCTTAAACCTTTCTTGAATTCAAAAATTATTTTGAAAATCCTCATGTAAGAATTGTAGAAATTGGTTTTCAAATTTTAATATAAGAATTTTTTTGGAAGGTTGGGTTTTGTGAAACAAATTTTAAGAATAAAGTGAAAATGATTTAACAGGATTAGATTTTCCCTAATCTAAACTTGTTCTTTATTGAAATAAAATGTTTTCAAATCATGGATCATTTTAAGGTGATTCTGAAACATTATTTTAAATGGGGTGTTTTGGGCTGCTGAAAAGTGTTTGAATTTGATGAATTGGTTTTGAGCAGTTGGTGTTTTTCTAGAAAGGTTCTGTGTCTCTGTGGCCATTGGATTATGAAAAGATACCTTACTGAATTTTTGAAAATGGGAAGGGGTAGTTTGGAGTAGCTTTGTTGTTTTGAAAGTTGTTAAAAATGAAAAGGGGTAGGTTTTTAAGAAAATGGTTCTTGTTGAAGTGTGTTTTGTTTTGTTAAATCTGAAAAGGTTTTTTGAATTGGTGGTTATTGTTTCTTTAGAAGGTACATGACTTTTGGAATGATGTTTTTTTGTTTTAGCCTTTTGTGTTTTCATGGGTGCTCAAATGCATGGTTTTGTGGACATCTGGATAGATGGATGGTATGGAATTGTGGTTGAGTGCCTGGGATGGCATGGAAATGTGCATGTGAGTGAGACTTGATGAAACCCCTTGGTGAATGTGGAAATACACCAAGTTTGTTTTTGTTTAAAAAGTGTTTTGACCTAAAAAAATTGTGGCATTTTTTTATAAACTGATGGTTATGTGGATGGTTTTTCCTATGTCTTAAAAGTGTTGTTTATTCGGTATTCTTCCTTGTGTCTTGAGATAGGATCTTGTTTGTGGCTCTTTTTTGAGTAATGTTTAGTGGGTTTCTAAAGATGTGTTTGATGTTGTGATTTGTAAATGGATGGTTGTTTGTTGGCAACATTTCTAGTTGATCAGCCCAAGGATTCATTTCAAGGGTTGAATCCACCTCTTTGAATGATGTCTCGGTCCATTTGTTGTAATAGAGAGTTGTTTGGGCCTAGATTAAAGTGCTTTCCTATAATGGTGACTCTCTCAGTTGTGTTCATAGTCCTCGGTGGTTTTGATGTGTTTCTATGTGTTCCTTGTCCATTATTCTCCTTATTCAGAGTGAGATAGAAAGGTTGTGTGTATATTTATGTTTTTGTCGGGTGGTGGTGTTTTGTTTGTACTAGTGGTCTTCATGGGGTGTTGTGATCCTTAGCTCCTGACTATGGTATAGAATATGCTTCAAACATCAGGGCTCCAACCACATGCCTCGGAGTGAATCTTTTCACGGAGTTAGGAAATTTCCAGAGGTAGGGGGAGCTCGACTAGGCTCATGCCTCCACCATTGTGGTAAGGTAGTTTCTATGTCCCTATTGTGGTTCCTCATCACTATAAATTTTTTCTTGTCACAAAGAGTGTTATGTACTTAACCCTCATGCAGTGTATATGGTTATGCATTCCTAGATGTGGTTTTCTGATCAATTTCCCGGTGTGGACTACCACTATGAATCGGGTGCAGTCTTGGTTTTACCTATTTGTCGGTGGAGAGTGTTGGGTAGTTTCTTTGTTTCTTTTTTGGATTAAGTGGCCTAATGATTGGGTCCCCTTTCCTCCCCTGCCAAAGTGTTGGGGGGTCTAGATCCATACAGAAAGTGTTGGACCAGTTCTTGTCCCCTCTGTTCGGGAGTGGGTGGTTTAAATGTTCATGTTGTTTTTTTCTTGGCCCGGGTGGGTTGGACATTGTAGGAGAGTTTTGGTTGGCCTCTATGGGAGAGGCCCAATTCTAGATCATATTGAAATATTTTTTAGTCACTGTTGGTTGATTTTTAATGGTGGGGAGTATGTTCTAACCTCACTTAAAATAATTCTATTTCATGATGTTCTTTAGTTTGGGGTGGTCATTGGGATATTTGGGAGAAGGCTTAATAATATAGTCTGGGATTGGTTGTGGATGAGTGGCTTGATCCTTCCATTGATTCTTGGGAATTGGTTCTGATTTTTTGTTTCATTTTAGGAAATAGGATTAAGTTCTATTTTGGGGGTGAAATTTCCTTGGATTAAGAGGATGTATTGTTTTGATGAGTAATCCTTAGTCTTTGATCAATTAACTGGAAAGTGATATTTATTTCAAGGGATGGAAAGCTTTAATGGTGGGGAGAATTTTCATATCCGATTTTTCATGTCTTGGTTTTGATCTAGTTTATTGGAAATCATGATCTTTTTCTTGGGTTTTGGTTGATATGAATGTTGAGTTTTGAAGTTCCATATATTTCTAATCATCCTACCATGGGTTCCCCAAACTTTTTTGGAGGTTTTTGGAGAAAAGGGTGGTTACTTCAAGATTTGGGCCAAATCATGATCTAATTTTCAAATTTAAAAACAAAATCTATTTATTTTGTAACTCCTTTTTAACATTTTTGACCCATTCGAATTCCCACTTGTCCTAACCTGACCTATTAAAACCACCATATCCATTTGTACCCCTTATAAATTCATAATCATGGTAGATTTGGGTTATTTATTCAGGTATTGGGCCAACACGTGATCTCATTTCCATTTTTAAAAAAATATTTTGTTTCATTTATATCTTATTCCTTTTTTAATATTTTTCATTCATTACACATATCACCTGATCCCACAAACCCTAGAAGCACCCCCATGTTCCATTTTCCCTCTTTTGATCTCATATTCATCATGGATTACGACGAACTTACTCAAGGTTTTTCAAATCATCCAGATTTAAAAAGGTAATTTGTTTCTTTCCTAAGTCATTCATTTTTTAAACTTTTTCCCAAAAATCTTCTTTTCCTAGTTTTTACATACCTAATGAGAATATCTATTGAGTTAAAATCCATTCCATGTACTCTAAGGGTGTGGATATAAGGGAAGATGAAGAGTTCTCTAGTTATCAAGGTGAGTTTCCTTCTCCTTTCTCACCCTTCCTCCTTCCAATTTTTCTTGGATCTATCTTCTACCCTAGTCATGAACGACCTAGTTTTATGTTATCTCGTGATTTTTATGGGTTTTTTCTCATTTAAGGATGGAATTCATAGGTTTAGGGTTTATAAACCCTCGGAAGGTGTTATAGGGTGTGCGTTTCCATTCCGCCTTAGTTTTGAGGTTGGTTCTCCTAAGAACTTCCTTTATAATTAATTATTCATCTATTTCTTACTTTTTTAACCTTATATGTATGCAAGGTATTGTTGTTCACCCTTTTGTGTAATTATTTAGTGTGCAAGAAGGGTAGATTATGCCTTGTTTTTTGGAAATTGTGTTGTTTTTGTTAAAGTGTGCACATTAAGTGTTTGTTTAAATGATCCATTTTATTTCACACCTGACTTATGATGTTTAGAACCTGTTTTAGCTATTTAAATAAATTTTTGGCATAAAAATTTTGTTTTATAACATTTTTAGGGTTAAATAGAGTTTGTTTTATTAATTATTTTAGGCCTCATTTTCGAGAATGTGCCCGGTTGGATTTTGTGTGCTCAAGGTGATACAAAATGATTTTTTGGATTATGAAAAATATTTGAATCATTTGAATCAATTTTTTACGGTTAATTACGTGGGTTATAATCTGTTTTTGGGTTTTATAGTGAAATGGGTATCAGTTTTTAGGGTGTTTTGGCATGTGTTCTCGGTAAGTGGCCCTTTTGGCATAGAAATGGATGGGTTTTGAATGTGTAACCTGAGTTTTTGAGGGGTTTATGTAAATTTTATAGCGATAAAAAATAGTTTTTTTACACCTATTTATGAATGGTGGAATTGGTTCTTTTGATAAATGTTGTTTTTGTGAATAATTCTTAAAGGCCAGTTTGGAATTTTTCTTGTAAAAATGTTTTTCATGTGTACTTCATATTGTATCATTTGGATCCATTTTATGGTCCATGAAATTGATTTATTAAATGTTATTGGGGCTGAAAATCTAGTTTTATATGGTAATAGTGGGTTTTTTTCCTTAAAATATCATTTTTGAATGGATTTTATGTGTAAAGTCTCATTATACTTCTTGAAATTGTTTTATGAAAATTTTAAGTGGTTTATTGAACTGTGAAGGAAATGTGAAGCATGTTTGTGTTCTGTTTTTGTGTATATGATTTGGGAATGAAATTTTCCTCTGAAAAGTTTATTTGATAATATGTGGAACCATATTGAGCACTAAATGGAAACCCAAGTATCTAGGTGGACGGATGTGTACTAGTATGCTAGTGATCTGGAGTGGTTTCATCCTAGTTTCATGTAGCAAGTTTGATTATTAAAACACTAAATAAATTGTGATTATGATTTTTGGGACCACTAGGTTATGGGTATTTGTTCCCTACTAGTTTCTCTTTCATGAGAACAAATATTTTTTGGTTAATTTTACACTGATATACGACGTACCTAGGGCCTACAATGAAATAGTTCCTAGGGGTGTTCCCATAACTTGTGATCATTGATTATTTTATACTAATCATCTACATATGATGTTTTAGGTTCATAAATTCAGAAGAGTGTGTATTTTATTTAAAAGTTTTCATTCTTTAAATCATCCCTCTTGAAAACTTTTTTTATTTTGAAGTTGCATCTCTTTGAAATTGGTTACTAGCATTTTCTTGTTATGAAAACTTGCAACCATTTTATTTTATAATGTTTATAGCATGGAACCATGTTTGGAAAACATAATTTTATATATTTTATTTCAAATTTGGAATTTATTTTTCTTTTTTTTAAGAATGTTCATTGGGGATAGAATATTGGGCTAACCTGCTGAGTTTTAATACTCACACCTATAGTCTTCTTCTATTTTTAGCCCTTGTATAGGTTTCAAATCAAGTGCAATAACCTTGGGCTACTTGTGATCATTGTGTTTGATAGTGAATATTGGGGTCACATAGAGATATTTATTTGTCAGGTTTGGTCGGTTGAGTTGTTTGCTTCAGTTGTACTTTCACTTCCATGTGAAAATAAAGTTCATTTCAACTTTTATATAAATGTGTACTGGGTTGTCAATTTCTTTCTACTAGTTATTTTTTTCTTAAATGTGGTAAATATCATTCCATTATCACTTTATGTATTCCCTCAGTGCTTGTAACCATCCTGGGAGAATCAGGAATGCCTCTCGGGACTTTTCGTGGGCTGGCCTGGGTGGCCGGTTCAGGGTCGACTAGGGCTAGTTCGTGACAGGGTACACCAAGTGTTTCTTTGAGGTATATTTTATTTCACTATGTATTTGTATCCTATAGTTCATTAGAAACTATGGTTCATGTAATAATATTATGGTTTGATAACCCAAAATATTAAATGTATTTGAGAATAAAAAGAAAATTGCATCATCGTGAGTAAATCATCCTTATTGAGTGAATGATCATAGTATGGGGGTGAATCGTCCTTGTTGATGAAGCCATTTAATCCTAGAAAATTTTAACTATTAGTGGAAAGCTATTATAATTTATTTATTAAACTAAAATAAATATTTACATATTATTTTTTTTGGAAAATACTAAAATCAATATTTCCCTTTCACCATCACAAAGAGTACACAGTCCATGATAAACCATTTACCTTACTTGATGGAAAAAAATTCAATGTGACCCATTATGTTTTTTCAGAAGATAGTAAAATCCATTATAAATTGTTTAACCCTTTTTAATAGTATTAAATATCAGTATATCCATTTAGAGCATCCAAATGACACTAAAATCTAGTGCATCCATTAAGTATTCCTAGATTGTTCCATATATTAGCATATACTTTTCAATATTCTAGGTGATGATAAACTCTACATAACATTAGAATTACGTTTTCACCAAAATTGGAATATCCTGATTCTCATGTATTTTTTATTGAGAATGAAGATGAGTTTTTTATTAATGATCTTGTAAACAAGGATCATTTAACATAATGAATGTGTACATGTATAATGAATGTTACATGTATTGATTTCACAATAATTTGTGATATTATATCATGAATCTAATTGGTGATTGAACAACCCAAATAATTCCACCACCCACAAAAGTGAATCCACTATATTGAAAATTTATGAAAATTCATGATTCAGTCAATGAAATTTTTTATTTCTTTATTTTTTTTAAAGGATTTGGATCAAACTACTATATTAATTTTCAAATGGATCATAATTTGTATTTATGGTGCTTCGTGGTTTCATTTGAATCGGGTTCTTTATTTTTAGGGATTTATTCATAAAGAGATTTCTTTTCATTTGATGTCATGTTTCTTTGACATAAATCCTCTCCAATGACCAAGATCTCTCAATGATGGTTATCCTCCAATTGTTCTCTCATATACCTTCTGGCTTCAGTGGTTGATTAAACACATATTTATCCTAAAAATTGAGCTAGATTATATACCTATATGATGATTGTATTTGAGTTTTATGAATCTCAAGTGACTATTTGATCCACTACTAAGACCCTTTATTTTTAGTGTAGAGAATCCATGGGAAAGCAACTGCATGCATTTTTTTGTTCCTTTTGTTCTTGGTGAGGGTTTTCTTTCATATTTTAGTAGTAATTTATAGTACTTGGAATGTTCTAATAAAAATTATATCCTATGATAATTATTTTGGAAAAATAATTAGTGTTTTTTTGTTTCTAAAAAAAATTCCTCCACTTAAATTCCTATATAAAATCACTTAAACAAGCAGTGAAAAACATTTTTTCAATAAGAAACATAAAATAGCTGCACCATGGCTCTTATCTTAAGTGATCAGTGTTTTGAACACTTTTCAACAATTTTTCTCAAACACAACCTTGGTATGATCCCCATTATACTCCATTTCCCAATAATTTTATTATTTGTAAGCTTGAACTTTGTGTCCTCCTCTACCTTGGTCTCCACCTCTGTCTCCTCCTCCACCACATTCTCTGACTTTGCCTCCACCCGCATCTCCACCATTTCCCAACAATTTTATTTTTTTTACAGTTCAGTGATTCTAAACAAATTGATTTCCTCCATTATACTTCCCCTTGAGAAACATATCAAAAATAATATATACGCTATCTGACACTGATTTTTCATACCCCAAATATATTTCTAATATCATAGCTCATAATAGATCACAAACATTGTAGGTAATCACCTAAATGTTTTTGTCAAAAAACATTCTAATATCTGGTATGCTTCTCACTCATCTCTAAAAAAAATTATTTATTATTTTGAGTGAGAAGTTTTTGGTAAATATTGGTAGTTATGAGAAAATAAAGACAAAAAATTATTAATAAATATTTTTAATGAAATTGCAATTACCATAAAAAATACCTATTTAGGGATGCTAGTATTTTCATGGTTTATGATATCTCTCATAAATTTTTAAACATAATATTCATAATCATTTCCATTATCTTGCTTTGTACACTGTAGAAACATTGGCTAAAATAATTAAATTGTCAAGAAATAAGTTTTGATAGTTAAATATTTATATATATACCTTAATATATTTCCTTTTTTAGTAATACAAAGGATTTTTATGTTCAGAAACTAACTTCATGCCATGATTTATCCTATATTTAGAAAATTCCCTATAATAAAAAATCTTGTTAAAACATATACTGAAACATATAATTCAAATTTTATCTATAAAATGTTGATTTCAATGTATTACAAATTCACAATACACATCATGTGTGGTTAGTTTGTTTGATATCCATGCATTGGATCTAAAAAAATAAATATTTGGGGTATCTAGATTGACTACGATCAATATCCAATGCTACCTAAAAAAGCAAAAACAAAAAAGTAATGCAAAAAATAAAAAAAAATATTTTATGTGATTATATTGTAGACTTTTACCTCTATATTGTAGTAATTAAAAAGGGTCTATTGTATATTGTTTTTTCTTAAATGCTTTAAGTATATCTTGTTTTCTCTTTCTAATTTAATCATTATCCAAAGTAAGACTTTCTATAGAAATGACATATTGATTAATGAATCTAAATCATGCTTCACATGTTTTTCCCTTTATATAGTAGGAATATAAATTCTTGTAAAAAATATGAATAGTTATTAACTTTATATTATCTCACTATTTGGATAGATGTATTATGAAAATGTACTTTATGTATGTATTTACAACTAAGACTCCTATCTATTCAGGCTTCAGAATATCATTTCTAATCTCAAGACCAACTACATATATCATGAAAGTTTCATATATTTCTTTTTCCAATGGAATTTAATAAATATTTTCACATTTAAATTTGGTATTTTCATAAAGTTTTAATGATAATAAATGTTTCTATGGAAATGGTGGGTAGATGGTACTCTCGAAAGTTCATTTTGATTTCTTGGTTGATTCACTAGATTTTCTTGATCTTACCATATGTTCCCCCATCACTTCATCCATATGTAATATCATACCTCACATCAGAACTTTTTTCATTAAATATTATAGGTTTTTAATATGATTTTTTTTAAAGACATACCATATGTATCTTTATAATATTAGATGGTCATTCTATAAAAGTTCCAATAGTATCATTTACCATTTTAATATCCAGATCATCAAGTGGAATAGGAAGCTCAGTAGCCAGCTCATGATATGCCTGAATCACCACTCACATGTGATATTTTGGAAGTTATTTCAAGTTTATTATTGTCTCTTGGGATACTATAAATCATACCCCTCACAACAAGGTGGTGTTTGGGTGTTGATAGATAAAAATCACATACAACTGTACCCTATGTAATTTTTTTAATATAAAGTTATTGGATATTTTTTTTATTCACATTTATGAGAATGTGTGATGAAGAAATCGATTACCTTGGGTAAGGTATGTAAATGAGGAAAATTACTAGCCTGAACGCCAGTGTGGTGATTTCATTTATGTGTGGATATTTGTTCCATCATTGGTTCACTTTGATCATTTCTCATACATTGGTCTACCAAACTGGACTAGACAATAATATATTGAAAAGAATCTATTTGTGTATGAAAACCTTTCACCATCTTATATGTATCTTCATATGTTTTTATCTTCTTGAAATGTTTTCTAGGAGACACTCCAAAACTTAATCCTCTAATGCGACCATATTGTTCTAACTGCTTCAAAGCTAATGAAAGTATTTTTTCTTCCAGTATGGTCATTATCAATTCATGTGTCTAAACCATATAAAAAATATGAAAATAAATAGATATTTTTATTAATATTGTTATAAATAATAACGAATTACTATTATTTCATACTTACACAGGTTTCCTATACCACTTTTTTGTTTTCATCAACTAGTTTACCCTCCTTATTTACACGATCCTCCTTCTATAACACATGACATGGGATAAAAGTGGATTCAGAATTTGATTCATCAATATTCATATAAAAAAAGGAACATATGTTGTTTTATATCACAAAAAACTTTTATTGTTGATTTAAAATACATATCAATTTCTTCTCTGATAAATCATACCCCATCCCTTCTTTGTAATAGGGGTGCATTGGTTTTGATGTACGTTCTTTTTTTCAGAACTCTTTCACTATTTCATAAATTAACAATTTTGAATCAAATTGGATAAATAAATAATTTCAAATAATATATTATCAACTAAAATACACGTGAAATGATTTATTATTATGATGAATGATGAAATCAGTCCATGTTTCCATCTTTAAAATGTGTACATAACAAACTAGTGGGTGTAGATTTACTTTCCCCTCAGCATATCTAAGATGTAACTTGGTAAGAAGAGTCTGGAAGCCTCTATGGGTTTTTTCAGTTGCCATTAAGACAAATTTATTATAGAAATATTCTAAAATAAATGAAATCTATAATGAATAATTAAAATTAAATCAACATTTCATTATATAATTTTTCGGTAAAATCTAGAAAGTATACCATAATATTACCATTATATCTTTCCAAAGGGTTTTCTTCATTACAGGTTGGATGTGGCACTATGAATCATTATCAATAAGAACATTTATCATCATTGTGACCCCCAACAAAACAAATGAATATTGACTTGTTGAGGTCAATAGGTTGTCCCCATTGATTCCAATTGAAACCAACCTTAAATTTTATACCCTCGCTTCTTAACTTGATAATTTTATTCAACACTATGATGTTGCATCATTATTGTTGTTTTCATCAACATGTTGTTGATACCCTAATAATTATATTTTTTTGCATCAATAGTCTATTCTTCCTTAGTATTGGTAACATCGTCATGTGCAAAATGCATTGTCTACCTAAGTAGTCAAACATTAAATTTTTATGGAGTAATAATAACATAAACATAGAAAAAGGATTTGAGAAGGGTCATATTCATGCTCTATTGAAAACTTGATGAGCTCTTTAACTCCATATTTATACTCTTTTGTCAAATGATTATCATTCAACCATTTTTAAGGAAATGGTTAATTGAATTTAAGAAAATAATTACTCCACTATTGTATGTGTTATCCTCTGAATTCATCCAAATGTAAAATTTGTAGATAATTTTCATACTCATAAACTTCATCTCTTGAACATTTATTATTGAATTTTTTTAATTAAGTCTCATCCTCGATCTCTTATAGACATTCACCTATGTTTCTTGAACTACTCTGAGTAGTATTCATCCCATATTAGGTAACGGTGATCATTTTGGATGACTAATACTCAGAGTAGTTCAAGAAATATAAAAGAGATAGTGGATGATTCTCAAGTAAAAAAATTCAATAATAATTGTTTGGGAGATGAAGCTTGTGAGGATGACATTTTTACCCTTAAAACTTTTTAAATTACCACATATTAATTTAAAGTTTCAAATATCATATCAAAATGATAAAAGGTCCCTAACACTTTCATGAGAACATCAACTCATCCCTATTGAGTTGCGTCGACTCTAGTCTATGTTACTAGTCATTTTCCCTCACTTGTATCTCAAATATAATATCTCTATGTCCACTAAGGTTCATGTGTAGGATATGAGTATAAAAATAAACAAGTAAATACTAACAAGGCCCCTAAAATATAAAACAATGAATATATTTGAGTATATGTTCAAAGTAGTAACACTCAAAATACACATTGGGTCAATTCACTGTGTACTAAACAAGACACCATGACAATCAAATGTACCTACTTCATTTCATACCAGTGAATTATACTAATCATATCATAAGTTTATAGCATGGTTATTCCATAACATTAAAATAATTTCACTAATAAAAGGTTAATATTAGAATCATAGGAGGAGGAAAAATTATTTATCTCCCTCTAGAAGTAACCACATTACAGTTACCATGAGATTCGACCTCATACCCCTAGAATCCAAGGCTATCCCTCATGGATAACCATCACATGTACTTATTACATCCAAATCATGAAATGGATATAACATAGCCATTTTTCTTAGGAAGTTAATTTGAAATATGGGGAAGTATTAATATAATTGGTTCCATTAGGAAAAAACCACACAATGGGTTCCACAATACATTAATTAAACCTAACTTATGAAAACCCATAAAGAAGAAAAAACGACAACACAAATGTCGCATCACCCTCACCCTAGCCCTCGATGAATCAGTAACATGTATATATTAACTCACATTCTAACATAACATGCCTAGCCCTCACATAATACCCATAATATTATAAAATATCATACTCAAAGATCAGCTATCTTAGGCATTGATCATCTTTATCAATGATCACTTGTTAGATAATATCATAGTCTGTAGGCCATAATTATTCACTCGTATACCTAAAATCTCAATAGAAAATTAATCAATATGATCAACTAATCCATCCTACCATTTATAGGTTATCCCAGTAGGATTTAAGGGACTATACTCGATTTTATACCATATATATAATCCCTACTAAGGTGATCATATAATCCCTCTTAGCACATCTCTACCCTAATAAAAACATTCATAGAGAAATTCATGCAATTTTCTACCCTTATGGGATACTTCCAGTATCCATGATTACCCTTATGGCCATATTAGCACATCACTACCAAATAAATTTCAAGTTCTTCCCTTATGGGATACTTGTTCATAGGGTTGTAATACAACTATGATTCATTATCAACTATAATAAATTTCAAGTACTGATTTTTTTAAAAAAATTAAATTCAAATTTACCTTTATAAATATAAAATAAAATCAAAGAAAGGAAAAATATTTCACAAATAAAATAAATTTAATAGATTTCAAAAAAAAGGTTTCTCCTTAGACTTGTTCAATTATAATCAATTCATAAAAATTTATAAAAAATTAAATCTTAACATTTATTTTAAAAGGATGAACATTAATAAAAATCAACTTTTCTTTAATTTCATTATATAATTTGGTAATTATTGCTTTCCAAGTATATAAATAAATATAAATTAAAAAATAGCATTATAAATAATATATTAGTTATGAAAACAATATCGAGAGTGATAAGGATCCAAAAGGAGGCAAACGATTTAAACTGAATTATAAACTAACTTCCCCTATACCAAAATTACACAATCAACACAATAAAAACTTTCCCATGATGATCATTTAAATATATATTATCAATACTATATATTCAAAATCTATAATCAATTATACCTTCAAAACACCCATTCACAATGCAAGAAAACAACATTCATTAATAATCCAAACACTAATTTGGTATATTAAAAATACCTTACATGTTATAAAAAGATTAATAAGTCAATTAAAAATACTTTAAATATCATAAAAATGAATTAGAATATTTATAATACACTCATTAATCAAAAAAATCCTCAAATATAACACCAGTTAAATAATCATTCCATAAAATTCAAAATAACATAGTTGTCTTAACTGTCATTAAATAATCATGCAGTCAAAGATAAAACATACTAAACATACCTTATATATCCATTTATAAGTAAATAAACATGATTTATAACAACCATTAATCAAATAATCATACAAGAAAACCACAAGCCGAAAAAAAAATATCGAATAAAACAGGCCTTGGATGTGTGAAAAAATCAAAACTATGATTAAAAACATGGAGAACAGGCAAGTAGAAGTAGTGGTTGAGGATGAAGAAAAATAGGAATTTGATGGTGGTGGTGGTGATGGTGACAATGTTAGTGCTAAAAATAGAAAGATACATGAGTGAAGGTGGTGATAAGAATGAAAATAATGAGGAAGAATAAGAGAGACCAATCACGACTACAGTTATGGGAGAAGAGAAGTAGGGTTATTCATGGTTGAATGTAATAATGCAAAACAGAGAAACCAAATAAGAAATCAACAAGTGAATAGGAGGATAAAATAACAAACCTTGGATTCTAGCCTTGATTCGTCAAGGAGACCATAGAGGATGAGCACCATAAGTAGGGGAGTTCCACAAAAACTTAAGAATCGTGACTGAATCAATTGTAGTTAGGGTTATTTTAAATAAATTGGGGAGACATTTTTCAGCACTTCCTAAAAAACTTTGATAAAGATTCCTTTTATCAATACTAAATTAATAAGCACTGATAAAAGATAGCTTTATCAGTGGTTCTTTAGCACTGATAAAGATGGAGTTTTATTAGCACTAAAAAGCACTGATAAAAGGCATATTTATGAATGTTAAAGGTTTTGCATAGATAAATATCCCTTTTATCAGTGCTTCTTTAAAACTGATAAAGCTCCATCTTTATCAGTGCTAAAAAAGCATTGATAAATTCATCTTTATTAGCAATAAAAATTTAGTGCTGATAAAGGATTTACAATTATAATTATAAATAAAAAAATTGTAAAGATATTTATATATTTATATAATTATTTATTATAATTTTATAATTATTTAAATATATAATTATTTATATATAATTATATAAATAATTTTTAAAAAATTATATTTTTTATTTATAATTATAAATATAAAATTTTATAAATATAGCAAATATACATTTATAAATATATTTATAAATAAATATATATGTAAATATATTTAAAATTATTTATTTATAATTATAAATATATTTATATAATTATATATATTTATATAAGTATATATATATTTAATAAATATATATACATATAAATATCGTACATATATTCATCCTTTATATATATTTATTATAATTTTAAAATTATAAATATATTTATATCATTATATATATTTATATAATTATATATATTTATTTAATAAATATATATAAATATAAATATAGTAAATATATACATTATTTAAATATATTTATTATAATTTTATAATTATTTAAATATAAAATTAATTATTTATAAATATATAAATACTTTTTAAAAATATATGTATATATTTATATCATTATATATATTTATATCATTATATATATATTTAATAAATAAATATAATTATATTAAATATATTCATTATTTAAATAAATTTATTATAATTTTATAATTATTTAAATATATATAATTATTTATTTATAATTCTATAAATTCCTTTTTTTAAATAACATTGATTTATTTATAATTATAAATATATAAATTTATAAATATTATAAATATACATAAATTTATAAATATATTTATTTATAAATATTTATTTAAAAAAATATTTTTAACATTATTAATGAATATATAATCTTAAATGTATGAATCTTAAAAATGAGTGAAAATGAATAATTAAAAATGAGTACACTTTAAAAATATTGAAAAAATGAATAAGTTTTATCAATTAAATATAAATTATTAAAAAAAATATGGATATATATTGAAGTAAAGATGGATACATATTGAAAATAATAAAACATAGTAAATTAATACATATAAATAAATAATATAAAATGATTATATTAAAAAAAATAAAAAAAATAAAAATTAAATAAATAATACCTAACTATTATAATATTAATAAAAATAAATAAAATTTACCAATTAAAAGCATAATATATTAAATGTATCACACCTGTTATAATTATATTCTAAAATGAGTACTAAAATTTGAGTAAATTTCATAAATATCAGGTGTATGCGTTTCTATATAATCCTTCATAAATTACATAAATATTTATGTGTGTGAAATGAATTAATTGTGTATATGTATCAATGTAATGCACATTTGATATATGTTAAATTGAAAAATAAAACAACATTCAATTATGTCCATTACTTGATGCAATTAGTTTGTATTTTTAATTAATATTGATTTTTAATTATAAATCATTTTTCACTAAATATATGACTTATTTAATGTAATCATAAATATTTTATATTATATAAATCATATTTTAGGAAATATTATATATATTTATATATATATATATAGAAATATATATATGAGTATATATCTATATTAAATTTATTAATGAATAACTTTGTATAAAAGCTATTAAAAATGAATAAGACGTTAATGTGTTTTTTATTATTACATTTTATTCATTTTCTATATTTATATTTAATATTTTTTTATTATTATTTTTAATTAATATATATATATATATATATATTAAACTTATTCATTTTGATTAATAATTGTTTCATTAATAAATTTTTTAAATTTTTTGTAATTTATTCATTTTTTATTTTTTTTGCTTAATTATTAACATTTATTCATTTTTAAATTTTTTGTTTAATTATTAAAATTTATTCATTTTATATATCTATATTTAATATATACAATTTATTAATATTTACAATATATATATATATGAATATTAAATTTATTCCTTTTTATCTATAGCTATTTTATTAATAAAATGTTTAATATTTTTCTTCTTTTACTTATTTTAAATTTTTAATTGTTTACTTATTTCATTTTATTCATTTTACATATCTATATATTTAATATATACTTTTTATTAGTATTTATAATTTATATATGTGTATATTAAATTTATTCATTTTTATCATTAATTATTTAATTAATAAAATTGTTATTTTTTAAAAATTTACCCATTTTTTAATTTTCTATTTGTTTTATTATTCATTTTATTTGGGACCTTTATCAGCACTAAAAATAAAGCACTGATAAAGGGTAATCTTTATCAATGCTTTTTCTGGCATTGTGAATGGTTTTATAGTAGTGTGATATGGATCGTGTAAGGAAGTAGTTGGTTGTGGTAAGATATACTTCGGGTGTTTAGAAACAAGGGGTGAATGACATGATCTAACGTAGTATTCTCTAAAAAATATATTCCAAGCCAGTGCTAGGGTACACCAACCTGGAGGAAGATTCACTTGAAGAGAATATTTTCACCGATATTATTCTATGAAATTAGTTCAACAACTTATGGTTTAAAATTAAACATAAAAAGAAAAAGGAATGCTAAAATATGGTTAGATATTGAAATTAGAAGGAACTATCTAGGGTTTCATATGTGAGTGTTTCTATCTCACTGAACTCACATTCATCTATATTGATGTCTCCTTCAATGTTAATGCACAAAGTTATCATAGAGAATCCACAGGTAGAGGGCACTGATGGTCTCACTAGGTTTTCCATATAGGAGTAGGAATCTTTCTTGGTGTCATCAATGATGAAGAGCTTCAAGTGGTTGAGTTCATTTTATCAGGTATAAGTAAAGTACAAAAGGTCAAACTTGCTTTTCGTGGTATCCCTTTGACTCTAAGGAAGAAGATTATGCATCATAAGGATTACCCTTATTTTCCTAAAATGATCATAACCAGGAAAACCAATAAGACTGATGTTTCAAAGGAGATTTCTATTAAAGGAAAATAGGTTACCTATGAGTAGGATAAAGATGCCATGTTTTGTGAAGGCTGAGACCGAGGGACCCTTTCTTACCCCTACCACTTCACTGAAATTATGAAGTGGATATTTGTAAATCTTGTTACGGTTACTGGTGAAGAAATCATTAAAGATTATAAAGTGATCATCAATCTGTATTTAGAGGAAATAGCTAAATGGGAGACATTTCTTTGGTTCCTCGACTATAAATTTTAAATATGGATTGATATTTACAATGGTTTCACCTATATTGATTTTTAAGTGTCTAAATTCACAAATGATGTTTACCTAGCAATTTTAGAATTCATAACTGGTTGTATTGAAGAAAAACTCTAAGTCAAAATAGACTTAAACATCAATAATTTAATCTAGAAATACCAATCCTTTTCTCTATGATTGGGATTTGGTACTTTGGGTTGATGCTTTGGCCCCACTTCCCTTGGGTTGGTTGTTCCTAGTTTTTTGTTGTTTAGTCATTTTTCTCTTTTTGGTTTCATAGAATGGTGTTGGATGCTCTAGTTCCCATTCATTCTTAAAGTGGTTTTTATTTCCTTTTTATAATTAATAAAAATATATATTAGTAGTATTAGTGTTCAATATCAAAGCTAAAATTTTACATAATAAATAACTTCCAAAAGATCATGTGAGGGTAGGTATTCATGTATCCCATGATCTAAGTATAAAAATACCTACTACCTTAAATGATCTTGATGTTCACATGGTCAAACTTGCTATTGGAACTTTTATATCATGGTCATTTAATCTTATAAAGATACATGATTATTATGAGGTATTCCCTATAAAATTTATTTTATATGAAAAATCTTTTACAATTTATGAAAAAAGTTTTGAACTAAGGTATATAACTAAAAAAGTATAAATACAAAATGGAAATGAATGACAAAGTCAAGAAAATATAAAAGATCAACAAATAGGCTAAAAGGAACTTTTGAGAGTGCCTTTACCCAACCAATTTCACTGTCGTATTTGTTAACATTATAAGTTCATATATATACAACCTTCAAAAAATAGAAATATGGACTATATTTAATATGAATAACAAATGTATAGATATTACATTATAGACATGATTATTCTTGAGAATGTAAATGAAATTATCAAGAATGAATGGTTGGGAGCATCGGTTGTTATTATATATATGAGGTAAATTTTCATAATTTCTTTGTCCAATAATTGGTCTATTAGGTTCAATTGAGTGAAACCCATTTTTTTAAAAGAAATTGGAATTAACAAAATGAGAGGTTCTAGAAGCCTAATTTATGAAACCCAAATGGAGATAGTGGAGTGGTGGCTGGAATTTTCTACTGTATGAAAGTAAGAAGACCAAATGCAAGAAGTTGAAAATATGAAATTGGAAGTTACCTTGAGAGTCTTGAAGATGTAAGTATAGGTACATAAAGTACTTTTCATAAATATCAACTCTATTAATATGTAAATTTCATCTTTGAGGTTACATATGTTGGAGTTACTTCACTAGAAACAACTTATTGTTAACTTTTGATTACCTGTATCTTCAAATATTTTAATATTAATAAATATCTTATGAACTGATGAGTGTTATTCTTTGTAACATGAGTGTAATAATTCCCTTAAACTATTTGTAGTATAAAAAGTTCAGAACTACCCCCTGCTATGATGATAACTAAGATATACCATAACATTATTATAAAACATATAACATGTGGTCTAGCTGTCATCCTCTGATAATATACAAATTATGTTTTGAATATTAGATTCTAGTTTCTCATAAGTAGACTATTCTTATTCTCATAAATTTTCACATTTTTTAATATCCAAGATAATATTTTACGAGGATAGACCCACCAATAGGAATTCCACGTGTTATATATGCCATTGGATATTCATATTTGTTGATATGTGTATTGATACTTAGACTCGAGATTCTTATTAATGTATATCCGGAATTACATACTTTGATATATTGATGAAAACCATGATGACATATGATTATATTTAAGTTAGATATGTTAGGTGCATCATAAGTGATATGACATTACTAGATAAGTCAAGAAAGGATATGTACCTTCCCAAACCAGAAGATGATATCTCAAGCCCTTTGATTGAAATGGAACTGTTTGATTAATTCCATGACTATGGTAGTCTATCGATGAGTTCACTTCATGGAGTCAAATAAATATATTCAAGAATATAGGTTTATGCCACAATTATTCATCCTTATTGATGAGATATTGATAAAAGGGATTATATTACACAGTAAGTGTTCATATGATTTTGTTTTCAATATAACATGAAGATATTTATTTTTTGGTGCATTGATGTGATGTTAGATAATAATCTTGGACTTTAGGTAAGACCTTCATAATGGCATTGGGAAAGATTCCTAGATGGTCACATGCTAAGTGTATCCAAAATATTAGTTAAATTCTATTTGAATAAAATATATAGAATAAATTTTATTCTCAATAATAAGGAATGATAGTTTATGGGGTTATGTTAAACACAGTAATTCAATCACCGATTATTTCAATTTTAAATATATGTGAGTTAGATATTAAATAAATATTTATTATTCGGTTAGTGAATATATTATGTTTTTAATTATTAAATGAATAATTTAATAAATATATATTATTCAAGGTTTAATAAATGTTGAGGAGGAATGTCAGGTCAAGTTAAGGGCCCATGTGGAAATGATATATTTTATTTAATATCATTTTAATAAATATTAATTTATTTATTTTAAAAAATGGTATTTAAATAATCTGTGAGTTATTTCATGCAATGGAAATAATAATAATAATATTATTATTATTATTAATATTATTCAGGAATTTTACTTAGAATAGATATATTAGTTAAGGGCCTATGTGTAATAACTAATTCTATAACCTTAATTATATTGGACCACTTATATTATTTCTAGGTTAATAATGGTTGTGAACAAAATTTCTCTCTAAAGGACTCTCTTAGGACTGAATATATTTCTCTCTAGAATGCTCTCAAGAAAGAGTGTCTTCCATCCTCCTCCTCCCTCTCAAGACTAAGAGAACAATGAAGAATCCTTCAAGACTAAAGGTATTATTATTGTGATTGATTACAATTGATGCAAGGTGATCAATACCTTCTTGCTAGCATCCCGAGTTCTATTACTGATATTCGGATATTTTTGGATCATGTGTGGATACCACTAGAGGATATCTACTTTAGAATATTCATTTCAATAACGGTATGATAAGAAGGTTAACTAGATTCATCACTAAAGAAATAATCCCTAATCAAGGTAATTCTAGTTTCAAAAATTATTATAAATTATATGTGAAAAGTTACTCTCATAAAATATTTTAGGGTTTCTATTCTCTAGTTCAGAGGATTTATTCAAAAAAACTGATCAAAACCATAATTGGGCATAGGACTAACCACTTCCATTATGCCTTAGAAACTTCAAGTGGTATCAGAGAAGTCACATATTAATTTATATTTATTTATTAATCATTGATAAATTATGAATTTGATGGTTTGTTTTCATTTTGAGTTTTTTCATTCTTTAAGACAAAATTCAAGATATCATGATCATTTGATTTCATAAGACCAAGAACAATCCAAGAATATATGAAGAACACTCAAATATCCCATCCATAGGTGTTGTAGATTCTAGCTACATGACACAAATTCACAACATGTAACATAAATATACATGTCATGTACCCATGGTCAACCACATAAGTAATATCTGTAAAAATCATGAAACATTGTGTGGGGGTTCAATATATATCATTATTATAAGATACATATTGACCACTAGTTGACATGTAGTTTGAAAGGGGTACATGGCATGTAGCTAATGTACACATTATGTAGCCCTACATAGTATGTCCCCATGGGAATCTTAGAAACTGTGTGGTCAAAGTACATGATGGGTCATGTGAAGGATAAAATACACTGAGAGTGGGGTGAATCCGTGTGTTTACCAAATTAAAATTCCTACCAATATCAAGCTTCTTCAATACCTCTCTTCAAAATTCTCACTGATGTGGTAAATAAACACACTGAATAATTGTTAATGATGTTTTTCTCCTTACGGATGACGAAATACATGGTGTGTTATGGTTATTATCCCACACACATAATCTCCTTTTTATTATTAAAAGGAACTTAATCAAGGGTATGGACTTAAACTCATATAATTTATTACCACCAACCAGTTACACTTTTATATCAATATAAAAAAATAACACATTTGATTAAGAATGATTACTGTTGAGAATATGAGTCTCCACATGGACACTAGAAGATAGTCTTTTCCCCTTCATCTTCCTTACACAAGAGTTATTTGTGGCTATTCTTATATGATTTTTCTTAAATAAAGCATTGTATTGGTTCTCTCACAAACACTCTTCTCAATTTTTTTCTTTTGAGCTACATATATATGTATATAATATTTATAGAAGCATCAAACCTTTTTCATACTCAAACTACATCAAATATCAGCCTTTAATTTATAGAAACTTCATGAAAAAAGTCCTATTCAAATTATTCCTAAAATTTTAGCCTAATAATTGTCTCATTTACTTCTTACGATATTTTAAATATTTCACACTTCTTCTATGTTCAAATTTTCCCAAAAAAATCACAAGATATTTCTACAAAGTAATTGTAACATGGAATCTTATTTTGTAGCATGGAAATCATATTAGAACTCAATCATTTTCCTATATTTTTAATTCCTTTGATTTTATTAAGAATCATGGTCTTGTATTTGATCATGATGTTTGGACCATGAAGAAAAAGACACTAGCATCAATTGATTTACATTTCATTCTCTAGAATAAGAGTTTTGAAAAAATAGCATGCACATAAATGAAATTATCTTACAGGATCCTCGAACTTCTAACATATAAGATAAATTAAGTTTTCAAATATGGATGACTCATAATTATCCTCTAATAACTGAATTTACTTATTCGGACTCAATTCTCTTATGACATAAATGAATTTACTTAAAGGATCTCAAAAATATATTATGTGGTCTAAAATATCTTATTTGTGTAAGATAAATTCCTTTTCCAAATTTAAAACTCCTACTCTAGGTATGCATAAAAGAATTATCTTATAGTGTAAATTAATTTACTTACATGGTTCTTCATAAGATAAATTATTATGTCATTTCTCTTACATCATTACAACGCTTCCAGAGTTTCTTCAAATAAACTTTGAGCTCCTTAAAATTGATGTTGGAAATTCCCAATCACTTCAAAACATCATAAAAGAGGTCTTCATAGTGTGCTTCAAGTAAAATGCTCCATGGATGGATTTTTTATAGCCCTAAATAGTTCCTTTTCTATTCATACCATATTAAAACATTATAACCACCAGTTCTCAACATTGTACATAGTTGTTGCATAATAAAATATTTATAATCTATTATAGATAGCGCTTCCTCAGTTCCAGCACATGTCATCTCTCTATAAAGATTATAAAAAATAATATTCACAATTAAAATAGTTATTTTCAAAAAATATAACATTATCACCAAATATTAAATATTAAATGGAATGTAATTAATATATATCGTGTAATGATTTTTAGCTGAGGGACATGAAAATAAATTAAGTACATGGTGTGTATTAGGTTGTATAAGTCATGTAATGCATAATAACCTACATGGAAAACAAATTGATTCCTTAGGCATGTAGTATAGGTCATCATGTAGAGGAAATATTTAAAATCAACTGAATTTTATGGTGTTTAGCTGGTTGAACATGTTGTGTGATAGGGTTTTACCACACATATTACACACTGAGTACTTTGGTGGGTCATGTGTGATATTAAAATTATTGATTAATTATTTCCATGTAATTATATAGATACATTATGTGTATGATTTTCTTACATATTGTGTACTTCACAGGCATTTCCAGTGATACACATCATATATATTCAAGGCATTTTTTGTAGTTTTTTAATGTTTTTATAACTATGTGTCTTGACATGTGAAACAAAATGTTGTATATATAGTGACATGACATGTATAAATACATGTCATATAAGTACATAGTAAATGAAAAAAACCATACAAATAATTAGTCACATGTCATGTCATGTAATGGAACACATAGTGAAATAGTTGATCGTCGTAAATGGGTTTAACAAAAATCAAAAATGTTCAGTCCATGACGCCTTTAGTACAAACCATGTACTTAATTAATTTTAATTAAGAATACTTTATTTAAAATTATAGTGGTTGGAAATATTAAGGATTTATTTTATGTATAATTAATATAAATTAATTAATTTTATTAATAATATGATTAATTATTAATTTGATAATTTTATCTTAATAGATAATATATTCAAATGTATGTTAGCTAGTTTAAAATCATTATAGTTTCATGCATGGATGATCATCATATCTCCTTACCTATGTATGTGTTAGATTTATAATTAATTTAATTATTATAAAATGGGTTTTATGAAAATTTATTATTAAATTAAATATGATTATTTTCACATTATAATTTCTTACTTATTATATATGGGCCTATGTGTCCACAATTTCTTTTATGTTACCCCAAAACCATGGTTCCCCTCACCCATGAGTGAGTAAACATATGTAAATAAAGGAAATCTTATGAGTGAGGAGACGGTTCCATACTAATCCAAGGTAAAACTAACCAAGGATATACAAAATTTAAAGGTGGAATATTGTAACTTGAGCCTAACCTAGACCAAAGAGTTATTCCCCTGGGGTTAGGGGTTATTTTATCGTCTTCTTGATCAATCAACTAGTGGATATATGCTAATGATCATGCCATATATTTATTTTGTTTTTTCAATGAATGCTTAGTTATTTATTTATGTGATACATATTTATTGGATGTTTAAACATGATCGCATAAAATAAATAAATTAACAAGGAATATGAAATAAAATAAATTTATTATGAATAATTAATTTTATCAAGAGATGGTTAATTAATTTTATAAAATACATATAATATTAAAAATAATGTAAATGGATAAAATAAAGAATATTTATGTATAATATAAATAAAATATATAAAGGAAATATTAATTTAGTCATTATATTATATTACTTTATTTATAACAATATAAAAGAAAAAAGTGTTGATCTGGCCCTTATAAGGAAACTTTCATTTATTGAGGAGTTTTAATGAAATTTTTGGGTTGAATTAAGCAAGTTAGCATCAATATTAGTTTCCATTATAAGACTAGGTGTAACTTAAAGGAAGGTGTTTGGGAAAACTTAGATAGTATTTCGGGATTAGGGATTCCAATCAACGGATTGAATAACTATGAATTAATACATTTTTTAAGACTAACTACCTAAATGTATTTGATTAATTTTATTATACCCTTGTATGGGTTATGAGAATGGAATATGGATCATTACCACAAGAATTTCCATGGGACATGACGTTCTGAATCCAATGGTAAGGTCTATTGGTATCTGATAAAATATTGGGAGACTAACAAAATAAAAATTTATTACATCATGCTTTTTGGTAATCAATATAAAGTACTAAAATATACATTTATTTGTTATAGAAAAATGGAAGTACATACAACCTCCACACTATATCTATTATTTATATTAGAGAAATATAATCTCATAGTTGACATGAATTTATAAGAGTGGTATAGGCACTTACACATTATACTGCACTAAGAGCTAAAGTTCTATGTGCTAGAGTCCCTAATTATTGATAAATATCCTTCTAAGGAGGATAGTAAAGAGGATCATGATGTCTTCTGGAAACATGTAGATGATGAATTAGATTTAAAATTCCTCATGCTATAATCTATATCTAGTGGACTCTAAAATATTTATGATAACATGGGTGTATACACCATGTTGTCTTATATCCATAATCTTTATTAGGATAAGACTAAAAATGAGAGGTATGAGATCTCCAAGGCACTTTTCACTTGAACGCATAGATATGGTGTGATAGTTATACCTCATATAGTCAATTTTATTAACTATATTGAGTTATTGGAGATTCTAAGTTTCAAGCAACCCAAATTATCATACATTGATCTCATAATTTCCTCACTACCTTTGATATTATCATTTTTTATTATGAATTTTAATATGAATAATATTGATAAGTCACTCCTATATCTTATTAATCTAATTTTCTAAGAATATAAGTATATTAAGCATAAAAATGATTAAATCCTTATAGTAAACGAGAGGAAGAGCAAGGGGAAATTTCCTAAGAGTAGCACAAAGTCTACGTCTCCTTTGAAATCCCCTACTAAGAGGAGGAAGATCAAGAAGAGAGATAAGGAAAAAATGTATAATTTTTTCATGTGGAAAAAGGTCCACTGGAATAAGAATTGTACCTTAGTGAAAATCAAGGGGAACATTCGGGTGTGTTTTATATTGAATGTAATATCTCTATTTCTACACATTTGGTATTATATATAAATTTCAATGCTAATGTTTCTATCCAAATACATAAAATAATTAGATTTAGAAAGGTTAACAGATGTGAGGTGGATCTTTGAGCTACCAACAAATCAAGACTGGTTATATTGGTTATTGGAGATTACCACCTTACATTTCAAACAAGATTTATTTCATGCTTAAAATAATTGTTGTTATGTTCCTAGTGTTACCCAAAAAAATTATATCTTCATCTAATTTAGATATAATGAATTTATTTTAAAATTTATAAATGAGAGTTTCTACATTTATAAAGATAACATATGATGTGGTATGTCACATTTGAATAATGGTATTTATGTATTATAATTTGAAAACTAAGTGTTGGCATCAATAAAAAATCAAGTTCACATGACTCACAACACACTTGATTATAGAATAACTACATTGGTAATGTAAATTATAATAATTTTATAAATCTATATGAGGAAGGGTATTTATATTATTTTCAACTAAAACCATTAGTTATATGTCATTCTTTTTTGCAAGGAAAAATGACTAAATCTCCATTTAGTGGAAAGTTTAAAAGGGCCACAGAGCTTCTAGAATTAGTTTATACAGATGTGTATGGACCTCTCACATCTAAATCTTGGGGTGGATACTATTACCTCATAAATTTTACCAATAACTTTAGTAGATATGAATTTTTTAACTTAATGAGTTATAAGTTTGAACCCTTTGAAAATTTAAAGAGTTTAAGAATGAAGTAGATAATCAATTTGGTAGGAAGATAAAGAAACACTAATCAAACCATAGGGGAAAGTATCTTAACTAATATTTCAATGACTATTTAAGGGTATTTGGGATATTATCTTAACTCATCCCTCCATGTATGCCATAGTGGAATGGTATCAGTGAATAGAGGAACCACACCTTGTTGGACATGGTAAGGTCAATGATGAGACATGAAAGTCCTCTATTATCATATTGGGGATATTCATTACAAACAATAGTGAACATACTAACCAAATTTCCAACTAAAGTGGAAAATATAATACCATATTAGTTATTGTTTGGGAGGTAATATGTGTTGACAAGTTTACATGTGTGGGTACATAAAGTATTTATTATGGACAATTTTTGAAACAAACTTATACTTCGAGGCATAAATTGTGTCTTTATAGGATATCCTAATGAAATAAGTAGATAATATCTATAAAATAACTCATCTAAAAATGTAATAGTGGACATACATTCCATGTTCCTTTAGAGAGATAACATCTCAAAAAGATAAAGTGGAAGAAAGATTGAATGTTATAAAGTTGAGGCTCAAGACACATAAGAGTTTTCATAGGAAAATATTCTATAAATTCTCATGAAATATGTTTTTATAGAGACACAAGTACTATATAGAAGCAATAGATATATTAGAGAACTATAGAGATATGGTTTTCTAGTCACCAAGGATGGTAACTCATTATTATTTGATAATGATGATCCTATATCCTATAAGGAAGTGGTAAGTAGCATAGATGTTTCATGGTGGAAATAAGTCATTAAATACAAGATATATTTTATATAAAAATATAAATTTTGGGTTTTGGTTGATCCTATGGTGGATGTAAATCCTCTTAGATGTAAATGGGTATTCAGGGGGAAACTCGACATGGATTGTAAAGTTGTTACCTATAAGGTAAGACTGGTTGCTAAATGTTTTAATAAATATCAAGTTATATAATATTAAAAAAACATTTTCACTAGTTTTTATATTAAAATCCATCTAAATTATTATAATAACCCATTATCATATTTGATGTAAATATCCTCACCCTAGTAACCCGTAGTCAGTTTGAAACTAGGTATAAGGAATCATATCCTGAAGGACCGATCAAGTTAGTAGTCTTGAAGAACTATTTACATAAATTTTATCCTTATTACATTAGTAATTAAAAATAAAACATAACAAAGGAAATAAATTTTCATCCTTGAACTCATTCAAACATTTCATCATCATATCCTAGGGAAAAGAGAACAAATAAAAGGGGTGACCTAAGATACCCAGTAAGAGTTACATATAATGGAATCTATCTTGAATCAATAATTCATATTCAATAGGGAAAGGTAAAATAATTTAACACACATTCCATTTAATCAACAATTTGTGCACAATTTGAATCCATAAATAATATCATAGTGAAAATCTCATGGATAAAAAATAACTAAATTATTAATGAAGGAAATGATTTATTATTAGATTTCATGTTTCCTAGGAACATGATACTATTACTATTAATATCTTTCACAATATAGTTTAATATTTATGGGTAAAACCCCATTTAATTGGGACAACTTATTCATCTCATGAGACTACCGATGCATCGAGGGGATTTTCTATATACGATCCCCACCCATTATTGTATGTCCAAAGAATTCAGTATATATTGAATAATATATTTAATTCATGAATCAATATCCCTTATCAACAAATATTCATATTGAGTAAAAGATAAAAATTAACAATATTTCTCGAGTTAATCAAATCACTTTCAAAGTAAACATCATATATAAAAATGGTATATGGCTTAGGCAATTATCATATCCATGATAAAAGAAATATATATTTAAGGGACCTGAAATTTTCAATGAATAATGGTTATAAATAAACCAAAGGGGTGGTATATGTATCATAGAAAAGAAATTAGGTGCATAATATTAAAATACACCTCAATTAAGTGAAATTGAGATGAATTCCCATACAAAGATCATATCATTGAATTAAGAATTAATCAAATGAGTTAATTATGTATATCCATTATAAATACACAAAAAATAAGTGTAAATATGACATAAAATAATAAAAATTCATTTCACACATAATTTTATCATGACATACTCAATGAAGCATAAGTTTAACCCAATTAATGTAAATTGAGTTAAGAAATACCTTACCACTTGTAATTACTCAAATTGTATGTTCCATGAAAGTAAAAATTATAAAATGTAACATTTAATAACATTAATATAATGATTTTCATGATATAATGTATTTAAGGGAAGTATATATGCACCACACACAAGAAATAAGTGGTGAATAAGGCATATATATCATATAAGTAAAAGTGAGATGAGAAACTCTTACCTCGTGCTTCCCTTTTGTGGTGTGTACTTGAAACTAATGTATAATGGTTTAAATAATGTTATTAATTCATTATATAACTCTAATAATATTTATATTACCTTATATGGTACTTTTATAACATCTTACCATTTTTTCATTAATAATATTTCATTATTTTCATTGTTTCAGGTGCGTTCGTTTCATGGTCGGTTCATTTGTGTATAATTATGGATTTCTTTTCAAATGGAAATAAAAATCTAGGATTAAAATGAAATTAAATTCATTAACTTCCATAAATGGTCCCATTTATCATTTTTATTTCTGAAATGATTATGATTCATTTGATAAAATTTTAATGATAAATATTTCATTTATTTTGGTGGTTTTTTCGACCATCGTGAACTAGTTTCATTTTATTTAATATTATATATATGTATGTATATATATATATTTATATTAGGTCTATAACATGAAACAGGTTATAATATACCTTTCACAACCTAATTTATCCATAATAATACTTTTATTACCAGCCTTGAAGGCGAAAATGGAAAACAAAAAATCATTATTCACAAAGATGGTTTATTGCCATAATTTGGACAATGGTTTCATTTATTTGAATAAGTGGAGGTAATAAAAGTGATGGATATAATATATTACATTATAAAACTAAAAGTTTAGTATTTACATTATTATTCAGATATTATTCCTTGATGGATGATGAAGGTTATGATAAATTTGAAGAAGAAAAGAAAATAAGAGAGGTTTTTTGAGAAAATTACCTCTTGAATATCACCTCCATGAAGGAACCCATAAAGACCTTATAATTGGTCTTTTAGTGATACCAGAATTACTTTGACATAGGTAAGGTGGGTATGAGTGTTTTTGGTAGATATTTCTGATATTCAATGCTTGAGAGGAGAAAGGGGTGGTGAGGAGTGGTATTTATACTTGAGGAGGGGTGGTTTAAAGTGATTAAATAATGATTATTTTCTATTTAAATCCAACCAAATTTGGTTGGAAATAATTCCAATGAATTATATTAAAAATTAAGGTTTCAAATTCTGTTTATGGTTAATAAACACATCAAACACCCATTTAAAGTTTTAGTTTTTATTTATTTTGAGATTTTACCTATAAGAACTCGGCCTTAAACATTAAAAAATATTGAATTAAATCAAGAATTCACATTGAGGATCTTTTCAGGTATGGAGTTTTAGAGAATTAGGACATAACTATTACATATAATCTTGAATATTACATATAGACACTACTACTCAGTATCCATTTTTTCATAAAATATAAACTCTTAAAAAGAAAAATGTCCAGCTCCATGTTTTAGACATCATGGCATTTCCTTGATCCCATCCTTGTCCCTATTCCACTTCATGTCCTCTGAAAAACATTTCAAAAACTTGGTATGAGCAAAAATATCAGTAAGGGATACACAAAGAAGGAAAAATATTAGTTTTTAAAAACAAAAACGAAACCATGAGATCATAAGTAATACTTTTAACCTTTATGAAGTAGTAAATACTCCTATATGAGTAAAAGATTATTTCTTACCCTTTTGTAACAAAATATTACCATAAAACCCATATAAAGCACACAAAATATATATAGGTAACTTGGGACATAAATGTACTTAAATGGAATAACTATATGGTCAACTTCCACGCAAAAAACTAAATGGAATAGCCATATGGATGACTTCCAAACCCAATGCATTGGAAGTTATAACGTAACCACCCGTCCTAGTTTTTCATGGCATCACCCATTATTTGGTTTATCACATAACAACCTCTTAAATGTCCAAGTACCATTATAAATCATAACACATAAAATATTTCAAATATAAACATTTCACTAATAAAATTTCATTTTCAATCACAATAAATCATTTAAATATATTAATTTAATCAATGCTTTATCAAACCCATTTATAAACCATTTAAAACATTTAATAAAGATATTTTTGAATCAAAGTGCCCCATACCACTTTAAAAATTTTAAAGGTATTAACATTTTAAAACATTAATATCCATATAAATAAATCCTTAAAACCATTTTTAAAACATGGACATTAATGGGAAATATTTAGATGAATAAATCCTTAAAATAATATTTTAGTTAAGGAGTTCTTAACCAAATGAGATATGCTTGAATACAAATAATTGAAGAATAAAATTCAATAAAAACAATATAATATCCTGGGAATAAAGGGATTCATTATATAATATTCCAAAGGATAGTATATACACTATATAAAAGTGAATTGGTTCATAAAAACAATGAAGTCTCAATGGAATGAAATTTGAGACGAAATCCCTTATAAATATGGTATCCTTAGATTAAAGATAAATCAATTACATAATTATGTGTGAAAAATATAAATACACTCAATATGATTGGATATTATATGTAAAACAATAAAATTTCATTCACACATATTCATATAATGACATAATCAATAAGTATAAGTTCAACCCAAAGAATTGAAATTGGGTTAAGAAGTTCCCTTACAGAAATTTGACAGCCTAACGGCGTCACTTTAAAATTCAAAAAATGAGCTGATGAGAGAAAAAATGGTATATCATCAATTGTACATAAATTTTATAGAAATAATGATATATAATAACATATCTAGGAATAAGAATATGTAAATTAAAATACATCACAAAAATAGGTCTTTTAAAAAGAGGGGGGGTGAAAGGTTCCCTTACCAATTTGTAACATATGAAAGATACGCCACATGAAAGAAGGATTATAAAATGAAGGTATAAATACCCATAAATTAAATTATATTACACAATTAAGACAATCATGGTCATTAAATACACCACACAAAAGGAAATGGTGGAAAATATAGCATGAATCTCATGGGAATAAAAAAGTGAGATGAAAACTCCTTACCACGTAGAAATCAATTGAGTCATATGAACAAATGTTAATTACCACCAAATTAATCACAAAATACTTTGAATATAAATAGGATCATGATAATATATATCAAATGGAAGTACACAATACACCACATGCAATAAATAAGTGGCGAACAATAGAAATCTCACAGAATTAAAAAGTGAGATAAGAAACCCTTACCTCATGTCTGACTTGACTTGTTTATTCCTTGTTCTTCCTGAATAATAAATTAAAGTTAATTTATACTTTCTTAAGAACCTTTTTCAAGTTTATTATTCATTTTATATCACTTATTACCTCGATATAACTATTATTTAATTATTTGAGTTCATATTAGACATTTTGTCGATGTTCAGAACTTGAGTAAAAAATGAACTTGTTATAATTACCAATTGTCCATGTGCTCAAAATTCCATTATCAACAAAATAATATTCATGATTTAGATATAATATATATAATATATATCCATTTTATATATTTATTTATAATAGTATATAACATTTGGATATAAGAAATGAAATTCACCGTTCATGGAGATAGAAAGTCGTACGTACGCATGAACGCTACTTTCATTTCTATTTCATATTTAATGAAATGAAAACTTAATGATACATAGTTATATTATAATTCTAGAATAATATAATAAGATATACATATGTTACATAATTTCATAACGACGCCCTTTATACATTCCATGTATGTCATGAACGAATCATATCACCTTGAGGGGGCGGTAGTCCGCACTTCCTCAAATGGAATTATCATGTTTACACATATTGGAAAGAATAAAGGTATGTTTGTAAAATATAAAATCACAGAATAATAGATAAAAATAAACTTAATATATATCATATATAAATACAATTCCATTATAATTTCCACCGTGATTGGTGGTAGGAGAAGATTGAACAATCATTGTTTCATGAGGCAGTAGTTCACCATCCACAGAAATAGTATGTTCTATACCCATTAGATGGAGGTGTGTGGAAGTGTAGTTAGAATAATTCTCATAAAAACATACTAGTATATTTAGGATACTGTTTTTTTATAAAATAAAGTAATAAAAAGAGTTTATGTGGTTGGATAAGTAAAATAAATTAAACTTAAGAGAAGACATTACCATTAAATCGGGTAACTCCCTTTGGTTTGAACCAAAAGGATTTCTTGAAGTGCCTTCTGCCTAAGGTAAGGCTTCTAGGTGGAAGAAAGGGATTTAGGGAGCTTAATTAGTTTAAGGTTGGACGAGCCAAGGGGCTTGAGAGGTGTAAGTAAAGGGTTAGAGTTGATGGATTTTTATAAGGGGGGGAGGGGCTCTTTAGGAAAGTTTGAAAATATTATTTTATTATATAATAATATTTGGTTTCTAATGGTCCAAAACTCATTAAAGTCTAAAATAAGATGACTAATGTTTGAAATTAAATCATCCAATAATAATTGGATAGGTTTTGGATGTTTTTTTAATTTTTATAATCTTATTTATTTAAATCATTCATTAATGAGGTAAACACTACATCATTATTGTGTCATAAATAATTTTATTTATTTGATGTCTAAAAATTATAGAAAAAATATAATGATGTGGAAAATCCTTTTATATTTCAATTTAATATATATATATATGAAGAGATAATTATATAACCCCATGTAAAAAATTGATTTACTAAAAGATATATGTTTATGTCATTTTCGTCATTACTTTAAATTAATTAATATAAAGTGTCGTTATCACTCTTAAGTGGCTCCATGGGGTCCTAAAATCGACCCAAGGATTCCCATGGTTTAAAATGTATCAACAAATATAATTATGACACATGTTAGGGTAATTTAATATTATTATAATATTATTTTTACCTTAAATTACCCTATTTACCTTTAACCACGGTAAATAAAAGTAAAAAGATAATATTCACCGAAAATTATTTTCATCTTATTGAACCTCATTTTACTTACTGATAACAACCATGGGGGTCAGATTTTCAAAATTCAATTCAAATAAGTAGTAAATTTTCAATTAAATGAAAAAGTCGGTTTTTTAACTACTACTTAGTGTTTTCACTATTCATCAAAAATTGAAGTTTTTTAGAAAAATAACAAAAAATCAGCCTAATATATATTTTATATTCTGAATTAAAAAATGATGTCTATTTTACCAAATTCAAAACATTTAAGTTTCATTAATTAATTTAAAATTAATTTTTTTTGTCAAAACAAAAAGCGTGTTCTTAAGAAATAATAACTATCAAGAGATTGGCACTTTTTTATGAAAAATTTCAAAGTTAAAGTACTTCTAATGACCAAAATTGGATTAAATGGTAAAAATATAATCTAATTACCCTTTAAACCCAATTAAAAAGATAATCTAATCACATAAATAAATTACATTAAAAGTTAGTTTTTAATTAAAATATAGTATTTTCACTATTCATTAAAAAAAATTATCAGAAAAATACTAAAAATTTACCCAAATTAAATTTTGATGTCCCTATTCTAAAGACAAATTTTATTTTGTCAAATAGAATTTATAAAAGTGACCAAAAATATATTTAAATAGGGTTCTCCATCAAAAGGTGGTAGATCAACCTTTTAAATAGTATTAGAGTATTTATGCTCAAAATTAGATTTATTCACATTTTAAGACTCTAAATTTTATTGTATAATTGTAAAAACATTTAACAAACATTTATAATCATATTATAGTTAGTTCTATTCATTACTACCATTACAATGGCTAGGCATTGACTACTATTTAAAATAATAATATATTATTATTTTCCAGTATGACTCAACATTGTGTGCAACATAAGACTTTGGAGAAACCCATTATTGTGTGTCAGGTACGCCACTGAATATAACATCCCATTTAAAATAAAATTAATATTTAATTCAAAAATATTAATAAATATTAAAATTTCATATTCTTTATTTTCCTCAGATGTTACATCCTTCCCCCTTTTAGAAATTATGTCCTTGCAATTTTAAAATTATTCTTGGAAACTTCATTAAAAGTCCCACATCAGAAAACGATTTAATAAAACTATCATATTAAAAGAAATAAAGAGAAGTAGAAAAGGTCACCTAAGACAACAGATACTAGGATTCCATGAAAATATGGATATGTAGGAGAAAACAAACCATCATGTTCTGATGGAGAGTGATAGAAAACATGATTAGGAGAAATTTAACCACCAAAAAATCACAAACTTGTGATGGGTGAAACGATCTTTAATTTTATAGTAGAAAAAGCTAACAGAAAATGTTTTTGTTTTAATTTACTTTTCATATAGTTGAGGAATTTATTTATGAGCTTAACTAAAAACATAAGGAAACATACTTACATGTCATGAAGACTTTCATTCTTTACTAAATTTCTACCACAAACTCATCTTTTCTCCGAACGATGAGTATTCAAACTGGCTTGGTCACATTAAAAGTGTTAGAATAAACTTCTAGAGTATCACATAATCCACAAAAGATGAACTATATATTTCCCATGTCTTTATACATCAACCAAAACCAAAATGGTGAGTACGAGATCAGATAATCCCCAAAAAGGATAGTCCTTTATATAAAGAAAAACTACTCTTAATCTCCAAAATTCAACAAAAAGTACCCAAAGTTCAAGAAAGACCATTCAATATACAATTTTCCTTAAAATTATTTAAAATAATACAAACTAAGATAGAAACCCAAAAATCATAAGGATTTAATCACATAGTCTTCCATGATAAATCTTAACATTTATCTCCAAATAACAATGACTACTCTTAAAGTCTCATACTAAAGTGTAATTAACCTAATCACATATTCTCTGTGATAGGTTAATAATTTCCATAAATAAACCAAAATAAAATTATTCTTGATTCATAAAATCATCTAAATAAAAAGAATTATTCATACTAACGAGGGAATTCACGTAGTCTAGTGGTAGGTGATAAATCCCAGTCGCACTTTGGTTTTGGGTTCGATTCCCGCAGCTTTGTCTGACGCGATGGGTTGTCACCTAGTCTATGTATTTTCCTTTTTCAAAAACTATATAATTTTATAATATTGGCAAAAATGAGATAAATTCGTCAAAAATAACCATAACATATTTTAACCACAAAGTTTATCTAATAACTTTCATTTTGCATCCCAAAATGTAATAACCTGTAATTTCCTCAAATTCAAGGTTCATATAAACTCAAATGGTTATTTATAAGTATATCTACAAAAAAAAATTCTTCTTTGAATAAAATTTTCAAATATCAAACATTAGGGTTACACATATTATAAAAGGATTCCAAACTAATCCCATCATTAATACATTCAAACATATCATTATCCATAACTCTTTAATTCCTAAAATGTAGACATCTTAATCATCAAACATATTTCTTGATCCTTTATACATGTTTTCCATATTATTTTTTTATACTTATTTCCTAAAAAAAATCATGCATAATGTCCTAATATTTCAGTAATTTCAAAACACAAGCTAATAAATAATCCATACCTTTCATAAGTTATTTTTAGTTTCCTCATCTTCAATTGGAATGGCATTAAGAATTGGTAAATGTATATTTTTATGATCCTGCTGATCCCTTCCCCGAAACTTCTTCGCAGGATATATATTTGCTTAGTGACCATGCACACCAAATTTAAAACATTTAATTGACCCTTCAGAAAGAACTTCTTTCCTTTTCCTAGATTTAACTAGACGCTTCCTTTTTCTATGGAAGGTTCTTGCTTCATGACCTTCACTACCACATCTAAAACATTATCTTGTCCCTTTGAATCATTTTCTTAAGTGTTTATTTCTACATCCTTGAGAAATAGGTTTTTGAATATACTTACCTTTATTATTATTACATAAACATCTGTAGGGATTTGTTTCTTGTATATACGATGCCTTATAAAAATCACCAAGGTTTAGGTGGTCAATCATGACTCCAGATAGTTGGTTAAAAATAACCACAAGACTTCTCATTATAGCTCCCATTTCATTTAGTTTCTCATTCATAAAACTATCATAGATTTCTTCACATCCATTGTTACTTTTTTTCCTACTAGATCCATCCATTTACTAAAACAAAAAAGGTCAGTGTGAGTATATCGGTAAAATCATCATATAATATCTTATGAGGAGGGTTAATACTAAGATATACTTATTCAAATAATCTTAAACTCATTCACTTTATATAAAATAACTATGAATATTTATAAAATCATAACCATTATGGTTATGTCACTTATTCTTAAAGAACACCCTAACCTATAAAGTTATCTAAACTGACCTCTGATACCAACTAAAAGAAATTGGCCTTAAACGTTACATAATCTTGAGTTAAATCAAGAATTCACATTGAGGATCTTTTCAGGTTTATAGTTTTATATAATTAGGACATAAATATTATATATCAGCTTGAATATTACATGTAGACACTACTACTTAGTATCCATTTTTTCATAAAATATAAACTCTTAAAAAGAAACATTTCTGGCTCCATGTTTTAGACATCATGAATTTTCCTTGATCTCATCCTTGTCCCTATTCCACTTCATATCCAGTGAAAACATTTCAAAAAATTGGGATGAGAAAAAATCTCTGTAAGGGATACACAAAGATGGAAAACTATTAGTTTTTCAAAACAAAAATTAAACCAATAATACTTTATCATACGTAATACTTTTCACCTTTATGAATTAGTAAATACTCTTCTATGAATAAAAGATCATTGCTTACCCTTTTGTAACCAAAATATTACCATAAAACACATAGAAAGAACACATAACATATATAGGTAATACGGGAAATAAATGTACTTAAATGGAATAACCATACAGTCAACTTCCACATTTATAACTAAATAGAATATTCATACGGCCGACTTTCATACCCAATGCATTGGAGGTTATAACGTAACCACTCGTCCTGGTTTGTCACGGCACCACTCGTCATTTGGTTTGTCATGTAACCACTAGTTAAATGTCCAAGTACCATTATAAATCATAACATATAAAATATTGAAAATATAAACATTTCACTAATAACATTTCATTTGAAATTACAATAAATCATTTCAATATATTGACGTAATCAATGCTTTATAAAAACCATTTTCAAAACCATTTAAAACATTTAATAAAGATATTTTTGAATCAAAGTGTCCCATACCACTTTGAAACTTTTAAAGGTATTAAAATTTTAAAACATTAATATCCATATAAATAAATCCTTAAAACCATTTTGAAAACATGGAAATAAATGAGAAATATTTAGAATAATAAATCTTTAAAACAATATTTTAGTTAAGGAGTTCTTAACCAAATGAGATATGCTTGAGTAAAAATAATTGAGGAATAAAATTCAATAAAAACATTATAATATCATCAAAATAAAGGGATTCATGATATAATATAACAAATTATAGTATATACACCATATAAAGGTGAATTGGTGCATAACAACAATAAAGTCTCAATGGAATGAAATTTGATACGAAATCCCTTATAAAGATTGTATCCTTAGATTAAGGATAAATAAATTACATAATTATGTGTGAAAAATATAAATACACTCAATATGATTGGATATTTAGTGTAAAAAATCATAGTTCATTCACACATATTCATATCATGACATAATCAACAAGTAGAAGTTTAACCCAAAGAATTGAAATTGGGTTAAGAAGTTCCCTTATAGAAATTCGACAACCTAACAGCGTCGCTTTAAAATTCATAAAATGAGATGATGAGAGAAAAAAGGGTATCTCCTAACTTGGACATAAAATTTACAGCAATAATTATATATAAGAACATATCCCAACATTAGAATATGTAAATTAAAAGACATAACAAAAATAAGTCTTTTAAAAAGAAGATGGTGAAAGGTTACCTTACTGATTTGGTAACATATGAAGGATACACCACATTAAAGAAGGATTATAAAATGAAGATGTAAATAACCATAAATTAAATTATATTACATAATGAATACAATAATGGTCATTAAATACAACACACAAAAGGAAATGGTGGAAAATATAGCATGAATCTCACAATAATAAAAAAGTGAGATGAAAACTCTTTACCAAGTAGTAATCAATTGAGTCATATGACCAAAAGTTAAGGACCACCAAATAAATCATAGAATACCATGAATATAAATATAATCAAGATAATATATATCAAAAGTCATTACACAATACACCACATGCAATAAATAAGTGGCGAATACTGGAAATCTCACAGAATTAAAAGTGAGATAAGAAACCCCTTACCTCGTGTCCAACTTGACTCGTATGTTCCCTATTCTTCCTGAATAATAATCTTAAGTTAATTTCTAATTGATTAAGAACATTTTTCAATTTTATTATTCCTTTTATATCTCTTATTACCTTGATATAACAATTAGTTAATTATTTGAGTTCATATTGGACATTTTGTTGACGTTTTGAACGTGAGTCAAAAAATGAACTTGTTATAATTACAAATTGTCCATGTAGTCAAAATTACATTATATAAAGAATAATATTAATGATTTATATATCATATATATCATATATATCCAGTATATATATGCATTTATAATAGTATATAACATTTTGATATAAGAAATGAAATTCACCATTCATTGAGACGGTAAGTCGTACGTACGCATGAACGCTACTTTCATTTCTATTTCATATTTAATGGAATGAGAAATTAATGATACATAGTTATATTATAATTATATTATAATATCATAATATATATATGTTAAATAATTTCATAACTCTATCCTTTATACATTCCATGTATGTCATGAAAGAATCATATCACCTTGAGGGGGCGGTAGTCGGCGCTTCCTCAAATGAAATTATCGTGTTTACGCATATTGGAAATCATAAAGGTATGTTTGTAAAATAAAAAATCATAGAATAATAGATAAAACATATAAATAATATATGTAATATATAATTGCAGTTCCATAATATTGGCCACCATGAGAGGTAGTAGGAGAATATTGAACAATCATCGTTTCGTGAGGTAGTAGTTCATCGTCCACCGAAATAGTATGTTCTATACCCATTAGATAGAAGTGTGTGGAATTGTAGTTCAAATCCTTGTAATAAAAACATACTAGTATATTGAGTATACTGGTGTTTTTATAAAATAAATGAATAAAAAAAATTTATGGGGTTGGAGAAGTAAAATAAAAGAAAAGAACTTAAGAGAAGACGTTACCTTTAAATCATGTAACTCCCTTTGGGTTGAACCAAAAGGATTTCTTGAAGTGACTTATGCCTAAGGTAAGGCTTCTAGGTGTAAAAGAAGGATGTAGGGAGCTTAATTGGGAAAAGTTTCGATGAGACAATGGGGATTGAGAGGTGCGAGTAATGGGTTAGAGGTGATGGATTTTTATAAGGGGGGAGGGGCTCTTTAAGAATGTTTTAAAATATTATTTTATTATATAATGATATTTGGTTTCTAAAGGTCAAAAACTCATTAAAGTCGAAGATAAGATGACTCGTGTTTGAAATGAAATCATCAAATAATAATTGGACAGGTTTTTGATATTTTTTAATTTTTATAATCTTATTTATTTAAATCATTCATTAATGAGGTAAATACTACATCATTATTGTGTTATAAATAATTTTATTTATTTGATGTCTAAAAATTATAAAAAAATATCATGATGTAGGTAATAGTTTTAGATTTCAATTGAATATTTATAGTCCAAGAGATAACTTATATAACTCCAAGTAAATATTGATTTACTAAAAGATATATGTTTTTGTCATTTTTGTCTTTACTTTAAATTAATTAATATAAAGTTTCATTATCACTCTTAAGTGGCTCCTTGGGGTCCTAAAATCGACCCAAGGATGCCCATGGTCATAAATTTATCAAACAATAGGATTATGACTTATGTTAGGGTAATTTAATATTATTATAATAATATTTTTACCTTGAATTACCCTATTTACCTTTAATCGTGTTAAATAAAAGTAAAAAATTACTATTCACCAAAAATTATTTTCATCTTATTGAACCAAATTTTACTTACTAATAACAACCATGTATGTCAGATTTTTTAAATTCAATTCATAGAAGTGGTAAAATTTCATTTAAATGAAAACGTCGGTTTTTTAAGTACTACTCAGTGTTTTCACTATTCATCAAAAATTGAAGTTTTTTAGAAAAAAATACCAAAAATTCAGCCTAAGATATATTTGATATTCCAAATTCAAAAATTATTTCTATTTTACAAAATTCAAAACATAAAAGTTGTATTAATTAATCTAAAATTAATTATCATTGTCAAAAAAAATGTGTTTTTAAGAAATAATAACTATCAAAAGATTAACACTAATTTAAGTTTAATTTCAAAGTGAAATTACTTCCAATGAACAACATTGGATTAAATTGTAAAAATATAATCTAATTACAATTTAAAATTAATTAAAAAGATAATCTAATCATATAAATAAATTATATTAAAAGGAAGTTTTGAATTAAAATATAGTATTGTTCATTATTCATTAAAAAAGAATTTTATCAGAAAAATACTAAATATTTAACCAAAGTAAATTTTAATGTCCCAATTATAAGGAAGAATTTTATTTTTTTCAAATAGAATATATAAAAGTGACCAATAATAGATTTAAAGAGGGTTTTCAATCAAAAGGTGGTAAATCAACCTTTTAAAGAATATTAGAGTATTTATGCTTAAAATTATAATCATTCACATTTTAAGCCTCTAAATTTTATTGGATAAATGTAATAACATTTAACAAACATGTATAATCATATTTTAGTTATTTATGTTCATTCTCACCATTACATCACTACTGGAAAATAGGTCTATACCCACGGTTTTGCAAAAAACTGTGGGTATAGGGATTGTATGTGAACCTATACCCACAGTTTTCCAAAACCGTGGGTATAGGTCACCTATACCCATGGTTGTGCCAAAAACCGTGGGTATAGTTTTCTTTTATGACCTATACCCACGGTTTTGTTGAAAACCATGGGTATATGTTATTTTCCGAAGACCTATACCGACGGTTCTTCAAAACCGTGGGTATTGGAGGTTTTTTTTGAGGACCTATACACATGGTTCTCTAGAACTGTGGGTATAGATTTCCCGCATTATGGTGGGGAAACAAATTAGGCTGGACACGAAAAAAATTGGCGGGGAAGACATTTTTTCACGGTTTATATTAATATATTTACTATAATATAGAGATATGATTTCAAAAATATATAGTTCGGTTGGTAAAGCCTTATGGGCGGGATGTGTAGGTCACTGTCTCGAATCCCTCTGTTAGCAATTTTTGAATTTAAATACTGAACCGGATTATATTAATATATATACGCAGATATATATATTTATAGCATTTAAATTTCGTAGATTGATTGGTGCGTTTGTGCGGCGTGCCTGTGATGTGCTTCATGAGACACGGGTTTGATTCCTTCCTGCCGCGTTTTTTGAAATTTAAATACCGTGCTGGGTTATATATATATATATACAGATATATGGTAATATAACAAATAATAATTGTAGCTTGGTTGGTCGGTTGGTATGGCGCGGCTGTTAGTTGTAGCGTGAGGTGCGGGTTCAATTCTGCCCAGCGCTAGAATTTTTGGATTTAAATTCCCCACGGTTTAAAAACCGTTGGGTCAGTTGTGTGCCACGCTGTAACAGCGTTGTGCCACATCTAACTCCCCTATACCCACGGTTCTCCAAAAACCATGGGTATAGGTTAAGACCCCTATACTGACGCCTTTCCAGCCCACGGTTCCCAAAACTGTGGGTATAGGCTATACCGACGGTTTTGGGGGCTATACCCATAGTCTTGAACCGTGGGTATAGGTCATCTTTTCAATAGTACATGTCTTGGAATTAACTACCATTTAAAATAATAATATATTATTATTTTCCAGTATGACTCAATATTGTGTGCAACATAAGACTTTAGAGAAACCCACTGTTGAGTGTCAGGTACGCCATTGAATATAGAATCCCCTTTAAAGTAAAATTAACATTTAATTTAAAAATATTAATAAATATGAAAATTTCATATTCTTTATTTTCATGGGATGTTACATTACCTTTTAGATTTAACTCGTTTCATTATCTATACTACGGTAAATCTTTTTTTTTACCATGCTAACTTTTGTTTTGCCTAAAAATTAAAATGACCTTAAAACATAATTTGTACCTTATGATTCCAAATATAGATTCTGTTTTACCAAATTCAATTCACATAAGTGGAAAAGGTATATTTAAAACAAAACCTACAGATGCAATGAAAAAGCAGGTTTTCAAGAATTGTATTTTTCAAGAAAAATATTACTTTATATTAACTCTAGGAATAATAATTATCATTGTATTAAAGTAAATTAATATTTAATTATATATAATCTATAAATTTCATTTAAAATATTCCCCATTATGGGTTATTTTAATTACCTAAAAAGGAGAAATATTATATACTTTAAAACAGTTTTTAGAAAAATCTCGTTTTTAAAACCAAAAATAAAATTTTTATAAAATAAAATATAAAGTTAAATAAAAAGAATTAAATTGGATGAAATATAAATAAATAATACTTATTTTAATTTAAGCCATATTCAAAAATAAAATGTTTCTTTTAAATTTCTTAATTTATTGAAAAGAAATGACATTTTTACAAAATTCGGTATTTTCACTATTCACTGAAAAGTTAATCTCTTTAGAAGATTCAAAAAAATTAGTCCTAAGATAATTTTGACAAGATAAATTAAAAAATGATTTTAATTTTAAAAAATATTTTTTCTAAAATTATTAAAAAATAATTAGATTTATTTCCTCATAGAATGTGATAAAAATCATTTTTTGAAGAAAACACATATTTGAAGAATAAAATGACTTTACTAAAAATTATGTTTTCATTTATTAAGAATAATTAAATTTTTATTTAATATTAAATTCATATTTATTTCAAAATATATTTAATCTTATTCACATCGACAAATTTAATGGCATTTTTATAATGTTCGTGTTAAAATAATAATGTTTTGGAGTTTGTTTAAGCTTGATGTTCTGTGTTATTTAAACTATCAAACAAATTTTTTCTTTAAAAATATTTGGGTGTTAAATTATCCCCTCCTTCAATAAATTTCATCCTTTAAATTTAAACTTATTATTGGTAATTATGGAGTTTATATTATAAAATACCCTTGTGGAAATATCACATTGTAAAAAGGGTTAATAAAACATCCTTTTAAAAAGAGGGAAAGGAAAATGTGATGGCCACCAAAAAACTAGGTTTTCATATATGATAAAATTAGTTGTAAGTAAAAATATGGTCTTAGAAAAGAAATTTAACTATCAAGTTCTGATGTAGAGTGATAGAAAAACATGGTCATTAAAAAATTTACCATCAAAAAAACAATAAATCTTTGATGGGTTAAAAGGTTATTAATTTCTCGATAAGAAAATTAAAAACAATAATGTTTTTGTCCAATATCATTTTCCTGGAGTTTAGTACTAATTTCACTTCCTATATTAATAACATAAGTAAATATACTTACTTAATAAGTAGAGTTTCGTCCTTAAAACAATTTTCACCACAAACTCATCTTTTTCTCAAAAAGACAATTCAACCTTTATTCCTCAAAATTAAATTCCAAAATATTATATTTATATTAATAATATTTGATTCCCAAAATAAAAATATATTATACCATTTAAATAAATAAAACTATTCTTTACCAAGAAGGACATCACATAGGCCTCTGGAAGGTGGTTTATCGTTGTTTCCCTCTGGTTGTGGGTTCAAATCTCACAACCTTTTCGGATGTGATGGGTTATCGTCTGACATATAGGTTGTCCTTTTTTTAAAACTATATTAATATAATCCTTAAAAAATCCTAAAAATAAGTTCAATATATTCAACATTAAAAAAATGTTTTAACATTAAATGTTATCTCATATGTTTCATTTTACATTCCCATATTGCATTATTCTTTCTTGGATTAATTAATAATAAAATGACAGTGTCCATAGTAATTTCATCCCTTAATCCAAGAAAAACATATCTAGAAATGAAATTTTTTTATTCCCATATCACTAAAATTCACTTTTAACATATTATAATATTCATAAAGATTGATAATTCATTCTAAAATATTTTACAAAAATAATATGGTTGGCACAAGTTATCCAATATGCATAAATACATTAATATTTAAAACATCATACAAAGTTCAACTTAAACCATTTCATAAATGGTTAACCTTATGACACTTACAGAATATCAATATCTAAAACTTTAGAATGACATTAACTAAATTTCCAAAATAAACTTACCATTAACATCTCAAATAACATGAAGTGTTTCTTAATCATCACATACCAAACATGTTAATACCTTCATTAGGTATTCTCTTGAAACATTGTAATAACATTTATTACCAAAAAAACTTATTAAAAACATTCATGCTTACTTATTACTTTAATTAGAACACAGATTGTTGGATATTTTCCTTAAATCTAAAAAACAATTCAACTCCATCAATGGTAGCATACGCTACTTTGTAAAAAAATCATTAATCAGCTCCAAGTTGGTCATTATTATCCAATTTAAATTATCCATATCAATCATATATTCATCAAAACATCATTATCTCAATATTAGGAACATATTAATGGTTATATTTCCATAAACCATGTGTTTTTCAGAAAGTTTAACTTGTTTCTGAATCATTTTTCTTGTTCTTAGATACCTTACAATATACGTTTTAAAATCCTTAATGAAATAGTACTGCAATACAATCCTTCTATATTTCATGATTCTCATAACTATTAAATCATTGATAAAATAATCAAATGAAAAAAATCTTGAATCCAAACACAATTACATTAATCATTCCTCTTCATATGTGGTAGTAGTATAAGATTTACCATGATCCATTAGCTTCTTTTGTGGTATATTCCATTGATACTTGGAAAATTTATTTTCATAGGGACCCATATCTTTATAATTAAATCATTATATATTGGAAACATATTTATTACCCCTGTAGTCACCATCATTATGGTCATTACTTCCAAACTTCTAGAAAATTCTCATTCCCTTTAAAAAAATATGAGGGTGTTTATTTCCACAATTATCACGTATGGGAAAATCCTTCTTTCTCTTCTTTACTTTATTCTTCTTTTTCATAGTTTTCCTCTTCTTCTCGTGATTTCCTCCATAGCTATAATACTTAGATAACTCTTTCTCTATCTTGTTAACACATGATACTATATATTAATATGTTGATAATTTTTAGGCTACTAGTTTCATTTTAAATATTGGCTTAATCCCATCTAAGAAATAATCATTTTTACTCTTTGGATCATGTGCAATGATGTAGTTCCCATTCATTTTTCTAGATTCCATTTCTAAACAATGGAATTCACTATATTAGATCATAACATTATGGAACCTGATGTATAATCGAAAAACTAGTGATAAACTTAACAAAAATTAAAAATTTAGGTACAACTAATCTCTAAATAATAATTTTGGTTTCTTTGGGAGTATTTCCAAATTTTGTTAAAGGGTTTTTTTCTCTAATCCATGTTTTACTACATCTAGTTCCCAAGTTCTCTACAAAACTTCCTCTAATACCAATTAAAATACCCCGGCCCTAGTAACCTAGAGTTGGTGGTTACTTTATTACATTGGATATATGTATAAATAATTATATATGAATGATTGATCAGTTTAGTATTCTTGAATAAATAGATGCATAAATAGTACTCTTATTACATTGGTAATTAAAAATAAAACACAATAATGGAAAGAAATTTTCATCCTTAAACTCATTCAAACATTTTATCTTCATAACCTAGGGAAAAGAGAACAAATAAAATAGGTAATATCATATTCCTAGTAAGAGTTACTTACAGTGGAAGTTATCTTGAATCAATAATTCATGATCAATATGGATAGGTAAAATAACAAAACACAAATTCTATTTAATTAATAAATTTTTCACAATTTGAATCCAGGAATAATATCATAGAGAAAATCTCATGGATAAAAATTAACTGAATTCCTAGTAAAGGAAATTTAATTATTATTTAATTTAAAGTTTACTAAGAACATGATACCTTTACCATCAAGACCTTTCACAATATATTTTAATATTTATGGGTAAAAACCCATTTAATTTGGCCAACTTATTCGTTACATGAGACTACTGATGCATCGAGGGGGTTTTTTATATACGATCCCCACCCATTATTACATGTAAAAAGTAGTCATTATATATAAAATAATCTAATTAATTTATTAATCAATATTAATTATCAAAAAAATCATATTGAGTAAAAGATGCAGATTTTAGAACATTTCCCTAGTAAATCAAATCACTTTCAAAGTAAACACCATATATGAAAATGGTATATGGCTTAGGCAATAATCATATCTATGATGCAAGAAATGTGGATATTTAATAAAAATGAAATTTTCAATTAATTATGATCATAAATAAAAAAAGGGGTATTGTATACACCATAGAAAAGAAATTAGGTGCATAATATTAAAAAATACCTCAATGAAGTGAAATTGAGATGAAGTCCCTTATAAAGATCATATCATTGAAGTGAGTATTGATCAAATGAATTCATTATGTATATACATTTAAATACACATAAAACAATTTGAAATACAATATAATATAATAAAAAATCATTTCACACATAATTTTAGAATTATATAATCAATGAAGCAGAATTTTAACCCAATAAATCGAAATTGAGTTAAGAAATCCCTTGCCGATTGTAATCAGTCAAATCGTATGCCCCATGAAAGTAAAAATTATCAAATTTAACATTAAATACCTAGATTATAATGATTTTCATGATATTATATATAAAATTTATGTATATATACACTACCCATAAGAAATAAGTGGTGAATAAGGCATATATCTCATAGAAGTAAAAGTGAGATGAGAAACCCTTACTTTACATTTCCCTTTAGTGGTGTTTACTTTAACATCTTGTATAATGGTTTAAATAAATTTATTAATTCATTTAACACCTATAATAATATTTATAATACCTTATATGATACTTTTATAACATCTCACTACCCATTCAATAATAATATTTCTTTATTTTTATTGTTTCAAGTGAGTTCATTTCATGATTTCATGGTCGGTTTATTTATGTATAGTTACGGATTTTCTTCTCAAATGGAAATAAAACACTGGTAGTGAAATGAAATAGTATTAATTCACTTCCATAATTTTATATGGACCCATATATATTTTTTATTTCTGACATTAGAATGATTCATTTGATAAAATGTAAATGGTAAATGTTTAGTTTTTTTGGTGGTTTTTTTGACCATCATGAACAAGTTTCATTTTATATAATATTATGTATATATATTAGTTACAGAATATTAAATAGATTATAATATACCTTTTAAAATCTCATTTAATAATAATAATACTTTTATGACCAGACTTGAAGGAGGTAATGTAAAATGAAAAATCTTTATTAACGAAGACAGTTAACCACCATAATTTGGTTAATGTTTTCATTTCTTTGAATAAGAGGAGGTAATAAAAGGGATGGATAAAAGATATTACATTATAAACATAAAAGTACAGTATTTATATTATTATTGAGTTATTATTACTTTATGGATGAATGAGGTGATGATAAATTTGAAGAAGAAAATAAAATAAGAGAGGTGGTTTGAGAAAATTACCTCTTGAATATAACCTCCTTGAAGGATCCCTTAAAGACATTGGAATTGGTCTTTTCATGATAACATCAGTAATTAGACATGGTTAGAGTTTTTATGAGAGGATTTGGAATATATTTTAGGATATTCATTTCTTTTTAGGATAAATGGGGTGGTGAGGAGTGGTATTTATACATGAGAAGGGGTGGTTTTAAGTGATTAAATAATGATTATTTTATATTTAAATCCAACCACATTTGGGTGGAATTAATTACAAAAACATAGATTAAAAATTAATTATTTAAAGGATGTTTATTCTCTACAAACACATCAAATTACCATTTAAAGTTTTATTTTTTTGGTATTTTAAAATTTTACCTTTAAACTTTAACTCATTTCATTATTTTACCTATACTATGGCAAATAATTTTTTACCATAGAAAGAATTTTATGGATAAAAATGAAAATAAAATTAAAAAATAATTTATAACTTATTATTAAAAATATTTATTGTATTTCACCAAATCTAATTCATAGAATTGGAAATATTATGTTTAAAACAAAACCCACAAACGTGATAAAAAAGTGGGTTTTCAAGAAGTGATTTTTTTAAGAAAAATATGATTTTATTTTAACTATGTGACTAATAATTATAATTGTATGAAAATAAAATAATATTTATTTATATATAATCTATAAATTTCATTTAAAACATTTCCCAATTGGGATTATTCTAATTACTTAAAAAGGATAAACATTATGTACTTTAAAACAGTTTTTAGAAAAATCTCATTTTTAAACCCAAAAATAAACTTATTCTAAAATACAATATAATGTTGGGTAAAAAGAATTAAATTGGATGAAATATAACTAAATAATACATATTTTACTTGAAACTATATTTAAAACATAAGGTTACTTTTAAATTTCTTAATTCATTAAAAATAAATGACATTTTTACAAAAATCGTCAGTTTTCACTATTCACTGAAAAATTAATATTTTCATAATATTATCAAAAATTAATCCTAAGAAAATTTTAACATTATGAATAAAAAATGATTTTAATTTTATCAATTAAATTTTATAAAAGTTTCGAAAATTAATTATATTTATTTTCTCATATAAAGCAATAAAAATTATTTTTTGAAGAAAACATATATTTGAAGAATAAAATGACTTTACTAAAAATTATGTGCTAATTTATTAAGAATAATTAAATTTTTATTGAATATAAACTTAATATTTATTTAAAAATATAGTTAATATTATTTACATCCTCCAATTTAATGGCTAGTTTATAACGAATGTGTTAAAATAATAATATTTTGGAGTTCATTTAAGCTCATTATTTTATGAAATGTAAGATATCAAATATATTATTCTTTGAAAATATTGAGGTGTTATATTTGAGGCACATATATCCCTTTGTTTTTACCATCCTTCATTTTTATCTTGTTTTGGATTGTATCTAGAGTTTTTTGGAAAATTTTGGAAGTTTTTGGGCCTTTGCATGGTTGGCACATGGTTAGGGTAAACCATGCAGTTTGGCCAAGAAAACAATGTTCTTGATATAAGGTTCTAGAGGGGGTTAATAGTTTTTGAAAACTATGCAGACTCCCCTCCCCCCCTAAATCATGTGTCATAGGACAATGGGGATCGCATGGTTAGAACACGGTTGTCAAACCATGTGGCTAAACCGTAAACCCCTATTCCAGTATCCTAGGAGGGAGATCACAGTTGACACATGGTTTCCCTAACTATGTGGCCAAACCATGTGATACTATCTAGAACCACTATAATGGTGCAAAGTTGGATGCACGGTTACCTATGACTGTGCATATAAACCCAAGAAACTGTGAGAGATGGTTTTTAATCCTCCAAAACTTTTAATGGACCCAGAACCCTCATTATAAATATTAAACACCTCATAATAAAAACTCATTCAACCCTTTAGATTTTAGAGGCTCTTGAAAGAGTATTTTGTCTCCTTCAACCCCTTTCTTATTAGATCAAAGTTTCAATGGATGATATTGATCCTTCTTTAGTAAGTGTAGTATCTTTGATTTGGAATCCTCCTTTATTCTCTTATCTCATCATCTAAGAGTGATGGATCCTAATGTTTTTGGTGGATCTAAACGTTCTTTGATGGATTTTAATTCTAGGGATTCCTCTTTGATCTTCCTCACTTGTGAATATCCATTGGTGGTCCCCATTTTGAGTGATTGATTGACTGTGTGATTAAAGGTAGGTTTTTCTGTAAGGATTTTCTCTACACATGAAACCTTGATTGACTTTATTTATTTGAAACATTTTTTTAATTTATTTCTAAACGTTTTTTTAAGATTTAAAATGTTTTCAAAAGGCATAAAATTTTGAAACGAAACCCTTTTTCAATGGATTTAAAATTATTGGGGGGACTTGAAAAAAGATGTACTGAAATGATAAGTGATTTTATGAAATGATTTCATATTTATTCTTTAGAAAAATTGATTTAAATTAAATATGATTTTTAATGGCATGAGTTTGATAAAAACCTATTATTTGGTTTTTGAAATTGAAATGGCATGTTAAAACTTAAAATTGGTAATTTCAACTGTGAATGATGAATTGAATTGAAAATAATGAATTTCCCATGATTGATTGATTGATTGATTGAAATTACATGTGATCATGAGTGGTTAGTGAGTGATTTTGATAAGTACTCTAGGACTCAAACTCCCTAAAAATGGATTGATTATGAAAAATATAAATAAACCAAATTCGAAATGAATTTCCCTGATGGGGTGTTGATTTATTTTATCCTAATTGAGTAAGCCTTAGGGATGTTTGAAAACCTTGACCCATGATTTATTGACTGAGTAATGTGAGGATCCTAGATCTTGGAACTAACTAACCTTAGGGAATAGGACTATGGTGCCTTGTTTTGATTTGAATAATGCATTCCAGTTATTATAGAAATATGTTTATTCGTTCCCTTTGATTTTTTTAAAATGTTCATTTAAGACTATTTTTGATATAATTTCTATATACTTGGCTTGAAATATTATATAACTGAAAATATGAAAATGATTTTTCATTCCTTGCCTTTATTTTAATTGAAGCATAAATGGTTTATTTGTTATAAATTTCTTATGGGACTTTTGGTGAAATATTACCAAACTATTTTTCTTACACCCTACCTTTACCTTCATACGTTTGTATATTATGTTATACCAAGTCCAGGAAAAGGGAAATCTCTACTTTGAGGTGGTGAGTGTGCTTGATTCATGGGACCATGGGTGATGGCAGTGATAAGTGGATCTTTAATCCACTCATTTCATGAATATTTTTATTTTTTATCTTGATAGATATTGTTTCATTTATTTGGATAATATATCACATTAATAGTTACCTATATACTTATGGAAATTTCTTTTTTAGGAGTGTTTGGCATACTGACTGTTTACTATTTTATCTTTTATTGTTCTATATTATGTGTTTTTTATTAGGGAGAAATGTTTCCCACTGACTACTTTTTGATACCTCATCGCTAGTTTCAAGCCTATGGGGATCAATAATTCCCTTTAGTTTATGTTAGTGATGGATTGGGTACTAGTTTAGTAGGGTATTCGGGTTGGTTTGGGAAAAATCATATCAGGTCCCTTAGTTTTATTGTCTTTCCTTGATTTTAGTATTAAATCTAGGGTTTCTTGGTAGATAAGAGGTGGGATTTTTAGAACTTAAGTGGTAATTTATGAGAGGGTGTATGGCCATCTCTCATCGTAGCAAGCCTTGAGTCGCCATGGGTTTTTGGGAAGAGATACTTTGAGAAAAAAAATCTAATTTTGGTCTTTTACCAAATTCTATCTATGTATTTTGAAATCCTAAAAAACTGAATTATATCTAATGGAATTGATGTTCCTATATCTCTTGATTAATTTGATGATCTGGGTATCTTTGCTTATGTTTTTTATGTTGTTTGTTGATGTTGTGTAGTACCATACCCCCATGGAGATGTTTTAATAGAACTTATTTGGGAGATAATAAGAAACCATGATAGAAAAACCATCCAATTTATTAGAACCTCGTTGTGATAATAGTGTGTGCGGTCCAAGATCTGGGATAGGTAGTCGCAGTCATTTACATTCAGGTTATGGTAGTGTAACCTTTAAGGGATGAAACAAAAGATCATACTCAAGAGTTTTTTCTTTATAAACCACCAACTTTACAAGGATTTAATGATCCTTGAGAGGTATAGGACTGGTTGAAAATTATTGAGCTACTTTTTGAGTTCTTATAAATTTAATATTCATTAAAGTTGAAATGCACTTCTATCAAGCTTTAAGGGACAAGAAATAGATGGTGGGATTCAATGAATATGGTTAATAAACATGAAGTCCTGGAGTGTAAAGGCTATAGAGATATTTTCATGGAGTAGTTCTATATATAATTGATGGTTTTGGAAAATTATTTTGAGTTTCTTAGCCTCCAACAAGGTGATAGAACCATGACTTGGTATGTAAACTGCTTTTCTAAAATCATTCAGTTTTCTCTAGAGGTGGTATCTAATGAGAAACAGAAAGATCAAAGAATCTAAATGAGTCTTTGAAATGATATGTGATCTCATGTTTTCATTCTAAATATTGACTCTTATATGGATGTTATGGATAGATCTGTTATGGTGGTGCTTGACCTAGATAGTAAGTTAGGGTTAATGGGGGTTCCTCTTACTCCCAGTGGCGGTTCTATTAGTTCCTACAAAGGAAAGAGGAAGTGGTGTGATTCTTGTGGAAGATCATGATATAGTACATCATTTAGACCCCATGTGGTGTCTAGAAAGGCCCCATTGACCTTCTTTAAATGTGGTAAAATTGATTATTTGAATTTGGTTTCATCTGAGGCACCAAATATTTGTAGTTTATGTGGTCTATCAAGACACCTGTAGAAGTTATATCATTTATTTTCTACCCCTTGTAGTGGAATGGGATTATCATCACCTAATGGTGATATATTGTAGATAGATGCTTCAATGAAGTAGGGTTTACATCCACATGAATGCAGAATAAAGATTCTTTACATAGTGGATGAGTCTCCAAAGGAAGCTGATACAGTTCTAATGATAGTGAGAGGTACCATCAATATAAATTCATCTTTAGTGACTACTTTATTTAATACTAGTCGATATCATTATTTCATATCGACTCAAATTTTTAATCTATTAAACCTTCCTATGGATCTTATGTCATATGTGATGGATATTACTATTCCCTTCTGAATGAAGAGAGAGCAAGGTCTCTAATTCCCCTCTTGTGCCTTCTCCATGTTGGAGGTCAAGATCATCTGGGATTTCTGGATCTCGATATGATGCCTTTGGATTTAATTCTCAGAATGGATTGGTTTATTACTTATAAATCCCAAATTAACTATTATCTTTGGTGGGTATCCTTTACTACCTTAGATAGGGTGTTCCATGTCATCTAAGTATAATGGGACCCAATATCGATTAGAGTTGAACCCCTTCTTCTTGTGTTGGTAAAGATGATATCTATGTTTTCTTTTGACTTGGAGTAAGAATATTTTAGTGAAGATCTTCCTCTAGTGGTCATCTAGTTTCCCGACGTATTTATATATGAATTTTATGGCCTACCACCAGGGATGGAGGAACAATTTTCTATTGCCTTGGTATGAGGTACTCAACCTATCTTTATTCCCTTTTACCATAAGGCACTATCTAAATTGAAGGAGTTAAAGACTTAGTTAGATGATTTATTAGATAAAGGATTTATTCACTCGAGTGTGTCACCTTGGGAGGTGCCTATTATTTTTGTGAATAAAGCTAATGGAACCCTTCTCCTTTGTATTGATTATCAAAAACTCAACTAATTCAGGGTAAATAAAGAGTATATATTTTCTCAGATAGATTATTTTTTTGATATTTTTAAAGGGGAAATTTGTTTCTTAAAGATTGGTCTTAGGTCTGGTTATCGCCAGCTTAGAATCAAGGTGACTGATATCCTAAACACCTCCTTTCAAATTAGTTATGTCCATTATGAGTACCTTGTAATTAATTTTGTTCTAACCAATGATATTGTGGTTTTTATAGCTCTAATGAACATGATATTCCATGAGAATTTTGATTTTTTTCATGGTATTATTTTAGGATGTCATATTTATTTACTCAAAAACTAAGAAATATTGTGTTTGTCATCTAGTAGAAGCTCTGGAAATCTTGAGTGATCACCTACATTATATTAAGCTATAGAAATGTAATTCCAGGATTTGAGAAGTGAATTTCATATGAAAAATGGTCTTGTAACAGAGTATTTCATTCAATTCAGTGAAGGTTAAGGCTGTTATGACACAAAAATAATCACATAATGTTTTTTATATTTGGATATTCTTTGGATTAGCAGGGTATTACTATAAGTTTGTTAAGGATTTCTCAAAGTTGGATTCTCTAATGAACACTCTCACTTAGAAAGGATTAAAGTTCATATGGTATTTAAAGTGTCATAATTATTTTGATGAATTTAAGAACCTTCTAACTTCTACACCAATGTTGACCCTTCTATAGGTTGGGAAGGGCTATGTGGTCATTTATTATATATCTAGTTCAGGGTTTATTGTTTTCTCGTGTAGGGTAATCATGTGGTGGACTATGGTTCTTGAAAGATTCTGAATCATGAGAATAACTATCCTACTCACGATCCTTAACTCACAACTCTGATTCATTCTCTTAAGAGTTGGTGGAATCACCTTTTCAGAGAAAGGTTTACCATTTAATCCAATCACAAAATCCTAAGTTATATCTTCCCATAAAAATATTTGAACTTACATAAGACATGAGGGGTAGAGTATCTACAATCATTTTATTTTTACATTTCCTACACAAATGGTAAGTGGAATGTCATCATAGATTCTTTGAGTAGGAAACTACCAACCCATACTATGAAATAATCTTCATAAGAGTGGAATTTTATGGATCTCTTTGCTCGTATGCATTTGGGAGTTCGGTAGGATGAGACCAAGATTATTTTGGAAAGTGTTCAGTTGACACCCTCTCTTCTCAAGATGATTCTTTCGGAGCAGAAACTCAATGATGAAGTCTATGTAATTAGGGAATCTCTTTATGGTGGTTAGACAAATAAAGAGTGGTTGTTATCTTCTAAGAATATCCTATTATTATATAGATGTTACGTCATACCTTTTTCTATGAGAAAATCTATGATGGGGGACTTTCATAGTTCCTAGTTGGTAGTACACCCTAAAACCATGAATTTTTTTATGATATATGGAGGCAATTTTGGTGGCCATGTATATGATAATATATCATTGATTTTGTTATTCAATGTTATACCTATCAGCAGGTCAAGTTTGAGCACCAAAAACCTTCATGTTTTCTTTAGCCCCTTCCTGTGCGGATTTGGAAGTGGGATTGTATTTCTATGGACTTTGTAGTCAGGTTTCTATGTCATGACCTGAACCATGTCGGGTCTTGATCCACAAATAACCAATCCTACCTCCATAGGCCAGGGGGTTACAACAAGCACCGAAGTCACAATAAACTCAGGGAGGCCGTTTCCTAAGTACCTTTACACACACACATCAAAATCAATGAGAAAGTGCAGAGGGAAAGGAGTAAAACATGATACACTGCTATAAATAAACCAAACATGCATGGACCTCTAAATAGTATAAGTACAGTAATTTAAACTGAAAGGAAAAAGGGTTAAATACATTACCAACTAGAAAAGTGTCCCAACCTGATAGAAACTAGAAAGGTAAAATAGCTAAGAGAGCCCCTCTCCTGGATCCCAAGCTACAACCACCGTACGCAGTCCAAGTACCTATATCCCAAAGCTCCTCTAAAATCATGATCAAATCTGTGCATCATCTGTATAAAGAATGATACGTGTGGGTAAAGCCCATCTAGGGGTGAGTATAAACATACTCAGTAGGGTGCCTAGAAAATAGAAGGGGGGGCAGTAAGAGATACAATAGAAAAGGAAAGCAGTAGATAGAACAAGGTATAGTGAAAAGAGTGTAGCTCAACCCAATAAGAGAGTGAATTGAACTCATCTAAATACATGGATCTATAAATGGTGAGAATATTAACTTATTTTCAAGTCTTATCTGCCTATAGTAGGATATTAGGCTCATCCAACCATGGGAATCTAGACATGAAAAGCACGTGGCATACCCCATGCATCTTCACCTCTCCTGGAAGGAGAGTAACCAAAACCCAAAGAGTGGGTACTGGAATAGTTTATGCATGTCCTAAGTTAACAAAACCCAAATTATAGAGTAAGGATATCTTCATATCACATATCATCCCAAGAAAAAGAGTCTCCAATAATTCCATAAGTAACCACCAACAATTCCTAGCATCCCTCACATCTGCCTTGAACACACAATTCAAAGGGACTCAATCACCACACCTTGATATTATCCACTTTGGGTGACACTATCATACACACAAAGTTTTAGGTCACATCACAAGGACACATCTCAATGGGGAAATCTCCCCTCTTACTCGTGAGTTCAAAGTCTCATTGAAATATGTCTCATCACTAATCAGTAGTCGTATAGTGTAACTCGAAGTAGAGGACCCATTCCCTAATGTGTTAGGTGGGGTCCACTCTAGTAGCCATCATAGAGGACCCACTCCCTAGTGAATTAGGGGGGTTCCACTCTAATAGTAGTCATAGAATACATGCACCTTGGTGACGCAAGGGGGTCCACTCTAGGTCATCAAGGACCCACTTCCTGTCTGGTAGGGGGATTCCACTCGAAAGTAATTATAGAGGACCTACTCTCATGCTGATAGGGGATTCTACTCTGGTATCTTCGAGGACTCAAACCCTAGTGCATCAGGGGAGTTCCACTCGAAATTCTCTGATATCATTTATTTAACACAATTTTCATCAAACACCACTATAAAGAGAATCATGCTCAAAACACCACACATCATATCCCAAAAACCACATTTGAGGTCATCATCATGTTCTATGCTAAAAAGCACACCTGATATGTTATTTACCTAACTTAAATGGATAATCGGTGAAAATGGTGCTTTTCACTATGACAAGCCCAAACGGGAAATCATGGGGCCCACATCTAAACCCCAAACTTTAAATTCCCAAATTTAACTCAAAAGGCATATATCAAAGATAGGATCACATTTCTGTAGATTTCATGTTAATTGGATGGTCTGTTTGGAAGATATGGTTATTTGAAGATGGTGCATGAAGATCAGTTGGGACCCACGACTGACTGACCATGGATCGACCACCATGGTCGGTCCACCTACTTATACCCTGGTTATAAGGTTAATATATTATCTTAATTGTACCATCCAATAGTCATGAGATCCAAAAATCCCACATCCTCTCATGCTAGGTTGCGTTTAGGTAAAACACCCCATTACGAACACAACAGTGATCTTAGATTTGTGATTTGAGCTACTGTTTAAGGGTTATCCCATTTCTTCCACGTGCATGGTATAAAATATAATTAATATTTTTATAAAATTTATTCTGGGAACACCGTGACTTAGAATTTCATGTTGTCTCAACACCTATCTCTAAAAATATATATATAAATATTTCAAAGTCTTACAAGGAAAAAATCGAGTCTCTATATCATTACCTCCTTCAAGATTTTCATCCCATAAAAGAAAAACTAGGAAAACAACTTTGGATACTGAGCCCTCATATGGATTTCCTTTTCCCAATAACTCTATTTCAGGTTTCTTTATTTCCATAGTACGTGAACCAAAGGGATGGTCCATCCACATACGGTCTGCTCATGTCGATCCTTGATTGCCACGGGATGCTATGCAAAGGTGGATCCATCTTCAATATCTAGGTCACCCTATTCGATGATGTGTGTAGGATCATACACATATCACCTCAGCTGAAAAATGTGGAAGATTTCATTCACCTGCTCCAACTATGGGGGTAGGGCAAGCCGGTAGGAAACCTCACCAACCCTGCACACAATATCAAATGTTTTGATGAACCTCAAGGATAGCTTGCCTCCCTAGCCGAACCTCCACATTATGATTCATGGGGAGACCCTCAAGAAGACATGGTATCCCTGATTGAACTCCAAGGGCCTACTATGGAGATCTTCATAGGATTTATGTCTACTTTGGCTCGTCTTCATCTGTTCATGGATGACATACACTTTCTCCATCGTTGTCTACACCAACTCTAGGCCCATGAGGGATGACTCTCCAACCTCTATACAACATAAAGGTGACCTGTAGGTTCTACCATATAAGACCTCAAAAGGTTTCATTCCAATAGTATAGTGTTGTCTATTGTTGTAGGAAAAATCTACCAAAGGCAGGTGATCCTCCCAGCTCTAGTTGAAATCTAACATGCAATCCCTCAGCATATCCTCCAACACCTGGATAGTGTTCTCAGTCTTCCCATCAGTATGGGGGTGCAAGGTCGTACTCATCCATAGTTTGGTCCTAAATGTCTCCTATAGGCTTCTCCATAGTCATGATATAAACTGTACATTACGATCGAAGACAATCATCTAGGGTACCCCATGAAGGTGGATGATCTATCGTACGTACAACTGACCTAAAATCTCCATTGAACTCTACTCCCAGATAGAAAGGAAGTGTGCTGACTTTTTTAGTCAGTCCACTATCACCCAGATGGTGTCATGGACCTTCACTGCATATAGAATACCTATGAAAAATTCCATGGATATTCCATCCCATTTCCTCTTCAGGATATCAAGAGATTGTAACAAACCCACCAAAACCTGATTCTCAGCCTTCACCTACTGACAGGTGAGGAATCGTGAGATGAACTCAGCTGGGCTTTGTCTCATTCCAAACCACAAAAACTATCACTAAATATCCCTATAAATTTTCCCCACACCAGGATATACAACTAAGGGAGAAGTGTGGAAATCCCACACCACCTACTCCTGTACTATGATTGGAACCATTATTCTCCCATGGAACAAGATATTATGATCCCCTCTTTCAGAATATCCATATGGTGCATTTATTGTGGATATCTGATCATGAATAACATTATAGTCGATGTATACTAGCTAGGACTCTTTCACACGCTCAAGTAGCAAAGGAGTCAGCACCATCGATTGCATAAAAATTGTACCCTCCTGCTCCACCAGGGTCAGATACAGGGAAGACAACTACTCCAAATCATACTACACTAGGTGATCCTAGGAATTCATTCTAAGGGAATGTACTATAATGTTTCTCTTCCCAAAATTATAGACTATCTTAAAGTCATAGCCCTGTAGGAACTTCAACCAGTGTTGCTGCCTCATATTCAGGTCTCTCTGGGTGAAGATGTACTTGAGGCTCTAGTGGTCTGAGTAAACCCAAAAGCACTCTCCTATAAAGTATTTCCTCCACATCCTCAGGGTAAAGACTACCACTACTAGCACTAGTCCATGAGTTATATAGTTTTGCTCATGGGGTCTCAACTTTCTCAACCTGTATGTGATGATTGTCTGCCATTGCATCAACACGCAACTGATCCCATCTTCTGAGGCATCACAATACACTATGAAATCAATACCTTCCTATGGTTGTCTCAAAACCGAAGCACTAGTTAGACTCTACCTTAACTCCTGAAAGGAATTCTGGAACTTCCCAGACTAGATAAATGGTCATCCCTTCCACATAAGATCGGTCAAAGGGGCTATAATCCTAGAGAATTCTTCCATAAATATCCTATATTACCTAGCCAAACCAAGAAAGCTTCTCACCTATGACACATTCTTGGGTGGCTCCTAAGAAATCCCTGCATCGATCTTTACTGGATCCATGGATAAACCATATTCAAAGATTACATGCCCCAAAAATTGAACCCCATGTATCCAAAATTAGAACTTTGGGAGATTTCTTCAAATATGGTGCTCTATAAGTAAATCAAGAACCATCCTGAAGTTCTATGTGTGCTCCTCCTCTAATGCATAGTATCTGAGTATGTCTTTGATGAAGAAAACAAAAAACTAGTCCAAGTAAGGCTGGAATATCTGGTTCATCAAAGCTATAAAAATGATAGGGGAATTCGTCACACCAAAGGGAATAACTAGGAACTCATAGTGCCCATAGCAATATAGTAAATCCAAAATCAGAATATCATCTTCGTAAACCTGAAGCTAGTGGTATCTGGATCTGAGTTCGATTTTGGAGAACCATATCACAACTCACAACTATTCAAAGAGGTTGTCGATTCTCAACAAGGGGAACTTTTTTTTATCATGGACTGGTTTAGGGGATGATAATCCATGAAAATCCATAAACTTCTATATACCTTCTTCGCGAATAGAATTAAAGCTGCCAAGGGGGATATACTAGTTCTGATAAAACCTTTCTCATAAATGTCCTCCAACTATAAATGTAGCTCCCAGAGCTCAGTGGGTGCTATCTGATATGTCACAAAATATATCGGGGAATTACCTGGTTTCAAGTCAATGTGAAACTCCAACTCCAACCTTGGAGGTAGTCCTAAAACATCTTCGAGGAATATTTCCATATATTCTTCCACAAATGAAGGAACCCATATTCCTAAACAGTCTACTACACCAAGGGTTATTCTCACTTACAGATGGGTAAAATGTTGTAGCCTCCTTCTCACAGCACCTGTCTACCCTGTTATGAGGTCTCTTTCACCGAGAAAGGAGTACCTTGTCCCATCAGTGCCTAGGAATTTAACTAGCCTATGGTGATAATAAACCTGGGATCAAACCATGTAAATCAAATCCATTCCCAAGATGACATCGTAAGGTTCCATCATGATGACCAGTAGGTCTCACATGAACCTTTATCCTCCAAGAGATATCTTGAACTGACAGAAGATGGATGACACAAAATAAGTTCTCCCCATATGAACCTTGAGACAAAGATGTTGTGATAGTGTCTCTATTGGGAGCTCCAACTCCCATACTAGGAGTATCGAGATACAAGAGTGACTGAAACCTCTATCTAAAAATACTAAAGCAAATGTAGAATAAACACATAGCGTACCTCGGATCATCTCGTGTGTTGCAGGATCACAAACATTCATAGTCTACAGTTTTATTTAGCCTCGGTCTTCAGCTCTGTAAGCCTAATGTGGGTCGTCAAGTGGTAGTGGTGGAAGGTTCTCATAGCATCATCCACCACTTGTAGCTCCTCCCACTCCTCTTCCAGCACCACCTCCTTGAGGACCACCCTATCCCCACCTGGTGGATCCCTAATCACGGTGTTGTCTCTCTCATGGTGATCCACCTATTATTTACCTGGGATTCTCAACACGTCTGGTCAGGAAATCTCATGTCATGTGACCTCTCCCTTTACAAGCATAGAACCAGATCTCTCTGGGCTAATATGGTACTCTGTGTTTCCCAATATCTTCCCAACCACGTGCTTGAGTCTAATCACGAGGAGGCCTCCTACATTAATTCCCTACCAAATAATGTCTTCTACATGCCTCATAAGTCTCAAATCGTTTTCATCCACTGCCAATCCCAACTAACTGGAATCCCTCTAACAAAAACATCTCTATTACAAGTGCACATTCTAGCACCCTGATATAGGTGGGAATGCACAGGGGTACTATGCTGGCACGGTTCTCTCTACAAAGCCCTTGATTGAACTTTTGGGCCCATAATTAGCTGTCATGGATCATTTATGGAGAGTAACGAGTTAGGTTTGTGAACCTAGATGAGTACTCTACCATTTTCTTCCCTCCCTTCCAAAGATCTAGAAGCTCCTAAATCTGAATGGAGCGTGAGTATGGGGGTAGTACTCCTCCTGAAACAACTACTGGAAGTCATCCCATGAGAGTGTTGGATCATCGTGCATCTGGGTTACTAAGATACACCAACATCTAATCATCTAGTGGAAATGACTGGTGACTAAATCCACTATCTGATCTATTGATGTTTGAACAAGCCTAAAGAGGTGGACCACAAACTCCAACTAGTCCTCTACTGCCTAAAGATCTGGCTCACCGCAGAACCTCGGAGGTTTATATTATTGGAACTCATAGAATGTGCTCATCCTAAACTCATCCTCAGCCTACTATGTTGGGACTATCATATTCTCAATAGGTGGAGGTGATGATATTGGCCCACCTGGAGTAAGGGTATCACATGATGGGCCCTAAACTGAGGCCCCATCACTCACAGGGTTGTCGTCACGAACTGGAGCAGGTATCTTGGCTGGCTGGCATCGCAAAGTCATCCTGAAAGTTATCAAGGAGTACCATGGTTAGATGAGTGTATATATATATATATAAACAAGAATGGGGAGCTGAATCAAGAAGTACAGTCAAAGACTCAATCTTATATGACGCATGTATCATTTTTCCCTGCAATAAGTATCTCAGGGTTCCAAGTTGACAAGTGGGTAATTAGGGTCCTATTGAATGGATACATTGGCAACCCATACCATCCCTGGACTCCCTGTCCTAAGAGCCTCTCTTGAGACACTTTAACACTATTTTCTTAAACCTAACCAATACCTTTTTAGGGAAACATATGAACAGCATCCTAATGGTCGAACCACCTCTGATACCGATTTTTCACGATCCAACCCATGTCGAGGCTCGAGCTGCAACTACCCCAAACTCACCTCCACAGGCCAAGGGGTAGATACATGTGGATAAGTCATAAAAAATTCAAGGAGGCATTTTGGTAAGTACATGTACACACGCACACAGCCAAATCAATGCAAAAATGTAGATGAAAAGGAGTAAAAGACTCTACACTACTATAAATAAACAAAATATGCATGGACCTCTAAATATTACAAGTACAATAATATAAACTGAAAGGAAAAAAGAGGAAAAATACATTCCCAACCAGAAAAGTGTCCCAACCTGATAGAAACTGGAAAGGTAAAATAGCTGAGAGAGTCTCTATCTTGGATCCCAAGCTACGACCACCGTACGCAGTCCAAGCACCTGTATCCCAAATCTCTACTAAAGTCACAATTAAACTTGTGTGTCATCTACATAAATCATAATACATTTGAGAAAATCCCATATATGGGTGAGTATAAACATACCTAGTAGGATGCCCTAAAAACTGAAGGGGGGAGAAGTAAGAGATATAGCAAAAAAAGAAGTGGATAGAACAAGGTATAATGAAAATAGTTTATCCCTACCCAACAAAAAGGTGAAGTAAACTCATCCAAACATAAGGATCTAGAAAGTGTGAGAAGATGAACTTTTCATCGAGTCTTTTCTACCTATAGTAGGAGAGTAGGATTGTCCAACCATGAGAATCTAGACACAAAAAGAACATGACATAACCCATGTGTCTTTGCCTCTCCTAGAAGGAGAGAAAATAAAACCAAAGGAGTGGGTACTATAATAGGTTATATATCTGATTAGTCAAGAAACCCAAATGATATAGTAAGGGGATATTTATATTATAGCTTATCCCAAGACTAATATTCTCCAATAGTTCCAAAAGTGACCACCAATGATGCCCACCATCCCTCATGTCTGCCCTGAACACGCAAGTCAAAGGGACTCAATCACCACACCTTGATACTATCTTCTTTGGGAAGCTCTGTCTTTCTCATAAGATTTTAGGTCATGTCACAAGGATGCGTCTCGGTGAAGAAAGTTTCCCTCTTACTCATGAGTCTAAATTCTTATCAAAGTACATCTCATCATTTATTTGTAGTCGGATGGTGCAACTCTAAGTAGAGGCCTTGTACCCTAGTGTATTAAGGGGGTTCTACTCTAATAGTCATCATAGAGGACCTATACCCTTGTGCATTAGGGGGGTTCCACTCTAATAGTAGTTGTAGAGGACATATGACTCAGTAGCGTAAGGGGATTCCAATCTAGGTCATCGAGGACCTATGCCCTACCTAGTAGGGTTATTCCACTCTGAAGTAACTATAGAGGACCTATGCCCATGCCGATAGGGGGTTATACTCTAGTATCGTCGAGGACCCTCACCCTAGTGCATAAGGGGGGTCCACTCAGAAGTCTTTGATATCATCATCAGACCACTGCTATCATTGAACATCATTGGAAATAGTATTATGCTTGGAAACACTCACATCATATCCTAGAAATTTCATATGAGGTCACTATCTTGTTCCATGTGTAAAAACACATAGGATAGGCTATATACTTTCCCTAAATGGATAACTGGTGAAAAGGGAACTTTTCACCATGAAAATCCCAAATGGGGCACCATGGGGCCTGCGTCTCGACCCCTAAATTTAAATTCCCAAATTGACCTAAAATTTTCCTTCTAAAGTAGACGATCAGGTTTCTACAGATGACATGTCAATTGGATTCTCTATTTATAAGATATGGTTGTTTGAAGGTGTCGCATGAAGATCATCTGGGACCCACGGGCTGAACGACCATGGATTGGCTACCACAGTAGTTCCACCTATTGATATCCCATTGATTAGGTTAGGATATCTACTTAAATGTACCCTCCAATGGTCATGGGATCTGAACATCTCATTCCCTCTCATGTTAGGTCACGCTTAGGTAAAGCACCCCATTACGAACTCAATGGTGGTATCAGATTTATAATTCAATATATCGTTTAATAGTTATCTCATTTCTTATGTGTTCATAGTATAAAATATACTTAATATTTTTATAAAAAATATTTCTGGCATAAAGGGCCTCATAATTTCACATCATCTAAGCATCTAGCTCTGGAAATATATGTATAAATATTTCAAAGTCTTACAAGGAAAAAACTGGATCTCTATAGTCTGCATACCCCTTGAGGGAAGAACGGGATATGGGTAGTGATCGATCAGCTGACCAAATCAGCGCACTTCATGCCCATTTTTTAAATAAACAAGGTTGAGGACTTGGGAATCCTTTTTTATATGATATTTTTAGATTTCATGTCATTCCATCTATTATAGGTTCTAATAGGGATCCCTAATTAACTTTTAATTTTATGATAAGCCTCTAGGAGGTTATGGGATCTCAGGTTAGTTTGAGCATGACATCTCATCCATTGATGGATGGGCAGATAGAATGAGATATATAGATTCTTGAATACATGCATCGTGCTTGTGTTCTTGAATTTGGGGAATATTGGGATAGCCACTTGGGACTAGTTGAGTTTTCAAATAACTACATTTACAAGTCATCCATTATAATGGTTCCCATTGAGGACTTATAGAGTCATATGTGTAAATCTATGTTGTGTTGATCTAAGATTGGTGAAACTTCCCTAGTTGGACTAGGTTTAATCTAAGAGATGACAATAAATATTCAATTGATTCATCCGAGAATGATGATGGCCCAGATATGATATAAGTATTCTATTTATCATTGTCAACACCATTTAGAGTTTTCAATTGGTGACCAAGTTTTTTTAAGAGTTTCACCTCATTTGGGTAACTGATGGATTGGAAAATAGGGAAAGTTATCTCTGAGATACATGGAACTATTTGTGGTTTTTGAAAAGATTAGCAAGGTGGATTTCTGTTTGGATTTTCCACCTTAGTTGACATTGATTCATAGTGCATTTTACATATGACAGCTTAAAAAGTATCTCTCTAACACATCTCATGTTTTTATATTTGAGCACATTGATGTGGAACCTAATTTATTTGTGAAAAAGTAGCTAGTTTGTATTTTTAATTCTAATATGAATATTTTTTGTGGGAAGTCCATACCTCTCTTTTGATTGCTTTGGTCGCATGGTTCTAATTCACATGAGACTTGGGATCATGAGGCACTGATGAGAGAGTAATGGACACATGTAATTGATATATAGTATTATTGATAGGATTTTAGGGGGTATAAATAGTTTATTATGGGGATATGTAACATCCCATTACTATCTTTTAGGTACATCTAACCCTTTTTTACCATTCTTTATTTGGATCACGTTTTAGGTTGTATCTTGAGTTTTTTAGAAAAATTTTGAAGTTTTTTAGTATGTGAATGGTTATAACATGGTTTAGGAAAACCTTAAAAGTTATTCCATAAAGTTTTGTTCCTTGACATGAGGTTTTTTAGGGGCACATGGTTAGTGTAAACTATGTGGCCTCCTCTCTAAATTATGTGTCATGGTATAGTGTGGACTTCATGGTTAACATACGGTTGTTAAACCATGTGGCCAAACCATACACCCCTATTCTAGTAGCCTAGTAGGGAGCACATGTTTAGCACATGGTTTGCCTAACTATGTAGACAAATTATGATAATCGCTTTAAAATACCTATAAAGGAATACGGGTAGGTGCACTGTTATCTCTAACCATGTGTCCTAACCAGGGAAACCATGATAGAGGATTTTAAATCCTCTAAAACTTTTAATTAAGGACCTAAAATACTTATTATAAATATTAAACACCTCATAATAAAACCTAATTAGACCCTTTATATTTTAGAGGATCTCTAGAGAGTATTTGTTCTCCTTCAACCCCTTTCTTATTGTATCAAAGTGTCGACGTATACAATTGGTCCCTCTATGATAAGTGTAGTATCTTTGATTTAGAATCATCCTTTATTATATTATATCCTCCTTTGAGAGTGATGGATTATCATGTCGTAGGTAGATATAAACCTTGATTTTATGGATTATAATTCTTGAGATTCTTATTTGATCTTCCTTGACTTAGACTCTCCATTAGTTCTTCTTATTTTAGGTGATTGATTTATTGAATGATTAAAGGTAAGTGGTTTTGTAAGGATTTTCTCTACACATGAAACCTTGGTTTTCTTACTTGATTTGTAAAATATTTTCAATTGATTTCTATTTTTTTTAAAAGATTCATATTGTTTTAAAAAGGAATGTAATTATGAAACCAAACCCTTTTTCGAAGGATTTTAAATTATTGGGTGGATTTGAGAAAAGATGGCTTGAAATGAGAAGTTATTTGATGAAATTATTTAATGTTTATTCTTGAGAAATATGGATTTAAATGAAAGTTTATTTTAGAAATTATGAATTTTATAAAAAAAATATGATTTGTTTTTTGAAATTGAAATAGCATATTGAAACATGAAATTGGGCTTTGAACTGTGAATGATGAATTGAATCGAAAAGAATGAATTACTCATTATTTATTGATTTATTGATTGAAAGTACATGTGAGCTTAAGTAGTTAGTGGGTGATTAGGACAAGCATGTTAGGACTCTAACCACCTAGAAATGGACTGACAATGACAACTCTAACTAAACCAAATTTGGCATGCCTTTCCCCAATGGGGTGTTGATTGATTTTATCCTGATAGGGAGTCTTAGGGACATGTACACACCTTGATCCATGATTGATTAATAGAGTAGTGTGAGGATCCTAGAGCTAGGAACTAACTAACCTTAGGTCATATTACCTTGGTGCATTTTTTTGATTTTATTATTTTGTGTCATTGATTATATAACTATTTTTATTCATTACATTTCATTTATTGAAAATGTTTATTTAAGCCTGTTTTTGATATACTTTCCATCTACTTAAATTTAAATCTTGTTAAATTAAAAATATTAAAATTATTTTTCATGCCTTTCCTTTATTTTAATTCAAGTATAAATGGTTTATTATTATGGAATTTATTATGGAACTTTTAGTGAAATCCTACTATGATATTTTGATAATAATCTACCTTTTCCAATAGGTGTTTGTAGAGTATGTTATACCAGGTCAAGTTTAAGGGAAATCACCACTTGGAGGTGGTAGGTGTTCTTGATTCATGGGAACTTGGGGGATGACGGTGACTGGTGGAGATATAATTTATTCATTGCATGGAGATTCAAAGTTTTTATCTTGATGTATATTGTTTCATTTATTTGGATGATGTATCATTTTGATCTTTACATTCCTTTTTATTGTAATTTCTCTTTGATGAGTGTTTGGCATACCTACTATTTCCTATGTTATATTCCACTATTTTATATTTTTGGTTTATTCTTAGGGGAAAATTGTTCCCTATGACTTCTTGTTGATTCGCTAGAACTAGTTCCTAGCCCGTGGGACTCAGGAATTCCATTTTGGGTTATGTCAGTGATGGATCAGGTACCAGTGTACTAGGGTATTCAGGTTGGTTCATGAAAATTATGGTTTCTGTAGTATCATACCATGACTATGAAATTTGGAAAATGAGTTTCAAAAGATTTTTCCTAAATGTGTACCATGTTGAAGATGTCTGTATCAAAAAACTAGAAGGGTTTGTAAATTTAAAGGATTCTAATAAGATATATAAGTTGAAAAGATATATTTATGGTTTGAAGAAATCATTGAGATCATGGAAAATTCATTTTGATAAACCCATAAAACAATTTTGTTTAATAGAGAATGAATCTGATCCTTGTTCTTACAAGAGGATTAGTGGGTGTTTAGTCATTTTCCATGTATTATATATTGACGATGTATTATTAATGGGAAATGAGATATCAGTCTTTTAGTTTTTTATGGAATGCTTGAACAAATGCTTATCCATGAAGGACTTCGATGAATTAGCCTACATCCTTGGGATCAAGATCTATCATGATAGATCCAAGAGGTTTCTTTATTATCAACCAGCCTAGGATAACCCCTAAACCGGGCACTCAAGAAAACCTACAACATAATTAAGGGTCATCCCTGGTCCCTTTGGGTTGAAAAAAAGTGCCATGGGAATCACAAAATAATCGTTGGGGATGATTCCAACCAGTAAAAAAATAAGAAGCACAATCTTCCCATGGTAAGATAGCATGGGAAACCTATACATAAGAGTTCCATGCATATAAATATAACTAGAAAGTAAAATGAAAACAAGATAGATAGGTAATAACAAAAACAAACACCCAACTTCTCATAAATTAAAGAAATTTAAATAAAATCTAGATACAAGAAGTCATACTAGGTCAATACATCCCAAATACAAAACAAAAACAAAAACACCCTAAATTATCTATATGTGACATCTTGATCACCATATTTACACATGACTAACCCTCTCCAAGATTGAATCAAATCCTAAACTTGAAAAAAAAACCAGGGGTCTACTAATACTGAGTGGTGCAAGTGGGGTGTTAGTATAAATAGATTAGTAGATTAGCACCAAAAAATACATAAATATCCTTTCCCAAAATATAACATGAACACTAGTTTGAAAATATAGGTAGAAAATAGGTTTTTAACAATTTAAATAAATAATCACAAGCTTTCCATAAACCAATTTTTAAAACTCAAAAAATGTTTTAAAGAATTATTTAAAAACATTTTCAAGACTGTTTCCTTTTTAAAATACCATTTCCAAACACCTCTTTCAAAATAAACCCCAAATCACACTAAAGTAAAACAAGAGAGATCAATGTTAGAGTGTACTATAAAATTAAAACTAGATAAATATCATAAAGAACCACAATAGTGAAACCAAAAGAAAACATCCAATTAGTATACCCCATATGTACTCAATTTGGAATCATTTTTCATCCTAGTTGATGAACCTGAGCCTATAATTACTTGGATTCTCTCAACTAGACCAACTGGTGGAACACCCCTCTATTTCATAGGTACATCCATCCCCATAGGGAATCTATTTATTCTCATCGATACTTGATAGAAATGCCTCTTGTCCATCATAGATATGCTTAGGTTCCCATGATTATAATAGAAATGGGAGGTGAGGTAGAAAATGAATATATAACATATCAATCGAAAATCAACATAAGACAACATATAAACTAATCCCATATACTTGAATCATACATTTTAAACCTCTCTCTAAAATAGGGTGACTTTTATGAGGGTGCACACATTTCAAACAAAACCATTTAAAGGTGTCAACCAGGCCTTCACATCTAGAACGAGTTTCAATTTTGCAAGGAAATATTTATTTTATCAAGGAATTTTAAAAACCCAAGGAAATAAAAAATATTTCTCAAAATTACAAAATGGGATTAAAAATGTTCTTTTGAAAATACACATTTATAACCACATTTGGGAAACCATTTGGGAACCAAGAAACCATTTAAGATGACCAAGTTTTTAAAGAAGGAATTCCATGGAATTTCCATTTATATATATGTACACATCTATGTACAAATATATATATCACAATTATATATGTACATGAAAATATATAGGAATTATAAGGGTTTAAATTAAAGATCTCAAATCAAATGTCACACTAAATAATAAGTATTTTCTAAGTAAAACCATTAAAACCTCGAAATGGAAATCATCTAGTAAACCATAAATTGCCCTTAAGAACCAACTCACATGATTTTGTTAAAGGATATACATCCTTTAAAACACAAAAAAAAATCATTTAAAGAACCTCTTGGATGTTTTTTCAAACACCTACAATACATATATTTTCAATACAAGGCATAAGTATTTGGATTTTTTGATAAAACCCCATTTTATAACCAGACCTCTAGTTCATAAGGATTTCAAAAATCCATTTATAAATATAATAATATGATAATTTAAATAATTTTATTTTTATAAATATTCAATCATCTCATGGAATTTTCAATAAATGAAAATTCTGGAAACACCTACCTTGGATGTATGCAGATGCGACGAAACCCTCTAATATGGAAGGAATAAGGTCTAATGAGTCAATCGCACAACTAATAATCAAAATAAAACACCCACATAATCCAACCATAACATTATAGTTTATCCAATAATGAACCAAGCTAAGCAATAAGATGTAACAATAAAAAATAAAAGAAAGAAGAAAGGATTACCTAAGTATAATCCACCCAAAAAAATCAAAGGAGAGGGCACCAAAATCCAAGAGAGGGGGAGGAGAAAGGCTTGGACCTCCCCCAGGTGGAATTGAATGAAATGGGATGGGAGGAGACCTATTTTTTGTCTTAATTTGAATGTTTAAAAAGGTAAAAAACCTAATTTTAAGCCACATTTACATCTTATGTGGTTTGGTCGCACAGTTGTACCAAACCCTACACCAACCATACACCCTCCACTGGAGATATAGACCTCCCTTTCATAGTTTGGTTGTATAATTTGGAAACCACGAACCAAATATGTAAAATAAGTTTGTTAAAATTATATACACTCTCTAATCTTATCATATGGTTTGTAAAAACCATTCTTAATCCATGTACCATCTCCCAGACACCACAAACTCTCTCATGGTTTCCCCAGAGTATTATATAATTTAGAATCAACTATATTCTAATCATGTGAGATAAACTGTGTAAGAATAAAATGATCTTAAAACACCCCTTACATAAGGTTAATTTCATGGTTCCCTCTAATTCATGTTTACTAACCATGTATAGAGGAAAAAACTTCCTAAAACTCCAAAACTAAAAAAAATCGTGGTAATTCAACCCAAAACTCAACGAAAAGATCAAAGACCAATAAATAAATAAAATAAAACAGGATATAAAATTCAAGGTGTGAAAATTATCTCCACCATAACACTTTATACACGTATAAAGTCACTAAGTTTGAAACAATCCAATCAATAAATATTATTTCTAATGAAAACCTATAAACTAAACTAGAACTGAACAAAGATACTTATCATGGTGTGATTTTTAACTCCACAATTCATGCTTGTATATCTCAATAGAGAATAAAATATATATCCGTATTGGATCTCCCCACCATTTGGAAATCTAAAAATATAGTGGTTCAACTATGAAAAACACTCAATGGGACTATCACCCAACACAAAAAGGTATTCCAACTGAAGAAACTCAAATAGACCATCAGGAAAAAACATAATCCATAATTCCACAAGACACTTAACTCTCCAATAAAGATCAGGATACAAGATCAACCAAAATAACCTCACAGATCAACAATAAGCAACAAAATGAAAAATTGAAAATAAGTGGGGTAGAAGCTATTAAGTATTACTTGAATGATCAAATAGTATTTCTATTGAGATATCAAAACTATAAAGGATTTATTTTTATTTTATCGGGATCTTGACCCACAAAACATCTGAAGATTCCCCATCCAACCACAATGACGATAGGTTTTTAAAGCACTAAGGAAATAAGTCATGGAATGACTGAATCAACCAAACTATAAGAATACAAGTGAGCACTTCCTTTCATAAGAATAAGAAACATAAGAAGGATACTCCTCCAAAATAGTTTCCTATGGTATGAACTTCTAACCAGATGGGAAACCTTATTTAACAACAATAAATATGGGGCTACTATTCACAATAGGTTTCCCTTTGACAACCAACTCAGCTAAAAATTTCTTGACCACTAATTTCTTAAATAATATTATCCTGGATGAGAGAACTCAGTCACTAATATTTAGGTGAATTCCCTTCACAAAATGATAATAATTTAAAAATTCACTTAATGTTGTCTTTAAAGAAAATAGATCAAATCATTGAAGTGGGTATTGAATTCCTTCATTGTTCGCTAACCTTATTAAATACCCATAAACTCTTAAAATTTCCATACATTCATCTCCTATGGGATAAACCATTGATATAAAGTGGTCTTAAATAACTCTCACATCATTCCATCTTGCAATGGGGTTAGAATAGCCAACATTCATTGATCCAAACCCAGTCCCCAGAATAGACCCAAGATAGATCTCACACTAAAGGCTATGGGATTTTATAAGGAATTGAAGATCCTTTAAATTTTATTTATCCATTATACAACCACTAACAAACCTCAATCACTATAAAAAACTATCAATTTTTAAAAATGGTTTGGCTCTGCCACTCTACTAGGTGTCTGGGAAGAGTCAGACACTTGAAGAGACTTCCTAGGACCTTTATGATCTTTCTGGGTAGCATAATGTAAAAAAATAAAAATATAATATCAAATAAAAAAACAAAACTAAATCCAAATACAACCAAAGATAAAATTTCAACTCAAAATAGGAATTCTAAAAAACCAATTAATAACACTAAAACATATTCAAAAGTCCTTTTTTTACCACCATTTCCATGAAAATTTTCAAATACCAATTAAAACTCAATTTTAAAATCATCAAAATCCCTATTTCAAATCTCAAAACCTTTATTTTATTTTAAAATACTATTTACACCTTAAAAACCCTTTTACCACTTTTCAAAACCAAATCATTTTTCTTTGAAACCATCTCACACCAACCAAATTCAGACCAATAACATCACATAGAATTAAATCTTATTCAAGGGTAACTAGTGGCAGTGCATTACTTAGCCACATGGTATATAAATCCATGTGTCAAGAATGTATCAATGACTAGTAAGATCATTGAACCATTAACTTGTGCTCCATAAGGATCTTTAGGTTGTAAAAGCTCACTAAATGACACTGGTTCACTCCCATTGTCATTCCCCAAAACACATAAACTATAAAAAAATCAAAAATAAAATAAAAAAAAAGTCAAAATTTATCAAGAATCAAAATTTAATAATCACAATTTAAGACTCAAAACCCACTAACCCATGGGAAAACTAGGCTCTGGGTGAGTCGGATTTCATGACGCTCTTCCTGCACTAACCTCTCGAGTTACAATGGTCCTACTCTAGTCTGCCTAATATCCCAATTAATAAAGGTAGTTCTGACACCTAGAATCTCTAAATAAGCCTAGGTTTTAATATTATTTTTTCACAAACCAACCCAGGATAACCCCTAAACTAGGCACCCAAGATAGCCTATGAAAAACTTGAGGGGCATCACTGATTCCCATGGGTTGATAAAAAATTTCATGGGCATCACAATATAATCCTTGGGGATTATTTTAGTGAGTAAACAAATAAGAAGCACAATATTCCACCATGAAGTTTTCATGTACAATTTGTACATCATAGTTCCATGAACCAAAATATAACCATAAATTAAAATGAAAATAATACAAATATGGAATAATAAAAACAAACATCCAACTTCTCATAAATAGAAGAAACTGAAATGGGATCTAGATACAAGAAGGTCAACTAGGATGATATATCCCATATATAAAAAAAATACCCAAAATGATATTTTTGTGACCTCTTGGTCACCATCTATATATATAACCAATCCTCTACAAGAGCAAATGAGAGCTTGAACCTAAACCTGTAAAATAGCCCAGGGTCTATCGACACTGGGTAGCATAAGTAGGGTATGAGTATAAACATATCAATTGGTAATCACTAAAAAATACATACATTTACTTTCCCAAGATAGACCATAAACACTAGTTTCAAAATGTGGATAAAAAATAGGTTTTCATCATTTCAAAGAAACAATCAGAATATTTCCATAAAGTAATTTTTAAAACTAAAAACATTTTTTAAATAATTATTTAAAAATGATTTCAAAAACCATTCCCTTTTTTAAATACCTTTTTTACACTCCTCTTTTAAAATAAACCCCAACTCTCAATAAAGTAAAATGAGTGATATCAAGCCTAGAGTGAAATATAAAAATGAAACCAGGGGTATATTATAAAGAACCATAATAGTGAAACTAAAAGTATTAAGTAGGAAGCGGTAAAATATACATAATCATGGGAAATTCTTAAATATCATTTTAGGAGACTCTAGAAATACTCAGGTTAGAGTCATATATCAACCTAGTCAGTGAAACTAGGTTTATAACCACCCTGCTACTCTCAAATATCTTCGTCGATGGCACACCCCTCTATGGACTAGGTATATACATACCTATAAGGGATCTAGTTCATCTCATATGGACTGGATAGAAACATCTCTTAACACTCATAAAGAAGCCTAGGTTCCCATTATGATTACAGAAATGGTAGTTACGGTATATAATTCATATATAACATCTCAATCACAAATAAACATAAGCAAAAATATATGTTAATCCCACCTCCTATAACCATCCATGAAAAATACCTCTATAAAATATAATGACTTCAATGAGGTTGAACACATTTTAAATATAACCATTTAAAGGTGACAATCAAGCCTTCACATTTATAACTAGTTTTAATTTTACAAGGAAATATGTATTTTATCAATTCCATTTCAAAACCCAAATAAATTTCAAACCATTTCTCAAAAGTGAAAAAGTAGATTCAAAACATGATTTGGAAAAATCACCTTTGAAACCACATTTATGAACCATTTAGGTACCAAGAAACAATTTGTGATGACCAAGTTTTTAAAGAAGTAATTCCATGGATTTTATATTTATGTACATGTACATATATATATACACACACACATTAGTACACATGTAGATGTGTATATATCACACTCATATCTATATATATGAACATCCATAGGAATTTTAAGGGTTCAAATGGAAGATTGAAAATCAAATTTCACATCAAAGCATATGTATTTTCTAAGTAAAACCATTAAAACATAAAAAATGGAAATAATATAATTAAACCATAAATAAACCTTAAAAACTTACTCACATGATTTTATTAAAGTCCACACATACTATAAAACACCAAAAATACTTTAAATAACCTATTTAGTATTTTTTTTCAAACACCTAACATACATATATTTTCAATATAAGGCATAATCATTTTAATTTTTTGGAAAACCCCATTTTCTAACCAAACCTCTAGTTCACAAGGCTTTAAAAATACATTTAAAAATCTAAAAACATGAGAATTTCAATAAAAATGAGTTTAAAAATAAACAATCATATCATGTCATGTTCTAGAAAGGAAAAGGATAGAAACACCTCCCAAGGATGTGTGTGGATGCAACAAAACCCTTGAATATATAAGGAACAAGGTCTAATGATTCAACCACACACTTAAACATAAAAATAAACCACCCACATAATCCAACCCTAACCTTATAATTTTTTTAATAAGGAACCAATCTAAAAAAGAAGAGGTAATAAAAAAATATAAAATGAAGATGAAAGGCTTACCTATGGAGAATCCACCCAAAAATCGAAGGAGTTTGTTGGTCTAAGTGGAGTGCTCAAGAGGGGGTGAATTGAGAATATAATAAAAAATTATTTTAAAAACTATTTTAAAACAAAGTCCCCCAATTTAGAAAATACCCAACTGACTAATAAAGTCAGTGTAACAAATTTGATTTTTTGAATTAATATCTCAAAATCTTTATCAAAACTCATTAAAATAACTCAATATTATCATAAACATTAAATACTACTATATTTACATAAAATAGTAGTAATATCACTGATAAAGTTTAGTTATCAAAGTATAGTTTTTCTCAAGTGATTTGAGAATAAATTTTAAAACATAGTAAGAAAAACTTAAATGAACACACAATAGAAATATAAAATCAAGAGGTTCAATGTCAATATGATACTTATTCCTCTATAATTTATATTAACCCACTTTCAAGAACTTTTATTAATATAAAGAGCATGATGTTGGAGTTGGTGGTCTAGAACCATCTACTTTGTACTTTATTCATTAAATAAAAGCCTTATCACATCTTGATTGTTCTTCTGTGTGACATTTCATGTGATAATGTCCTAAGGACAGCTGTTGCATTAAAGGGTTGTAGCAGATCCCTGCTATGATGAGAACCCGGAAGTGCCATAACACTGTTCTTGAATGTATGTTCTATGGCCGGATGATATTATTTGAGGGACACAAATAATACAGGTCATTAGGGGTGAGGACTCATAAAACATTGAGGAACCTTCTCATGGTGTGCGCCCTTGGTAATATCAAGGAGGATATTATGAGAACGAGACCCGCCAGTAGGAAATCCACATTTCATTGTGTCATTGGATGTTCCTATCTACGGACGTGTGTATTGATCCTTAGACTTTAAGATTATTATTAATGGGTATTACAACTCGCGCACTGAGATGTATTGACGAAAACTGTGATGACACACTGTTCGCAGCGAGGTAGGATACGTTGGGTGCGTCACGAGTAATACCGCATTAATAGATAATGCGAGAAAGGATTTGTCCATTCCGTTCCATAACGGAAGTAGATATCTCAGGCCCTTTTATGGAATTGATATAGCCTAAATAAATCCATGGCCATGGTAAGGTATGGGAAAGTTCAATTCCGGGAAGTCAAAGAAAGAATAATCAAGCACATGGGTTGATGGCACTAGCATGCAACCCGCTTGAGTGGAGATATCGATACAAAGGGATTATATTACACGATAAGCATTCGTAGGAGGTAACACGTCATTGTGGCATTGACTTCTTTCTCTATGGGTGCCTTGGCTTGTTGTTAGATGCTAACCTTGGACTTTAGGCAGGCTCAGCCTAATGCCACTGAGAAAGAGGCCTAGAGGGTCACACACTAAGTGTGTCCATGTATCTCAGTTAAATATTAATTTAACAAGTCAAATAAATATTATTCCTGACTGTGGTTTAATAATTATTTAAGGATGTATGATCTCATTTATTTTGACACTATTTATTTGAGAGAATATATTTTGGACGAAATAATATATTTATTAGCGAGTAATGCAGTTAAATTTATTTAAAAAATAAATAGTCATTACTCAAGGTCTAATAAATGTGGTGGAGAAAAAAATGGAAAATAAAAGTACACATCGTGTATATTAAATATACACGCCGTGTAGTTTTATGGAAAACAAGTACACTCCGTGTATTAATTATTACACGCCGTGTAGTTTTTCAGTTGGGATTTTGAAGATTTAATATTATTTTATTAAATGATATTTATTATAATCAGCGTGGGCGCATGTCAAGGAATTAATAATTCGACATGGGGGGGGTTCAATAAGAGTTAATGAAATAAATAAAATGCGTAACGTGTTTATTTATTGTCATAACTCTATTAAACTCAAACATGATTATAAATATCCTCACAACCCCAACATTTTAAAAGAGCCATTGTTGTGCACAACAGATTTGGAAATACTCTCAAGCCAAGAGAGAATTCCCTTTCCACCAAGAACGCCCTCAAGTTACGAGAGCAAGATCCTCCACCGGATCAAGGCGGTCGAAGGCGGACATCGCAAGCGAAGGTTCTTCCATGCTAGCACCCAGAGATCTCTTCGACGACGTCTGGAGATACGTGACACACGTGTGGATCACCGCTAGAGGAATCCTACACTTGGATTCTACGACGCAATGATGGATCACCGAATCATGACCGGACACATCAACGAAGAAAGAATTCCAACGAGGTAATTCTTATGCATTAAAACTAAATTAATTATAACCAACATATGATGATCCTCCTCAAGGGTTCTGGGACTCTTCTTTTCTTTTCGTTCTTCGTTCTATTCTGAAGATTCGGCGTTTTATATCGTGACGGATCTCGGATTGAACATTGTTTAACGAAAAATTAAGTTGGGCAAACCTACCAATGCCCTTCCGCTGTGCCCAGAACCTTCAAGTGATATCAGAGGTAGGTTATATCGTTGGTTATAATTATTTAGTTTTTCGTTGGTGATTTACGCATTTAATAATTTAGTTATTTCAATTCATGTTTAATCGTTCTGGAAATCTGAATCTCGAGATCTGTTCCTCCTCCCTCATTTCTCGTTCACCTCATAGAAACGGTTTTTTTCTTTTAATTTTGATTAAAATAAAATAGAGGAACTCATCCGGAGGATCCAAACGTTTCTGGCCATATAACACCAGAATACACGGCGTGTATTCGGAAGTACACGTCATGTAGTCTAGGTTCAATGTATTGACTGATCCGCCAAATCAGGCCCTGTATTGGATTCTTTCTAAGAATTTAAGACACTGTGTGTTGACCAGAAACAGGTGGCACATGGTTTCCGGAATACACGCCGTGTGGTCCAATGAACACGGTGTGTAGTCCCTTCGGGTTAGGGTTGGGTCGTGTACTCCGTACACGGCCTGCCCGGCTGGAAACCATGTAACGCGGAAACTACATGGCGTGTGTCCCACTTTACACGCCGTGTACTCCGAAAATTTCCGAAGTACATTAACACACCTTATCCCCGAGCGTGTACTTCGGATAGACGGTGAAGAAAAAGTACACGCCGTGTAGTCGGATCTACAAGCCGTGTACTCACCCAAATTACGCAGATTTATTAAAATTTATTATTATATTATACAAACCCTTGAGACGTGTACCATGGTGCAGGCGTAAAGCTGAGGCACACCACGTGATAGGTGTTTTATATATATATTTTTAATTTAACATCTGCGTAATAAATGGGAATTCACTGGGTTGCCTCCAAGGTACAAGTTAGGTACAAGGATAATTTTAAATGAATTTATTTGTTTAAAATTATGATGGATGAGAATCTCAAGGAAATTCAAAAAAAAGGGATTTAAGATAAAAGGATTGATTAATTAAAGATAATTAATTGATTCGAGCATGATTTATCTTAAACAGGAACGATTAAAGAATTGAATGCTAGTTTTATTTATGCGTAAATATCGTTGCATGTATGGATGATCATGAGCTATACCAAGACCTTTGTATGTGAATGGTTTCTTTTAATTTATTTATTTAAATTAAATTTTTTGGCCTGCAAGCCATCTCCTCATTAATATGTAGGGCATGCGCGCCCAAGGATTCTTTTATGTAAAACCCCCTTTTTCCCCTCACCTGCGTGTGAGATAAATGCATATGTAATTGATGGAGCTCCCAATCTAGTGGAGGCGGCTCAAGTCAGGAGCCAAGGTGAAACCAATCCAAGGAGATACAAAGGTGGATAGGTGGAAAGCTGTAAACACGAACCCGAAAGGTTCAAGGTGTTTCACCCCTAGGTCTTGGGTTAGTTTATCAACCGCTAAATAAACTAACCAATAGAAAAGCTCATGATCAAACCATTTATTTTATTTCTTTCAGTTTCATGGTTTATTTATTGTGGGTGTGTTGTCACGATCACACAATTAATTAATTAAACGAGCATGCAAGATGGAACTAAAATAAAATTGGCTTATACGTAAATATTATCTTAGACATGGTTAATCACTTAAGTATATCCCAATTAATATTAACAAGCATGTAATCAAAGATAATAAAATGGCAATTTACATATAAGGATAAAATCCCTCAAAATAAATATTAAGTCGGCATAGCCTTCCATAATCTTGGTTAGAATCGAACCATAGTTCAAAGTGCTTGACCAACCCTAGTTGGGGTTCTTTCAATTATCGGGGAATTCTAATTCAAGGTTTTTGGTTGACTTGACTTGGTTCGCATCAAGGGTTGACTGCCACAGCAGGACTTGGTGTGACCAAGAGGCAAAGGTTGAGGAAATCCAAAAAGGATTTCAGGATTGGGGAGTCCACTCAGCGAATCAAGGAACTGCGAGTTAATGCAGTTGGCATTTGGAATGCCTACCTAAAACCCTTCAAGTTGCTTGACCAACCCTAGTTGGGGTAATGCGAAGGGCAATATGGATCCTTGCCACTAGAATATTCACGCAATAGAATATTCTGAAGTCAATGGTGAGGGCTATTGGATTTCGATAAAATAGTGGGAGACTAATAAGTATTAATTTATTTATTTGTCTCAATTTTTATAATAAAGTACTAAACCTTTGCTCATCTTAAATTGTAGAAATGGCAAGAAAATGACTTCAAACATATCATTGCGCACCATACTCGAAAAAGAAAACCTTCTCACCGGCACCAATTTCCAAGAGTGGTAGAGGCATTTACGCGTCGTCCTTCGCCACGAAAGGAAATTATATGTGCTGGAAGAGCCTATTCCAGTTGCGCCTGGGAAAGAGGCTAGTGATGAGGAATTATCTCTCTACATGAAACACATGGATGATGCCACAGATGTCCAGTGTTTAATGCTATCGGCCATGTCTAATGAGATCTTGAAGCAACATGAAAACATGGATGCGTATAGCATGATGTCTCCCCTTAAAGATCTCTACCAAGAGAAGGCGAGACAGGAGAGGTATGAGATCTACAATGCTTTGTTTAGCATGAAGCTTGGAGAGTCTGCGCCAGCTGGGCCTCATGTGGTCAAGCTTATTGGATACATTGAACGCTTGGACATCTTAGGGATTAAATTCCCAAATGAGTTGCGTACAGATCTCATCCTATCATCATTGCCCAAGACCTTATCTAGCTTCATTGTCAACTATAACATGAGCAGCAATGAGAAGAGTCTATCGGAGCTTCTGACCTTGATTCGCTAGGTAGATAAGGACATGGGGCGTGACAAACCCGCGGTCCTTATGGTGAACAAGAAAAGGAAGGACAAGGCAAAGTGGACAAAGACTTATAAACGGTCTGAAGCCCCCGAGCATCGTCCCTCCAAGAAGGGGAAGATCCAGAGGCAGGGCAAGGAACGGGAAGCAGTGTGTTTTTCATGTGGAAAGCAGGGCCACTAGAAGAGGAACTGCACCCAAAAGCGTGGGGACGCTAAAGGTGTGTTCGTTATCGAGTGAAATATTTCTATTTCTACACATTGGGTATTAGATACAGCTTTTGGGGCTCGCATCTGTATTCAAATGCAGGAACCAAGTAGATTTAGAAAGATCGCTAGAGGAGAGGTGGATCTTCGAGCTACCAATGGCGCAAGGCTGGCTGCATTGGCTATTGGCGACTATCACCTCTCATTGCCAACTGGCATGATTTTGGTTTTACAAAACTGTTATTTTGTGCCTAGTGTTACCAAGAACATAATTTATGTATCTTGTTTGGATATGGATGGATTTATTTTCAAGTTTGGAAATAAGGGTTGTCTCTTTTATAAGAACAATGTATGTTATGGTATGGCACATTTGAATAATGGTTTGTATGTATTAAATTACGAAAACCAAGTGTTGGCAATCGATAACAAAACAAACTCACATGACTCGTACATCACCCAGTTATGGCATCACCGCCTTGGTCATGTGAACGAGAAGCGCTTGACAAAGCTCTGCCAAGATGGCTATTTAGACTCTACTGAGCTAAAACCACTTGATAGATGTCACGCTTGTTTACAAGGAAAAATGACCAAGCCGCCTTTTGGTGGACAAGGTGAAAGGGCTACAGAGCTTCTAGGATTGGTACACACAGATGTGTGTGGACCATTTCCAGTAGAAGCTAGAGGTGGATATTCTTACTTTATTACTTTTACTGATGATTTGAGTAGATATGGCTATGTCTACTTAATGAGGTATAAGTCAGAGTCCTTAGAGAAATTTAAGGAATTCAAGAATGAAGTAGAGAATCAACTTGGTAAGAAGATAAAGAAGCTTCGATCGGATCGAGGTGGAGAATATCTGAACCAAGAGTTCATCGATCTTCTACGGGAGTCTGGGATTCTATCTCAGCTCACTCCTCCTTATACACCACAGTGGAATGGTGTTAGTGAAAGGAGGAACCACACCTTGTTGGACATGGAGAGGTCGATGATGAGTCATGCGGATCTTCCATTATCCTTTTGGGGATATGCATTACAAACTGCAGCATACACATTAAACTGAGTACCAACTATGGTGGAAAATGGAATTCCATCCGAGTTATGGAATGGAAGGAAACCCACTTTGTCTCACACACGTGTATGGTGATGCGAGGCGTTTGTTAAGGCCTTCTCAGGCAACAAACTAGCACCCCGGGGCACGAAGTGTATCTTTATAGGATATCCCAAGGAAACGAAAGGATATTACCTATATAACCCCCAAGACAAGAAAGTGATTGTCGCCAGACAAGCCATCTTTCTTGAGAGGGAGCACATCCTCAAGAAGGATAGTGGGAGAAAGATTGACTTCGATGAAGTTGATGCTCAAGATACACAGGAGTTGGTACAGGAACAAGTTCCACAGGTCCCCGTGGAAGAGGTTCCAGAAACACAAGTACTGCGTAGGAGCTCAAGAGAGGTAAGGGAACCAGAGAGATTTGGTTTCCTAGTCACCGAGGATGGTGAATCATTATTGTTGGACAATGATGAACCTCTCTCCTACAAGGAAGCAGTAGAAAGCTCAGAAGTTGCAAGATATCTAGAAGCTATGAATTCTGAGATGGATTCCATGTATCAGAACCAAGTTTGGGTTCTGGTCGATGAGCCAGTTGATGTAAAGCTTGTTGGATGCAAATGGGTATTCAAAAGAAAGTTGGACATGGAAGGTCAAGTTAGCACCTATAAAGCAAGGCTAGTGGCTAAAGGATTCAGACAGCGTCAAGGAATTGACTATGATGAAACCTTCTCGCCAGTTGCCATGTTTAAATCCATAAGAATCATACTTGCCATAGTATCTTACCATGACTACGAGATTTGGAAGATGGATGTCAAAACAACATTCCTTAACGGGAACCTTCAGGAAGATGTCTATATGACACAACCAGAAGGGTTTGTGACACCAGGTGAAGCCAAACGGGTTTGCAAGTTGCAGAAATCCATTTATGTATTGAAGCAAGCATCCAGGTCATGGAACATTCAATTTGATGAATCCATAAAGGAATTTGGTTTCATTAAGAACGAATGTGAGCCATGTGTTTATAAGCGGTTTAATGGGAATGTGGTCGTCATTCTAGTGGTATATGTTGATGACATATTTCTTATTGGAAACGATGTACCAGCCTTATAGTCAGTTAAGAACTGGTTGAACAAGTGTTTCTCCATGAAGGACTTAGGAGAAGAAGCCTACATTCTAGGGATCAAGATCATTCGTGATAGATCCAAGAGGCTTCTTGGACTAAGTCAGGGTACATACATTGACCAGATACTAAAGAGATTTAGTATGGAAAATCCAAGAGGGGATTGGTTCCAGTGTCACATGGCTTACATCTTTCTAAGAAAATGTGTCCCCAGACACAACAGGAGAAAGATAGGATGAGCAAGATCCCATACGCTTCGGCTATAAGATCCATCATGTATGACATGTTATGTACCAGGCTTGATGTTTCCAATGCACTGAGCATGGTAGGCAGATATCAAGCAGATCCAGGAGAATAGCATTGGACTGCTGTTAAGACTATCCTTAAGTATCTGAGAAGAACTAAGGATATGTTCCTAGTGTATGGAGGAGACGAGGAGCTTGTCATCGGAGGGTATGATGATGCTGGTTTTCAAACAGATCAGAATGATCTGAAGTCGCAATCTAGATATGTTTTCTGTCTCAATGGAGGAGTTGTGAGCTGGAAGAGTTCAAAGCAGCCAGTTGTCACTGATTCTACAGCGGAGTCCAAGTATATAGCGGCTTCTGATGCAGCCAAAGAAGCCGTTTGGATTTGGAACTTTGTCCAGGAGCCTGATGTGGTGCCTAGCAGTAAAGATCCCATTACATTGTATTGTGATAATACTGCAGCAGTGTCTCTTGAAAAAGAACCAAGGTCACATCAATGGACAAAGCACATACTCCGGAAGTATCACCTCTTGAGGGATTTCTATCAAAGGGGTGAGGTTGCAGTGAGCAGAGTGTCCACGGAAGAGAACATGGTGGACCCCATGACTAAATTCCTATCTCAGCAGAAGCATGAATATCATGTGAGAGCTAGCGGGTTAAAGGTTGTTAGCAGTTGGCTCTAGTCCAAGTGGGAGTCTGTTGGAGTTGGTGGTCTAGAACCAACTACTTTGTACTTTATTCATTAAATAAAAGCCTTATCACATCTTTATTGTTCTTTTGCACGACATGTCATGTGATAATGTCCTAAGGACAGCTGTTGCATTAAAGGGTCGTAGTGGATCCCTGCTATGATGAGAACCCGGAAGTGCCATAACACTGTTCTTGAATGTATGTTCTATGGCTGGATGATATTATTTGAGGGACACAAATAATACAGGTCATTAGGGGTGAGGACTCATAAAACTTTGAGGCACCTTCTCATGGTGTGCGCCCTTGGTAATATCAAGGAGGATATTATGAGAACGAGACCCGCCAGTAGGAAATCCACATTTCATAGTTTCATTGGATGTTCCTATCTACGGACGTGTGTATTGATCCTTAGACTTTAAGATTATTATTAATGAGTATTACAACTCGCGCACTTATATGTATTGACGAAAACTGTGACGACACACTGTTCGCAGCGAGGTAGGATACGTTGGGTGCGTCACGAGTAATACCATATAAATAGATAATGCGAGAAAGGATTTTTCCCTTCCGTTCCATAACGAAAGTAGATATCTCAGGCCCTTTGATGGAATTGATATAGCCTAAATAAATCCATGGCCATGGTAAGGTATGGGAAAGTTCAATTCTGGGAAGTCAAAAAAAGAATAATCAAGCACATGGGTTGATGGCACTAGCATGCAACCCACTTGATTGGAGATATCGATACAAAGGGATTATATTACACGATAAGAGTTCGTAGGAGGTAACACGTCATTGCGGCGTTAACTTCTTTCTCTATGGGTGCCTTGGCGTGTTGCTAGACTCTAACCTTGGACTTTAGGCAGGCTCAGCCTAATGCCACTGATAAAGAGGCCTAGAGGGTCACACACTAAGTGTGTCCATGTATCTCAGTTAAATATTAATTTAACAAGTTAAATAAATATTATTCCCGACTGTGGTTTAATAATTATTTAAGGATGTCTGATCGCATTTATTTTGACACTAGTTATTCGAGAGAATATATTGTGGATGAAATAATATATTTATTAGCGAGTAATGCAGTTAAATTTATTTAAGAAATAAATAGTCATTACTCAAGGTCTAATAAATGTGGTGGAGAAAAAAAATGGAAAATAAAAGTACACGCCGCGTAGTTTTATGGAAAACAAGTACACTCCGTGTATTAATTATTACACGCCGTGTAGTTTTTCAGTTGGGATTTTGAGGATTTAATATTATTTTATTAAATGATATTTATTATAATCAGCGTGGGCGCATGTCAAGGAATTAATAATTCGACATGGGGGGGGGTTCAATAAGAGTTAATGAAATAAATAAAACGCGTAACGCGTTTATTTATTGTCATAACTCTATTAACCTCAAACATGATTATAAATATCCTCACAACCCCAACATTTTAAAAGAGCCATTATTGTGCACAACGGATTTGGAAATACTCTCAAGCCAAGAGAGAATTCCCTTTCCACCAAGAACGCCCTCAAGTTACGAGAGCAAGATCCTCCACCGGATCAAGGCGGTCGAAGGCGGACATCGCAAGCGAAGGTTCTTCCGCGCTAGCACCCGGAGATCTCTTCGGCGACATCCGGAGATACGTGACACACGTGTGGATCACCGCTAGAGGAATCCTGCACTTGGATTCTACGACGCGATGACGGATCACCGAATCGTGACCGAACACATCAACGAAGAAAGAATTCCAACGAGGTAATTCTTATGCATTAAAACTAAATTAATTATAACCAACATATGATGATCCTCCTCAAGGGTTTCGGGACTCTTCTTTTCTTTTTGTTCTTCATTCTATTCCGAAGATTAAGAGTTTTATATCATGACGGATCTTGGATTGAACATTGTTTAACGAAAAATTAAGTTGGGAAAACCCACCAACTCACTTCCGCTGCGCCCGGAACCTTCAGATGATCCACAACCTGGGTTGGGTATACAGATTACAATGGTACACAAGGTTGTCTAGGCTATCACATAACCTATTCTACATTTATTGTGGGAATATAAAGATGAAGGAAATTAAAGAAAGATTATTAGAGTAATCTTCAATGTTTTACAAGAGTATGTTATTAACAAATCTATAAAATAAACTATAAATAACTCAAAATTAATGTAAAACATATATAGAGAGATAGAGAGAGATAAAGTTAGATATAAAATTGACACAGATTGAGTTTCAGTTGTTTGGCAGAGTTTATTTCTCTTTCCAAAGTATTCCTTTAGTTTTGAGAGAAGATTCATTGATTAGAAAATTTTATCTCAAATATTTTAGTGAATCACAACAGAAAATAATTCCATCAATTTTTGAAATAGAGCACATATGTTTTTTTGTAGTCTCTATTCTTCTATATTTTATCTCTTCAATAACCTATTTTCCTTGATTATTTTCTACCTTTATATCTCTAAAATATCTTTTGATGGATAATTATTAAAGACCCTCATACTTATCTTGAAATATGGGTGTAATAAATGATCTAACTTTTGTTCAAACAAAATAGGAGAGAGAGAGGATGAGAAGGATTACTTATACATTAGTAATAGGATATATCATGCATGTCATGTTATATATCAGGCTTGATGTTGACAATTAATTGATCCTGGTAGGAAGATATCATGCATACCCCATAGAATAATATTGGACTATTATTAAGACTATCTTGAAGAATCTAAAACATATTAAGGATATGTATTTAGTTTTTAAAGGAGATGAGGATCTAGTCATCATGGGATATATAGATTTTAGTTTCTTAACTAATCAGAATGATCTAAATCCATGGATAGGATTTGAATTCTTCCTTAATAGATGAGTTATGAGATGGGAGAGCTCAAAGTAGCCAGTGGCCATCAATTCAATATTATATTCTGATTATATTGTGGTGAATAACGGATCCAAATAAGTGGTTTTTGAATGCAATTTTTTCTTAGATATTGATGTGGTTCCATGCAGTAAGTATGTCATCACACTATATTGTGATAATACTATAATATTAGTCCTAGGAAATGATCCAATGTCACATCAATAGATAAAGCACATACTTCAAAAGTATTGTAACATAATGACCTAAATTCCATTAAATCGGTGCCCTGAGCTAGTTCTCCACAAAGCCTCATGCATGCCTCTATATACTCTAGAGGCTGCCAAATGGTCATGAGGGCCTAAGGTGTGTCTATGGAGATATTATTCCCTCATATCATAGTAGAAAACAGTAGAAATAACTAGATATCATCCAAAGAAGTAAATAATTAGAGTGGGGAAGTATTAAATAAACTAAAATAAAATCATGCAGTAATAATAAATGAAATGCTATAAAAACCCAAACAACCATGTCATACATACAACACTGGTCATCCATTGGGATGACCATGAAATAAGAATTATATAAAAAAGCTAAAATAAAAGTACAAGGCTCCACTACTAAATCCAAGTTGAACCACAAACTTGGTCTCCAAGTCATTATTGAGCTACTCCAACATGATAATAATACACATGAGCATCTTCTCTTAATCATGCAACTCTAGGACTCTACCATATCTATCATGTATCTATGCTCAATGTGAAAAAATATATAAGGTTTGAATTCACACCTAAATCTTAGTATTACACCCCTAATTATGAACCTATAAACTACTTCTATAAGTGTATTCTCATGAAATATGCTCAACCTAGCTAAGACAGAACTTTAAAAGATATAGGAAACAAATATCATAAAATAAGTAAGTCCATAGATAATCATTGGGTCTATGATCCCGATCATATGGAAAAAGTTCCATTATATATATAAGTGTATAAGTATATATATATCCCCCATATATATATGTATATATGTATGTATGTATATATAAGTAAGGCGACAAATAACATCTTTAATAAAAAGTCCACAGCTAATCCTTGGGTCTGTAATCTTGATCGTCTGAACATCCTATGAATAATCCATTGAGCTGAATGTCTTACCAATCAAACCTTGTATAATTAATTTGATCCCTAATTCTCTAATCCAAATCGATGACACATGCTTCAACCATCACCAGAAATGTATATGATCAAGCTACAACACCATAGGGGGATACATGTCCTAACCTAGGGTTAAATCGTACTCACCTCCAATCACTATAATGAAGGATTCCAAGTAATAATCAAACATCCAGTAAATATGGAATTGATCTAGAAATCATGCCACTAAAACTATGTAAATCTAGTAATATGTTTGAATTATGGGTCCTGATTCATAGGCATTCACAACATTACAACTCAAATAATTCCTAAGGGGATGACACTTAGGCGATCTATACAAGGAATTATCACTAGATTCAAGTACTTCTCTACATCCATTCAATAAAATATCTCAACATGCCTCTCCTAAGAAAGTCCAATGAGTATAATAATGGTGAATCTAGCTGACCCTAGGGATCATCCTAGGCTTCGCTCGAGGATAGTATAATATAATCCTCAATAGAATCTCAAAACAATAATGATTAGTTCCATTTCCAACACCAGGGTCAAGTAAGTCTCATAATACATATCCAATAAAGTACATCTAAGAATAATGATAAAATGATAGTCACACAAGTAGGATCAAAAGCCAAATCCCAAGAAGTATGTTTGGTAATCCCAAATAATAAGTAGGCTCAACAGCCGGATCCTAGGAAGTAAATATGGGTATCCCAATAAAATATTCAATAAAATAAAATGCTTAGAAATTTTATCCCAAGGAGAACCACTAGGTATCCCAAATAAAATATCATCAAATAACAAGCTCATAAGCCAGATCCCAGGAACTACATCTAGGAAACCTTGATCAAAAATTGCACTATGTTAGGAACATCAGCCAAAATTCTAGGAATAACCACTAGAAATAATAACTACATCATTAATAATCATGTTAATGTATGAAATAAAAGAGTTAGGGTGGTATAATGCATAAACCCACCAATAATTCCACCACCTCACAAGATCACGTGTTCAGTATGGGTTCTACAGTGACCCCCACTATCATCTCTACCCAAACTCAACATATTAAATCAAGGTCAGTCAAAAAACGAAGAACCCATTTGGTACCTCATGTTATAACACTATAAAGGAATCTTACTTGGGATCCTCAAGGTCTAAAAATAATATAATGAATCCCTCTTGGGATCCTCTAAGTCAATATTCTATAAAATGAATCCCTCATGGGGTCCTTGGAAAGAGAAAGTGGAGGCATCCTACATGGGAACCTCAAAAATAGAAAGTGAAGGAATCTTACATGGGATCCTAAAAAATAATAGGTAAGTAGAGGAATCCTACATGGGTTCCTTATAAGAGTAAGTAAGGTAATGTATCCTACATAAGATCCTATATATTGAAATGTAAGTTGGGGCATCCTACTGGGGATCCTCGAAAACAAATAACCTCATTGCCTCCTGGGACAGAAGGGAACATATCACAAGGGAGACATACTCAAAGGAAAATATTTGTAAGCATCAGTTAAGAGTGATAGATCATGGACTATCTCAGATCAAGGTATCACTCTTAGTAGATAACTAAAACTATTTATTGGGGGAATCACCTCTCTATTATAGCTCACTCACCCCAAAATTCCAATTAGGAGTCCTCAAATCACCCTAAGGGTTCCACCATCTTGATATATGTGAATAAAATGCTCAAATTAGACTACTCATATGTCCAATTTTTTACTATGGGGCTCCAAAACAATAAAAACACCTCAAATGGTATAAAAGGAGAAGTACATAGTGTGTATACCCCAATACATTATGTGTACTCTAAAGGCCCCTCCTGGGAATCTACTCCATCCTAAATTAGCATGTGAAACCCAAGTACATGACATCTATGTAATATAAATGGAGTGTTCAATAAATGGGGTACCTTCCCATTTACCTCACATTTCCTGGATAGGAATATTTTCTTGGTTGTGTACTTATACAAGGTGTATATCCCACACAGGGGTCTGGTCATGTACTCTACACAACCAACTGCGCCTACATGGGCTATCTGGCCAGGTGCTCAACTACATGTCCAAGAAATAGTACGCATCATGTACTCCCAATACACAATCTTTACTTCTAAAAATTCATCTTCTCCAAATGGAAATAATACATAGAATTTTTTCATGAACTACACATTGTGTGATCAGGATTTTGGAACACAAAACCTCTATGAACAGACTAAAACCATGTTTTCTTTGCGAAATCTACAGATCAACCCTTAGGGGGGTCCTTAAAAACATAAATGGGGTTTAAAACTATAAATCAGTATATCTATGAGTACCTATGGAAAAAACATAAAAAAACCTACCTTTGGGTGGAATTCTTTGAAGCTTCGCCCATATTCACATTCCACCATTGTCTCATGATGATCTAACTCCTCCAAAGATCTGCAGTAGCACCTCCCTTCCTCTTTAACTATCCATATTCTATCTCATTCATGGTGAAGGGAACAAATAGGGGGAATAAGAAAGAATCCATGATAGAAAATAGAAAATGAAAAAATTATATGGAATGAATAAAATAGAAAAAAACGAAAAAGGGGCCTGAGCCTAGGATCAGTGCTCGACATGATTTTATGTTTTGCCTAGAAAAAACCCTCATTCTGAAATCAATAAAGAAAAAGAAATCTCAATATGATTCTTTGTTCAAAATATATATCTGAACAAAATTTTTAATAAATTAATATTTATTTATTTATTTATTTAATATTAATTATTCCATAAAAATTTAAAGGATTTTAAATGTCGAAAGACTTCTGTCCTAGAATAAACACCATATTCTAGGACCAACAGAGTGGTCGGAGAAATTATCTAAGGTTATATTCTAGGTAAAAATACCATTTTACCCCTCATAGACATCTAAAATCTAAAATTTAGATTTATGCACAGATTTCTTATTCGTAAAAACATGGGTCCTTAAAATATCCCCACCATAACCCTTCTCACCCTTGAGAATCATTGGTAAAAAAATATAGCCATGATCTCATCCCAAGAATCTTCACAACTATGCTATCTTGACCATCCAATGACTAGTCTCACAACATTAATAACTCTTCCATCAAGGAATATATTTAACCATGACCAATCTAGTACTCCCCACCATAGGAATGCCCTTATAATTGCCTCACAGTCGAGCCCAAGATCAAAGGCCATCCCTCTGTATATAATCGAATGTAATTACTAGAGTTACTAGAAACCACTCATTCCTGATTACCAATATGAAACATTAAGAATCACCCATTATTTCTTCCCAAGAATGGTTCGACAACACCGTGTTTCAACTGAAAATGATGTTCACCACATTAAAATGGACCAAGGTGCACTCCTCACCATATGGATTACCTTATATCAATCCTTGAGCATAAATCACAAGGATTTGTCCATCATAACTAAAAATATATTTAGTAATATCAGTGTATAATCGACACTCAGTCAATGTACTCAGGAATATGTAAATATATATGGAATTATCGTCTTTAACTTGGAATACACAAAGATTCCATATATAGGTATATATAGATCTCCCCAAGCCATGATCACATCAAAATGGGTTTCAATTTCCTTTAACAAACTCTTAACACAAACTCTTAACAATACATGTCCAGGTTTAACCATGGTCTAACCACCTCATGACACCCAATCTATTACCAATGTCTCCTCTACCATCGAGGGGCACTTATCATTTTATCACAATTCTTGAGAAACCATGAATGTAGAATTTTTTTGAAATTTTTGGTCCTTAAATCACACACAGACACTCACCAATTTAAGATTTAAATGGTACCATGTGTAACAAACATGTACCATTATCACCCCACTCATGCTACCATGAGTCATCCATTATAAGGCTAGTTGACTATGTTGCATGGAACATCGGTATTATTCATCCAAAATCTCCCTTGGAACTCCTATTAAAATTCAAGATCCTCTCCTATTCCATTCCATGACCACCCATCACACGGCATCATTCCATGAACTTAAATCATCAAACTCATAACTACTATTTAATAGTGTCAAGAACCAAGATATTCCTACCTATGAAAGCTAGTCTAGATACCCAAGAACCCTATGTGTATTATCATAAAATGAAGAAAAACCCAAACACCTACTATGAATTAGTCTCAATGATCATATAACCAAGATCACTACCTAAAAAGGCATCTATAAACCTAGTCCAACCCCTCTTGTAGGTTTCCCCCCATTACATAATGTTGACCTACAAGTTTCTAATTCATAACCAAGGGTTTCTAGGTCTTCGACATGTCCTTATAGATCAAATATCATATAAGGGTCACTAGTTCTAACCACCTATCCAAAATTCAAACATATCAACAAGGTAACATCTCATGGGGCATCATTTTTTAACCTTTATAAATGCAATGAATCTGACATGCCTATCAAACCTCTCTAAGGGAGGTAAAGAAAACATAGACCTACTAGGGTCAAAAAAATAAAGAATCAGACAACTAGGGCCCTAATACTCACCAAGAATTCATATAAGGGGATGAACCTAGATTATCATGATATGAATTTAGAAAATATCATGAACTAGAAATCAGCAAGCATCATATATAGTAATATTACCATGAGTTCCATTTCCCTATAAATGTTTAGGTATCTATCGGTATCATACATAGAGACCTGACTAGATCACCATAAATAGAGGCATCAACTGCCAAGGTTGACCTATGAGGTCTAAAAGTACTCATATGGAATTTTCTCAATGATTTATGACATATCATAATCACAAGGATTAGTTAAGTAAAATTACATTCCAAATTATGCGGGAAAACACTGTATATGTTGTTAATGAAACTTTAAGTAATTGGGCCTAAGATAAAATGCCCTACAAGGGGTCAAACACATGGGAAACATGTGTCCCACCAACCTACTAGGGTCATTACACCTCCTATGCATGAGTACTAAGTCATTATCTTCACTATCAAACATATCACCATAGATCCACATGGCTTTCCATCATAAGGAAATACATATACATGTTGGCCTAACTAAGTTGAATTCCACCAAGAACCTATATGGGAAAACACCATTTAGGTTGTTGTTAACACTTTATGTGGTTTTCCTCAATCATCAGTAATTAATCACACACTATAATCCCTATAACATATGGACCCTATGTACCCAATATGATGCATGAAACGCCTCTTGTATTTTCTTGTCAAGAGTTAAAATCAATCACTGGCCTCTTTCCAATAGACCAAGAGATATTAATCCATAAATGGCATCTCAAAAATGGTTGAAGAGACATAAATCTATAATAAATCATAATTTTTGCATCACATTTTCAACATTCAAAGAAAAATCATATACAACTATAACATCACATATCAGTAACAACAATAACATATCTTTGGAAACCATGAATTCTTACCAGAACAAGTGTTCATGACACACTAGTCTGATATAAATCACAGGTTCTAACACATTCCGAACAATCTTATCCACCATATCCCAAATCGTAATACAATATAAAAGAAATATCTCTGATGCCACTTTATAACATCTCGAACCGTATTTTGTTAAACTAGTGCCCCAAGCTAGTTTTCCACAAGGCCTCAAGTGAACCTATCCATATTATAGAGGCTACCTACTATCAGAAAGTTCTTATGGTGTGTATGTGGTGAGAGTATACCCTCATATTAGAGTAAAAAATTGAAAAAAATAACTATATATCATCCAAAGTAATAAATAATCAAAGTACAAAATTAGTAAATAAAATGAAATAAAACAATGATGTAATAATAAATGAAATGATATAAAATCCCAAACAACCATGTCATGCATATTACACTGTTCATCCATTAGGTTGAGCATACAATCAGGATTACATAAATTATATGAAATAAAAGTGAAAGGCTCTACTACTAACTCCAAGATGAACCACATACTTGATCTTCAAGACACTACTAAGCTTCTCCAGCCTGATAATAATCCACATGAGTGGATTTTCTTGATTATGAAACTATGTTCCTTAGCTATATATGTCATGTATATTTGATTAATCTAATAAGAATACACAAGGTCTACATTAACACCGGTACACATATAGGGGGTGAGAAATAAATCTCAGTAGGACACCCATAATGGTGAACCTATAAACAACTTTCATAAGTGCATGTGCATGAAATATGATTATCCTAGCCGAAACACAACTAGAAAAGATAATGGAAATAAATATCATATAATAAGGAAGTCCACAACCGATCCTTGGGTCTGTGATCCTGGTCATATGGAAAAAGTTCCATCATATATATAAGTATATATGTATATATATCCCCATAAATATATATATATATATGTAAGGTGATAAATAACATGTTTAATAAAAAGTCCACAGTAAATCCTTTGGTCTATAATCCGAATAATATAAACATCCTATGAATAAGGCATTGAGCTAGATTTCATACCACTCAATCCATGTATAACTAATTTGATCCCTTAGTTCATAATCCCAATCTATGATACCTGATTTAGATAGCATCAAAAATGTATCTGAGTAAGCTATGTCACCACAGGGGGATATATTTCCTAACTTTGGGTTTACCCATACTTTCCTCTAATTAATGTAATTAAGGATTCTAGTTAATAATAATACATACTATAAATATGGAATTGATCTAGACATCATTCCACTCAACCCATGTAAATCCAGTCCAATGTCTGAATCCTAGGTCACGGTCTATAGGCCTTCATGTCATTGCAACTTGGATAATCCCTATGGGGATGACCCTTAGGTGATATGTAAAAGGAATTATCATTGGATCCAAGTACATGATTTAAATACATCTAATAAAAAACTCAATAGAACTATCCTATACACATTTGGAGAGTATAGTAATGGTTCGTCCACCCAACCCTAGAGATAATTCTATGCATCACTTGAGGAGATCGTAATTGAATCCTTGAGAGTATCTCAAATAAATGATGAGGAGAACCATGTACAACACTATGGTCAAGTAAGGATCATAATCCAGATCCTAGTATGTAAATATAAGCATCCTAATAAAATAGTAGTCACACAAGTAGGCTCAAAAACGGGATCCTAGGAAGTACGTCTGGGAATCCCAAATAATAAGTAGTCTTAACAGTCAGATCCCAAGAAGTGTGTCTAGCCATCCCAATAAAATAATCAATCAAATAAAAGTCTCATAAGTTGGATCAAAGGGATCACCTTTGTGAATAAAAAATAAAAGATGTCCAAATAACAATCTCATAATCTAGATCCCAGGAAGTATTCCTGGGCATACCTGATCAAAAATTTCACCACATCAGGAACATAAACCAAATTTTTTGGAAACACCTCTCTCAATCATATATTCATCAATAATAATCATGTTAATATATGAGATAAAAGAGTGAGGGTGTTCAAATTCCTAAACTCACCACTAATTACACCACCACATGTGCTCACATGTTCGGTATGGGTTTTAAGGTGACACTCACTACCATCTCTAACCAAACCCAGTGTACTAGATTAGGTTTGGTAAAACAACGGGGCACCCACTAGGTCCCTCGTGGCATAAAAATGGAGTGGAATTTTACTTGGGATCCTCAAGGTCTACACATAAGTAAAGGTATCCCTATTGGTATCCTTTAAATCAACATGCTAATAAAGGAATCCCTCATGGGGTCCTTTGAAAGAGAAAGCAGCGGCATCCAACATTGGATCCTTGGAAATAGTAAGTGGAGGTATCCTACATGGGATCCTTAGAAAGAATAGGTAATTATATGCATATTACATATATTCCTCAGAAAAATAATTAAGGGAAGTCATCCTATATGGGATCTACTAAGTTGAAATGTAAGTGGAGGCATCCCATTGGGGATCCTTGAAAAAAAATAACCTCATGGACTCCTAGGCCATAAGAGCACATGTCATAAGGGATACATCCTCAAATTAAAAACTATGTAAGCATTATTCAAGAGAGATAGATCATGTCCCATCTCATATCATGGTATCACTCACAGGAGATAACTGAAACAATTTATTAGAGGAATCACCTTTCCATTATAGCTCTCTCACCCCAAAACTCCAATTAGGAGTCCTTGAATCACCCAAAAGGTTCCACCATCATGATCTACATGAAAAAATTCTTATAGTGGACTAATCATATATCCAATTTTTACTTTGAGATACCAAAAAATGAAAAACCCTCTATATGGTAGAAAATGAGAAGTACACTATGTGTATACCCCAGTACATGGTGTTTACTCTCAAATCCCCTCTTAGGCATGTACTCCAGCCTGACTTGGCATATAAAACCCAAGTTCGTGGCATGTATAACATGTACACCAAGTGTACCTTGTATGGGGTACCTACCTGTGTACCTCACATGGCCTGGACAAGTGTCTTTTCCTATTTTTGTACTTACACATGGCATATAGCCAACATGGGAGATATGGACATGTACTCTACACGAACAATTTCCCCTACACAAGCTTTCTATCTAGGTTCTCAGCTAAATGGTCAAGCACCAGTACACAGTGTGTGCTCCTAGTACACAGTGTGTACTCCTAGTACATAATGTGTACTTATAAAAAGTCATATTTCCCAAATAAGAAAAAAATGTGGTGTGTCTTCCTAAACTACATGACATGTAATTGATATTTCTAAATGTGAAACCCCTGTGAATGGCTCAAAACCCTGTTTACCCCCAAAAAAGGTATAAATCGACCCTTAGGGGGTCCTTAGAAACCATAAATGGGATTTAAAACTAGAAAGTAGTAAATATATGGGGATCTATAGAAAAAAATTAAAAACATACAACCTTTGGGTGGAATCCATAGAATCTTCACCCATATTCATGTTCAATCATTGCCACAAAATGATCTAGCTCCTCCCGAACTCCACGGAAACTCCTTCATTTCTCTATCACACTTTCTCTCAATATTTATTCCTATAATATCTCAATAATTATAAAGGAACCACATAGGGTGAGTTCATGATAATCCATGGGAAAAAATCAAAAGGAAAAAAGGAAAAAAATAATAATAAAAAGAAAACAAAACAAAAAAGAAAAGGAAAAGGGGACCGAGCCCGACCCTGATGCCCGACATGAGTTTATTTAATGCCTAGAAAAATACCCCCATTTCCGAATCAATGGTGGAGGAAAATTATAAATATAATAATGTGTTCTAAAGATAAATCTAAAAGAACATGTGCTGATATATTAATATTTAATTAATTATTATTAAATATTAATTATTCCATAAAAATTATAATGGTTTAAAATTCCAACAAACTCCAATATTAGGGTAAACACCCTATTATTGGACCAATGAATTGGCTAAGAAAATTATCTGAGTTCATCTACTAGGTAAAAAATATTATTTTACTCCTCATAAGAATTGGAATGAAAAAATATAAATTTTTGCTCAAATTTCCATTCTAGAAAAACATGGGTCCTTATAAGTATCATCAATTAAATGGTTTTTCTCTTAAGTTTGAGGTCATAGAAAGTTGGGTATCCATAGAAGAGAATGTGGAGGTCACATTAACTAAAGTGTTTTCTTAGTAGAAACATTAATATAATGTGATAGATAGAAGACTCAAGGTCATTAGTAGTTGGGTTTAGAGCCAGTGGGAGTCTGTTGGAGTTGGTTCCCTATAACCAACTTACTTTTTACTTTTGATTAACTATATATTAAAATACCTAAATATTTATAAATATATTACTATATAATGAGTTATATTCTATATAAAATTAATGTAATAATGTCCTTGTAGTATTTTTCACATAAAATAGTCATAGTTTTTCTCTGCTATAATGAGAACCCATAAATTATATGATGGTATTCTAAAACATATATCCTATGTTCTAGATGATATATTATGATAGGAAATAGATGATATTTTTATTATTAGGTGATATATTCTCATAATTTAATGAGGCTTCTTGTCATGAATTTTCACACTTGGTAATTTCCAAATAGGATGTTATGAGGACACACCCGCTAATAAGAATTATACATGTTATATGTATCATTAGATATTCCTATTTATGGATGTGTGAATTAATCCTTATACTTGATATTGTAATTGATTTATATATTTAATCATGTACATTGATGTATCACCAAAACCTATGATGACATATGCTCACAGTGAAGTGGGATATGTTGGGTAATTCATAAGTGATATAGCATTGATACATAATTCAAGAAAGTAATTATCCCTTACAAGGCCGGAAAATGATATCTCGGCCCCTTTTATTGAAATAAAATAGTAAGATTAATTCTATGGTCATGATGGTTTATCAACAAGTTCATTTCATAGATTAAAAGAAATATATTTAAGCATAGAGGTTGTTGAAATGAGTATACAACCTTCTTGATGAGATATTGGGACAAATAGATTATATTACATAGTAAACATTCATATGAGGTTGTTAGAATTTATACATTAAAAACCTTCTCATTGGTCTCCATGATGTATTTTTATATGTTAATCTTGAATTTGACAAGACCTGCCAAATTCCATTGAGAAATATGCTAAAAAAGTTACACCCTAAGTGTATCTAAAATCTCAATTAAATTTTATTTGAACTTATTATATAGAATAAATGATATTCTCAAGATAAATGAATAATAATTATTTGGGTTATGTCACATAAATTCAATCATCTATTATCTAGTTTGAAATATATGTGAGTTGAATATTAAATAAATATTTATTCACCAATTAGTGAATATATTATTTATTTATTTATTGAATGAATAATTTAATAATTATTTTTTATTCACGGTTTGATAAATGATAAGGAGAATTGGTGGTCTAGGTTAAGTTCCTAGATGGAAGTGATATATTTTATTTAATATCATTTAAATAAATATTAATTTATTTATTTAATAAAATGGTATTTAAATAATATGCGAGTTAGTGCATGCCAAGTAAAAATATTATTATTATTATTACTATTATTAAGAGTGGGGTTTTCTTAGAATAGAAATATTAGTTATGGTCTTATATGTAATAACCAATTCTCTAACACAAATTATATTAACCCACTTATATCATTTTTAGGATAAGAATGGTCGTGCACAACATTTTTCTCTAGATGATTCTCTCAATATCAAAAATATTTCTCTTTAGAATCCTCTCAAGAATGAGATTCTTATATCCTCCTTGTTCATATCAAGATTGACTGGATTCATTTTTTGATTGACGGTTAATGATTCAATATGATTGGTACCTTCATTATAGCACCTAGAGTTCTATCAACAATGTTCATATATCCATGGAGCATGTGTGTATTCCACTATAGGATTTATGCTTTGGATTGTTCATCATAGTAACCATACAATACGATGGTCAATTAGATTCATCAACAAAGAAAAAAAATCCCATTAAGGTAGTTATAGTTTATAAATTAACTATAAATTATATGTTAAAAGATCCTATCTTTGAATATTCTAGGGTTTCCATCAACCAATTCTAAGGATTTATCCGAAGAAACCAATGAAAACCATTTTTGGGTACGGGCACAACTATTACCACTACACCTTGGAACCTTCAATGTAAAGGTATTTACCTAACGGTTTTTTGGGAAAGGGGATACATAAGGGTATTCATAGCGATACATAAGAGTAAACTCTTGGAGTTTCAAGAATCATTCATTGTTCACTATAAGGGAAAGTTAAGGTGATGGATGTCTTTGACCTAGTGAAGGGGTTCCCATAGAGATTAGATCTATGTGAAAATTTTCACTATGAAGATCAAAAAATAGTGGTGCTGGTTTCACTGGATAGACTCTACTTTAAGTAGTAGGATGGGAACATTTTTGGGGGTTACTTGATAGTTAAATTTTAATCATCTTTCATTTCTTGAATAAAAGAGTTTACAACCATCCCTATAGATTAAGACTAAATTCTTAACCATATAAAATACTTGTGTTGTTATTTTGTATTTATTTTCTTTCAATCATTATATTGAATAATAACTTATTTGGGTTTCATTTTGAGTAGTACATTTTGGTGTGGTGAATTAACTATGACTTGTCTTATAAGTTTTATAATATCATTAGAATGGGTCCATTTAAATTCTTTGGTTTTAACCTTATAAGTACTGGAGGATAACATCCAAGTGATCGGAAATATCATCAGACCCAATATGATCTACTATGTTAATTATAGTTTTATACTATTCATATTTTCTATAAGCCTTTATATCACACTAGAGTAAAGTGAAGACCATGGGATGAAAAAATTGGATTCGTTAGTCCTCATGTCACTTATAAAGAAAAAAACATCTATAGAAGAAGATAAAATTTTATTAATATAACACTAAGTAGTTATAGTTTTTGAGAATAAAAAAAAGAAATATGAATCACTCGTTTTAAAACCTATAATGAAGGGGTAAAACTCTACACTCTAATCATATAAAACATATTTTCATTTTTTTACATTACTTGTTCTTTTTTTCTCACTGAATACTCATTATGATCAATTTTAATACTCCAAAGATATATTTTCTGGATCTAATGCTTGTATATCCAAAAAAATTACCACACATGACGTTCATTATGAATTTTCAATAAACTATATTAAATATTTTACAAATAAAATTAAAAATATATGTTTTATATTATACTTTAAAAAGAATTTTGTAATGATAGGGTGGTTTTTATTTAATGTCAAAACCATGGTATAAGGATGGAAAATGTTCACAATAAACCTATGGATTTCTAATACTGGATAAGTATTAAGGGATATATAATAATATTTCACTATCAAAACAAATATCAAAATAAATTACTTATGTTTATCAATGTTTCTGCAATGTCTAAAACAAAGTAATCACATCAATTATGGTTATTGTGTTTTCAAATTTAATAAAGATACACTACTAGAAAAATAACCTATAACCATAGTCCATGACTATGACCATCGATATAAGTATAACAGTCCTAAACCTATACGCATAGATCTGGTGAAAAAAACATAATCCTTACATTTCTAGATTTGATACCAGTAAACATGACTCAAATGTAATCATACAATATATTACAACATAAAAAATAAATATTGGATCACTTAATTACCCAGAGACCTTTTAGGTTTAATGTTTTAGATTATTAGGAAAAACCCACACATAACATTACCCATGTCTTTAAGTGGGCATTTTTTCCACTTTACCCAACTTTTCTTATTCCATATAATTAAGTATTCATCATCTCCCATATGAAACTTTTCTAGACATATCTTACATCACGTATTTATTTATAACCTATTAAAATGAAACATAAAAAGGGTGATCTCAAATTCTCAATAAGGGTTACCATAGGCATTAACAATTGAATATCTTCCATGATCAAAATATGATCATAAGGTTATGAGAACAAATTAAAAGTAAATGAGAATAATATAAGTGAATTAATACCAATAAAATAATGGAATATAAATCCTAATACATGGAATATAAACTTTAATAAATATAAGAGTCGTGTGAGTTAGAAATCATGATCTAGTGAAAATAATCCTTGATTAAAGGAAATATTATAACTCATTGCAAGCACTGAAAAATAGAGTAGGTATCTTGGAACATCAAACATTCATCATGGAATAACCTTAAAAAATAATTCACATATCTATTTGGAGTAACCTATAACAAGTAAACTCTAAAATATCTTAGGAGTAACTTATAATCATTTAACTTTGTTTCTTTACCCAATTCATTGAAGGGATAAATGGATCCACCCATCCTTGGTTTATAATGTAACCACCCATCCTAAATTTATATCATAAACACACATCCTTGATTTATAATATAACCACCCTTAAATAATATATACATATTTACAAGAACCATATAATGAACAAAACATTTAGAAGCTTTCACTTTTATACATAGCACCCTTGAAAACAATCATCATTCCTTTTTAGCTTGATTAACCCATGGGAAGGAAACATGTTCCATAAAAATATATTTAGACAATCATAAGACATAAAAAATAAGGATGGTATCATTGTAAAATATCCCCTTTTATCATAGGAAAATAATAAAGGGTATTTCCATAGATGAAAAATACATTTAAATGAATATTTAACACATTTCTTTGAAAATAGGGAAAATATCCTTTTCTTTTGATAATGTTTTGAATAAAAACTCTACGAATATTGATAAAATTGTTTTATTAGAAAATAAACATGTAAAATTGTAAATAAAACTTCAAATAAAGTAATAGTTATGATGGTGATAAAATTTATTCATTTGGTAAATGTTAAAACAACGATCCCTTTCACACTTCTGGTAAAAACCAAAAGTTCCCTATTTGGAAAATGATAAAAAGATCCCCTTTAAAACTTTGAAAAGAAATTAAAATATAGTTGAAAATATATATAAAATATCATTTATTCATAAAAATAATATTCTTTAAAACATTTTAAATATCATGGATATAGATTAGAAAATATCCTCAATCAAAAATAGAAATAAAGTTATTTTTTCCTTAAAAAATATTCTTTCAATCTTGTTAGGTTCCAAAGAGAGAGAGATAAAAGGAAATAATGTAAAACTTATAAATAAATATGTTATAGGATTAGATATTTGGTCTAATTAATTAATATAATACAATTTCCCCTAAAGTTACCTTGAACATAAACAATCCCAAAAACAAATGAGATTGTAGCATAAAGACTTTACTACTTTGGTAACTTTTGAATCAAAAGAAAGAATGTGAAATGGATATATATATCCCATGAATTACAAGATATATTATGTAAATATTAATTAATGGGTTATTAAGTACACCATACTAAGAAATCATGGTTCACAATATGAAACATGTATTAATAAAATGAGATTGAGACAAAGAAACCTCCTGAAAATATCATAACATTTGAAGTGATAATTAATCGATGAAGTGATTATGTGTAAATATTTAAATACACATAAAATAATTTTAAGTACATAATAATAAAATTTAGATATAAATTCACACATAATCATGTAATAACAAATTTAATTAAGAAGTTTTATAACCTAATGAAAGGAATTGAGTAAGGAAACCTCTTACCTTGAATCCCAACTTATTATGTATGTCCTTTCACTCCTATGTAATTAAATATATTAATTGTTTAATTGTTTAAAAACTTTTTATAGGTCTATTATCTTATAATTAAACCATTTATTTCATTTATTTAAATTTAATATTTAATTACTTAATTGGTTAAGTCCACGTTGGGTGTTTTGAGGATGTTCGATTCATAATTGAAAAATGACTTTGGTAGGTTGATCATGGTTAAAGGGTTCATTATTCCATCATACCCAAAATAATAATCATGAAATAATTATTATTTATATATATCAAATATAATATAATATTCATTCATGAAAATGGGTCATGAAAAACAAAATACATCAGCTCGCGAGGAGGTAGTTTTCACGTACACACGAGCAATGTTTTTACTTTTCTTTGAGTGGAAAATAAATAATAAAAATAAAAAATTGTTTTTAAAGAATCAATATCATGTTATAAACAATAAATTCCTTCATTAAATGCATCCCTATGACCAACCATGAAAGGCAGTTTTTTAAAAATTAATTGCATCGATATGTGGAGATAGTAGTCCGTACATACGCAAGTGAGATGATTCTATTTTTAATGATCAGAATGTTATAAATATAGTTGATATATTATATTTAAATGATTATTATTATTTAATAAATATAATATATATATACATTAAATCTATCACAATAACTATCCATGAAAGGCGGTGGTGAGAAATGAAATACATAGGTTCACGAGGCGGTAGTTCACATGTACACACGAGTGATGGTTTCATTTCTCATTTGATAGAAAAGGAGATGAATAAAGTTATATATTTAACATAATATTTAAATACCTATAAATTCCATATAAATTTTTTTTAAATTTTTTTTAAATTATTAAGAGACCGCAAAATCTGACGGCACGTGATTCTGAGGCCCGGAATGCCCATAATGATTCGTTGAAAAAGTGTTATGCTTAAAATAGAGCACATGAGTATTTTTCCTAAAAAAGTGGAATAACTCTTAAACAGGTGTCCAGATCAGAAATATGAGGGCACGGTTGCATTCAGGATGATGGGTTTACCCTAGGTGCGACTTAATTTTAGTCGGCGTAGGCCTCCAGTGAGAAAATCCAAAAATGGAATAACCGTAAATAAAATAATTAAATAAAATTATTTTATTTGTTAACAGATTATAACTCATGAACGGTGACTCCGATTAAAAATCAAATACCACCGGTGAACTTGTGAGGTTATGATTTCCTTAGGAAGATCCTAACTTTGGTTGGTGCGACCCAACAGTGGAAGTTAGTTTTTCACCACAAATAAAATAATTAAGTGACAATTATTTTATTTTTTAATTATATAAATCCTAAACGGTAACTCAGATTCAAAATCTGAGAATACAGTTGATCTCATGAAAGTGTGTTTCCCTTAGGCAAAGCCTAACCTTGACTGGCACGGGTCGAGGGTGACTGTTAATAATTTTTGAACTTTTTTTAAGGTACCTTCAGTAAACGTGCAGGAGGCGAATTCTAATTTTTTAATCCGTGATCGGAATTGAAATTAGAGGGAACCATTGAATCCATAGCACTGGGATTCTATTAAGGGAGGCTTAAATTCAACTGCAATATTTTAGGTGAAAAAGTTAGTTTTACAACCTTTTGAAGAATAATAAAATAACATAAAAATGTTATTTTATTTTTCCTACCAATTGTTGAGTGGTGTGGCGGGACCGCTAAGTTGTCAAGACAATTAATGGCCTGACTCTTTGTCCTTTTAACCACACCGTTGATAGTTAATAGGTGCATTCATTAATGAACCTCATTAATCTCTCGTTGCGTTAATCACCCTTTCCCCTCTATTTAAATGAGGATCGGGCTTGGGTTAGAGACACGGAATTGAGGAACCTCTGATGAAGTACCATGGCGTCTTCCACCAACGAAGAATGGAATCTTGGATGGCAATGTCATAAGAATCAAATCGGAAGTGATGAACACTGGCGTCTTCATCAAGAATGGATTCTTCTTCCACAACTGTGATGTCACCTATGATTTTGAGGTAGAGGTTTTTGTTTAAATTCAAGTGAATTATTTTATTTCCCTTATTCATGAAAAGCATGAAGAACGCGGATCAACCCAAATGAGTTGACCCAAGATTCATATGAAACTGTGGATAGTTGTTGTAGGAAAATATTGAATGGAGTTTTTTAATTATCATTTGATTATTGATTATCACACCCTTGTTATGATTTTAATGCGGAGAGTGCGGGCTAAACGAACAAGGCATGGACCCTCCGTCACTTCGATCTTTGTTGTGTTCTTCATGAGAAACCAGAAAATAGAGGGGAAAGATGAACCTAGGAGACACGCAGTGTTGGAAGCATCCCGAGAGGCCCATAGGTGATTTTGGTAGGGAAAACAGACCACCGTAGCTCACCCGGTGGCCTGTGGAAGCCCCGTCGGCGTGGCACCGGTGTGGCGGCGCCGGCGGGTGATGGCGGCGGCTAGCACTCAACGGCTGCGGAGGAGATTCGGCGCCCGTAGGCACCGTGGTGGATAATGGGGGCAGCCAGTCCTCATCCTGCCATGGGAATAGTTGGACGGTGCGCCGTAGCACGCCGCGGAAGGAGGTTGCGGCGTCGAGCCATGGTGGAGGGGACCCGTGCCCCGTGGGTCCTGCTTGTAAAGACCCAAAGTTTTTCAATGGAAATTCTCTTCTTATAAATATTTCATAAAATCACATTAAAACATAACATAAAGAACTACTAAGTGATGAGTGACCTTGAAACATATGTTTTTCACTTTAGTGTTTGGAATTTTGAAAATCCAACATGCACGATTGTGTTCAAGATGATTTTTAGGGTCTAATAAGAAAAACCTAATTTATGGTAAATAATAACCTACCCTTATGAATAGTAACCTACCCTTATGAATAGTAACCTACCCTTATGAATAGTAATATGACCCTTATGAATAGTAAATCATCCAAAATAAGAGTAACCTTACCCATGAATAATTAAATAAAATTTAGGCATCTTAGAAAGTGACAATTTGACCACAGTAAACGTTTTGGTATTTTTGTAATTCATAAATAATTAATTATAATTAATTAATTAATTTAAAAGAAAATTTATTTTCTTAAAATGTTTTCATAAATTAAAAAATCTATGTCTTCTAGTTTTTAGATAATTTTATAAGACCCTACGTAATTTTTGAAAGCATTATAAAATCAGTTTTAATTTTAAAAACTGTATTTTACAAGTAAATTATGATTTTAATTAAATATTAAATTAATCTTATTTAAAAAATTATTTTTGAAAAATGGAATTCATTTTTAGATTCTACACTTTTAAAAATGGTTGGGGTGAAATTTTGGGATTTTTTGGAAATACTTGAATTTTTTATGAATAGTGAAATACCATAATTTACAAAATAATCTAAATAAGTTAATTATAGAGTCATGTATGATGTTCTGATGATTTAAACCTACTTGATTCGGGATTAAATTATAAAATTACTATTATTAGTCATGGAATACTCACTATTCCTTCTCTTGTGGAGAAATAATAAATTAATGAATTTTATATTAAGAAAACTCCTCTCCCCTCCACTATAAAAACCACCCTTCACACCCTCATTTCCTCACACCTCTCAAGCTTCAATTCTTGTATAAAATCTGCCCAATCATCTTCCCTATCCCATACCCCATGTCCAAAAGCTTCTGGTCTCATCAAAATACCAAGCTTAGGCCCCTTAAGGAGGATCTCAAGAGGAGGATTCAAGAGGTAATTTCTCTCCTTCTTTTCTTTAAATTCCTTTCAATTTCAAGTTCTTTTCTTATTCTCTCCCCACCTATATTTTTTCAAATGGTATGGTAACTAAAGTATCATACATATACTGTAATTTTATGATACTAGTGGTATATTATACCATCCAACCCCCTTCTCCTCTTTCTTTTATTTTATAAAATAAAACATTGTTCATGAGGTGTTAATCTATCACCTTCAAGAATGACATGTTTTCTTTTTCCATTAATACCTTTAGATCTGGTCATAAAACCATTTTTATGATTTAACCAGAATATTATATATTTATTATTTCATATTTTAATTTATATAACTAACTTATGTTCATATTACTAAATGAATAAACAAAACAAGTTCATTGTCATCAAAAAACTGCCTAAATTAACCCAAACAACCACCATTTAATTCTTATCTAATGATTCAGACACATGGTATATAATATAATCAATTATAAGATCATTTAAACTCATTTAATATAATTAATAACATGTAATATTAGTTCTGTATGTTTACCCATGTTCTACATGAACTTCAATTCATGAATACATGTGAAATGCTCAAGAAAAACCATAAAAACAAACATTCCCGAACAATGTTTTTAAACTCTATAACTCATCCAAAGGCACATAAAATAACTTAATGAAACCATAATGAACTATATTCATGTAAATTAGGTTATTTAATTTTTAATTAATGAATCTAATGTCATTATGTAGGACATTAAAGTGAAGGAAGCGTTCGGATACAAGGTAAGGGGAAAATCTAGAACCCAATTTTCTTTCTTTGGGTTCTCCCTCTTTCACTCCAAATGTGGTATGGTCACTCCTAAAAAATCATTTTTTAGTAATTATATTACCTTTTATAGGATATAAATGTTTTCTAATGAAGTTTATGTCAAACAAAATGTTTTCCAAAAGAACTCTTCTTTTAAGAACTCACCTTTTACCTCTCATTCAAGGTTGATGGTTCTTGTATCAAGTATGTTATTCCCTTTTTCTTTTGGGAACCCAAAGTTTATGGATGTGTTCTTATGATATGAAACAAATTATTTTATATGGGTTAGTTATGTTCATTATTTATATATGTTCTATGTGGCATGCATGATAATGATAATGTTATGATATGACGGGTCCACCCGGAATTATATAGCACAATATGAATGTTGGAATGTGATGAGTGCACCCGAAATTATACAGCGCTCCAATGCATTGGATAAAGTGATGAATATCATGAGTAAATGTGAAATTATGTGAACAAGATTATATATTTGTTCACAAGTATGTTTGGTAGTTAACCACTAAGACATGATGTTTCATTTTTATGCATTGCCACATTTCAAGTCTTATATTTATGCTTCCTCTTATGTTCATGATCCTTTGCCTATGTTATGATTATGCTCACCCCATGATATATTATTCTTATATATCCCTTTACTTGGCTTCTATATCACCCCTTTTGATGTATATTCTCAGGTGACTACATGTACTAAGGATAGGTCAAGTTCCAGTAAGAAGCTAGAGAAGAGGAAATTAAATAAATGTTTATGCTTGATGTTGTAATTATTATGTATGGTCTTAGTTTTCCCAAGACACTAAACCGTTGGATCCTCTATGTGTAATACTATTATTTTATTTATCTTTAAAATGATGTAATAGTAATGTAAGAAAAGGTTGGGTTACTACAGTTGGTATCAGAGGGAGGTTTAGTTAATTTGAAAATTAGGATTAGTGAACCCTAGAGAAAACCTCTAGCATGAGACTAAGTACAAATATGCACACAAGAATTTTACATAGGGATCCCATATGTTATGATTTTAGTATAAATTTTTTAAATAAATAATTTATTCGTGACTTGTTGACTTATGTTTTGTTCTAACCTTTTCTATTTTAGAAAATGGTGGGAACCAGGAGAAACCAGGCCAACAACTCGTGTGAGGGACAATGCAACGATTGCCCGAAAAACATCCCCAATGATTTGGGAGGTGGAGTTCAAAACTTCATGGAGATTCTTACCCAATTATCTCAGGTTATGAATAGTAACCATAATAATGGGGAACATACTCCTTTACCAAATAGGGAGCAACTAGCAATCGAATGTTTTATGAGGCAACGACCACCAATGTTTAGTGGATCTTCCAATCCACTAGTTGTGGAATAGTGGGTCAACTCCATGGAGAATATATTTTCTATTATTCACTGTTCTGAGATGGAGAAGGTGACTCTATCCATTTATCATCTAGATGGAGAGGCTGATCAATGGTGGGCATTGATTAAGAACACCAAACCAAGGGAGTAAATTGAAGAGATGGAATGGGAAGACTTTAATATCATGTTTCTTAATAAGTATTTCCCACAAACTCTTCGCACAAAGATGGAGAGATAATTCATAGAGCTCAAGCAAAAATAAGGAGAATCTATCACAAATTATAAAGCAAATTTCACAAGTCTTGCAAGGTATGCTTCAGGTTTTGTTATCAATTATGATAGAAAAATTTATAGATTCTTTAGTGGATTAAAACCACACTTTCAAAAGGCTCTTGCAATTCGAGACTTTGGGAGTTATGAAGAAGTTGTTAGATGTGCTCTCAAAGTAGAGATAGAGTTTGGAGAATAGTCCAATGTCTATGGTGATAAGAAACAAAAGATGGAGTTTCAAGTTGGTGGATCTAATTACAAAGGTGGGAGGAAAAATCAATGACCCACATGCCAAAAATGTGGGAAGTTGCACCATGGGAACTGCCTTAAAGGTAAAGGGAAATGCTTCAAGTGTGGGAAAGAAAAACACCATGCTCAAGAGTTTTAAAAATACATGAAAAGAAAGGAGTATGTAGCTGAATAAATGAGAGAACCACCAATGGTTAAATGCTACAACTGTAGAGAGCTAGGTCACTATACAAGCCAGTGCACTAAAACATGAGTTCTCAAGGGTAATCAGCGTCAGAAGCTACCAAATCCAAAGGAACAAGGGAAGTATTATGCCATCACTACTACAGAAGTGGAGAAAGATAATGAAGTCATACAAGGTACACTTCATATTCACTCAAGAATGGAAAAATTCTTATTTGATTCTAGTTCTACGCATTCCTTTATATCTTGCAAGTTTGATAGAACTATAGAATTGAATACTTGAAACCTTGAAGTAGAGATATCTATAAAAACACCAAGTAGTGTAATCATTGCAACCCAAGTGTTTGACTATTCTCCTATTGGTGTATATGGGAATATTCTTCCAGAAAATCTCATAATACTTCCCTTGGTAAAATTCGACGCTATAATGGTAATGGATTGGCTCTCATTATATAGAGCACATATCAACTGTCGGGAAAAGTAAATATCTTTTCATATTCTGAACCATCCCATGCTCCTCTACAAATTCAAGGAAGATCATGAATCTTCTTTGAAAAATTCAATGGTGTGGGTGTTGATTACCTATGAAGAAGAATACCTCTCTCAAATGGTTGAGTTGAAGGGAAGTGCCAACCTTGCGAAAATACCCATCGTGAGGGAATATGGTGATGTATTTCCCGAAGACTTACCAGGAATTCCCCTAGATCGTGAGGTAGAGTTCTTAATAGAACTCATACCAGGAGATACTCCTATCTCAAAGTGTCCCTGTAGGATGGATCCTATTGAACTGGAGGAATTAAAGAAGCAGTTATAAGAGAATATGTACAAAGGTTTCATACGCCCTAGTGCATCACCTTGGGGTGCACCATTTCTCTTTGTAAAGAAGTGGGATGGAACAATGTGGTTGTGTATTGATTATCGGGAACTCAACAAGATCACCATAAAGAACAAGTATCCTCTTCCAAGGATTGATGACTTGTTCGATCAGTTAAGAGGAGATCAATACTTCTCAAAGGTGGATCTTAGTTCTGGATATCATCAACTAAAGGTGAAGAAGGAAGATATTCCGAAGACTACCTTCCGTACAAGGTATGGGCACTATGAGTTTCTGTTGATACCCTTAGGACTTACTAATTCCCCTGTAATCTTTATAGATTTGATTAATAGAGTCTTTATGCATTACCTAGACAAATTTTTGGTAGTGTTTAATGATGATATTCTCATCTACTCTAAGATAAAGGAGTAACATGAAGAACATCTAAGACTTGTGTTGATGACATTGAGAAAGGACAAGTTGCATAACAAGTTTATCAAGTGTGACTTTTGGATAAATCAAGTCACTTTCTTGGGACATGTGATCACAAGTGAGGGAATTTATGTGGATACTTCAAAAACAAAGGCGATTGAGGAATGGATTAGGCCCTCTTATGTCATAGAAATCCGTAGTTTTCTTGGTTTAACTGGGTACTACCGATGTTTTGTGAGAAACTTCTCATGATTTTCAAGCCCACTAACTAAGTTAACAAGGAAAGGGGTAAATTATTTCTGGATGGAAGAATGTGAGGGAAGCTTCAAAAAGTTAAAGAGAAGTCTGATCACTGCACCTGTACTCACACTACCGAAAAGTGGAGAAAGTTTTGTGATATACAGTGATGCTTCAAAGAAAGGCTTGGGTTGTTTACTCATGTAAAATGATAATATGATAGCCTATTCCTCATGACAGTTGGAGATACATGAGCAGAATTACCCGATGCATGATCTAGAGCTAGTAGCCGTGATGTTTTCCTTGAAAATCCGGCAGCACTACCTTTATGGTGAGAAGTGTGACATATATACTAACCACAAGAGCCTAAAGTATATATTCACACAAAAGGAGCTCAACATGCATCAAAGTAGATGGTTATAGCTAATAAAGGATTACGATTTCACTATTCACTACCATCCTGTAAAGGCGAACAAGGTAGCTGATGTTATAAGCATAAAATAACTTGTTACTCTATCCATGTTGCATGTTGATAAAGACCCTATCTTCTTGGATATGAAAAGGATGAATTTATAAATAATAAGGGCATGGGATACATCCAACCTTTCCCAAATGATTGTGCAACCATCCATCCAAGATAAGATTAAGGAAGCACAGAGGGATGATGTGGAGATACAAAAGAGGGTGAATACAGTAAAATAAGGGAATTCGGATGAGTTTCATATCAACGATGATGGTGTAATTCGTTTTGTAACGTGGATTTGTGTTCCTTCATCACCCGGGATAAATAAGGAGCTATTGGAAAATTCACAAAGCTCAACATTCTCTATCCATCCTAGTAGCACCAAGATGTATTGTGATCTCCGAGAACACTTCTGGTGGGATAACATGAAGAAGGAGATTGCAGAATATATATCAAGGTGCTTGTTATGTTATCAAATTAAATTAGAGTGAAAAAAGTCCAAAGGGATGATGCATCTATTGCCTATACCCATGTGGAAATGGGAAAATGTTACTATGGACTTTTTCATGGGTCTCCCGAAGATGTTGAAGGGAAATAATGTGATATGGGTTTTGGTTGATCAAATCACCAAGACTGCCCATTTTATTGTTATTCGGGAAGATCTCTCGCTTGAACAACTTACAAAGATATATGTTAAGGAAGTTATGAGACTGCATGGTGTTCCACTCTCAATTGTCTCTGACCATGATCCAAGGTTCACATCTAAATTCTGGATGATCCTTAAACATGCTTTGAGTACTGAATTAAATTTCAGCATGGCCTATCACCCACAAACCGATGGCCAATCTAAAAGGACTATTCAGTCTCTTGAAGATATGCTAAGAGCATGCTCTCTATAATTCAAAGATGGATGGGATCAGCATCTCTCATTGGTTGAGTTCTCATACAGCAATAGCTTCCACTCGAGTATTTAGATGGCTCCATATGAATCTGTATATGGAAATTGATGTATAACTCCAACCTGTTGGGACGAAGTTGGAGAAAGAAAGCTACTTGGACCGGATCTTGTTCAAGAGATGACAAACAAGGTTAAAGTCATCCAGAAACACATAAAATCTATTCAGAGTCGGCAAAAGAGCTATGTTGACAATCGTCGAAGGGACTTGGAGTTCGACGTTGGAGATAAAGTCTTCCTTCGAATATCACCATGGAAGAGAGTCATGTGATTTGGGAAGAAAGGGAAGCTAATCCCAAGGTACATTGGACACTTTGAAATCCTTGACCGTATAGGATTCGTGGCCTATCAGCTTGCACTTCCACCGAATATGGATCAAGTTCATGATGTTTTTCATGTATCACTCCTAAGGAAGTACATAATGAACTCCTCAAAAGTACTAAACTCAAAAGTGGTACAGCTGGAAGATGATCTCTCCTATGAGGAGAAACCAGTAGAGATTTTGGACCGGAGAGATAAGTTTTTACGCAACAAGACAACCCACCTTGTCAAAGTGTTGTGGAGGAACCATAAGTTTCAAGAAGATACTTGGGAACTAGAAGTGGCGATGAAGGATAAGTACCCTCACTTGTTTGTGTAAAGTGAAATTTCGAGGGCGAAATTTCATAAGGGGGGAAGAATGTAACGACCCAAAGTTTTTCAATGGAAATTACCTTCTTATAAATATGTCATAAAATCACATGAAAAAACAACATAATGAACTACTAAGTGCTAAGTGACCTTTAAACATAAGTTTTTTACTTTTTTGTTTGGAATTTCAAAAATCTGACATACACGGTTGTGTTCAATGTGATTTTTGGGGTCCAATAAGAAAAACATAATTTTTGGTGAATAGTAATATACCCTTATGAATAGTAACCTACACTTATGAATAGTATTATTACCCTTATGAATATAAAATCATTCAAAATAAGATTAACCTTACCCATGAATAATTAAATAAATTTTAGGTATCTTAAAAAGTGACAATTTGACCATAGTAAACGTTTTGGTATTTTTGTAAGTCATAAATAATTAATTATAATTAATTAATTAATTTAAAAGAAAATATATTTTCTTAAAATTTGTTCATAAATTAACAAATCTATGTCTTCTATTTTTTAGATAATTTTATAAGAGCCTGCATAATTTTTGAAAGCATTATAAAATAAGTTTTAATTTTAAAAAATGTATTTTTTAAGTAAATTATGATTTTAATTAAATATTAAATTAATAATATTTAGAAAATTATTTTTGAAAAATGGTCTTCATTTTTGGATTCTACACGTCAAAAAATGGTTGGGGTGAAATTTTGGGATTTTTCTGAAATACTTGAATTTTATAAATAGTGAAATACCATAATTTACAAAATAAGCTAAATAAGTTAATTATAGAGTCGTATATGATGTTCTTCTAATACAAGACCACTTGGTTCCAGATTAAATTATAAAATTACTATTCTTGTTCATGGAAGACTCACTATTCCTTGTCTTCTAGAGAAATTATAAACTAATGAATTTTATATTAAGAAAACCCTTCTCCCCTCCACTATAAAAACCACCCTTCACACCCTCATTTCCTCTCACCTCTCAATCTTCAAGACTCATCTAAACTCTACCCAAGAATCTTCCCTATCCCATATCTCACGTCCAAAATCTTCTGGTCTCATCAAAAGACCAAGCTTAGGCCCCTTAAGGAGGATCTCAAGAGGAGGATTCAAGAGGTAATTTCTCTCTTTTCCTTTAAATTCCTTTCAATTTCAAGTTCTTTTCTTATTTTGTCCCCACCTATCTTTGTACAAATGGTATGGTAACTCTATTATCATACATATATTTGAATTTTATGATACTAATTGGATATTATACCATCCAACCCCATTCTATTCTTCCTTTTATTTTATAAAAGAAAACGTTGTTCGTGAGGTGTTAATCTATCACCTTTGAGAACGACATGTTTTCTTTTTTCCATTTCTACCTTCACATATGGTCATGAAACCATTTTTATGGTTGTAACATAATATTATATATATATATATATATATATATATATATATTATTTCCTATTTGAAGTTCTGGAACTAACTTATGTACATATTACTAAATGAGTAAACAAAACAAGTTCGTTGTCGTCAAAAAACCACCGAAATTAACCCAAACAGTCATCATTTAATTATTATCTAATGATTCATCCACATGGTATATAATATAATAAATTATAAGACCATTTAAACTCATTAAAGATAATTAATAACATGTAATATCAGTAATTTATGCTTACCCATGTTCTACACGAACTTCAATTCATGAATACATGTGAAACGCTCAAGAAAAAATATAAAAACAAACATTCCCGAACAAAGTTTTTAAACTCTATAACTCATACAAAGGAACATAAAATTACTTAATGAAACCATAATTAACTTTATTCATGTACACAAGGTTTTTTAATTGTTAATTAATGAATATAATGTCATTATACAGGACATTAAAGTGAATGAAGCTTTTGGATACAAGGTAAGGGGAAAATCTAGAACCCAATTTTCTTTCTTCGGGTTATCCCTCTTTCACTCAAAATGTGGTATGGTCACTCCTAAAAAATAATTTTTTCATCATTATATTACCTTTTCTGGGATATACATGTTTTCTAATGAAGTTTATGTCAAACAAAATGTTTTCCAAAATAACTCTTCTTATAATAACTCACCTTTTACCTCTCATTCATGGTTGATGGTTCTTGTATCAAGTATGTTATTCCCTCTTTCTTTTGGGAACCCAAAGTTTATGAATGTGTTCTTATGATATGAAACCCATTCCTTTAAATCATTATAATGATAATGTTATGATGTGATGGGTGCTCCCGGAATTATATAGTGCAATATAAATGTTTGAATGTGACGGGTGTGCCTGGAATTATATAGCACTCCAATGAATTTGGTAAAGTGATGAATCTCATGATTAAATGTGAAATGATGTGAACAAGATGCTAGATTTGTTCACAAGTATGTGTGGTATTTAACCACTAAGACATGATGTTTCATTTTTATTCATTTCCACATTTCAAGTCTTATATTTATGTTTCCTATTATGTTCATGATCCTTTGCCTATGTTATTATTATGCTCACCACATGATATATTATTCTTATATGTCCCCTTAATGGGATTATAGCTCACCCCTTTTGATGTATATCCTCAGGTGACTACATGTACTAAGGAGATTGAAAGTTCTAGTAAGAAGCTAGAGAAGAAGAAATTGAATAAATGTTTATGCTCGATGTTGTAATTGTTATGTATGGTCCTAGTTTTCCCAAGACACTAAACTGTTGGATCCTCTATGTGTAATACTATTATGATATTTATCTTTAAAATGATGTAATAGTAATGTAAGAAAATGTTGGGTTTCTATACCGCTGATAGGGGGTGGCTCTACGTGGCATCGTTGTTACATCCAAACGGACCTTTGGTCCCTTTAGGAGGGGAGCCGCGCGGCTCACGCCCAGCTGGCAGGCCAGGTCGGTCTACTGCCCAGCTGGCCCAGCTAGCATGCTGCCCAATAGACCAGGCTAGTCCACTGCCTAGTGAGCTGAGCCTACCACAGCCCAGCCCACTCGGGTCGGCCTAGCTGGTTTGGGATGGGTCAGGTCGGACCCGAGTCGGACCAGACCCGGACCCTCTTTGGCCCAGATACGCTTAAAAGGTCGTATCTCACAAACCAGACGTCTGTTTGAAGAACCATCTACAGCACTGTATTCCTTGGAATGATATAGTCCTTTTGAGATACTCCACCTAAGTTTTGGAGAAAGTTGGATTACGGTTGGGTTGGATCGAACGTGAATCCAATCAGGCTCTCAGCACTAAAATGCATATAACTCACAGACCGGGCGTCTGATTGATGTGTCGTCTGTCACATTGGAACCCTTACGACATGGAGGTACTTTGAGATACTTATTTTTGGAACTTTTTGGTGGTTTAGTCATAACCGGTATCTTTAGGAGCAGACTTTATGGAACTCAAGCACACCAAATGCAGGAATCCAGTGGTTGGTTGAGACGTGAAGAATGAATACTGATCCTATGTGGATCAGCACCGAGTGATCCTATGTGGATCAGAACCTAGAAATCTAGTTTGGATCAACACTTAGTGATCCTATATGGATCATCACCTAGCCATCCTGTGTGGATCATCACCTAGAAATCCTGTGTGGATCAGCACCTAGCAATCCTGTGTGGATCAGCACCAAGTGATACTATGTGGATCATCACCTAGTGATATTGTGTGGATCAGCACTGAGCGATCCTGTATGGATCAGTAGTAGATCCCCTTTATAGAATAAAATGATCTATCTTTACAACTAATCATCTATACTTACGTACTTAAGTTATAACTAGTTTGAGATGAGTCTTTTTATTTATGATTTGTGATTGAGATCATGATTTGTGGTTTTCCTTTGTGGAATTATGAGAGACATTTTGGGGTCTCAGGATCCCTACTAAGTATTGTTATACTCACCCCTGCATGGTCGTCTCTCTTACCATGTTTTGTCTTGTGCAGATGATGGGCAGCTCAGCTGAGACTATAGGAGTCAGGACCAGGTGGTACACAGAGGTGACTGGATGACATGGACAACTGAGGAGATGAGTTGTACCTACCATTCAGTTAGGATCCTTGGTTTACGATCTTAGGATTTTTTTTGTATTTTATCTTTCAATTGGGCTTGTATTCTGACCCCTTTACTTTCAGTACACAGTTTTACTACTCCATTTTTACTTCGTGGTTGCATATTGTTGTGTTATTGGACTTTGTGTTTATATAGGTTTAAAGGTAAGTCCTTCACATTTTATGGATACACCTTTCTGATTCTATTTTCCAACCCCTGGCCTATGGAAGACAGGCTTGGGGTAGTCATGGCATGGGCCCTGGGGGACGGGTCGTGAAAAAACTTCTTTTAAACAGATCAGTTCTACCGAAGAACTAGGACTATGATATTTCCAATATATCAATAGTGTTAAGTGTTTTGAGTGTAGTTTTCTATTTGGAGAGTCCATTGTTGGTTCGGTGGCCAATTCATCCATACACCAGGACCCTGAATTCTGATTTTCAACCTGGTGCATGAAAACACTGATTGCATCTGTTTTGGAAATTTTTTACTTTGATCTCTTTTGAGTCAACTCACCAGGTATAAATTATTAATCATGGTTCATCTTGATTCTGTTTCAAGATGCATTCACACAGATAGCCATTCAGGATTCCAATGTGTGACCATGAGGATGGTCCATAGTGTGATGAGCCTTCAGTACAAGGATTATTACTCAAGATGGTACCTTTGGGTGGTGTCCCAGCAATACCACTACCCATTGGTCAGCAATTACTATTGTCACTACTGGTAGAGGAAACTTATAGGCTCAGTGACTTAAACGAGTTTCATTGAAATATATCCATTAGGTTTCGAGCCAATCCTAACTCACAGGCAACTAAGGTCTGGCTTGAGAGGGTGACTAAGTTTCCATCAAGCCAGGGCACCATTAGATCAGATGGTGGTCCTAGTAGTGATCATTCTATGTGGCTCAACAGGGCTATGGCAGGGTTTAGATTACCCATATCTTACAATGAGGTCACTTTTTCTATGGACAGATCTTGATAACCTTCCTCAAATAAGGGGGTATCTTTCTATAAAAAGCTAATGGGTATGTGTTCCCAAGAGCTTCTACAGCTTCGGCAGGATGACATGTCGGTAGTTGAGTATTCATCAAGGTGTACTGACCATTCCAAGTACTCGATGAATACGATACGACTAGTGCTTCAGATCTTGGACTTCTAAGAGAGATGTGTTTAGTGAAATCTAAACTAGAAATATTCCTCTATACATTCCTACTTATGTTAGGGTTATATAGAGAACCATTGTGGTTGAAAATTCATTGCCTGAGCAGAAAAAACCAGTGAATGTCAGCAGTGGTAAAGGAGGAAACCAATGTCATTCTTGGATACTTAGATGTATAAAATGCGTTGGGAAGATTAAGTGATAGGGACAGATGAATCTGCAGGGAAAAAGATGTGGAAGAGGAGCTAGGAGAGTATCAGGAGGTGGTATACATTTTGATATGTTACAACCAGCACCCCAATGTGGCCCCCACCAGTCTTAGGGAGTTGGAGGATAGGGGTGAGTATTTGGATGTGGTCAAGGAGTGTGACCCCAGGGCTCTAGAAATGATTCAAATTACGGTATGTGTCTACTACTAGCTTCCTTATTAATAGACATAGGTACTAATCATTCCTTCTTATCATGAATCTTGTTCAAGACCTAGAGTTTTAGGTTAAACTTTTGACTTGACCCTTACATATAGAGATACCTATGGGAGGAGACTCGATAATAACACGTATGCCGACTGTGTGATCTAACCCTTGAGGTGAGAGTTTTGGTTGGAACCTCTTGGTGGCAGTGTCGAGGCCTTACAACATTATTTTGGGTATGGACTAGTCATCCACAGTTCATGCTCAGATTAACTGTTTTAGGAAAAAAGGTTGTGGTATATCTACAGCGTTGGAATGGGGTTTTTCCTTGGTCATTCAAAAAGGAAACATAGGAAGCACGGGTTAAACTCATGCATAGGAGGGTGCAGCTGATCACCCTAGAATCAGACAACCTTACCCTCGTGGAAGCAGGTGTTTTGAGTTTTCAGTTCCCAACAGTAGTGGTAGAGTGCGGGAACATCCTCTCAAAATATGTTTCCAGGATTACCTCCCTGCAAGGAGAGGAACTTCTTCTTTGACTTGTACCCAAGGAAGGCACCAATATCTATAACTGCATATCGGATGGATTTCATGGAGCTCTATAAGCTGAGAGTATAGTTGGGAGAATGGTTTACTATCTACACCAATCACAAGAGTCTCAGATATATCTTCTCATAGAATGTTATGAACTTGATGTGGTGGCGATGACTCAAGTTTCTAAAAGACTATGAATTTGAGATATTATACACTCCTGGGAAAGGGAATGTAGTAGAAGATGTAGTCAGCAGGAGGTCTAGTCTACGGTTGTTGAGTGAGTCGACAAACCAGCTAGCTGTGTTGTAGTTATCCTTCATGGATAGTGATGGAGCAGCTTACCTCCATTCTATGACAGTCACCCCCCACTCCTTCATCAAGTCAAGGAGGCACTGCTTGGGGACATAGACTGCGAGGCCCGACATGCTCAGATATCCTCAAGATAGGCTCCTGATGGATTTTTTGAATGTGAGGAGCACGTCATCCTCTTTAGAGGATGCACTATGCTACCAGTGACGCTGCGGGGAGGAGGTGTTTAGGGAGTTCAATACATCCCCATTTTCAGTACATCTTGGTGTGGAGAAGATGTACCAGGACCTCTGGCATCAGTACTAGTGTCCAGGGATGAAGAAAGTTGTGGCAGAGTTTGTTTCTCTATGCCTCACTTGTCAGAAATTGAAGGTCGAGCATCAGGTACCAGTAAACTTAGCTCAGCCACTTGAGGTACCGGAGTGGAAGTGGTATAGTATCTCCATAGACTTCATGATAGGTATACCACGTACGTCCAGGGGCTATGACTCTATCTGGGTGATTGTTGACCGACTCACTAAGTCAGACCACATCCTATCCATCTGAAAGTGGGGATCAGTAGAGAGCTTGGGACGTCTCTATGTACAAGAGATTGTATGGATTCACGGGGTGCCATAGACGATCGTCTAGGATCTTGATTCTAGTTTTACATCCCACTTGTGGAAGGGATTGTAGGAGGCGTTCAGGACCCAATTATGCTTGAGCGCCTCCTTTCACCCTTAGACATATGGTCAGATAGAGTGGGCCATACAGAAAATTGAGGACATGTTTCATGCTTATGTCATTGATTTTGGTTGCAATCACTACTAGAAATTTAGACTATAGACACAATTTGAAACTATTTCTATAATCCCAAAAACCATGGCTATAGGTTATAGGCACAATTCAATGGATCGTGGCTGGTATTGGCGTGGATATAGGCCTTGGCCTAAAGCCACAGTTTTAAACCATGGCTAAAAGCCTATAGCCACGGTTTGAACTACGGATAAATCCTTTTAGTTACAGTTTCAAACCATGTCAGAAGCTCAAGCTACACATTGCATATAGCCACAGTTTGGAACCATGTTTATAGGTCTTTAGCCATGGATAAAATTGTAGCTATAGGAATTTAACCATGGTTTGAAACTGTGGCTATATACCTTCCCATTTCATAAAAAGAAACCACCCTATTCTCTGCCACCCACCCCCTTGAAGCAGCCCACCACTCCACTTCCTAGACACCCCCGCCCCACACACACAGACACACTCCCCTTGCAGCATCCCCCACCCCTTGCAGCATCCCACCACTCCCCTTCTTGGACACCCCCCCCCCCACTCCCCTTGCAGTATCCCCCCACCCCTTGCAGCAGCCCACCACTCCCCCTCCTGGAAATCCCCCCCCCACCCCCCTGTAGTATCCCCCCGCTCCCCTTCCTAGACAACACCCCCTTGCACACCCCCGAGACACCCCCAACTGGACCCCCCCCCCCCCCCCCGTTGGACACCCCCTACCCCCCCCCCCCCCCGGACCCCCCTAGACACCCCCTAGACCCCCCTAGACACCCCCCCATGGACACCCCCTTGGACACCCTCCACTGCCCCACCCCCTAGACACCCTCCCTTGGACACCCCCCCAGACCCCCCCCCCCTCCTGGACAACCCCCTCCCCCAGAATCCCTTTCTCGACATCCCCCTTCCACCCTCCCCATGCACACCTCCCCCCAGCCCCCTCCCCCCTACAAAACCCCTTTCACCCCTCCTGGACAGCCCCCACCCCTCCTGGACAGCACCCCTCCCTCCTGGACAACCCCCTTGTTGGACATCCCCCTAGACCCCCCCCCAAATCCCAAAATATCCCCCAAACTATAAGAGAATGAAAAGATGGAACCAAAACATTAAGGTAAAAAGAAGGTTGAAAATAGTATCATTCCTCTAAAAAGTAGTAATATTCATCCCTTTTGAAAGAAAATCCAGTGTGCACATGCATTAATTCATGATTTACAATCAAACATGCATAAAAACATGTAAAGAAACTCTTTTCAACAGGATAAGAGACAAATATAGTGAACATTTAACATTAAAATCACCATGAAAATAGTTTTTATATTACCACTCTACCCTCATTAATGAATATTTAACATATTTTCAACAAAAAAATCATGAAATATAAATTTCACAATAAACATCATCATAAATTAAAACTCAACACTCAAAATGTTTTACCATAAGCAAGAATATTTTCAATAACCATCATAAATATATTCAGGTCAATAACTTCAGCATGAAAAGTATTCAACGGTTCAAGAACAAACACTCAACAAGCATAACATCCTAAAATCAAGAATTTCAAAATAGTTCCAATAAGTGGAAGAACGAATGAATTGTTCTAAACAAGTAAAAACCAAATTAAGTACTCCCATGAAATGATATGATGCATTTTTTCTTCTATTTAATGAGGCAACCATCCTCTTATATTTTTCACTAAATCTAGATATTCTCGTTGAAGTACCTAAAAAGAAACAAAATCAAAATTTACATTTAATCATTTAAGTTCAATAAAAATAATACAAGGTCTATGGTGAGAAAGGATTGACCATAATGCTCCAATTCAAAGGTGTTTGTTGAAGTTCACTATGGTGAGAAAGGAGTGGCCATGAAAAATGATATTTTCATTGAATCATTCCAACTAATTTGAATTTTGAAATATTAGGTTTTATCCATAGTTACTTTTTTTTTAACTGCAATTAAGTAAATGTAAGGCCACTTATAGAAACATATAAAATGTAAGACAAAGCATGCTATGAAATAATATCATAAAATAATCATTAAATGGCTAAGTTAACTAAATTTCTTGACATAGAATGTTATGAAAAAATATCATAAAATAAATTGAAGACAATTAATGAATTATTTTTCATTAAACATATAAAATGTAAGAAAATATTTTTATGAAATTAAAATATATCACTAAAATTTCATCTAATGTATGAATATGCATACCTTTTCCTTCAACTATAAAATCCTTTATAAAATACTTTCATGCTAGAAGATAATATTCAGTGCAAACCATTGATGTTTCGCATGGTCTCTTAGAGCAAGAGATATTGCAGATCAATGATTTCAAGCATTCAGAAACTTCTGAAAGCAATGCTTGCAAGCATTCAGTAACTTATGAAAGAAACACATGGTTATAGAAGAATAAAAAATTTAAAGTGAACCAATTCTTTTAAGCTATTTCTCTTTAAAAGATAAACTAACTTTAAAGTAAAAGGAAAATCGTCGTGAATTTGTACTCAACATAAACTAAGCATTACAAAAAGACAACCATAAATCATGAAAAATACCAAACACCACTAAATAAAAATTTCTAAGTCCCCATGAAATTTATGATTCCTAATAAAATCACCCACAAACATAAAGAACATAAATATCTATATATGTGGTTACATTAGAATACTTATAAAAATAATAACATCAATAACTCACCTACCACATAATCAGAACCAATCAAACAAAAAAATGAAAGGCATAGATGTTTGAATGGTTAAGAAGAGAGTTAACCGATCCAACATTGATTTTTATGCAACATACAATGTCAAATCCTGCAAACAGTTCACTAACACCAATCAGAAAGTAGCTTGATTCAAAATCAAAACCAACCACGTGGGATGAGAAAATAGAAAATATAATTTCAAGTTGAGCACTGATTATGAGGGATGACGCATGAACCTTAGTTGTTGTGGAGAAAATGCAGGCTCAATGTCCAGATACTTTCACTTGAAGTCCCTGCATGCCTTTAATATGGTATTGAGCCTTCTTTGACTGCCATAGAAAACATAGAAACAGAAATATGAAATATAGGGGTGATTGAAACAAAACAAAGGGTAGGTCAACAAGATGAAACCTAGGATGGCGTAGCATCGAAGTGGTGGGTATGAACATGTGAGTATGAATAGAGAGTTGAAGAAACCAAACCTGGGTATTAATGAATGGTGTGGAATCGAAGTCATTGGTTCGAAATGGTGGCAAATAATGGTGAAAAGGTAAGCCAAAGATCAATTTCAACTACCCCCACCCCCTTGCAGTATCCCACCTGTAACACCCCAATATTTCATAGTACATTATCTCTTCAAAGAAATTTAATAACTTGCGTTACATGCAACACCGAGTTCAAGCACACCACTACTTACCAAATTAGTCATTCAAAAAGCGGTTATGAATAGTATTAACTGAATTTTTTATTTTATATACTCCATATAATTTTAGAATCCATATTATGTTTTTCTTATACATAATATAAGAACAAATTCCTTTTTTTACATAAAAGAAGTATTTTTTAAAAAATATAATTTTACCGCCTTTTAATGGAGAAACTTTTCTAACCAATATTTGAAAATCTTATATATTTAATTTAATTAAATTAAATTATTATTTAGAATTGAGACATAAAAATTTATTTTGGATAAATTTTTGGTACTTTTCTGATAACTTTCATATTATGATGAAGAGTGAAAAATACTAAATTTTAATTAAAAACAACTTTTTTAATCGAAATAATTTATAGTGTTAAATTATAAATTTGAGTGGTTTAAAAGTATAAATAGATTATATTTTTATCATTTAATATAATTTAGGTCATTATATGTAATTTCACATTTAAACTGGCCATAAACAAGTGTCAATATTTTGATAGTTATTATTTCTTAAAAACAGGCTTTTTGTTTTGACAATAGGAATTAATTTTAAATTAATTTATGCTAATTTTGTGTTTTGAATTTGGAAAAATGGATTCCATATTTTTAATAAGTAGTTCCAAATTGTGTAAATAGGAAACTTTTATTTTTATAAATTATGAATATTTAATTCAGTAAATATTTTATTTACCACGGTTAAAGGGTAAATCTGGTAATTAAGTGTAAACAAATATTATTATATTAATATTAAATTACCCTAACATGTATCATATTCCTACTGGTTGATACATTTTAGACCATATGAATCCTTGGGTCTATTTTGGGATCCCATGGATCCACTTGAGAGTGATAATGACACTTTATATTAATTAATTTAAAGTAAAGACAAAAATGACAAAAACAAATATCTTTTAGTAAAATAATTTTTACAAGAGGTTATATAAGTTATATTTACGACTATAAATATTAATTTGAAATCTAAAAATATTTATACATCATAGTATTTTTTTTATAATTTTTAGAGATCAAATAAACAAAATTATTTATGACACAATAATGATGCAATGTTTACCTCATTAAAGAATGATATAAATAAATGAGATTATAAAAATTAAAACAATATCCAAAACCAGTCCAATTATTATTTGATGATTTTATTTCCAACATGATTCATCATATCTTTGACATTAATGAGTTTCTGAACTTTAGAAATAGAAAATAATTATATAATAAAATAATATTTTCAAACATTCCTAAAGAGCCCCTCCTCACCATTATAAAAATCCCTCACCTCTAACCCATTTCTCACACCTCCCAAGCCCCTTTTATCATCCAACATATGCCCAATTAATCTCCATACATACCTATATTCCTCTTAGAAGCCTTACCCTAGGCATAATGCACTTCAAGGAAGGCTTTTGGTTCAAACCAAATGGAGTTACCTGATTTAAAGGTAACATCACCTCTTAAGTTCTTTTCTTTTATTTTACTTCTCCAACCCCCTAAACTCTATTTATTTCATTATTTTATAACAACACCAGTATCCTCAATATACTAGGTTGTTTTTATGAGAATTATTTTAACTACACTTACACACACCTCCATCTAATGGGTATAGAACACAATGTTTCTGTGGACGGTGAACTACTGCCTCACGAAACGATGATTTTTCAATCTTCTACTACCACCTCTTATGGTGGCCATTATGATGGAACTGTAATTATATATGATATTTATGATATTTATTTTATCTATAATCTTTTTTAATTCTATTTTATATCATACCTTTATTCTTTTAATGTTGTATATATACGATAATATCATTTGAGGAAGTGCGGACTACCACCCCCTCAAAGTAATATGACTCATTCATGCCATACATGGAATGTATAAATGATGGTGTTAATGAACTTATGTAATGTATATAAAATATTATATTATACTGGAATAATAATATACCTATGTATCATTTGTTTTTATTTCCTTTTAAAATAAAAAAAATGAAATGGAAGTAGCGTTGGTGTGTACGTATTGATTACCGTCTCCACAAACGTGATGAGATTTATTACACATCGTAACCATTAAAGAATAATTTTCATTTGAACATAAAAAATAATGTCTAAGAACTTAATATCATTCTGGATATGAATTGAATACATACTATCCATAACAAACATGGCTTACATAACAAAATATATCAAGGAAAATGAATTAGTTAACACCTAAAACAATGATACTACTAAAATATTATTAAAAAAGCAATATTAGAAGATCATATATGATATAATATTTATGTATGTGGTTCTTGTATAATTTAATAACAATTATTTAACTATTATACAGGAGGTTAACGTACCCTCAACCAAAGAAAATTACAAGGTAAGTGTTAAATTTCACAATCTCTTTATTATCCGAGGTTGTTTATGCGTGAGTATCTTCTGGAACTTCTTTATCATCCACATCCGTGTTTCTTAAAATTGTATTTCAAAAAAAAATTACTATTTCATATAGTGTGGTTTAAATTCATTTATACCCTTGTTTTACTTTTTATAAAATGTTTTGAAAGGAATCTTTCTGTAGTTTTGCTAATAAGATACTTTATGACCTTTTCGACGAATTAAAGTAAGAATTTTTTTTTAACTTATACGGAGGGTGCGACTATTTTTCACCATTATAAAACCTTCAAAGCTTACCTTACAAGCTTATAGGAATATTTTCAAAATAAATGTTTTCTTTTATAATTACATGAATTTTAAATGATTTCAAAATAGAAAGAGATATTTCTCTCAAATATTTTTGATTTCATCTATATCAAAATTATTCAATGGATTTAATACTTGTTTGAAGTTGAATTATTAGGATAAAAATATTCCATAATGTATTGAAGGTTTTTTGATGTGTTTGACTATGGATGTGTTATTTCTATACTATTCATGGTTTATGGTTAATGTATTAAAATTTTGTATGATAGTTTTAATATGAATGTTTATGTTATGTTTCAACCTTTTCATATGAGGAATGCATTGGACTTAGTAAGTGATGGGTGGAGCCCGCTATAGCTCCTCGATGCATTGATAGGTCTCATGAGACAAACTAGTGTCTCGGCAAAAGTCCTTTACAAAATATTTTTTTTAGTCTTGGCATGAGGTCGTGACTAAGTGGTTATGATGTCCGACATTATACATTCCATCATTTTGAAATTAGCTATTGATATTACATGTGATTATTCAACTAGTAGAATATCCATTTGATTAAGTAAATGGAATTATTTGATTTATATTTACCATATTATGCTGAATTTTAAGTTTAAAAGCTTTTATTTTAGTTTTATACATTTCCTTAAGTGTTTATTCTTATTTATGAAAGTTTCTGTTATATTGTTATCCTTACTGAGCATCTAAGCTCACCCCTTTCTATGTTTTATTTTTCCCAGGATGTGAAGAAGTATATTATGAATGACCTGTAGGGATAGTCTAAGGGATATAAATATGGTCAATGAAGACAATGTTGTTGTTGTTTTTCATTTTATAATGTAATGTAATGATCATGTATGTAATCTATTTTCCAAGACTGCTAAAATGATCAGTCCTTCAGGACTTGATTCCTTGTAATCATGCCAATGTATTAAAATAACGCACCGACTCTACATAACTGAGGTCGGGGTGTTACAGTTGGTATCATAGGAAGTTTAGAAATAACCTTGGAAACTAGATTTAGAAAAACTCTGATTAGAGGACATTACCATAAGATAGACTTTGAGGATTATTATAGAAGAACAACCTAGAATTTTTTTAATGTAGACATTTTGTGAATTTTTCAAGCAATAAATCCATGTTTGGATACGAGCAGGTAGAGGCGGATCTGGTACAGATGTACCTAGGAGTGAAAAATCTGACAAGGAGTTTTAGGTTTGACCCAGGGTGTCCTGGTACACGACAAAGGGCCTTTTTGCACTCTTGGCTATGACACTCCCGAAGGACATGCTTAGGATAATTCACATTTTCTTTACAATCCATTATGAAGGATTTTGGAGTAAATACTTCCTCAAATAATTTTTTTTTATGATTATATATTATTTTCATAATCTTTTCAATTTACATTAGGTATTTTACAAGTTTGGAATTATGCATTGTGATTCATAAACTAACCTAGTGTATGCCATTATTTAAAAATGGCGCCCAATAGATGGAATGAGAACTCCAGCAATACGCATGATCCAAAGAATAAGAAGGATCATATATTTCATGGTATTAAGACAACATTTAGAAAGGAAATATTCTCCCATGTATTATCATCATATGAAGAAATAATATCATGTGTTAATAAGATAAGTAAAGAAGTCTATGAGTCCTATAGCTTTGAATGGAAGCCAGAGAAGAAAATGATGGTAGAGAGAAAGATGGATAAAGGGAATAAGGGAAAGAAGGATTTTCCCATATGTGATAATTGTAGAAAGAATCACCTTGGTAAATGCTTGAAGGGGATGAGAGTTTGTTATAAGTGTGGAGAAAAAAGAAACCAAGTACGTGATTAAAATGTCAAGAAAAAGGTTTCAAATGTACAATGTTTCATCTGTAAGGAGTTGGAACACTACGCGAATCAATGTCCCAATCATCAGAGTATACTGCAAATGATGCTATTAGAAAATAATAAAGTTATGATATTACCATAGATGAAGAGTAATGACTTTTGTTCTAATATTGATATTAAATAATTATGTCATTTGAGTGTTTTATCAATGATGTATTGGTTATAAAAATTATGGAGTATATAAGGATTGTACTACAGTACTATTTCATTAAGGATTTGATATTGTGTGGTACCAAGAAAAGTGACTCAATAGAAAGTTAAACTTTTTAGAAAATACATGGTTGAAGGAAAGATTAAACTTTAATATGGTCTTGATAATGTGGTATTGATTTAGGAATAAGAGTTGATTGATTTGGATAAATTATATTGGATATTATTGACTACCTTGGAACTAATTAATGGTTTTTTTATTCCATTATTGTTGGTGATTACAACATTTTTGGATTTAAGGAGTATATCCAGTATTCTATGAATTACATAAGGAATATAGAAGTACATACCTATTCCAATATGGTTTTTTGGAAGTTCATTTTATTACCACATTTTAAGAGAAAACCCAATGAAGGTATTCATATGTATATTACATGACCTTACTTATAAATTTTGTACTGTGATTTTGGACAGAAGTATTGTGTATAATTCTAAAGGTTGGAATAGATTAAGTTTGATATTGGATTTTATTGTTAAGGTTAAATCATTTCTTGATATTATTTTCAGATTGTTATAAAAAGGACAACCTGGAGGTCAGGCGACAACCCGTCGTGTCCAGCAAGGCTGCGAGACTTGAATCCAAAACCAAAGGGTGCTAAGGGTACATCACCTACCACTGGCCTATGTGATGTCCAAGAATGTATAATTTAGTTTCTTTTAAATATTCTGACAAATGAATTATAAATTCATTATTTTTGGAACCCTATACGATTAGGATAAATAGAATATTTTTTAATTCTATTATCTTTTGGAGTGAAAGATGAGTTTGTGGTTGGAATTAGTTGAAGTATGAAACTATACTTGTCAAGTATATTTTCTTCCCTCTTATTATATGAATAAATTAATTCTTAAACTTTAGGGAAGGTATCTTAAAACCAAAAATGTGGTATCCTAATACCTTATGTTATGTTGAACTGATGATATTTTAAATCATCATAGATTGATGGCTTTGAGGCCCTCAATTTTACACTTGTTTGTGATTGATGACCTCAATCACTCCTTATAAATATTTACATTTTCCCCCAATTATGTGTTTCTAATTTCCACCAATGTTCTCCAAATTGATATCATAATTTGGTGGTGAATTTTTTATTTCTCTTTCCCTCTTATTAAGACTAAATTTCATTAACCCAATTTCCGATTGGGTTTTCCAGAAAGGTATTTTTCTATTTTTAAACTTTTATTTTTAAAGAAAATTTTCAGATTGTGATGATGAAATTTATTGAAAGAGGGGAGAATGTAACACCTAAAGATTTCATAGTACATTTTCTCTTCAAAGAATTTCAATAACTTGCGTAACACACAACACCGAGTTCGAGCGCACCACGCCTTACCAAATTAGTCGTTCAAAAGGCGGTTATGAATAGTATTAACTGAATTGTAAAATTTATATACTCAATATAGTTTTAGAATCCATATTATATGTTTCTTAGACATAATATAAGAACAAATTCATTTTTTCATAAAAAAGAATTATTTTTCAAAAAATGCAATTTTACCGCCTTTTAATGGAAAACTTTTTTAAAACCAATATTTGACACTTTTATATATTTAATTTAATGAAGTTAAATTATTATTTAGAATCAGGATATAAAAATTTAGTTTGGATAAATTTTTGGTACTTCTCTGATAACTTTCATATTCTGATGAATAGTGAAAATACTAAATTTTAATTAAAAACAACTTTTTTAATCAAAATAATTTATAGTGTTAAATTATAAATTTGAGTTGTTTTAAAGTATAATTAGATTATATTTTTATCATTTAATATAATCTAGGTCATTGGATGTAATTTTACATTTAAACTGGGCATAAACAAGTATCAGTCATTTAATAGTTATTATTTCTTAAAAACACGCTTTTTGTTTTGACAACGGGAATTGATTTTAAATTAATTTCTGCCACTTCTGTGTTTTGAATTTGGTAAAATGGATTCTGTATTGGTAATCATGAGGTCCAAATTTTGTAAATAGGTAACTTTTATTTTTATAAATTATGAATATTTACTTCAGTAAATATTTTATTTACCATGGTTAAAGGGTAAATCTGGTAAATAAGGGTAAAAAAATATTATTATAATAATATTAAATTACCCTAACATGTGTCCTATTCCTATTGGTTGATACTTTTCCAACCATGGGAATCCTTGGATATAATTTGGGACCCCATGGAGCCACTTGAGAGTGATTATGACACTTTATATTAATTAATTTAATGTAAAGACAAAAATGACATAAACATATATCTTTTAGTAAAATAATTTTTACAACTGGTCATATAAGTTATATTTTTGACTATAAATATTTATTTTAAATATACAAAAATTTCCTACATCATGGTATTTTTTTATAATTTTTATACAGAAAATAAATAAAATTATTTATGACATAATAATGATGTAGTGTTTACCTCATTAAAGAATGATTTAAATAAATGAGATTATAAAAATTATAACAATATCCAAAACCTATCCAATTTTTATTATATGATTTTATTTTGAACATGATTCATATTATCTTATACTTTAATGATTTTTGGACCTTTATAAATAGAAAATCATTATATAATAAAATAATATTTTCAAACATTCCTAAAGACCCCCTCCTCCCCCTTATAAAAAGCCATCAACTCTAACCCACTGTTCAAACCTCTAAAGCCCCTTGGTTTGTCTAAAATCTGCCCAATTAATCTCCCTACATCATTATATTCCTCTTATAAGCCTTACCTTAGGAAGAAGGCACTTCAAGGAAGCCTTTTGTTTCAAACCAAAGGGAGTTACCTGATTTAAAGGTAACATTTCCTCTTAAGTTCTTTTATTTTATTTTAATTGTCCAACCCCCTAAACTCTCTTTATTCCTTACTTTTATAAAAAAACCAGTATGATCAATATACTAGGTTGTTTCTATGATAATTATTTGAACTAAACTTACACACACCTCCATCTAATGGGTATAGAACATAATGTTTCTATGGACGGTGAACTACTGCCTCACAAAACGATGATTGTTTGATCTTCTACTACCACCTCTTATGATGGCCATTATGATGTCACTATAATTATATATGATATTTATGATATTTATTTTATCTATAATCTTCTTTAAATATCTGTTATAGCATACCTTTATTCTTTTCATGTTGTATATATACAATAATTTCATTTGTGGAAGTGAAGACTACTGCCCCCTAAAAGTGATATGACTCATTCATACCATACATAGAATGTATAAAGGAAGGTGTTAATGAACTTACGCAACATATATAAAATATTATATTATAATGTAATAATAATATACCTATGTATCATTTGGTTTTATTTCCTATTAAAATAAAAAAAATGAAATGGAAGTAGCGTTCGTTCGTATGTACGGATTACCATCTCCACAAACGCGATGAGATTCATTACCCATCATAACCATTCAAGATTAATTTTCATTTGATTATTAAAAATAATTTTTTAGAACTTAATATCATTCTTAATATGAATCTAATACATCCTATCCATAACAAACATGTCTTACGTAACAAAACATATAAATTAAAACGAATCAGTTAACACCCGAAATAATGATACTACTAAAATATTATTAACAAAACAATATTATAAGATCATATATGATATCATATTTATGTATATGGTTATTTTATAATTTAATAACAATGATTTAACTATTTTACAGGAGGTTGATGTACCCTCTACCAAATAAAAGTACAAGGTAAGGGTTAAATTTCACAATCTCTTTATTATCCGAGTTTGTTTATACATGTGTATCTTTTGGGACTTCGTTATCATCCACATCCATGTTTCTTAAAAATTTATTTCAAATTTTTTTTACTATTTCCTATATTATGGTTTAAAGTCATATATACCCTTGTTTTACTTTTTATAAAATGTTTTAAAAGTAATCTTTTCATCGTTTTTCAAACAAGGTACTCTATGACCTTTTCGACGAATTAAGGTAAGAAATTATTTGTTAAATTATACGAAGGGTGTGGATATTTTCCACCGTTGTAACACCTTAGAAGCTTACATTACAATATTATAAGAATATTTTCAAAATAAATGTTTTATTTTATAATTAAATTACTTTTAAATGATTTCAAAATAGAAATAGATATTTCTCTCGAATAGTTTGGATTTCATCTATGTCAACATCCTTTAACAGATTTTATACTTGTTTAAAGTTGATTTATTATGATACAAATCTTACATATTTTATTGAAGGTTTTGTGATATGTTTGAATGTGGATGTGTTATTTCTCTACCATTCATGTTTTATGGTTAATGTATTAACATTTCGTATGCTAGTTTTAATATGAATTTTTATGTTATGTTTCACTACAAAAAAACATGGTTTAGCGGCGGTTTTGTGGCGGCAGTTCACAAAACCACCGCTAAACCTTTTTCGGTGAAGGTTTCGCGGTGGTTTTTAATAAACCGCCGCAAAACCTGATTTATTTTACACAGCCGCCGACCCTTTCCCCCTTCCCCTTCACGATCCCTAACCCTTGCCACTCCTCACCCCCGTGCTGCCGGCGACTCCCCACCCCCCGCGCTGCCGGCGACTCCCCACCCCCTGCGCTGTCGGCGACTCCTCACCCCCGCGCTCTCCGGCGAAACCCGCACCCCCCAGCGCCCCCCTCGACCACCGGCGACCCCCTCGACCATCGGCGACCCTCGGGCCCCCCGCACCCCCCACGCCCTCCGGCGACCCCGACACCCCCCACGCCCCCCGCGGCCTTCGGCGACCCCCCGCACCTGATTTGGTATAGGGAGTGGTACAATTTTGTGCCTTTTCTTTATTAATGCATGGTTTCCATTCCATGTGATTTTAAAATGCATTATATTCATTTTTTTCATGAATTATTTAGTGTACTATTGAATCTAATATTGAGATTATATACATCAAATAGTTTTTTACAATTCATGCCTTGTGCGCAAAGATTAATTAGTTGGGTTGTGAATAATTGTTGATATATATATTTAATTACACATATATTTTTGAACATCACAATGATATATTTATGTGGTCATAAACTAATAGTGTTTCTTGTTAATGAATCATAGTTTGTTTTAGACTTTAAAATTAATTATTCTATATGTTATTTGAAATTTAGTTTCTTTGTAAATATATAGTCACTACATTATATTAATTGATGATAAATCATAGGTTATTAACTTTTCTTTTTCATGTTAATTGAGTACATGTTTTTAGTTGTGAATTAATGCTGTAATAAATGGCATTCTTATCATTGTTTTCCATACGATGTATTGTTGCATGCAGCCCTCCAGGACCTGTACATAGAAAACCAGTTTGGGTTAGAAAATTTCTCTTTAAAAGGTTGAATATTCAACATCCTTTATTTGAAAATGAACAAAAATGTGTCTAGAGATCATGAACACTTGGTCAATAATGTATTCAGTTGATGGAACACTATTTTTCTTTAATAACAATCTCAACATATTTATACTACATTATTTTGATAACAAGAAAACATTATTAATAATTAGTTACTGTATAGAGTTATGTTACGACTTTAATATACTCTCTCAAATAATTTATTCCTTTATTAACTGATATCAGTATGGATCAAACATCTTAATTTCTTATCATAATGCTCTGTTGGATTTTGATATGAAATTATTGTTGTCATTGAACTTTTTCCAGCATGACATTCTTTTGGCACTATGTCCTAAGTTGCAGTTTCTTGGATGGCGGTTCTTGCCCATCTCTTATTTTTCATCCAAGATCAAGTACTTGCATTATCTGTTATCTATTAATGTTATTTTAGTTGTGTTTTAGGCCAATGATGTCATCTATTTCATTTGGGCAATCTTTTTGGTTCCAACAGTTTGAGTTGTGGATGAATTGCAGATTTGTTTGTAGGTTCACTGATATTTTCATTTACTACTATTTAGGCCCATCTGGAGTGGTTTTTTTTTTGAATTTTAACTGTTATATTCTACTGGAATGAGAGTTCTTATTTGTATTTGGGGAATGAATGTCAAGCTTCAGACTGGTTGCAGGTTCCACGTTATTGATTTGTTGTCGTAGTGCTGCGAATGCTTTGTGTTTTGGTTTTATTTTTGTTATTTTGTTTCTTTTCATTTATTGCCTTTGGTTTATTGGTTCCAATGTAATCCCCATGGTGTTTCATGGACAGTCGTGCAAAGTTTTCTTGTCTATGTTTGTGTTGTTTTGTTTGATTTGAGTGTACTGCTTCTCTATTTATATAATATGACTTGAAGTACCGTTCTATCACTACCACAAAACTGGGCAAGGCCTCCGCCCTGCCTCCGCCCTGCCTCTGCGCTACCGCCGGTGCCTCCTCCTCCACCGCGGCCTCCTCCTCCTCCACCGCGGCCTCCTCCTCCTCCTCCGATGCCTACGCTGCCTCCTCCTTCGTCGTCGCGGCCGCCGCCTCCTCCTCTGCTCCTGCACCTCCCCCCCTCCACCGAACTTATCCTCCTCCTCCGCTGCCTTCGCTGCCTCCGCCCTACCTCCGCCCTGCCTCCGCCCTGCCTCCGCACTGCCACCGGTGCCTCCTCCTCTACCGTGGCCTCCTCCTCCTCTGTCGATGCCTCCTCCCCCTCCTTCGGTGCCTCCAGTGCCTCCACGTCTCCTCCTCCTCCGCGGTCACGCCGCGGTCACGCCGCGGTCACGCCGGTGCCTCTGCGGCCGCCGCCTCCTCCTTCGTTGTTGCGGCCGCCTCCACCTCCTCTGCTCCTGCTCCTCCTCCTCCTCCTCCTCCACCGGCCTCATCCTCCTCCTCCTCCGCTGCCTCCGCTGCCTCCGCCCTGCCTGCCTCCGCCCTGCCTCCGCTGCCTCCGCCCTGCCTCTGCTGCCGGCCGCCGCCTCCTCCTCCGCGGTCACACCGCGGTCACGCCGCGGTCACACCACGGTCACGTCGGTGCCTCTGCGGCCGCCGCCTCCTCCTCCGCCGCCGCGGCCGCCGCCTCCTCCTCTGCTCCTGCTCCTCCTCCTCCTCCTCCACCGGCCTCATCCTCCTCCTCCTCCGCTGCCTCCGCTGCCTCCGCTGCCTCCGCCCTGCCTCTGCGCTGCCGCCGGTGCCTCCTCCTCCTCCACTGATGCCTCCTCCTCCTCCGCTGGTGCCGCCGGTGCCTCCGCGACCGCCTCCTCCTCCGCGGTCACGCCGCGGTCACGCCGCGGTCACGCCGCGGTCACGCCGCGGTCACGTCGCGGTCACGCCGGTGCCTCTGCGGCCGCCGCTTCCTCCTCCGCCGCGGCGGCCGCCTCCTCCTCCTCTGCTTCTACTCCTCCTCCTCCTCCTCCACCGGCCTCATCCTCCTCCTCCGCTGCCTCCGCTGCCTCCGCTGCCTCCACCCTGCCTCCGCCCTACCTCTGCGCTGCCGTTGGTGCCTCCTCCTCCACCGCGGCCTCCTCCTCCTCCGCCGATGCCTCCTCCTCCTCCACTGGTGCCGCCGGTGCCTCCGCGGCCACCTCCTCCTCCGCGGTCACGCCGCGGTCACGCTGTTTTAAGCTAGATCTAGGTGATAAAAGCAATCATATAAATCTTAGAAGATTTTTTCGTACAGCTTGCTTTTTTATTATGGTTGTAGCAAGAAACCCACTAGCCGTTTTAAGGTAGGCTAGAACACCTTCGTACAGCTTGCTTTTTTATTATGGTTGTAGCAAGAAACCCAACTGAAAGAAATAATGGAAATGAGAGGTTTGTTTTAATCCAAACCCAATGAAGAACTAAACAAATAAAATAATACAAACACATGGAAGCCTTGAGCGCCAAAAGTGTGAGAGCAGCTGATGGAGAGGGAGCTCAAGCTTCAAGGATGGCAATGGATCACAAGAGGCCTTGGAGATTTGTCGTTAGAGCATCAAGACATCAAAATATAATTCTGGTGTGTTCCCGGAATCCATGGTTTCTTATTTATAGGAGAAATACCCATAAACACTTCAATATGGCCATTGGAGGTCTTCCGGAGCCGTTGGGGTCAAAAGTAAAAGTCTGGTCAAAGCCCAACGGCTAGTTTGACTGGGCACACCGGCTGGCCGGTGCTGAGCTCCCGGCTGGCCGGTGGTCCAGACAGAGCAGGCTTTCTGTCTGGGTTCCACCGGCTGGCCGGTGGTCATCCACCGGTTGGCCGGTGGCACCAGGCAGTGGGCAAGCCTACTGCCTGGGTCCTCTGGCTGGCCGGTGGGCAAGAACCGGTCGGCCGGTGCCCATACCGGCTGGCCGATGCGCTAGCACCGGCTGACCGGTGGCTCTGGCAGAAAGCAATGCTTCTGCCAGAGACCACCGGCCGGCCGGTGGACTCAGAGAGTCCACTATCAGCCTTCTTGGGCCAACTCCTGGGCAACCTTTTTCCTAGCATCAAAACACTTGAAAACAAGTTAGAACACGATGAGAGTGATTGTGATCATTAAAATCCAAGGTTACAACAGTGAACATAGTGGCCCTCTTTATAGTTGGTTGTGTATGAAACCATTGAGAAACATCATTCCTCTTGGAGGACATCTAAGGTCAAGCCTAAACAATCACATAATGTCTCAGGTTTAAAATGCATTATGATCAGTTTCGATCACACATCAATGGGGTGTTGTTTGAGGCAACATAAATGTGTGATCGATAGTGTTATGATAAGTGTGTAGCCCGATATTCTTATTGCTCCTCAATGAGGTATTGACGCTGTCTCCTATGGACCATACTTGTTCTGTTGGTCTGAAGTGGTAAATGTGATCAATGAATCATCTTTATTATATTATGCATACTTTATGATCAATGGTTCATCTTTATTATATTATGTTTCTGTAATCTTATACTATCGTATATTTTTGTGTAGGCACATTGTGATATACATGGATAAAAGTTGGATCACATTACCGAGGAACACACCTCAATATGTTAAGGGTTTGAATGAGTTTTTAGATTTTGCAATTTCTAATCGATCCGTTGAAGGGAGAATAAGATGTCCATGTCCAAAATGTAAATTTAGAACATGGTTGAAGAGGGATGAAGTTTATGAACATTTAATACTGAAGCAATTCCCTGATCAATATTTGTGTTGGATTTGGCATGGAGAATCAAACAATACAGAAAGATTGAGGACTGATGTTAATCCACAGAATGAGGTCCCAAGTTTGTCGCCAATGGAAAATGAAATGAAAAACCTCATAAATGATGCATTCGGCACTGCAAGACACCACTATGAGCATCAAAACATATCAGAACAACCAGAAGATGATGCTACAAATTGCAACATGACAAGTGATGTTTTTGAGACTGTAACACAAGCAGATCAAGATTTTAACATATCATTGGATCCTCCTATTGATTTTGTGGAGCCAAATGTAAGGGAAAACTTCAGTGAGAAAAATGTGTTTCATGATTTAGTTGATGATGGAAATCACGAGTTTTATAGTGGGTGTTTGAAATATTCAAAGCTTTCATTTCTGCTGAAGTTGTACCATATCAAATGTCTTTGTGGAATTACAAATAAGGCAATGTCTATGTTATTGGAATTGATTCTTGATGCATTTCCTGAAGCAAAAATCCCAGAATCATTTTATGAGATGAAAAAAGTTGTAAACAAGCTTGGTCTGAATTATACAAAAATACATGTGTGTCCCAATGATTGTATGCTTTACTGGGGAGAAGATTCAAGTAGACAGAATTGTAAGAAATGTTCTTCTTCTAGATGGAAGTCAAAGGGTAATGTTGGAAGTATGACTGAACATAATTTCATGGAGAAGAAGAAAAGGAACACACCTGCAAAAGTTTTGCGTTACTTTCCTTTGAAGCCTTGATTGCAAAGATTATTCATGTCATCAAAAACTGCCGAACACATGAAGTGGCATGTTGTAGATAATAACAATGATGGGTTAATGAGACATCCACGAGATTCCCAATCGTGGAAGACATTTGATGCATTATATCCATATTTCTCAGCTGATCCTAGGAATGTTCGATTGGGATTGGCTGCCGATGGATTCAACCCATTTGGGACTTTGAGTACGAGTTATAGCATTTGGCCAGTTGTTTTGATCCCTTATAATCTGCCTCCGTGGATGTGTATGCAACAAACATCTTTTACCATTTCGATGATTATTCCTGGAAAACAAATGCCTGGAAATGATATTGATGTATACCTACAGCCTTTGATTGAAGAATTGCAGGAGTTATGGACCAACGGTGTTGAGACATTTGATGTTTCTTCTAAAACAATGTTCAAAATGCATGTTGCTTTAATGTGGACCATTAGTGACTTCCCTGGGCTTGGGAATTTATCTGGTTGGAACACTTATACGGGTTTGGCTTGTCCCGTTTGTAACTTTGATTTCGAGCCCAAACGGCTACCTCACAGTAAAAAATGGTGCTTCTTGTGCCATCGAAGATTTCTTGATGCATCTCATAGATTTCGGCTGAACAAATCAAAATTTAATGGTTCCATTGATCGTAGACCACCTCCAAAGTTGTTAACCGGTTCTGAAATATTGACACAGCTTGAAAATGTTAAAACAGAATTTGGGAAGGTTCAGCAATTGAATGATAGCGAAAAACGAGTGTGAAGTGCATCGTCAAGTGAAATCAGAACGCAACAATGGAAGAAAAAAAGTATATTCTTCAAACTTCCGTATTGGGAATTTAATTCTTTGCGCCACAATCTTGATGTGATGCATATTGAGAAGAATGTATGTGATAATTTGATTTTCACATTACTTAATGAGCATGGAAAGTCGAAGGATCATCTCAATGCTCGCAAAGACTTACAAGTAATGAACATAAAACGTGATCTCTGGCCAGATGAGAATGAAAAGTATGCTCCGGCCATTTTTTCAATGAAAAATAGGGATAAAGATACGTTCCTTCAAATTTTAAAGAATGTTAAGGTATCTGATGGGTATTCGAGTAACATCTTGAGGTGTGTTGACTTGAAGAATCGTAAGTTATATGGATTGAAAAGTCATGATTCACATATTTTGTTACAACAGTTACTACCATTGGCATTGCGTACATTATTACCTGAAAAAGTTACTACTGTTGTACTCCAATTCTGCAATTTTTCAGGCAATTATGTGAGAAAGCTCTACATCCATTTCATCTTGACAACCTACAGGAGAGGTTTGTATTGACCCTTTGTGAAATGGAGATGATCTTTCCTCCATCGTTTTTTACTGTCATGATGCATTTAACTGTGCATTTGGTTGACGAAGCTAAATTAGGAGGCCCCGTTCATTATTGATGGATGTATCCAATTGAGAGGTATTTTATTTATATGTTTACAATTAAGTAAACAATTTTTGGCATTTCAATAAATGCATAATATTATTTTTTTTCACAGATATCTTGGGAATTTGAAAGCATACGTGAGAAATAAAGCTCAACCAGAAGGCTCTATTGCTGAAGGCTATTTGGCCGAGGAGTGTCTCACCTTTTGTTCCAGATATTTGGATGATATTGAGACAAGATTTAATCGAGTTGGACGTGTTGACGACACATAAACTCATTCTCAAATGCATCAGAAATCAAAAATATTTCCTGCTATTGGCCGATCAATTGGGAGGACCTCATACGCGACACTAATAGAATTGGAATTATTACAGGCACATAGATATGTGCTGCTGAATAGTGAAATTGCAGATCCATTTATTGAAGAGTTGAGGATACAAACAAAGAGACGAATGAGAGGCCGAACACGAAATGAAAAAGATATAACGAAAGCTGTGAATAAAGAGCTGGTAGAATGGTTTGCACGATGTGTAAGTTTATAAATATTGCAATAAATACGAATATTAGTTTGACACATACAATTTGCAAATATATTATTATTTTTTTCAGATCATGAATAATGATACTCGAGCAGACTTGTCAGAATATTTGAATTTTCTTGCTAGAGGTCCTATAAAACAAGTTAGAAAGTTCAGCGCTTATAATGTGAATGGTTTTAGATTTCGTACAGTCGATCGAGAAGTGGGTTTGAAAACACAGAATAGTGGTATATTTACATTTGCTGAAGTGGAATACTATGGAAAGCTGCATGATATTATTGAATTAAACTACCACGGGAATTTTTCTGTTGTTTTATTCAAATGCAAATGGGTCGATATTATCAGAGGTGTTAAAAGAGATTCCTTGCAATTTACTTCTGTAAACTTCTCTCGCTTGATGGATGTTGGTGATCGTGAACTACATGATCCATATATCTTAGCATCGCAGGAAAAAATGGTATATTATGTGAATGATGTTGTGGATGAAGGGTGGAGTGTAGTTACTCACGTAATACAAAGAGATTTGTATGATATGGGTGATGAAGTGGAAGATTTGACCTCTACAATTGAATTTCATCAACAACAGGAAGCAGAATTATTTGTCCATCATGATATTGAAAATATTAGTCTAGGAAGGATGAATGAAGTGGATGAAGAAATGGATCAGGAAACCGACATGATTGAAGGGGAAAATGATTGTATGTACAATTATTTATTTATTTAGAAACCACTTGTTTCATTTCTGTAGTCATTCATTATCATTGTTATATATATTTTGTTTGTTAGTACTGGGCATCTATTATCATTTTTAATTTTTTTTTCTGTATAAATTTTTTGAAATATATATTCTGAACTTAATTTTATTTGATTAAATGACAGGAATTCCAAGGAAGAAGCGGTACACCATTCCTTCTACTTCTGCGACAGATGACGATACGTCTGTCCCCACGACATCTGAGGCAGCAGTTGCCTACATCCCTGCATCATCTCCCCCTGCACCATCTCTGACACCATCAGTGGATGCCTCATTAGAGGATGAGTCATCGCCTCCCCCTACAGGAGCCTCAGCAGTGGGGCAGCGACACGCCCCTTCCAGTTCATCACGGACATTCTGGAGGGTCACAGTCAGAGGTACAAATTTTAATTAAATAAATTTATTGCATTTTGTTTGTAGTAATTGTTTGCTCATTGCAGATGAAAACAATGCAACCGTGGAAAAACACATAAAAAGTTCTGATGTTTGGAACATGCATGGCGAGAAGATAGTGGTGCCATTTGATTCTTATGGGGTCCTGACGGATGACGCCGCAGGTTTACTTGGTCAGAATATAGGTCAACTGGAAGCGGAGCCCATTTCCCTGCCTATTTCATATGATGATTGGAGGCATATGCCTCCAAACTGGAAAAATGAAGTTTATGATTCTCAGATAAATGTAATTTTATTACTTTATGGTTTAATTGAATGTCATGTTACTAATATATTCAAAATGAATTTCTGTATACAGATGTTCTTCCACTTTACCGTTGCTGATGTGATAGCACGGAAGTGGACATTGAAAAATCTTGGAAAAAATGGAAAGATTTCAAATGGAGGTTGTGGTGTGATGTCAACGATACTTCTTTGACCTTGCAGCAGATGTATGAAAAGCTACCCAGTGGGGTACCGAAAGAACAGTGGAAGGTTTTTTTCGATAGACATCGTGATGAGAAGCGGATGGTATTGAAATATATATTATTATATTATCCTCATTTTACATTTATACATGTACATGAAGAGGAGATAGACATTGAATACAATACTGTTAAATTGAATTTTATTTATTTCAGGATCTCTCAAGACAGAATGCTTCAAACCGGGCAAAGTAGGTCATCCCGCACACTGCGGGTTCAAAAAGCTTTTCAAGAAGCCGAATGTCATTGGTAATCTTTTAATTAGTTTAAATATTTATAAGATAATATTATATATTTAACATATTTAATTGTTGATTTATCTTTGTTTAATGCAGTCACAGAGTTTAGGGCATGACGCATCCCGAACAGAACTGTGGCTGGATGTTCATAAAAAAACATATGGAAGTTTTGTTAATGAACCTGCCAGAGAAGTTGGGGTATGAAGTCAATTATTTATTATAATAACTTATTATCAGTTTTTACTGTTTTAATATATATTGATATTTTATTTATAGGTAAAAATTAAAGAAATATGGGATGCCAATCCTGGGCAATCCTACTCAGTCTCCCAGGATGACCCGGTTGGTAAAGTCCTTGGGAAGGAGCATCCTGGTAGAGTGCACGGGATGGGTTTGGGACCTGTACCATCTGAGGTCTTTTGCATGTCATCGGGGATTTCAGCTACATCTACTCCTGCTTATAGTCATTTCATACCTGAAGATGCTCAGAGGGAGATGTCTTCTCTACGAAACACAGTTCACCAGCAGGGGGATCAGATATCTGGTTTGCAGAAAAAGTTTCTTGAAATACGTCAGAATATGAGCAGATATGCCCCCGGTGGTAGTGCATCGGGTAGTGGTGAGCAGGTAAATCACAAAAAAATAAAAATCATTTAGTTTGCAAACTTTTATTGGTTTTAAGTTTTATTATAAATATGCAACAATATTAAATTTTCAATATAATGTTCTTACAGGTGGCAGCAGGTGGTGGAGATGAAGTTGGAGAGGGTGACGATGCAGCATCAGATGATGAGTAGTAGTATTATTGATGTGTTGAACAAGTATGATAACGTTTGGTTTGTATATGTAACATTTATGGCACATAGTTGATGATCTTATTTTATCCCAAACTTATCGTCGAACTCAAAGGTGATGTTTAAAGGGTAATGATTATAGTGGGATGGATCTAGGTTCCACCCTTGTTCATGCTGGGGAACAATGTATTAAATGGTTAGGTGATGGAATGACTAAGAAATTTCATTGAAAGTCAGGTATGGGCTTATGTGAATGTGCTTGTGGTAAACACGGGATTTCATAGAGGAAGGAATTGTGGTTCAGGTTGTGATATGTGAGTCATCTAAGCTGAGTATCTTGGGAATGGTTAGCTGAAAGTGGATTGAATTATTATACTTCTTCTTAGATGTATATAGGTGAAAGTATCCATTTAAATCATGTCACTAGGCTAATGTGGGTGTCATGAAAGGGTCGAAAATGTCTTCTGAGAAAGATTGCATGACTAGTTTCAGTTAGGCTGATTGGCATTTGACTGTTTCTTTATAGTAAGGTCCCTATTATGGCCTCAGAAGTATTTAGGATTTCCCAATTAGAGGAAAAATTCCAATATTATCATTGGAAATCTTTGGATATTCTTTATAGGAAATTACAATGGTGGAGAATACTATGGTTCATAATTTTCTGTTAATGTTAAAACCTATGGTGGGGAGCACGATCGGTTGGATGCTTAAAGGGATGACGATGTGATCATTTATCTATATTCTGGTTTGATTTATTTTTCAGGGCAGTGGTGTAGTACAACCAAAATTATTTTTTTTTCTAGTTCATCATTTAGCGGCGGTTTTAACCGCCGCTAATGCCATATTTGGTAGCATTTAGCGGCGGTTAAAACCGCCGCTAAATGCCTTGCTGGGCAGCATTTAGTGGCGGTTAAAACTGCCGCTAGATATATTACGTTTATATTTAGCGGCGGTTTTTACCGCCGCAAAATAGGCGCATCAAACGGCATAATTTTGCGGCGGTTAAAACCGCCGCGCATAAAAAGGTGTGGAATACCCATAAAACCGCCACTAAATGGAGAGAAACCGCCAGGAAATGAGGCATCTACGACACATATTTTAAACCGCCGTGAAATAGAAAAAACCGCCGCTAAAAGATTGTCGACGCCAAGTTTAGCGGCGGTTTTTTTTAAACCGCCGCCAACCCATTTAGCGGTGGTTTAAACCGCCGCTAAATGGGAAAAACCGCCGCTAAGGGCTACTTTTGTTGTAGTGTTTCAACCTTTTCATATGAGGAATGCATTGGACTTAGTAAGTGATGGGTGGAGCCCGGTATATCTCCTCGATGCATCGGTAGGTCTCATGAGACAAAATAGTGTCTTGGTACAAGGCCTTGACAAAATATTATTTGTAGTCTTGGCACAAGGCCTTGACTATGTGGTTATGATGTCCGACATTATGAATTCCATCATTATAAAATTAGCTATTGATATTACATGTGATTATTCGACTAGTAGAATATCCATGTGATTAAGTAAATGGAATTATTTGATTTATATTTGACATATTATGATGAAGTTTAAGTTTAAAAGGCTTTTGTTTTAGTTTTATACATTTCCTTAAGTTTTTATGCTTATTTATAAAAATTTCTGCTATATTGTTATCCTTACTGAGCATCTAAGCTCACCCATTTCTATGTTTTATTTTTTCCAAGATGTGAATAGGTATATTATGACTGACCCGCAAGGATAGTCTAAGGGATATGAATGTGTTTAATGAAGACAATGTTGTTGTTATTTTTTTCATTTTATAATGTAATGTAACATTCATGTATGTAATCTATTTTCCAAGACTATTAAACTGATCAGTCCTTTGGGACTTGATTCCTTGTAATCATTCCAATGTATTAAAATAATGCACCGAATCTAGGTAACTGGGGTCAGAGCATTACAGTTGGTATCATAGGAAGTTTAGAAATAACTTTTAAAACTAGATTTATAAAAACTCTGATTATAGAAAATTTCCCTAAGATAGACTTTGAGGATTAGTATAGAAGAACATCCTAGAATTTTGTTAATGTACAGATTTTGTGAAAACTCTAACAAGGAGTTTCAGGCTTGACCCGGGGTATCATGGTACATGACAATGGGCCTTGTTGCAATTTTGGTTATGACACTCCTGGGGGATATTCTTCGGATAATTCACATTTTATTTACAAGCCATTATAAAGGATTTAGGATTAAATACTTCCTCAAAGAAAACATTTTTTATGATTATAGATTATATTCATAATATTTTCAATTTATGTTATGTATTTTAAAAGTTTGGGATTTTTAATTGCGATTCATAAACTAACCTAGTTTATTCTATTATTTAGAAATAGTTCCCAGTAGATGGAATGAGAACTCCAGCAATACGCATGATTCAAAGTGTAATAAGGATCATATCTTTCATGGTATTAATCCAACATTTAGAAAGGAAATAGTCTCCCATGTATTATCATCATATGAAAAAATAGTATCATTTGTTAATAATATAAGTAAATAATTATCTAAGTCCAATGGATTTTAAGGGAATCCAGAGAAGAAAAGGATGGTAGAGAGAAATATGGATAAATGGAATAAGGGAAAGAAGGATTTTCCCATTTGTGATAACTACAGAAAGAATCACCTTGGTAAATTCTTGAAGGTAATGGGAGTTTGTTATAAGTGTGGAGAAAAAGGACACCAATTACATGATTTCAAGGGTAAGAAAAAGGTTTCAAATGTACAATACTTCATCTACAAGGATTTGGGACACTATACGAATCAATGTCCCAATCATCAGAGTATACCGCAAATGATGTTGTTGGATAATAATCAAGTTATGATATTACCACAGACGAAGAGTAGTAACTAGTGTTCTTATGTTGATATTAAAGAATTATGTCATTTTAGTGTTGTGTCAATGATGTACTGGTTATAATAATTATGGAGTATATAATGATTTTACTGCAATACTATTTCATTAAGGATTTTAGATTGTGTGGCACCAAGAAAAGTGACTCAATAGCAAGTTAAACTTTTTGGAAAATACATGGTTGAAGGAAAGATAAAACTTTAATGTGGTCCAGATATTATGGTATTGATTTTGGAATAAGAGATGATTGATTTGGGTAAATTATATTGGATATTATTGACTATATTGGAACTAATTAATGGTTTTTTTATTCCATCGTTGTTGGTGATTACAACATTTTTGGATTTAAGAAGTATATCTAGTGTTCTAGGATTTACAGAAGGAATAAGGAAGTACATACCTATTCAAGTATGGTTTTCTAGAAATTCATTTTATTACCATATTTTAAGAGAATACATGATGAAGGTATTCAAATGTATATTATGTGGCCTTCCTTATAAATTTTGGACTGTGAGTTCGGACAAAAGTATTGTGGATAAGTCTAAAGGTTGGAATAGATTAAGTTTGATATTGGATACTATTGTTAAGATTAAAGCATTTATTGAGATTATTTTTTGATTGTCATAAAAAGGACAACCTAGAGGTCGGGCTACAACCCGTCGCGTTCAGAAAGGTCATGGGAATTGAACCCGTAACCGAAGGGCAACAAGGGTACATCACCCACCACTAGCCTATGTGATGTCCTAGTTTGTATAATGTAGTTTTTTTTAAATAGTTTGACAAATGACTTATAAATTCATTATTTTTGGAACTTTATACGATTAGGATAAATAGAATATTTTTGAATACTATTTTCTTTTTGAGTGAAAGATGATTTTGTGGTAGGAATTAGTTGAAGGATGATACTCTACTTGTCAAGCATATATTTTTTCCTCTTATTCTATGAATAAATTAATTATTAAGCTTTAGGGAAGGGTTCTTAAAATAAAAAATGTGTTATCCTAATACCTTATATTTTTTTGAACTGATGATATTTTAAATCATCGTAGATTGATGGCTTTGAGGCCCTCAATTTTACACTTGTTTGTGATTGATGACCTCAATCACTCCTGATAAATATTTATGTTTTTTCTCCAATTATGTATCTCTAATTTTCACCAATTTTCTTCTAATCGAGATCATAATTTGGTGGTGACTTTTTCATTTCTCTTTCCCTCTTATTAAGACTAAGTTTTATTAACCCAATTTCCGATGTGGGTTTTCCACAAAGGTATTTTTCTATTTTTAACCTTTTATTTTCAAAGAAAATTTTCAAATTGTGAGGACCCAATTTATTGAAGTAGGGGAGAATGTAACGTCCCAATATTTCATAGTATGTTATCTCTTCAAAGAAATTCAATAACTTGCATTACACGCAACACCGAGTTCGAGCGCACCACAACTTACCAAATTAGCCATCCAAAAAACGGTTATGCATAGTATTAACTGAATTTTTAATTTTATATACTCCATATAATTTTAGAATCCATATTATGTGTTTCTTAGACATAATATAAAAACAAATTCATTTTTTCAGATAAAAGATTTATTTTTCAAAAAAAACAATTTTACCACCTTTTAATGGAGAACCTTTTTTAAAACAAATATTTGAAACTTTAATATATTAAATTTAATGAAATTAAATTATTATTTATAATTGGGACATAAAAATTTAGTTTGGATAAATTTTTGTTACTTTTCTGATAACTTTCATATTTTGATGAATAGTGAAAATACTAAATTTTAATTATAAACAACTATTTTAATCGAAATAATTTATAGTGTTAAATTAAAAATTTTAGTGGTTTTAAAGTATCATTAGATTATATTTTTATCATTTAATATAATTTAGGTCATTGGATGTAATTTCACATTTAAACTGGACATAAACAAGTGTCAATCTTTTGATAGTTATTATTTCTTAAAAACACGCATTTTGTTTTGACAACGGGAATTAATTTTAAATTAATTTCAGCCAATTATGTGTTTTGAATTTGTAAAAATGGATTTCATATTTGGAATCAGGAGGTCTATATTGTTTAAATCAGTAACCTTTAGTTTTAGACATTATGAATATTTACTTCAGTAAATATTTTATTTATTATGGTTAAAGGGTAAATCTGGAAAATAAGGGTAAACAAATATTATTATAATAGTATTAAATTACCCTAAAATGTGTCATATTCTTATTTTTTGATAAATTTCTGACCATGGTCATCCTTGGGTATATTTTGGGACCCCATGGAGCCACTTAAGAGTGATAATGACACTTTATATTAATTAATTTAAAGTAAAGACGAAAATGACATAAACATATATCTTTTAGTAAAATAATTTTTACAAGGAGTTATATAAGTTATATTTTTGACTATAAATATTAATTTGAAATATAAAAATATTTCCTAAATCATGTTATATTTTTTTATAATTTTTAGACATCAAATAAATAAAATTATTTATGACATAATAATGATGTAGTGTTTACCTCGTCAAAGAATGATTTAAATAAATGAGATTATAAAAATTAAAACAATATCAAAAACCTATTCAATTCTTATTGTATGATTTTATTTCAAAAATTAGTCATCTTATATTTGACTTTAACGAGTTTTGGACCTTTAGAAACTGAAAATAATTATATAATAAAAAAATATTTTCAAACATTCCTAAAGAGCCCCTCCTCCCCCTTATAAAAAGCCCTCACCTCTAACCCATTTCTCACACCTCTCAATCCCCTTTTCTCTTCCAAACTCTTCCCAATTAAGGTCCCTATATCCCTATATTCCTCTTATAATTCTTACCCTAGGCATAAGGCACTTCAAGGAAGCCTTTTGGTTCAAACCAAAGGGAGTTACCTGATTTAAAGGTAACATATCCTCTTAAGTTCTTTTATTTTATTTTACTTCTCCACCCCCCTAAACTCTCTTTATTACTTTATTTTATAACAAAACCAGTATCATAAATATATTAGGTTGTTTTTATGATAAGTATATGAACTAAATTTACACACACCTTCATCTAATGGGTATATAACATAATGTTTCTGTGGACGGCGAACTACTACCTCATGAAATGATGATTGTTCAATCTTCTACTACCACCTCTTATAGTGGACATTATGATGGTAATTTAATTATATATGATATTTATGGTATTTATTTTATCTATAATATTCTTTAATTATCTTTTATATAATACCTTTATTCTTTTCATGTTGTATATATATGATAATTACATTTGAAGAAATGCGGACTACCGCCCCCTCAAAGTGATATGACTTGTTCATACCATACATGGAATGTATAAATAATGGTGTTAATGAACATAAGTAATGTATATAAAATATTATATTATACTATAATAATATTATACATATGTATCATTTGTTTTTCTTTCCTTTTAAAATAAAAAAATGAAATGGAAGTAGTGTCCGTGCGTATGTACGGATTACCGTCTCCACAAACGCGATGAGATTCATTACCCATCATAACCATTGAAAAATAATTTTCATTTTATTATTAAAAATAATTTTTAAGAAATTAATATCATTCTATATATTAATCTAATACATCCTATCCATAACAAATATGGATTACGTAACAAAACATATAAAGGAAAACGAATCAGTTAACACCCGAAACAATGATACTACTACAATATTATTAACATATCAATATTAGAAGATCATATATTATTTAATATTTATGTATGTGGTTATTTTATAATTTAATAACAATTATTTAACTATTATACAGGATGTTAACTTACCCTCGACCAAATAAAAGTACAAGGTAAGGGTTAAATTTCGCAATCTCTTTATTATTTGAGGTTGTTTGTACGTGAGTATCTTCTGGGACTTCTTTATCATCCACATTCGTGTTTCTTAAAAATTTGTTTCAAAACATTTTTTATATTTCCTATAATATTGGTTAAAGTCATTTATACTATTTTTTTACTTTTTATAAAATGTTTTTAAAGGAATCTTTCTGTCGTTTTGCTAATAAGGTACTTTATGACCTTTTCGACGAATTTGGGTAAGAATGTTTTTTAACTTATACGGAGGGTGTGGATATTTTTCACCGTTATAAAACCTTCAAATATTACCTTACAAGCTTATAAGAATATTTTCAAAATAAATATTTTCTTTTATAATTACATGACTTTTAAATGATTTCAAAATAGAAAGAGATATTTCTCTCAAATTGTTTTGATTTCATCTATATCAACATTCTTCAATGGATTTAATACTTGTTTGCAGTTGATTTACTAGGATACAAATCTCCCATACTATATTGAATGTTTTGTGATATTTTTGACTGTGGATGTGTTATTTCTATACCATTCATGGTTTATGGTTAATGTATTAACATTTTGTATGCTAGTTTTAATACGAATGTTTATGTTATGTTTCAACCTTTTCATATAAGTAATGAATTAGACTTAGTAAGTGATGGGTGGAGCCCGCTATAGATCCTCGATGCATCAGTAGGTTTCATGAGACAAACTAGTGTCTTGGCATAAGGTCTTGACAAAATCTTATTTGTAGTCTTGGCATGAAGCCTTGACTATGTGGTTATGATGTCCAGCATTATTCATTCCATCATTATGAAATTAGTTATTGATATTACATGTGATTATTCAACTAATAGAACATCCATGTGATAAGTTAAATGGAATTATTTGATTTATATTTTCCATATTATGCATAAGTTTAAGTTTAAAAGGATTTTTTTTAGTTTTATACATTTCCTTAAGTGTTTATGAATATTTATAAAAGTTTCTGCTATATTATTATCCTTATTGAGCATCTTAGCACACCCCTTTCTATGTTTTATTTTTCCTAGGATGTGAACAAGTATATTATGAATGGACTGTAAGGATAGTCTAAGGGATATGATCGTGGTCAATGAAGACAATGGTGTTGTTGTTTTTTTCATTTTATAATGTAATGTAACGTTCATGTATGTAATCTATTTTCCAATACTGCTAAAATGATCGGTCCTTTGGGAATTAATTTCTTGTAATCATTCCTATGTATTAAAATAATGCACTGACTCTAGGTAACAAGTGTCGGGGTGTTAGAGTTGGTATCAGAAGAAGTTTAGTAATAACCTTGGAAAGTAGATTTAAAAAACTCTTATTGGAGAACATTACCCTAAGATAAACTTCGAGTATTAGTATATAATAACATCAAAGAATTTTGGTAATGTAGAGATTTTGTGAATTTTCCAAGAAATACATCCCTTTATGGATACGAGCAGGTAGAGGCGGCTCTGGAACAGATATAACTAAGAGTGAAAACTCCGACAAGGAGTTTCGGGCTTGACCCAATTTATCCTAGTACACGACAAAGGGCCTTGATGCACTCTTTGTTACGACGCTCCCGGGGGATATGCTTAGGATAATTCACATTTCCCTTACAAGCTATTATGAAGGATTTAGGAGTAAATACTTCCTCAAAGAAAACATTTTTTATTATATATTATATTCATAATATTTTCAATTTACGTTATGTATTTTAAAATTTTGGAATTATGCATTTCGATTCATAAACTAACCTAGTGTATGCCATTATTTAGAAATGGCACCCAGTAGATGGAATGAGAACTCCAGCAATATGCATGATCCAAAGAGTAAGAAGGATCATATCTTTCATGGTATTAATCCAACATTTAGAAAGGAAATAATCTCCCCCGTATTATCATCATATGAAGAAATAGTATCATGTGTTAATAATATAAGTAAATAATTCTTTGAGTCTTATGGCTTTGAAGGGAAGTTAGAGAAGAAAAGGATGGTAGAGAGAAATATGGATAAAGGTAATAAGGGAAAGAAAGATTTTTCCATATGTGATAACTGTGGAGAGAATCACCTTGGTAAATGATTGAAGGGAATGGGAGTTTGTTATAAGTGTGGAGAAAAATGACATCAAGTACATGATTAAAAGGGTAAGAAAAAGGTTTCAAATGTACAATTATTTATCTCCAAGAATTTGGGACACTACTCGAATGAATGTCCCAATCATCAGAGTATACCGCAAATGATGTTTTTGGATAATAATAACGTTATGATATTACCACAGATAAAGAGTAATGACTAGTGTTCTTATGGTGATATTAAATAATTATGTCATTTGAGTGTTGTATCAACTATGTACTGGTTATAATAATTATGGAGTATATAAGGATTGTACTACTGTACTATTTCATTAAGGATTTGAGATTATGTGGTACTAAGAAAAGTGACTCAATAGCAAGTTAAACTTTTTGTAAAATACATGGTTGAAGGAAAGATAAAACATTAATATGGTCCTGATACTCTGGTATTGATTTTGGAATAATATATGATTGATTTGGATAAATTATATTGGATATTATTGACTACCTTGGAACTAATTAACAGTTTTTATTATTCCATCATTGTTGTTGATTAAAACATTTTTTGATTTAAGGAGTATATCTAGTATTCTATGATTTACAAAAGGAATAAAGAAGTACATACCTATTCAAATATGGTTTTCTGGCAATTCGTTTTATTACCACATTTCAAGAGAATATACAATTAAGGTATTTACATGTATATTATGTGACCTTCCTTATAAATTTTGGACTGTGAGTTCAGACAAAAGTATGGTGGATAAGTATAAAGGTTGGAATATATTAAGTTTGATATTGGATACTATTGTTAAGGTTAAAGAATTTATAGAGATTATGTTTGTATTTTCATAAAAAGGACAACCCAGAGGTCGGGTGACAACACGTCGCGTCCGGCAAGGTCTTGAGACTTGAACCCAACCGAAGAGCAACAAGGATACATCACCTACCCCTGGCCTACGTGATGTTCTAGTTTGCATAATGTAGTTTTTTTAAATTTTCTGAAAAATGAATTATAAATTCATTATTTTTGGAACCCTATACGATTAGGATAAATAGAATATTTTTTAATTCTATTATCTTTTGGAGTTAAAGATGAATTTGTGGTAGGAATTAGTTGAAGGATAAAACACAACTTGTCAAGTATATTTTTTCCTCTTATTATATGAATAAATTAATTCTTAAACTTTAAGTAAGGGATCTTAAAACCAAAAATATGTTATCCTAATACCTTATGTTCTGTTGAACCGATGATATTTTAAATCGTCATAGATTGATGGATTTGAGTCCTTCAATTTTTCACTTGTTTGTGATTGATGACCTCAATCAATCTTTATAAATATTTATGTTTTTCCTCAAATTATTTGTCTCTAATTTTGACCAATGTTCTCCTAATCGAGATCATAATTTGGTGGTGACTTTTTCATTTCTCTTTCCCTCTTATTAAGACTAAATTTCATTAACCCAATTTCCGATGTGGGTTTTTCACAAAGTTATTTTTCTATTTTTAAATTTTTATTTTCAAAGAAAAATTCAAAATTCCGAGGATGCAATTTATTGATTGAGGGGAGAATGTAACACCCCAAGATTTCATTGTATATTATCTTTTCAAAGAAATTCAATAACTTGTGTTACACGCAACACCGAGTTCATGCGCATCACGACTTACCAAATTAGCCATTCAAAAAGTGGTTATGAATAGTATTAACTGAATTTTAAATTTTATATACTCTATATAACTTTATAATCCATATTATGTATTTCTTAGACATAATATAATAACAAATTCATTTTTTCAGATAAAAGAAGTATTTTTCAAAAAATACAATTTTACCGCCTTTTAATGGAAAAACTTTTTTAAAACCAATATTTGAAACTTTTATATATTCAATTTAATGAAATTAAATTATTCTTTATAATCGGGACATAAAAATTTAGTTTGGATAAATTTTTGGTACTTTTCTGATAACTTTCATATTTTGATGAATAGTGAAAAATACTAAATTTTAATTAAAAACATATTTTTAATAGAAATAATTTATTGGGTTAAATTATAAATTTGAGTGGTTTTAAAGTATCATTAGAATATATTTTTATCATTTAATAAAACTTAGGTCATTGGATGTAATTTCACATTTAAACTGGACATAAACAAGTGTCAATTTTTTGATAGTTATTATTTATTAAAAACACGCTTTTTGTTTTGACAATGGGAATTTATTTTAAATTAATTTCTGCCACTTCTGTGTTTTGAATTTGGTAAAATGGATTATGTATTGGGAATCAGGAGGTCCAAATTGTTTAAATAGGTAACTTTTATTTTTATAAATTATGAATATTTACTTCAGTAAATATTTTATTTACCATGGTTAAAGGGTAAATATGGTAAATAAGGGTAAACAAATATTATTATAATAATATTAAATTACCCTAACATGTGTCCTATTATTATTTTTTGATACATGTCCCACCATGGTCATCCTTGGGTCGATTTCAGGACCCCATGGAGCCACTTGAGAGTGATAATGACACTTTATATTTATTAATTTAAAGTAAAGACAAAAATGACATAAACATATATCTTTTAGTAAGATAATTTTTACAAGGGGTTATATAAGTTATATTTTCGACTATAAATATTCATTTTAAAGATAAAAATATTTCTTAAATCATGGTATTTTTTTATAATTTTTATACATCAATTAAATAAAATTATTTATGACACGATAATGATGCGGTGTTTACCTCATTAAAGAATGATTTAAATAAATGAGATTATAACAATTATAACAATATCCAAATCCTGTCCAATTCTTATTGGATAATTTTATTTCTAACATGAGTCATCTTATATTCCACTATAATTAGTTTTTTACCTTTAGAAACTGAAAATAATTATATAATAAAATAATATTTTCAAACATTCCTAAAGAGCCCCTCCTCCCCCTTATAAAAATCCTTCACCTCTAACCCATTTTTCACACCTCTAAAGCCCCTTGGATCATCCAAACTCTGCCCAATTAATCTCCCTATATCCTTATATTCCTCTTAAAATCCTTACCCTAGGCAGAAGGCACTTCAAGTAATCCTTTTGGTTCAAACCAAATGGAGTTACACGATTTAAAGGTAACATCTCCTCTTAAGTTCTTTTCTTTTATTTTACTTCTACAGCCCCCTAAACTCTCTTTATTCCTTTATTTTATAATAAAAACATTATAATAAATATACTAGGTTATTTTTATGAGAATTATTTTAACTACACTTACATGCACCTCCATCTAATGGGTATAGAATATAATGTTTTTGTGGATAGAGAACTACTGCCTCACGAAATGATGATTGTTAAATCTTATACTACCACCTCTTATGGTGGCCATTATGATGTAATTGTAATTATATATGATATTTATGATATTTATTTTATCTATAATATTCTTTAATTCTCTTTTATATCATACCTTTATTCTTTTCATGTTATATATATACGATAATTTCATTTGAGGAAGTGCGGACTACCACCCCTTCAAATTGATATGACTCGTTCACACCATACATGGAATGTATAAAGGATCGTGTTAATGAACTTACATAATGTATATAAAATATTATATTATAATAGAATAATAATATACCTATGTATTATTTGGTTTTATTTCCTTTTAAAATAAAAAAATGAAATGGAAGTAGCGTTCGTGCGTACGTACGAATTACCGTCTCCATGAACGCAATGGGATTCATTACCCATCATAATCATTCAAGAATAATTTTCATTTGATTATTAAAAATAATGTTTCAAAACTTAATATCATTCTAGATATGAATCTAATACATCCTATCCATAACAAACATGGATTATGTAATAAAACATATAAAGGAAAACGAATTAGTTAACACCCGAAACAATGAGACAACTAAAATATAATTAACAAAGCAATATTAGAAGATCATATATGATATCATATTTATGTATGTGTTTATTTTATAAATTAATAACAATTATTTTACTATTATATAGGAGGTTAACATACCCTCAACCAAAGAAAAGTACAAGGTAATGGTTAAATTTCACAATCTCTTTATTATCCGAGGTTGTTTATACGTGTGTATCTTCTAAGACTTCTTTATCATCCACATATGTGTTTCTTAAAAAAAATTTAAAATCATTCTTACTATTTCATATAATATGGTTTAAATTCATTTATACCCTTGTTTTACTTTTTATAAAATATTTTTAAAGGAATCTTTCTGTCGTTTTGCAAACAACGTACTTTATGACCTTTTCGACGAATTAAGGTAAGAATGTTTTTTTAACTTATACAGAGGGTGCGGCTATTTTCCGTTGTTATAACACCTTTGAAGCTTAGCATACAATATTATAAGAATATTTTCAAAATAAATGTTTTCTTTTATAATTACATAACTTTTAAATGATTTCAAAATATAAAGATATATTTCTCTCAAATAGTTTTGATTTCTTCTATGTCAACATCCTTTAATGGATTTTATACTTGTTTGAAGTTGATTTATTATGATACAAATCTTCCATATTGTATTTAAGGTTTTTTGAAATGTTTGACTGTGGATGTGTTATTTCTATACCATTCATGGTTTATGGTTAATGTATTAACATTTCGTATGCTAGTTTCAATGTGAATGTTTATGTTATGTTTCAAACTTTTCATATGAGGAATGCATTGGACTTAGTAAGTGACAGGTGGAGCCTGCTATTTCTCTTCGATGCATTGGTAGGTATCATGAGACAAACTAGTGTCTTGGAACAAGGCCTTGAAAAAATCTTATTTTTAGTCTTGGAACAAGGACTTAACTATGTGGTTATGATGTTAGGCATTATGCATTCCATGATTATGAAATTAGATGTTGATATTACATGTGATTATTCGACTAGTATAATATTCATGTGATTAAGTAAATGGAATTATTTGATGTATATTTTCCATATTATGCTGAAGTTTAAGTTTAAAAGGATTTTTTTAGTTTTATGCATTACCTTAAGTGTTTATGCTTATTTATGAAAGTTTATGCTATATTGTTATCCTTATTGAGTATCTAAGCTCACCGCTTTCTATGTTTTATTTTTCCCGAGATGTGAAGAAGTATATTGTGAATGACCTGTAAGGATAGTCTAAGGGATATTAGTGTGGTCAATGGAGACAATGGTGTTGTTGTTTTTTTAATTTTATAATGTAATGTAACGTTCATGTATGTAATTTATTTTCCAATACTGCTAAACTGATCGGTCCTTCGGGACTTGATTCCTTGTAATCATACCAATATATTAAAATAATGCACTGAATCTGGGTAACTAGGGTCGAAGAGTTACACCACCACTCCCCTTTCTGGACACCCCCCCCACACACACACACACACACTCCCCTTGCAGTAGCCCCCCACCACCCTTGCAGTAGCCCCTCACCCCCCTTGCAGCAGCCCACCACTCCCCTTCCTGGACAGCCCCTACCCCCTGCACACACCCCTACACACCCACACACCCCTACACATACACACCCCTTTCCCCCTTCACACCCCCCTGTACACCCCCTGCCCTTACCCCCTACACACCTCCACACTAATCCCTGCCCTACCCCCTACCCCCTCCCATGAACACCCCCCTCCCTTACCACACCCCTTGTTCCCTGCCCCCTCCCCTGCACACCCCCCTGCCCCCTCACCTACACTCTCTCATACCCCCTTGTTATTTCCACCACCACACCACCCTACCCCCTACACACACCCCTAAACACCCACACCACCCTACACATCCACACTCCCTTCCCCCTTACACCCCCTGACCCTACCCCCTATACACCCCCACACTACCCCCTACCCCCTCCCCTACACACCCCCTCCCCCTGCCACACCCCCTGCCCCCTTCCCCCTCCACTGCACACCCCCTAACCCCTGCCACCAGCACACCACCCTTCCCCATGCCCCCTGCATACCCCTCTACACACCCACACCACCCTACACACCCCTGACCCCTTCACACCCCTTCCTCTACCCCCTACACACCCCCAACCTCATCATATCCTTCAAAAACACCAACATCATTATCTCCTCCTCTCATACCACTATCATCATCAACATCCTCATTGGCATATGCACCTAAATCAATGGAAGGAGCAGAATAATCCTCATAAACTGAAAGAAAATAAATGAGAACACATTTAATTAATGAAAACATAAAAAGTTTATCACTAAAATCAACAAATCAATCCAGATTTATTTTACTCATAGAAAATCATAAAAAATGTGAAAATATAGAAATGAAAAGGATTTTAATGGAATTTGAGGGAATAAAACAATGAATTACATATATAAATTTATGAAATTTCTAGCATTGAATTCATTAAACCATTTTAAAAATACCGACCAGAAGGCTAAAAATTTATTAAAATTTATAATTTTTTTAAATAAAACCATTTGGAAGATAACCCAAGTATTTTGTGTATTTAACTTTTCAAAACACACTTAAAATATTTTTCACTGGGTAAAGTCCATAGCCACAACTTAATAAACATGAAAAACATATAGGAGGCTAATTTCATGCATCACAACCATTATCCATGATTTATTTATCATGAAACATCATGAAGAACACCCAATAAAGAACCCAAGTAAACTGTGAACACCAAATAATATACCCAATAAAGAATTAAAACAAATCAACCTACCTTTTTCACACTTAAAGGCACAACCCAAACACCTAAATTTTTTTAGGGATGAGGTAGAACCTATGAACTAATTTTTTCCTAGTTTAGCATAACCAATACACTACATTTTAATGGAGGCACATCCATGTGTGATTTGAGTGATTACAACTCGATAAAACATTACACCACAAAGGAAATTCATCATAATGAATATAGAATAATTAAACCAATAAAATTTGTTGATAATTATTAATAGTTTAGAATAACTAGATTTGGACCTTCACACATTAGATATAGAACAATTTACCTTGGGCATTCCTACAAGAGAAATGAGTAGATAAGAAGCATTAAAACCCATTGGTAAAATGCATTTAACATTGCTTATCTAAATAACCGTCATTAATTTTCTTTGATGTCAATTATAAAATAATTATCATCTAAATGCCAATGTGAAATCCTATTTTTGTATTTGCGTTGGTACTTACAAAGAATACTCCTCTAAATATCCAATATCTAAGAGGGTATAGCTTTCAATCCACCCAAGACTAGTCAATTCCCAAAACATCCATTATTAAAAAGGCACTTGAAGTATAAGGCATAAAGTTTCATGCACATTAAGGTGTTAATGTAGGGTATAAGAATTTATATACTCAATAGGGAACCAATGACATACCTCAAATCACAAGTGAATAACCAAGTGTAAGTATGAACATGTATACTAATTAGCATGTCTAAATAAAAAAACATTTTTAATAAAATAATTAAAATAATATTAAAATAATTGTAAATAGGTAGTTGAAAGAAAAATAAAATTTATATCAAGTAACTCTCTATTCTAGAAAAATTCATATTGGAACTTACCTAGGTTTATCTTCTTCAGTGGGGATTGTTATCAATGTCAATCTAGAGATATAGAAATCTTGTAAGAAATCTTGTCTAGGTTAGGGGTAGGGAAATCTTAAAGACCATCCCACCCAGGTGCACTTCTGGAGTCAGGTCCTAAGCCCATCCCATGGAATGGGGAAGGATTATACAAAGTGGAGGGGTCATCCCATCCCATGGAATAATTAAAGGGGTATACTCATTTATAACTCAAAAACATATCCCATGTAATTTACATGTACATAAATAGATAGAAAACATGCTTAATAATATATAATAAAAAGGAAAAATATAAACATACCCTTTATAGAATGATCATAATCATATACAAGGGTCTTCTATGAATATGGTTGATATAAAAAGGTAACAATTGGATAAGTAAGTTTCTTTACACTTATACATGTATGCATTTTTCATATCTATATATAAGCACACCTATCCCCAATATATATATTCATACTACCATGAGTGAAAATATATAAATGGGGAGCTTATATATGTATATGCCTACCTATGCATATGCATGTAAGCCTTCATCAACGGCGACTTGAATCCACCTCAATGAAATCCAAAACACACTAAAAAAATATAAGGAACCCAAAAATTAAAAAATCCCTAATTAAAATTGGGCCAAAGAATAAAAACGGAATAAAACTTACCCAAATATAATGTTTAACTCATTGTCTTCGATGGTGGTGGATAGAACATGCCTCATCATAAGAAACCACCTATAAGAAAATAGTGGGAAAAGAAATGAGATATAACGACTTCTTATGTATATGTGATCAGTGTGTTAACTGTACATGATAAATTATACATGAATCCATAACCAACAATTAACAAATAATATTCAGATTGATATGTACATCCCAATACTAAATAACATGATCATTAATAAAGCTCTTTATTTTTCAAACATCACTCATTCAGCTCAAATCACAATGATTTAAGTTATGATGAATAACCCAAGCATCGAATCAACATCATCTATATTATTCTTAAAACTCATGATGTTTTTTTATTTTTTATCAAGAAGATCTTACACCCCCTTCCCCAGCACCCCCTTGCACCCCCCCCCCCCCGCCCCTTTCCCCTGCCCCCTGCACACACCCCTACCCCTGCCCCCTGCACACCCCCAACCCCCCCTCCCCTTGCACACCCCCCTTGAACCCCTCCCCATATCCTTGCCCACTGTCCATTTCTGTCTACTCAAGAACCTATAAAACACCAAAATTATTTCTTAAACATGATCCAAGGCTATTTAAAATATATAAAGATTCATAACATATCATTTATGTGTCACAATCCTCCCCCTCTTTCGACATATTGTCTTTAAGAGGTATCCCCTTAGGCATCCTCGAACAACATGGGCCTTTTCATGAACACCAAAATTGAGTTAAGAAAACTTAATGAATATATAGTAATAAGGGGTCAAGTGAATTGGTAATTGGATAAATTTAATAAAAAGATAGAAAAGAGCGAACCTTAAGTTTAAGAGGTCAAGATCCAAATAAGGCGGTGAGATATTTATGGTAAAGCGTTTAAATTGGTTTTGACTGGCATACCCTAATCCCCCCTCTCAGGTTATATCTAATGTTAAGATCGTAATAGGACCTAACACAGTTGATCACTCAAGTCTTGATAACCATAAAAACAACAAGGTCTAGGCAATCACTTTCCAATATGTCCAGTCGGATTCAAACTACTCTTTCATCTAAAGTAAACCTCAATCATCGTGAAATAGAGGACAGTGATTCAAGAAACCCAAAAATAGGGAATGGTTCAACTTTACCACTCTATTCAATGTACGGGCATAGTTTATAACTATAATAGCTACACCCAATGATGAAAAGAATCATCCTCATGGTCATCCAAAGAGACACACTCTATACTTTCTACTAAGAACTTTATGGGAGAATTAATTTAAATATCACAAGACATGGTTCTAAACCATATATGATTTATACCTCCAAAAACAACAAAATCATTTAAAACTATGGGATTAACTAAAATCACTTAAATAAGATCAAACTGTAAAAATATCTTTCTTAAAAATCCCTACATTTTAAAAATAAGTATGACAAATCATTTCAAAAATAAAATAACATTGAAAAGAATCACACTTCCTTAAAAAATACAAAATCCATTTCATAGGGTAAAATTATAACTTCCCAAGTATATAATTTTAAAAAATATTAACACCAGATTTGATAATCATGAAATTATTTAAAATAAAATCTCACTCAAACTTCATAAATTTCTCCTTTATTTTCAAAACAAATCATGAATTTCATCATATGACCAAAAAAAATCCTAAAATATCATTTTTTTTAAATCATTTCCCAAATTATATAATTTATTAAAACACTTTGAAAGCATCATGTGAAAGTCAAGAAAAATCAAAAAACCCATTTTTTTAATTCAAATCATCCATGAGTCCCATTTTCAAATTAATCACTGAAAATGTTTCAAATTAAAACACTTCATGAAATGTATTTTCATTTTAAATCATTTCCCAATTTTTTTTAAACATTAATACTATTGAAAACATTATACATGATATTCAAAATACTATAAAAATAAGCCCCCAAAACCAGTTTTGGAATCAAAAAAATTCAATAAATGTACTTTTGTACCAAAAAAAATGAAGCACCAAACATAAAAAACCATAATGTGGCACAACATACAAGCAATCGATTGATCGATCATAAAAAAATCTTACTATGAGGTAAGCCCCATGTTAACCTCTCACATATAAGAGTTCCCTATCATCAAGGGGAACTCAAGGGAACCTAAAAATTCTACTAAGTCAAACATATCAAAGGAAACACATCTTAAGTTATCAATCTATAATTCCATAATGTTTTACATTATTTACATGGTTATAGATGGCCATGTAGTAAAACAAATCACCCAAAGGACCTCTCACAACCCTAAAATTATTATTTCACTCTTTAAACATGAAGAAATGCAATATGGTTTCATCTCAAGACATTTTCACATGATTTTCAAGACTCTCACATCATAAAGCACATACAACTCATATAAATTGAAGAAGAAACTTAGGGACCACCTACCACATAGTTATATGAGCCTCTCTATACGATATTGATTTATGGACTGATCTAAATCAACATTATTCCTCAAAATATATAAAATCCCTCATGTTATGGATTTAGAATGAAATGACAATAAATGGTGAGAGAGGTCGCGATGGGCACCATCAGAGTTGGAGGGTCATGCATAGAGCATATCTGGGAAGAGGGCGTTGTCGGGGTTGGAGGGTCTTGTTCAAAGGGTATCCAAGAAGAGGGTTCCATCTTGTAAATAGGGCACCGTCGGGTCACAGAGGGTATCTGGGAAGAGGGCGTCGTCGTGGGAAGAGGGCACCATCGGGGTTAGAGGGTCGCAAGAAGAGGGTATCGAGGGAGGTTAGAGGAGGATGGAGCCACCATGAAAGAGATGTAGAGGGGGAAGAGGGTCAAGGATCAAGGTAGAATGGAAGAGGATGGAATAGAGGGTTGCGAATTGGGGTAGAATGGAGGAGGAGCCCAACAGATTTTGGAAAAAAAAGGGGACTCCAAATTTTAGCCACGGTTTTTTAATTAAAATGTGGCTATAAGAAGGCTATAGCCATAGACCTATAAAACTGTAGATATAGGTCTATGGCTATAGCTTAAATTTCTAGCAGTGAATTGGGAGGACCACCTGCCACTATTGGAGTTTGCATACAATAATAGTTATCACTCCACCATCGGCATGGATCCATTTGAGGCCCTGTACGGGCGACCTTGCAGATCACCTCTATGCTGGACAGTCCTAGGGGAGTCAACACTTATGGGTCCAAAGTTGGTACAGGATACCAAAGAGAAGTTGTAGATCATCCAGGAGTGGATGAAGACCACACAGAGCCGGCATAAGTCTTATGTCGATAGGAGACGGAGACCCTTGGAGTTTGAGGAGGGAGACCATGTCTTCCATCAGGTCTCACCCTGATGAGGATTAAGGAGGTTTGTTCATGGTGGAAAGTTATCTATGAGGTTCATCGGACCTTTCCAGATCCTCAGTAGAGTGGGAAAGGCGGCGTACCATCTAGCTCTTCCCCTACAGATGCACCGGGTGCATAATGTTTTCCATGTGTCACAGCTGAGGAGGTACGTGCATGATCCTTCACACATTATCGATTGGGGAAAGCTGGAATTCGATGATGGGGCTACATTTGCAGTGTTCCCAGTGGAGATAGAGGATTGAAAAGATCGGGTCCTTCGTGGGTGTTCGATTCCTCTGGTGCGAGTTCATTGGCAGCACAAGAATCTCCAAGAGAGCACATGGGAGTGGGAGGCTCAGATACGTGCTCAGTACCCCCATTTTTTCCCCTAGTTTTGTTGTAGCTTTTGGGGATGAAAATCCCTAAGTTGGGGAGAATGTAAAGACCCAAAAATTACATATAATTTTTTTTAATTATTTGGGATTATTATGAGACCGTTAAATCTGACAGCACGTGATTCCAAGGCCTACAGTGCCCGGAATAATCTGTCTAAAGAGTGTTAATCTTAAAATAGAACACGTGAGTAGTATTTCTGAAAAAGTGGAATAACTCTTAAACAAGTGAATGGATTAGAAATACAAGGGAATTGTTGTATTTAGGATTGTGTGTTTACCCTAGGTGCGACTTAAGTTTAGTCAGCACATGCCTCCAGTGAGAAAAACCAAAAATGGCATAATCGTAAATAAAATTATTTTATTTTTCAAATGATTATAACTCACAAATGGTGACTTGGATTAAAAATATGAGACCACCGGTGAACTTGTGAGGGTATTCTTTCCTTAGGTAGATCATAACTTTGGTTGGCACGGGCCAATAGTAGAAGTTAGTTTTTGGCTGCAAATAAAATAATTAAGTAACAATTATTTTATTGTTAAATTCTATAAATCCTAAATGGTAACTCGGATTGGAAATACGAGAGTACCATTGAGCTCATGAGGGATTTTTTCCCTTAGGCAGATTCTAACCTCGACCAGCATGGGTCGAGGGTGACTGTTAATAATTTTTTAACTTTTTTTAAGGAACGTTCATAAAACGTGCGGGCGGCGAATTCTAACTTTTGAACTAGTCTTAGAATTGAAATCTAAGGGCACCGTTGAATCTTTAGTGCTGAGATTCACTTAATGGAGGCTTAACATTGACCGTAGTAGGTTGGGTAAAAAAGTTAATTTTACGAGCTTTTGAAGAATAATAAAATAACATAAAAATGTTTTTTAATTTTTCCTACCAATTGTTGAGTGGCGTGGTGAGACCGCTGAGTTATCAAGATAGTTAATGGCTTTACTCTTGGTCTATATAACCACACCCTTGAAAGTTAAGAGGTTTATTCATTAATGAACCTCATTAATCTCTCGTTGCATTAATCACCATTTTCCCTCTATTTAAATGAGGCTCGGTCTTGGGTTTGAGACACGAAAGTGAGGAACCCCTGACGAAGTACTGTGGCATCCTCCACTAAAGAAGAACAAAATTTTGGATGGTAACATCGGAGAATCAAACCAGAAGCGATGAATGCTGGAGGCTTCATCAATCATGGATTATTCTTCCACAACCGCGATTTCACCTCTGATTCTGAGGTAGGGGTTTTTGTTTGAATTCAAGTGAATTAGTTTCTTTCCCTCATTCTTGAAAAGCATGACGAACGCGGATCAACCAAGACAAGTTGACCCATGATTCAATTGAAACTGTGGGTGGTTGTTGTGGGAAAATATTGAACAGGGTTGTCAAATTATCTTTTGATTATTGATTATCACACCACTGTTATGATGATAATGCAGAGGGTGCGGGCCAAATGAACAAGGCCTAGACCCTCCGCCGCTTCGATCATTGTTTAGTTCTTCATGAACAACTGAAAAATAGAGTGTAAAGATGAACTCGGGATCCATGTAGTGTTGGAAGCATCTCGGGAGTCTCATATATGCTTTCAGAAGGGAAAACAGACCACCGGAGGTCACCCGGTGGCTCACGGAAGCCCCATCGGTGCGGCACCAGCAACCGGTGCTGGCGGGTGATGGCGGAGACCGGCGCTTGTCGGCCGTAGAGGAAAGTTGGCACCCATAGGCATCACAGTGGAGAATGGGGGTGGTCGGCCCTCATCCTTCCATGGGAGCAGATGGGCGGTGCACCGTTACGTGTCGCGGAAGGAGATTGAGACATCGAGTTGCGGTGGAGGGGACCCGTGCCCCGCGGGTCCCGCTAACAGGGGTCGGTGCCACGTGGGGATACCATTACATCCAAATAGACCTTTGGTCCATTCGGGATGGGATACGCATGACCCCTATGTGGGTCACACCCAGCTGGCGAGCCGAGCCCGCCACAGCCCAGCCCAGCCAAGGCGGGTCGGGCTGGTCCGCGGCCCAGCGGGTCGAGCTCGTCGCAGCCGAGCCCACTTAGGCCAGCCCATCCAGTTTGGGCAAGGCTGGGTTGGACCCGGTTTGGGCCCAGATTGAGTTGGATCAACACGAACCAGGTCAGGTCGGCCCAGACCGTGTCGGGCTGAACCCAGACCCTCTTTAGCTCGGATACGCTTAAAAGGTCGTATCTCACAAACTAGACGTCTGTTTGATGAACCGTCTACGGTGTTGGAATCTTTGGAATGAGGCGGTCCTTTTAGGATACTCCACCAGAGTTTTGGAGAAATTTGTATTATGGTTTGGTTGGATCAAACTTGAATCCAACCGGGCCCTCGGCACTAAAATTCCTGTAACTCACAGACCGGACGTCTGATTGATGTGTTGTCTACCGCGTTGGAACCCTTATGACATAGCGGTCCTTTGGGATACTCCTTTGTGGAAATTTGTGGCATTTGAGACACAACTGGTATCTTGAGGAGCAGACTCTATGGAACTCAAGCACACCAAGTGCAGGAATTGAATGGTTGGTTGTGATGTCAAGAATGAATAACAATCATGTGTGGATCAGCACCGAATGATCCTGTGTGGATCAGTACTGAGCGATCCTGTGTGGATCAGCACCGAGTGATCCTGTGTGGATCAGCACCTAGTAATCCTGTATGGATCAGCACCAAGAGATCCTATGTGGATCAGAACCTAGCGATCCTGTGTGGATCAGCACCTAGTAGTCTTGTGTGGATCAGAACCAAGCAATCCTGTGTGGATCAGCACCGAGCGATCCAGTATGTATTAGCACCTAACGATCTTGTGTGGATCAGCAATGAATGATCCTATGTGGATCAGTAGAAGATCCCCTTGACAAAATAATATGATCTAGATTTACGACTAATCATCTATACTTCTGTACTTAAGTTATACCTACTTTGAGCTAAGTCTTTTGTTTTATGCTTTGTGATTGAGATCATGCTTTTTGGTTTTCCTTTGTGGAATTCCGAGATACCTTTGAGGGTCTCGGGGTCCCTATTGAGTATTTTTATACTCACCCATGCACAAGCTTCTCCCATACCTTATTGTGTCTTATGCAGATGATGAGAAGCTCAGCTGAGACTATAAGAGCCTGAACCAGGTGGTACACAGAGGTGACTGGCTGACATGGAGAGCTGAGGAGACAATTTGTACCTACCCTTCAGGTAGGATCCTTAGTGGATGATCTCATGAGTTGTTTTCTATTTTCTTTTGTATTGTATATTTCAGTTGGACTTGTATTCCGGCCCATTTACTTTCAATACACACTTTTACTACTGTAGTTTTACTTCATGATTGCATCTTGTTGTGTTCTTGGACTGTATGTTTGTACAAGTTTAAAGTAAATTCCTTCCTATTTTAGGGATATGCCTTTCCGTTGTTAGTCGCCAACCCCTGGACTATGGAAGGCGGGCTTGGGGTAGTCACGGCATAGGCCCTGGGGGACGGGTCATGACATAATAATATATAATTATATGGGATATATTTATTTTATTATATTGGAATGGTTAGGATAGAATTTAAATAGATAGAATAATAAGTAAAATGAAAACGCTTGGTTAAGATGGTTGTTGGGTCGGAGGTGATGGCAAGAGGGGGGGTGAATTGCCTTTTTAAAATTAATTAACAATTTAAAACAAATTTAAATGCAGCGGAAAGTAAAATGGCAAGACACAATTGATAACGGAGTTCGGCTTTAAACTCAAGCCTACGTCTCCGCTCCCAACTCAATCGTTGGGAGATTTATACGACCGCTTGCTTTTTAATGGTTATAGCAAGAAACCCACTAGTCGTTTTAAGGTAGGCTATATCACCTTCTTACAGCTTGCTTTTTTATTATGGTTGTAGCAAGAAACCCAAATTGAAAGAAGGAAGAAAAAGGGTGGTTTGTTTTAATACAAACCCAATTAAGAACTAAACAATTGAAGTAAATAATTTAGAACAAACTAGAGGAAGCCTTGAGCGCCAAGAGGTGAGTGTAGTTGATGTAGAGGCAGCCCAAGCTTCAAGGATGGCAATTGGATCTCAAGTAGCCTTTGAGAATTGTCGTAGGAGCCTCAAATGATCAAAATAGCTTTGGTATACTCCGGTATATGATTGGTGAGGTTCCCGGCATCCATGGACGTCTATTTATAGGAGAAATACTCCCAAATACTTCAAAATAGCCGTTGAAGGGCTTTCGGAGCCGTTGGGGATCAAGTGGGCCAGCCTGGTCAAAGCCTAACGGCTAGTTTGACTGAGCACACCGGCTGGTCGGTGCTAATCCACCGGCTGGCCGGTGCACCAGACAGAAGCAAGGGATTTCTGTCTGGCTCCACCGACTGACCGGTGTTGAGCCACCGGCTGGCCGGTGGTCTGGACAGAAGCATGCTATTCTGTCTGGGTTCCACCGGCTGGCCGGTGGTCAGGCACCTGCTGGCCGGTGGTCTGGACAGAAGGTATGCCATTCTATCTGGACCCACCGGTGGGCTGGTGGCCAGACACCGGCTGACCGGTGGAACCTGGCAGAGGGAAAGGCCTTCTGCCTGGTCCACCGGCTGGCCGATGGGCTGGATCCGGCTGGCCGGTGCCCTTACCGGCTGGCCGGTGGTCTCACACCGGCTGGCCGGTGGACTTAAACAGTCCATTTTGAATTCTTCTTGGGCCAGCTTCTAGGCACCCTATTTCCTATCATCAAAAACACTTGAAAACAAGTTAGAATACAATTAGAGTGATTGTGATCATTAAAATCCAAGAGAGAGGGGTGCAACAATCTCCCCCTATTTTGATGATCACAATCACAAAAGAGAAAGCTTTTTAAAAAAAAGGTATGAAAGCTTTAAAAAAGGGTATGTCAATTGAAAACTTAAATAAACAATTTGAACTTGGAAAACTTAGAGGCGTGCCAAATATAATGTTCTTGAAAGCATTGAAATACTGAGAAAGGGTCATTTTTTGAAATTGCAACCAAATGCCATTTTTTAAAGAAATCAATTGAAAACAATAACTTAACCATTTAAAACAGATTTTGATGACATCAATAACTTAAAATGGAACCTGTAAAAAGAGAATTTTAAAAAATAACTATGTAATAGAGAGGTTTTCTATGTAATAGAGAGGTTTTCTCCCCCTTTGGGATTATCAAAATAGGAGGAAAATTATGAGAGAGAATAAGAAAAACAATCAAAGAGGTAAACAATGATAAAAAGGAATGGATAGACAAGACAACTTGAAATTTAAATAAGATGAAATGGTACAAGGAGAATCCAAAATACAAATACAAAAACAAATCAAAAACAACTAAGGCTCTATTCACTCCTAGAGGGTCGAGGGAGACGACGACGCCTGAAGGTCGGAGGAGCTGGAGGAGCCTGGACCGCCTCGAAGAGACGATCGAGAGAATCGATCCGAGAGTGGAGCTGATCAAACTGAGAGCTGAAGTAAGAAAACTGCAAGTCCAGCCGGGTCTCAATCTGATCCTGGAAGCGTAGGAACTGATCAGCCATCACCGGCAAGCCACCAGCATCAGCAGGAGGGGGCACAGCCTCAGCAGGCTCAGGTGCATCATCACCCTCTCCAGCCTCCTCATCAGCAGCAGCATCAGCCTCACCTTCGCTGTCACCACTTCCTTCCTCTTCATCATCATCACTATCCTCACTGTCTGAAAGAGGATAGACAGCGGCAATAGCAGGAGGCATGGCATGGGCAGGAGGATGGGAATGAGTCTGAGGAGAGTAGGCCTTGAGAAGACCGTCCTTGTCGACAATCCATTCCTGACGCCAAGGGTGCCAACGGATGTTCATTCGTTGCACCATCATAAAATTCACTATGCTATCCTTCGTTGGCTGCTCGAAGGAAGTAGCATGAAGAGGCACATCAAGAAAGGAAAAGATTTTAGTCAAGAGGCGTCCGTAGGGTAGAGTTTTGGACCGGCGCGGGTGCTCAGCCACATAAGTCATGGCCCGGAACAGAAACCGAACCAAATTGAAGTGAATGCCTCTGGTGATAAAAGAGAGAAGATAAATATCAATGAATTTGACATTATCATGATCCCCGATACGGGGCGCAAGGGAAGTTTGAATGAGGCGCTCAATAATACGATGGTTAGGAGAGAGCTGGGAGAGCTTGACAATGGGATTTGAGGGCTGCCCTGTGAGATGCTCAAGAGCGACAGCAAGATCAAATTCAGAGTCCCGAGGAAACTCCCCCTGAGCAAAAGCATGAGGTCCAACATGAGGAACTCCCAGCATCTGGGCAATTTCCACCGAAGTGAAAGTGATGGGTTGCCCAAGAGCAGTGGAGGAGATGGTATCAATGTCATCAGAAACGGACCACGTCAAATGAGCATAGAACTCTTTGACAAGAAGAGGATAAATGACTTTGTCATGCCATATGTCCGGAAGTTGAGGGATTGAAGGAGGAGGAGGTGCTTCTTGAGCAATACCCTTGCCTTTGCGAGTAGATCGAGGTCCCATGATGGCAAAAGGAGCTAAAAAGAGAGAGATTGAGAGAATAAAGGAGTTTTGAGAGGGCAAAAACCAAGAAGGGAGGCTAGGTTTTGGAGGAGCTGCGGTTTTAGGAGGAGCCGCCCGAGAGAGAAGAGAGAAATGAGGGAGGAAGGGTTTTAAAATTAATTTTAACCCTTCCTCGGGTCGGCCCAAAAAACAGAAACCCGACACCACCGGTTAACCGGTGATGTACCACCGGTTGACCGGTGGTACTAAAATTCACAAAATATAAAAAACAGAATTAAAAAAAAGTGTTTAAAAAATTCTAATAAAAATAAAATATAAGAAAGCAAAGAAAGTCAAATATTTAATAGTGCTCATTGATGAATCATTCCTAACTCCCCTTTAATAAAAACAAAACGGTCAACCGGGAGCGGTTTGGTAAAAATATCAGCTAATTGGAAATCAGTAGGAATGAAGTCCAAAGTGATATCTCCTTTTTGAAAATGGTCACGAAGGAAATGATGCCTTAAGTCTATGTGCTTTGTCCTAGAATGTTGTATTGGATTCTTAGAGATACTAATGGCACTAGTGTTGTCACACCGAATAGGGACATGATCATAGGAAAGACCATAATCCAAGAGAGTGTGTTGCATCCAAATAATTTGGGCACAACAATTGCCAGCGGCTACATACTCGGCCTCGGCAGTAGAAAGAGCAACACAATTTTACTTCTTGCTACTCCACGAAACAAGGGACTTGCCTAGCAGATGACAGGTTCCACTAGTACTCTTACGATCTAATTGACATCCGCCAAAATCAGCATCCGAATAAGAAGATAGTTCAAAAGAAGTATTTGAGGGATAAAATAAACCAAGATTTTTGGATCCTTTTAAATACTTAAAAATTCTTTTGACCGATTTAAGATGGGATTCTTTAGGATTGGGTTGAAAACGAGCACAAAGACAAACACTAAACATGATGTCAGGACGGGTCGCAGTTAGGTAAAGTAGACTCCTGATCATACTCCTATAAAGCTTGTTATCCACCGGTTTCCCAGCTTCGTCTAACGTAAGCTTACATGAAGTACTCATGGGTGTACTAATTTCCTTTACTTGATCCATACCAAAACGACTTAGAAGCTCGTTTGTGTATTTGCTTTGGCTTAGAGAAATACCTTTTGAATTTTGAAAGATTTGAAAACCAAGATAAAATTTCAATTCTCCCATAAAACTCATTTCAAATTCTTTTCTCATTAAATCTGAAAAATCAGTACAAAGAGATTCTTTGGTAGAACCAAAGATAACATCATCAACATAAATTTGGACTATTAAAAGATCTTTTGAAGTGTGTTTTAAAAAGAGGGTACAATCGGCTTGACCCATTTTAAAATCATTTTCTAAAAGAAATTTTGTTAACCGCTCATACCAAGCCCGAGGGGCTTGCTTTAAGCCATAAAGAGCCTTGGTTAACTTAAAAACATGATTTGGAAATTTTGGATCTTCAAAACCGGGAGGTTGTTCAACAAAGATTTTTTCAGAAATAAAACCATTTAAAAAAGCACTTTTAACATCCATTTGAAAAAGCTTAAAATTTAAGTGGGCGGCGAATGCCAACAAGATCCTAATGGATTCTAACCTAGCAACGGGGGCAAAGGTTTCACCATAATCGATTCCTTCTTCTTGATTATAGCCCTTAGCTACTAGGCGAGCCTTGTTCCGGGTTATGTTTCCTTGATCATCAAGTTTGTTCCTAAAAACCCATTTAGTGCCAATAATTGGATGATCATTGGGTCTTTCACAAAGAGTCCAAACATTATTTCAAGAGAATTGATTTAGTTCCTCTTGCATTGCAAGAACCCAATTCTCATCATTAATGGCATCATTAACGGTTTGAGGTTCTAGGTGAGAAATGAAGGCTTGATGTTCAACTTCATTGAGGATAGATCTTCTAGTTCGAGTACCGGCTTGAAGGTCACCTATGACATTTTCTAAAGGATGGTCTCTAGAAGGTTTCCAAACCTTAGGCAAGGTGGAAGGCGAAGAAGGTGAAGAGGGTTCTTGATGGTCATCCTCCTTGGGAGGAGAAGAGGAATCATTCAAATGAAGCTTATCAAGCTTATCTTCAACATCCTCAATGACCGGGTGAGGTTTTGGAAGAGTTTCATCAAATTTGACATGAGATGATTCTTCGATGGTTTTTGAACGTTTATTGAAGACACGATAGGCTTTGCTTGAGTTGGAGTACCCAAGAAAAATACCTTCATCGGATTTGGCATCAAATTTCCCTAGGTTATCTTTTGTGTTAAGGATAAAGCATTTACACCCAAACACTTTAAAATAACCAACTTTGGGCAATTTGCCTTTCCAAAGTTCATAGGGGGTTTTCTTAAGAAGGGGTCTTACAAGGACTCTATTAATAGAATAACAAGCAGTGTTAACCGCCTCGGCCCAAAAATATTGAGGGAGGTCGAATTCACTAAGGAGGGTTCGAGCGATTTCTTGGAGAGTTCGATTTCTCCTTTCAACCACTCCATTTTGTTGAGGAGTCCTAGGGGCAGAGAAGGTGTGATTGTATCCTTGAGAGGAACACAATTCATCGAATTCTTTGTTCTCGAATTCACCACCATGATCACTACGAAGAGATATGATTTTATATCCTTTTTCGTTTTCTACTTTCCTAGAGAATTTCAAAAAGGTTTTACAAGCATCATTCTTATGGGCTAAAAAGAAAACCCAAGTAAAACGAGAAAAGTCATCAACAATAACTAAGGTATAGGATTTTCCACCTAAGCTTGCTACGGGAGAAGGACCAAAAAGATAAAGATGAAGGAGTTCAAGAGATTTTGAGGTGGACACTTCCTTCTTAGATTTGAAAGAAGACTTGTGTTGCTTACCAAGTTGGCATGGCTCACAAATCAAATCTTTCTTAAATTTAAGTTTAGGAAGGTCACGAATGAGCTTGTTCTTATTAAGCTTTAGAAGTGAATGAGAGCTACAATGCCCCAATCTTCTATGCCAAAGCCAAGACTCATTGTCAAGAGCACTTAAACATTTAACATTTTGGCTAGCTAGAGATTTTAAATCAATAATGTAAACATTTTGAAAACGGGAAGCAGAAAAAATCAACTTGTTTTGAAAATCAAACACATTGCATAAATCATTTTGAAAATTGACTGAAAAACCACTATCACAAAGTTGACTAATGCTAATTAAATTATGTTTTAAACCTTTAACTAATAAAACATCTTTAATAAAAGAGGAGCTACCAAAACCAATGGTACCTATTCCGACGATCTTGCTTTTTGAGTTATCACCAAAGGTGACATATCCTCCATCGAATTCTTCAAGTGAGTTGAACTCGGAGGGATCGCCACACATGTGCCTTGAGCAACCGCTGTCGAGATACCACGAGCCTTTAGAGGTCCTACTCTTTTGGCGTTTATCCTACAAAATCAAGAAAGAAGAGATTTTGGTACCCATATAAGTTTGGGTCTGGAAAGATTAGCTAAAAGAGACTTTTGAACCCATAAGGTTCTAGAGGGATTCCTTCTATGATACTCATCCGAGTAGGTAATGGATTTGGGTCTTCCATACCTAGCATTTTTACAATCACATTCATAAATCATGTGACCGGTCTTTTTACAATAATTACAAAATTTGTATTGAGAGCTCCCCCTTACAAAAGTAGTGGGTGCCCTAGAAAAAGTGGATTGCTTGTTATAGCCAAGTCCATGTGTGGTTCTAGCCGAACGCTGAGAACCTAGCAATTTAGCTAAGTTTTGTTCACCTTGGGTGAACTTGTCAAGAGATTCCTTCAAATCCTTAATGGTAGAATTTAAAGAATCTACATTTGTAATATTTTTGACTTTAAGGGCAAGCTCCTCATTCTCTTTGAGAAGTTTGTCTTTTTTGGAAATAAGAGTTTTTTTTTTCTTTTTCAGGGTCAAAAATTTAGAGGTAAGTTCGTGAAAACCTTCCTCTAATTGATCTCTTGCATTTTGGAGTTCTTCATAAGACATATCATTATCAAAAGAAGAAGATGAGGAAGAAGTGAGAAGAAGAGTGAGAAGAGGATACCTCATCAAATGCCATTAGGCATTTTCCACCTTCATCGCTTGAGTCGCTTGAAGACATGGAGTCATCACTTGCACTCCATGTTGATGCTTTGAAGGCCTTCTTGTTTTTCTTTTCTTTTAACCTTTTCTTGAAAATGGGGCACTCCGGTTTGATGTGGCCTTTCTTTCCACATTCAAAGCAAGTGATTTCTTTCTCCGCCTTTGGCTCTTCCTTTCGTGCATTTTGAAATTTCTTCTTTTTCTTCATGAACTTGCTCATTTTCCTTGCTAGTTGAGCCATCTCGGATTCACTATCATCGGAGGAGCTTTCTTCCTTTGCCTTGAAAGCTATGTTCTTTTTCTCCTTGAAGATCTTTCCTTCTTTATCGGCTTGCCTCTTCATGGTAATCTCATAAGTCATGAGTGACCCTATGAGTTCTTCAACCGGCATCTTCTTGACATCTTTCGCTTCTTGGATTGCCGTCACCTTTGGTGCCCAAGAGCTTGGTAGGACCCAAAGAATTTTCTTGACCATTGTTTCTGCTGAAACATCATCACCAAGGGACTTTCTCCCATTGCAAACATCAGCAAAATGAGTAAACATTTCGGTGATTGACTCGTGTGGGTGCATTGTGAAACTCTCAAAGTCTTGACGATACATATCTAACCTAGTGTCTTTGACTTTGTTAGTGCCCTCATGGGTCACTTCCAAAAGTTTCCAAATTTCGTGTGAGGTGGTGCAAGTAGAAATACGATTAAACTCATTACGGTCTAACCCACAATGAAGAGCATTCATGGCTTTTCCATCAAGCTCAAAATTGGCAATGTCTTCGGGGGTCCATTTAGATTCATCCTTACTAGAAAGAGTGTAGCCTTGCATAACAATTCTATATATAGGATAGCCAATGCTTCTAAGAAAAGTAATCATTCGTGTTTTCCAATATGTGTAATCGGTTTCATCGAAGTATGGAGCCCGAGTCATGGAATACCCTTCGGGTGCTTGTGAGAAAGAAGCCATCACTATGGATTTTTCGTTTGTAACCGGTTAAGGTATTACACAAACGCTCCCTCTGATACCAAATGTTGGGTCGGAGGTGATGGAAAGAGGGGGGGTGAATTGCCTTTTTAAAATTAATTAACAATTTAAAACAAATTTAAATGCAGCGGAAAGTAAAATGGCAAGACACAATTGATAACGGAGTTCGGCTTTAAACTCAAGCCTACGTCTCCGCTCCCAACTCAACCGTTGGGAGATTTATACGACCGCTTGCTTTTTAATGGTTATAGCAAGAAACCCACTAGCCGTTTTAAGGTAGGCTAGATCACCTTCTTACAGCTTGCTTTTTTATTATGGTTGTAGCAAGAAACCCAAATTGAAAGAAGGAAGAAAAAGGGTGGTTTGTTTTAATACAAACCCAATTAAGAACTAAACAATTGAAGTAAATAATTTAGAACAAACTAGAGGAAGCCTTGAGCGCCAAGAGGTGAGTGTAGTTGATGTAGAGGCAGCCCAAGCTTCAAGGATGGCAATTGGATCTCAAGTAGCCTTTGAGAATTGTCGTAGGAGCCTCAAATGATCAAAATAGCTTTGGTATACTCCGGTATATGATCGGTGGGGTTCCCGGCATCCATGGACGTCTATTTATAGGAGAAATACTCCCAAATACTTCAAAATAGCCGTTGAAGGGCTTTCGGAGCCGTTGGGGATCAAGTGGGCCAGCCTGGTCAAAGCCTAACGGCTAGTTTGACTAAGCACACCGGCTGGCCGGTGCTAATCCACCGGCTGGCCGGTGCACCAGACAGAAGCAAGGGATTTCTGTCTGGCTCCACCGGCTGACCGGTGCTGAGCCACCGGCTGGCCGGTGGTCTGGACAGAAGCATGCTATTCTGTCTGGGTTCCACCGGCTGGCCGGTGGTCAGGCACCGGCTGGCCGGTGGTCTGGACAGAAGGTATGTCATTCTGTCTGGACCCACCGGTTGGCCGGTGGCCAGACACCGGCTGACCGGTGGAACCTGGCAGAGGGCAAGGCCTTCTGCCTGGTCCACCGGCTGGCCGATGGGCTGGATCCGGCTGGCCGGTGCCCTTACCGGCTGGCCGGTGGTCTCACACCGGCTGGCCGGTGGACTTAAACAGTCCATTTTGAATTCTTCTTGGGCCAGCTTCTAGGCACCCTATTTCCAATCATCAAAAACACTTGAAAACAAGTTAGAATACAATTAGAGTGATTGTGATCATTAAAATCCAAGAGAGAGGGGTGCAACAATGGTTACCTTCTCTTTAAATAACCTCATATCACTTACACATTAAGTCTTCTATTTTGGTCTTCTGGTGATACCAGGACCTCTAAGAAGTGGGTATTAATGTTTTTAAGTGATATTGGAAGATATTGGTTGAGATATGTGGCTCAATAAGTGTGATGAGGATAGGATGGGTGGTGTCCTAATATAAGATAGGAGGGGGTGCCTTTTTAATTACTTAAAATATTAAATTAATATAGATTAATTTTCATGTTAAATTGAAATAAAATTAATATATTTCAAATATAGGGTGTATATAAGTTTAAATAATATCATAAAATAAATTTATACAAGTTTATGTGATGTTTTAACCCTTATATCTTAGTTTTAACACCCTGTTAACCCTTTTTTCTGATTATTGTGATATCAAAGTTTTTTACTCTTTAGGAGTCCATAAATATAGTATAAAAGGAAAAAAGACACATAAGTGGAAAATGGTTGAAATTCTAGACCGTATCCCATTAAATTGGGCAATTTTTAATATTTAATAAAATATTATTTATCATAGTGTATCATTAAAGTCATTTTCGGGACTATCACACAGTTGGATTCAAAAAATATCAAGACAATAATGTAGTTTGGATATAAAATTTTAAATCATCACTAATATGTTATAATTATCTAAAAAATTCATGTAACATATTAATTCATCCAAATTTTATTACTTTTAATGTTTTAAAATCATTTACTTGATTTTTCTATTACTTGAACAAGCATTGTTTCGATGTAACACATGCATTTAAGATAATTATTCCATCACTAAAAATAAAAATAAATTACCATGATAAAATAATTATTAATATTAAAAATAAATATTTAGAATATTTCATTACTTTTTTATCCTTATTAAACTATATTATAGATATTAAAAACAAGAAAGTGACATTTTGGAATTATTCTTTACTTAAAATAATATAAAGGTCATTATAATAGAAAATGGCCCAAAAATGTAATATTTTAGAGTATATGAAGGTTTTGGTCAAAATAAACACATAAAAAATATTAAAAGAAAATTTTAGGGTGATTTTAATTCCAATTAGCATTATTTTTAACCCTTTTAACCCCATTTACCATTTATAGTAGCAATAAATTTTACAATGGTTACTATTCATTGTGAACAAAAATAAAGTTGAAGTATTTACCAATTTTGGAAATTATGATTCCAAATATATAACCCATTTTATCAAACTCAATTCTTATAAGTGGAAAATTTTACTTTTAAAATAAACCCACAAAATTCTATGAAAATTGGTTTTCTAGAAAAATGGTTTTCTAGAAAAATGAATTTTAACTATAAAAATTTTTTATATTAAAATTAAGAATAATTTTGATTTAAATAAAATAAATTGGATTACTTTTAATAAAATTTAATAAATTAAATATTAAAATCAATTCAAAAAAATTATACTTTGTAAATACTTGAAATGAAACAATAGTTTTCTATAAAATCAGTATTTTTAACTATTCACTAAAAATATATATTTTTAGAAAAAAACAAAAAATTTACCCTAAGGTAATTTTTAAATACTAATTTTAGAAAAGATATACTTTTATCAAATACAATTTCAAAAATTAGTATAAATTAATTATAATATTTTCTCATAAAAAGTAATAAAAACCTTTTTTGAAAAAAAACATATGTTTGAATCATAAAATGACTACTAAAAATTGAGTGCTTATTTCCTAAGAATTAATCAATAAATTTGTATTGAGTAGGACCTTTATATATATATATATATATATATATATCATAATACAATTAATCATATTCATACCTACCAATTCAACGGCTAGGTTATAACAGTCATTTTAAATAATAATATTTTTTGTCGTTAAATCTCGGTATTGTGTGTCATGTACACCATCGAACATAGTATTTTTTTAAAATATAAAATTATTACATTACCCCAAACCCATTTAATAAAAAATTTCATCACAATTTGATCTCAATATTGGTAATTTAAGGGTTTAATATTTGACAATCCATTTGTTAAAAACCGACAGTGTAAAAATGGTTAATAAAACTTCCTTTTGTAAAGAGGGAAATGAAAATATAAATGTCATATATAAAAACACATAACTATGTTTAAAAATAGGATAAAATTGGTGGGGAAAATTTAATATAATTATTCTGAAATAATACTTCATGTTAAACCTATGGGTTACATATAACTCAATCTAATAAAAAATCTCTCAAAATATCATTAATCACCTTAAAATCCCATTAATTAAAACCACAAAAGGGGTGTTTATGACTTTGAACTTATGATAATCCTTAAACTTATAAACCAATAATGGTATCCATATCTATTAAGTTAAAAAAACATGAGAACATCCTAATCTAAAAAGTAATATAAACCCATCCCTGATACCAAATATAACACCTTTGAACCCATACACCCAGATCCGGTGCTAAAAAAATAATATTTAATTTTTTTGATTTGATACCAATAAACATTACCAAACTTTAACCATCCAAAATATTACAACATCAAAAAAATATTAGATCAATTACTTACCCAAGTACCTTTTAGGTTTATATTTTTAGAGAATTAGGACAAAATATTATATAACATTTCTCATGTCTTTAAGTGGTTATTTTTTCCTCTATACCCAACGTTACTTATTCTATATTAAGTATTCATAATATCCCACATGAAGCCCTTCAAGAAATATATTACATAACAAATTTCTTTATAACCTTCGGAAAATAATCATAATAAGGATGAGATCAAATGCTCTATAAGGGTAAACATAGTCATTATTAATTGAATATCTTCATTGATCATAAGATGATTATAAGGGTATGAGAACATATTCAAAGTGTATGAGAATAATATAAGAGAATCCATACCCATCAAAACCTGGATCATAAATACTAATAAATGGCATATAAAATTTTAAAAATACAAGATTCATGTGAGTTAACAATCATGACCCATGTGAAATTAATCCTTAATCAAATGAAACATTATAACACATTAAAATAAATGAAAAAGAGGGTAGGTATCATGGAACATCAAACAATCATCATGGAATCACCTAAATAAATAATTCCTATATCACTTAAGATTAACCTATAGTCATTAAACTTCATCATCTCTTAGGAGTAACTTATAATCAGTTAATTTTACCACTTTACTCAATGTATTAGAGGGCTATAATAGACCCATTCATCTTTTATTTATAACATAACCACATATAATTGGTTTATAAAATAACCACCCATCCTTGGTTTATAACAGAACCACACATAAATCATCTATACATATTTCCAAGTACCATTGAATGAATAAAACATTTATAAGCTTTCACGTTTCAATATAATACCCTTAAAAATAATCATCATTCCTTTTTAACTTGATAAACCCATGAAAAGGAAATGAGTTCCCTGAAAATATATTTAAAAATCATAATCGATCAATAGAAAGAATAAGGATGGTATCATTGTAACATATCCCCTTTAGATTATATGAAAGGATATTATGATAGATTAAAAATAAAATTAAAGTAATATTCAATACATTTCTTTTAAAATAGGGAAAATATAATTTTCTTTTGATTACATTTTAAATAAAAAATACAATAATATTAAGAAAAAAAATTCTTTGAAAATAAACATAGAAATTTTTAAAGGAAAATTCTAATAAAATAATAGTTATAATATTTTTAAAATCCATTCATTTGGTAATTTCTAAAACAAGGATACCTTTTACACTTTTGGTAAAAAAAAGTACCATGTTTGGAAAATAATAAAAATATTAATTTTAAACCATTTAAAAGATAGTAAAATATATTCAAAAATGACTTTAAGAAATCATTTCTTCATAAAAAATAACATTATTTAAAATATTTTAAAGATAATTTATATGGAAGATAAAATATTCCCAACTAAAAATATAAATAAGTTTGGTTTTCCCTTAAAACATTATTTCCATATTATTAAGTACCAAAGAGGGTAAAATGAAAAGAAATCATGTAAACCTTATAAATAATAATATAATAATAATATATATGTGGTTAAAGAAATTAATATCATACAATTTCCCCCAAATGAACCTTGAGTATATACAATCCTGAAAAGAAATAAGATTGTAATATAAAGCTTTTACCACTTTGGTAATTTTGAAATAAAAATACATCGAAATAAAGAATGAAAAATGGATCTATATATCCCATGAATTACAAGAGATAATATGTCAATATTCATTCATTGGGACTAATTACACCATACTAAGAAATCATGGTGCATGACATGAAACATGTCTTATGAAAATGATATTAAGACAAAAAAAACCCTTACAAAGATCATAACATTTGAAGTGATAATTAATCCATGAAGTGATTAAGTAAACATATGTAAATATATATGAAACATGTGTTAATATATCATAAAATAATTTAAATATCAATTCACACATAATCGTGGTATAACAAAGTCAATAAATAATTGTTATAACTAAATGAAAGGATATTGAGTTAAGAAACCCCTTATCTTGATTCCCAACTTGTTATGTATGTACTTTAACTCCTATATAATTAACTTATATTAATTATTTAATTATTTAATAAAATTTTACAATTTTATTCCCTTATCATTAAAATTTTTCATTTATTTTAATAATGTATTTAATTACTTAATCAGTTAAGTCCATGGCGGGTGTTTTGAAGACGTTGGGTTCATAATTGTAAAATAACTTTAGTAAATTGATCGTAGTCAAAGGGGCCATTGTTTCATCATATATAGAATAATAATAATTAAATTATTATAATTTTTATATAAAAAAAATACAATCTTGGTTTTAATTATAAAAATAATTCATGAAAAAAAATACACCATCTCATGAGGTGATAGTCTGCACGTACACGTGAGTGATATTTTTACTTATTATTAGATGAAAATTTAAGAAATAAAATAATATAATATCTTTATAGAATCATTATCATGTTATAAAAATAAAAAAAACTTCATTAAATCCTTCCTCATAACCATCCATGGGAGGTGGTTTTTGAAAAAAAAAGTACATCTCAACATAGAGACGGTAATCCGTACATACGCATGTGTAATGATTCTATGTTTAATGATTATAATAGTATGGATATAGATTATATATTATATTTCAATAATAATAAATATTTCATCAATATCATATATGTATATATATCAAATCCATCATAATAACCATCCATGAAAGTCAATGATGAGAAACAAAATACATCAGTTCACGAGGCTGTAGTTTGTACGTAAACACAAAAAATGGTTTCATTTCCTATTTGATGGAAAGAAAGATGAATAAGGTTATGAAATTAGCATAATAATAGCTCATTGTATGTGAGATATTGATCTGGTTATATTTTATTGGTTAGGATAAAATTGAAGGAGGTAGAAGAAGAATTAAAATGAGAATTCTTGGTTAATACGATTACCGCCTCAAGAAGTGTAAGGAATAGAGGAGGTGTGGTGTCCTTATATAAGAGAGGAGAGGGGTACCCTTGGAATTACTTAAAGTATTAAATTATTATAAATTAATTCTTATGTTAATGTAGAAAAAATTGATGTGTTTTTAATATAGGCTAAAGATAATTCAAAATCCTACCATCCAATAAAATTTATACAAGTTTAGATTATTTTTTAACCCTTATATCTTAGTTTTAACCCCTCGTTAACCCTTTTTATTATTACTGCGATATCAAAGATTTTTACTCTTTAGGGGTCCAAAAAGTTACTATAAAAGGTTAAGTAAACCATATGAGGAAAATGGTTGATAATATCAACTATATACTATTGACTGACTGAAAATTCTTTTTTTGGATTTTTAATAAACCCGCTTTATGGGTAATCGGTAACCAAAACAGCTCAATTCAAATTAAAAATTACAGGACCCGAGGAAACCTCGAGCCACGAGAACCCTCAACATTCAATCCCATCACCATCTGCCATCACGCATTCTGGAGCACCTCGTCTGCTGGACCGACGTCCCCATCACGCTATTCACCATCATCACCAAACCCTCGAGCCGTGAGCCTGCACCGCCTCGAGCACCACATCACCGGAGCACCGGCGAGCTTCACCGGAGCGCCGGCGAGCTTCACTGGCGTCCGTCATCGCCAAATCAACCAGAAAACATGGAAAATAATAGAGATTTCACAAACATCTTAGAACCACTGAAAAATGAACCAGAAAATCCAAAGTCTTCAACCCAATCGCTGGGAAATGTCACTTATGATCCTCAAACGACTCAACCACAGTGGGATAGTGGCAACCAGTAGAAGCTGAGACCTCCCCATAGGACCGACGAAACTGCTGAGAACAAACTTGGAACGCTCCGGAGAGTGCCAGCGAAAACACGGTCTTACACCCGCAGCTCTGAATCAGCAACCACGACAGCCCATAGCAAAAATCCACAGCAGGAGAGGAAGCCACGGTACCACCGCAGGGAGCACAGAGGGGTCCGAAGAAAAAACCACCACTAGAGGAAGAAACCCTATTCACTTGGCCAAAAAGCCCGCGGGGGCTGGGTGAGTTGGTTCAAGGCGGTGGCATCCCGTCGCTGAGGTTATGGGTTTGAGTCCTTGCAAAGGCAATGCGCACCATATGCCAGTGATCCTCTCGTCCCCTCGACTTCGTGGGAACTGGACCAAGCCCAAGGGTTGTCCACCTTGGGCCTAGCTAGGGACGTGCGGTGCGCAGGTGGGCAAGGCTAATCCCTATACCTCGTTACCCAACAACACGTTTTGTAGTTGGGGTTTGGCTTAGTGGTAAGCACCCAATAATTCTACATGGAAAATGAGGGTTCAAAACCCATTGGGCGCAGGTACTGTAGCAGCACTGTAGCGCTACTGTAGCAGTCGAGATATTGTTGCAACGGCGGCACTGTAGTGGTGGTGGAGGAACTGTAGTGGCGGAAGGGGAACTATAGCAGCGACGGGTACTGTAGCAGTGCGGGTACTGTAGAAGTACTATTCAAAGAATGGGTCTTGGGCCAAAAAATTGGGCCTACGGGCTATGTAATGGGCTAAATGCCCACTAGGCCTTCAGGCTATGTAATGGGTCTCCCTCTACCCAGTTAAAGAGGTCTTTGCTTTGTTTCAATAATAAAAATGAGGCTTCGGCCCCAACCTTTAAAAAAAACATCACTGGGCCAAAAATAGGGGGTTTTTAATTTTAAATCATTCAATAAAATATTGTTTAACATAAGATATCATAAAATTCATTTTCAAGACTATTCACATAGTTGACTATAAAAAATATCAATATAGTAATTTAGTTCGAATATAAACTTTTAACACATCACTAATATTTTATATTTATTTAAAAAAACCATGAAACAAAATAATTCATTCAAATTGTATTAATTTTAATATTTTTAAAATCATTTAATTTATTTTTCTATTACTGGAACAAGAACTGTGTCGGTGTTGCATAAGAATTTAAGGCAATTATTATAGCACTAAAAATTAAAAAAAATTATCATGATAAAAAATATTGATAATAAAAATAACCATTTATAACTATTAATTAATTGTTTTAATCCAATTGAAAACATATTATAGATATTAAAATCAATAAAGTGGCATTTTGGAATTATTCTTTACTTAAAATAATATAAAGGTCATTATCAAAGAAAAATGTAACCAAAATTTCATATTTTAAAATATATTAAGGTATTGGTCAAACTCCATTCATCCAAATTATTAAAATTAGGTGTTATGGTGATTTTAAATCCTTTTCACATTAGTTTTAACCCTTGTTAACCCAATTTACCATTTACTATAGTGATAAGTTTTACCATGGTTGTTATTCATTATGACCAAAAATAAATATGGCCTCATTACCAAATATAAAAATTATTATTATAAATATGGAATCCATTTTATCAAATTCAAATCTTATAAGTTGTAAAAATTACTTTTAAAATAAATTCATAAAATTCCACGAAAACTGTTTTCTAGAAAAATACATTTTAAGTATAAAAATGGTTTCATATAAAAATTAAGAAAAAATTTGATTTCAATAACATTAATTAGATTATTTTTAATCAAAACGAACTGATGATATTTTAAAAATAATTCAAAAATGATACTTTTTAAATACCTTTAAATAAATAATAGTTTTCTATAAAATCAGTATTTTTCACTATTCACTAGAAATCAATATTTTTAGAAAAATTCAAAAAAATCACCCTAAGATAAATTTGATATGATTATTTCAAATATGATATATATTTTTATTAAATACAATTTCTAAAATTGGTAGAAATTAATTATAATACTTTCACATAAATGGAAATAAAAACCATTTTTGAAGAAAATATATTTTTGGAGCATAAAATGACTACTAAAAATTGAGTACTTATTTCCAAAGAATTAATCAACACTTTTGTATTTATTATAACCTTTATATATATTTCATAATGTGTTTAATCCTATTAATACCCACCAATTCAATGGATAGGTTGTAACATTCATATTTAAATAATAATATTTCATGAATGTTAAATATTTGTGTTGTGTGTCTTATGCGCTATTGATTATAATCTTATTTTAAAATATCTCGATATTATAATAGGTCCCCTGACCATGTCTATAGTCTATCTCTACGATTAGTCCGTATATAGAGGATATTTTCTTTATAATATCCTCCATGATTATAGCCACTACAATTTGGATACATCCATGTCACACCTATAGCCGCGATAATTGACTATGGATATAGGTTTTTTCTATAAAAAATATTTCAAACAGGTTTAAAAATATGGTCTACCACATGTATATAATTTTATTTTACCACTCCACTAAATTTATTTTATATATATATATATATACATATATATAATAATTTATAAACATATTGAAATATTATAATTAAATATTATGGCTAGGGTTGATCATGGCCATAACCCCTCTACACCCATGGTTGGCTTCTGGCTATGGCCATATGTTGGAACCACTTTGTGTATAAGGTTGTATTTGTTGTCAATAGTTGTCAATGAAGGTCAAAATGAAGGAGATCAACATGCAAATCATAAAGGTGTGTTTTAGGCATTGTGCACTGGATTGTTGGTACAATCCCTTTAACGGAAAAGCACAAAGAAAGCATGTATCAAAGGGAAGAAATCCAGAGAAGAAGAAGCAACATCTGCAGGTCCAGAAGCATCTGTTTATAGCAAACAGATTTGGAATTCTTGATAACATCTGTGATGTATGCAGCGGTAGTGGTCACAAGAATGGTGTATGCCTATGTCAACAGATATTCAGAGCTGATAAGAACAGAAGACCACCCAAGCCAGCTAATAAGGAATATTATTCCTTGGGAAGAAATCAGAAGAATATTGTGAACACACATTTCCACAAGAAGATCTCAAGTAGGGAAGCTGAGAAGACCCAGGATTTTAGATCCATGAAATTGAAGGGTCATTCATCCAAAAGAAACACTAAGTGGGATGAAACTCAGATGAACCCATGTGGAAGACCCAAATCATCTGAAACAGTTCCAAATGACATATTGGTCATCTGGCCAGAAGATTTGAAAATAATGAGGAAACTTGAAGATGAAAAGGCCAAGTATAGTTTTAAAGGAAAAGGAAAACTTTCACGTGATGAAGATAGAGTGCAGGAGAGATTGCAAACCAAGAGAATCACACATGTCAAAGATGTTCTGTGTGAGAGATGCAAGAAATCTGGTCACATTGCAAAAGGTTGCCTAACCATAATACCAGATCAAGAAGCAGTCCTTAAGAGGAGTAATAATGTATCATTCATGATGGATGTTAAGCAGAAAAAATCCCCACACAAAGTAGAAGAGAATGTGAAGAAAGTCATGCCACACCAACAGATGTCAGAACATATGTTCAAATGTGTAGGCATGAAGACTGGAGTGAACAGAGGAACTTGGTTGAGAAAAGAACCTCAACCATGCAGCTCACGTTGATGAAGCAAGGAGGAACCACCTTATTCCCTTATTCATTTGTGTATTGTATTTGTACTAATAATGCAGGGAATAGAATTTGAAGCATGCTCTTAGGGGGAGAACCTGAGAAGTATTGAATGATGTCAACACTTGATAGCCATGCTAAAGAAGTTTCCATACTTAGTAGATTATTCAATTGATATTAAATGATTAAGATGATGAAGGATCACGCTTGATGAAGATGATGAGGAGTGTTTCCTTTGAGGGGGAGAAAAATGAAGAAGCTTCTAAAATCACTGTTTCAATCAATATTAACTCCATCTGGACTCAAATGCAGTTACTCTGTGAATTTCTTAAAGAACATGTCAATGGAGAAGGTATGCCATTTCTAAATCTCTATCCCTTGGTTACTCAGATCAAAGATCATTCTACAAAGGGAGAGTAACTGAATTGATCAGTGACATAAAAATAATGGAAGTGACTCAAGGCCACTTATCCTGCCAATTTCACTTGAATGTTTTTGATCTCTTTGATGATGTGAGTGCAGGAGTTTCAGGTTGATTATTCCCTATCACATTTCATTTTCTTCTACTTGAAAAAAAAAGTGTTAAACCCTTGAAGACAAAAGACATGAGTTCTCATCTCATGTTGGTATCATGATCTGTGAATAATGGACATCCTTGTTGACTTAATCAAATCCAATTTGTTTTATACATCGATAATTGATCAAGTAGACTTAGAGTGAAATTATTAATGAAACATTTATTAAGTATGGATTGATACCCTCCCTACCATGCACTTTATATTTCTTGTCAATAAGGGGGAGAGAAAGTGAAATGAAAGTATGAAAAGAAAAGTTGATTGAAGAGAAGAGTCTCATTTTGACATTGACGAATTCATTTCATAAGATATGTAAGGTATTGACAAAAAAATACAAAGGGGGAGATTGTTGGAACCACTTTGTGTATAAGGTTGCATTTGTTGTCAATAGTTGTCAATGAAGGTCAAAATGAAGGAGATCAAGAAGTACTCTAATGAAATGGAGGAATGGAAATTCAAATTATTGTTGTACTGATCATAAGTTCAAAGAACATGTGTCAAAGGTGACACATTGTTTACAACAATGAAGAAGTGAGGAGTAATCCATATGAGGATGATTAAATAAGAATGGGGTTTTTGATGAAGACCATGCAATTGCTCATGATTGCATGAGAACCATTCAAGAGACTTCTTGAAGAATTGAATCATATGTTTTTTCATGAAGTAGATAATGACGGTTGAAGAAGAAGATAGTGTGCAAGGGATTGGAATTATGAGATGGCCATGCGGAGATTGAAATTATGATATGGCCATGAATATCACATTGTCTTAGAAGATGATGAAGCTAAAGTTCTTCCTTCAAAGAATACATATCACGATAGTGGAGTTTGTGATGAAAGCAGAAGAGTTGTTGAAGGATTCAAATCACCGAGAAGAAGTGTGTTTGAGGTTGACAAAGCAAACAAACGACATACAAATTTGTTGACAAAGGAGATTCCATGGTGGCATGTGGAGTTCAAGGGCTGTGGTTAACGATACATGTTTGATTCAAGAATGTCGACAAAAGAATGGATGATCTGGAGGCGGTACAAAAAGAGAAGATACAAGGTGGCACCATTTTCTAGTGTTTTCCAAATTTATGGTCCTGAAAATCGACAAATGGAGAAAACTATTTTTGGAAAAGAGACTTGCGCACCGTGTACATGAAGAAAAGGGAACTTGAGCGCCTAGTGTTTTTTGAGATCAGAACATGAAAAAATGGCCAAGGGAAGAGGGTCGCGCAAGTGTTGGGTTGGTCAGCCAAGTGACATGCGCGTCGTGAAGAGACTTGCGTGCCAATGCCTAGAAGGATTGGAAACTTGCATGCCTATTTTTTTTCAAGATCAAAACTTCAAAATATGGAAAAGGAAAGAAGGCCGCACAAGTATTGGTTGGGTCGCGCAAGTGATTTGCGCGACAGAGGATAGGGGTGATGAGCTGCGTGTCGAGACTTGCGCGCTGAGCGGTGACTTGCGCACCGCCGCATAGGTTGACTAGTTTGCCTATAAATAGAGGACCACCCCTCCTCATTTCCTACGAGCTCAACCCTTAGATAAAATTAGAGCTCTCTTCACAAAGGTGTAGGAGTCGCGCAAGTGTTGAGTGGTCGCGCAAGTGGTTTGGAGAGACTTGCGTGCCAGCTCTTAGAAGTTGCGCGCTGATTGATGGTTGCGTGCCCAAGGTGATTTGGGCGAGAAAGGAAGTGAGTCACGCAGGTTTGAAGTTCCAGAAGGCAGGGTCGCGCATGTGCTTTGGGGACACTTGTGTGCCAGTTTGGACTTGCGCACCAAGTACTTGCGCGTCGTATTGGGACTTGCGCGCCGTGTTGGGACTTGCGCGCTGGGCTTTGAGGAGACTGCCAGATATTGTTGAAGCACGCCCGTATTTCTGGAGCTGCACGAAAGCTGAAAGATTTCCTAATACTTTCGGTGAAAAGTGAGATTAAAGAGGAAATCTAAATGATAAATGCATGATCTCATGCATACATGGAGAACTGATTCTGACAATGCCAAGTAAGCTGAGCTTCACTTATTGAGTAATCACATCAGTGGTTGTGATTCAGGCAAACAAATACAAGAGGATCTAGTGCATTAGTCATTGCACTAAAGAAGAAGGTTTGAACTAAAAAGAGAATCAACTCTGAACCCTGATGCAAGAAAAGTCTCATGCTGAACAGGAGACAAAGACTTCAATGAAAATCTATTGAAGAGACCTTCACGTCTATAAACTGAGCGAGACTTCACCAACGGCAGTGAGCCAGGGGGAGTCAACAGGAGTGACCCAAGGGACGTAGTGAGCTATATAAGGCCCCAACCTTAAACATTACTTAATCTTGATTTTTTTCAAGAATACATGTTGAGGATCTTTCCAGGTTTAGAGTTTTAGAGAATTAGATCATAAATCATGAATTACATTCTACATTTAAAGAAAGTGGTTACATAAAAGATAGTACTCAATTTTTCCATTAATGGAAACATATCTAAAATAAAACATGGATTCTTTCTTGACACTTCCTTGACACTATCATCACATCATGTACCTTTCCCTTGACCTGTGAAAAACATTTCAAAAACCTGGGATGAGCATAAAAATCTCAGTAAGGGATATAAAAGTATAAAATGAAAACACTAGTCCATGTATGAAATCATACTTTACTCATAGAACATAAGCATTTTAACATACCTCATCAAATCATGAATAAATCATAGAAATCAAAAGACATAAGGGTAACTTTAGGCATTCATAACATTCTTACGTAGGGAGTAACCCTCATGGTTACGTTTGGAATACCCATCACATTATATTCCCTAAATCTCTTCGTAGAAACCTTAACGTTTAACCCCTTCGCGTTACCCAATGCATTAGAGAGCTATATCGGGCTCACCCGCCCTTAGTTTATCACGGAACCAACCGTCTTCATAAACAATGAAAAAGAACCATAACATAATCATATCACATAACTTAATCATAAAGGAAAGATAACATTCCCACATTTCAATAATAATATAACATTTTAATATATTTAAATAATGAATCCATTCTAAAAACCATTTTCAAAACCATTTAAAACATTTAATAAAGAGATTTTTGAATCAAAGTGTCCCACACCACTTTGAAGATTTTAACATTTTAAAACATTAATATCCTTATAAATAAATCCTTAAAACCATTTTGAAAACATGGATATTAATGAGAAATATTTATAAGAATAAATCATTTAAACATTTAAAATGATATTTTAGTTAAAGGGTTTTTAACAAAAATGAGAGACACTTGAATACAATAATTGAGGAATAACATTTAATCATAACTTTATAATATCATGAGAATAAAGGGATTAATGATATAATATGTCAAAGGACAGTATATACACCAAATAAGAGGGAATTGGTGCATATCAAAAATGAAGTCTCAATGGAAATGTAAATTGAGATGAAATCCCCTATAAAGAAGGTATCCTTAAATTAAGGATAAATCAATCTCATAATTATGTGTGGAAAATATAAATACACCCAATATAAGTGGATATTAAGTGTAAAACCACCATAGGTCATTCACACATATTCATAGGATGACATATTTAATAACTACATGTTGAACCCAAAGAAATCGAAATTAGGTTAAGAAGTTCCTTTGGTAAAATTCGACAGCCTAACATTGTCACCTTAAAATTTAGAAAATGAGTTGATGAGACAAAAAAGGTATCTCATAACTTGGAAATAAATTTTACATCAATAAGGATATATAATAACATATCCCATCATAATAATATGTAATTTAAAATACATAACAAAATAAGTCTTTTAAAAAGAGGAGGGTGAAAGGTTCCCTTACCGATTTGGGTAACATTCGAAACGTACACCCCATGAAATAAGGACTATACAACATTTATGTAAATACTCATAAACGAAATTATATTACACAAAGAGTATAATAATGTGCGGTACATATACCACTCAAAGGAAATGGTGGAAAATGTAGCATAAATCTCACAGGAATAAAAGTGAGATGAAAAACCCCTTACGAAAACTCGGCAGCCTAACAGCACCACTTAAAACTTCCAAAAAAATGGATTGATGAAATAAAATAGGGTATCTCATCATATTAACATAGAAATTAAAGTAATATGAATATAAAATAACATCCCCCAACATAAGAAAGATGAGCTTAAAAGAAACGACATAAAAGAGAGTACTTAAAAAGAAAGTGATAGGTAGGATCCCTTACCTCAAGTCCGACTTGTCTTGTTCGTTTATTTATATTCCTGAATAATAAACTTTTGTCAATTTATAATTTCATAAGGACATAATTTAATGTTTATTATTCAATTAATATCATATATTATCATGTTATAATAATTAGTTAATTATGTGAGTTCATATCATACGTTTTGTCGATGTTCGGTACATGAGTCAAAAATGATCTTGTTTGAAAATGATTGTCTATGTAGTTATAAGTAAATCATCTCCAGAATAGTATTAATGATTTAAATATCATATATATCCAGTACATAATAATTTTATACTATTTCATAACATTTGGAGATAAAAATAAATGAAATTCACCGTTCATGGAGACGGTAGGCCGTATGTACGCATGAACGCTACTTTCATTTCTTTTTCATATTAATGGAATTAAAAATAATTGAGATATATATATATATATTATAATTCTAGTATAATATATATGTTTTATAGGTTACATAAGTTCATTAATTTCATTCTTTATACATTCCATGTATTGAATGAACGAGTCACATCACTTGAGGGGGCGGTAGTCCACACTTCCTCGTATGAAATTATCGCAATTACACAACATGCAAAGCATAAAGGTATGTTTTAATTATAAAATACAGAAGCATATGGGAAACATAAATACCATATATATCATATATAAAATAAATTGACATCATAATGGCCACCATGAAAGGTGTTAAGAGAATATTGAACAATCATCATTTCGTGAGGCAGTAATTCGCCGTCCACAAACACAGTATGTTCTTTAACCATTAGACGAAGATGTGTGTAAGTGTAGCTTGAATCCTACACATAACAACATACTAGTATATTGAATATATTTTTTTTGTTACAAAAGAAAGGAATAAAAAGATTTTAGGGGTTCGGAGAGGCAAAATAAAACAAAAGAACACAAGTGAAGACATTACCTTTAAATCGGGTAACTCCTCTTGGTTTGAACCAAAAGGGTTTCTTGAAGAGCATTCTGCCAAAGGTGAGGCTTAAATGATGAAGAGAGGTATGTGTAGAGATAAAATGGATAGTGTTTGGCCGAGACAAAGTCTTGAGAGGTGTTTGTAAGGTGGTATAGGTGGGGGCCTTTTATAAGAGAAGAGGAGGGGCACTCCTGGAAAGTTATAAACTATTACTTTATTATAAAATGATTTTAGGATTTTAAAGGTCCCAAAAGGATATATTTAAAGTCTAAGGTGATAAGGTTTTAAAATAAACCCATACAATAGGTTTGTGACAAGTGTATGACTTATATTTCACCCTATCTTCTCATTTTATTTAAATCGTTCATTTATGAGGTAATCACTGCATCATCACGGTGTCATAAATAAATAAATTTATTTAATGTCTAAAAATTATAAAAAAAATATCATGATGTAGGAAATATTTTTAGATTTATAATGAATATTTATAGTCAAAAATATGACTTTTATAACCCCATTTAAAAATTGTTTTAGTAAAACAATACCTATTTGTGACATTTTTATTTTAACTTTAAATAAAAATTTATTAATGTCATTTTCCTACCAAAGTGGATCCATGGGGTCCCCAAGTTGACCCATGGATTTTATTGGTCAGCCATGACTCATAAAATAAGGGTAGTACATGTGTCAAGGTCATTTCATATTATTATAACATTATCTTTACCTTAAATTACACTAATTACCTTTAATCGTGATTAATAAAACTTAAAAGTTACTATTCACCAAAAAATTATTTTAATCTCATTGAACCACATTTTACTTACTAATGACAACCATGTATGTCGGATTTTTTAAAATCAAATCACAGAAGTGGTAAAGTTTCATTTAAACGAAAAATCAGTTTCTTTAACTACCACTTAGTGGTTTCACTATTCATCAAAAATTGAAGTTTTTCAGAAAAATACCAAAAATTCACCCTAAGATATATTTGATATTCCGAATTCAAAAATGATGTCTATTTTACAAAATTAAAAATATATAAGTTGAATTAATTAATTTAATAATTCATTCCCGTTGTCAAAATAAATAGCGTGTTTTTAAGAAACAATATCTATTAAAAGATTGACACTAGTTTAAGTCCAATTTCAAAGTGAAATTAATTACAATGACCTCCATTGGATTAAATGGTAAAAATATATTCTAATTTCACTTTAAAACCAGTTCAAAATATTATCTAATCATATAAATAAATTAGATGAAAAAGATGTTTTGAATTAAAATACAACATTTTCACTAAAACTGGTCTTTATCGGAAAAATAACAAAAATTTACACAAAGTAAATTTTGATATCCAGATTCTAAAGAAGGATTTTATTTTGTCAAATATAACATATAAAATCTTCAAAATTATATTTAAAAAGGGTTCTCCATCAAAAGGCGGTTAATAGACCTTTTAAAGAATATTAGAAGATTTATGCTTAAAATTAGATTCATTCGCATTTTAAGCCTCTAACATTTATTGGAAAAAAGTAAAAATATTTTGACAAACATATATAATCATTTTTTAGTTAGTTCTGTTCATTCCCACTATTATAACGGCTAGGAATTAACTACCATTTAAAATAATATTATTTTATTATTAGAGTGCAACGTAAGATTTCAAAGAAACTCATTGTTGCGTATTGGGTACGTCATCGAGCATAGCATTCCCTTTAAATTAATATTAACATTTTATTCAAAAATATGGATAAATATGAAAAAGTAATATTCTTTATTTACCTGGGATGTTACATCCTTCCCCCCTTTTGGGAATTGCGTCCTCGCAATTTTTAAAATTGGGCTTGGAAAATTCATTGAAATCCCCGCATCGGAAAAGGAGTAAATTAAACTGTCACATTAAAAGAAAGAAAGGGAAGTACAAAGGTCACCCGAGTTAACCCATACTAGGACTCCATGTAGGAAAACATGGATATAGAAGAAAAAAAGGGTCATGTTCTGAGGGAGAGTGATAGAAAACATGTTTAGGAGAAAGTTAACCACCAGAAAATCACAAACTGGTGATGGGTTAAACGGTGTTTGATTCCCCAGTAGGAAAAGTTAAAAGACAACATTTTTGTTTTTAAGTTACTTTTCATTGAGTAATTTATTTATGAGCCTAACTAAATCATAAGTAAACATACTTACTTGTCTTGTAGACTCTCATCTCCTACTATATTTCTTATACAAACACATATTTTCTCCAAAAGATGAGTATTTAGGATGACTTGCTCACATTAAGAGAGTTATAATCAACTTATAGAGAATCACCTAATCCACAAAAGAAAACTATATATTTCCCATGTCTTTAGACCTTAACCAAAACCAAAATTGTTAGAACAAGATCATATAATCCACAAATGGATAATCCTTTATAAAAAAGAAAATATATTCTTAATCTCCAAAATTTGTCCAACAAAACCCAAAGTTCAACGAAGACCATTCAATAAACAATTTTTCCATAAGATTCTTCAAAGTAAACCAAACTAAGATTGAAACCCAAATATTTGAAGGATTTAATCACATAGTCTTCCAAGGTATAAATTAACATTTATCTCCAAATAACATTAGTTTCTCTTAATGTCTCATATTGAAAAGTAATTAACCTAATCACATATCCTCTATGATAGGTTAATAATTTCTATAGATAACCCAAAATGAACTTACTCTTGATTAATAAAATCATTTAACTATAAAGAATTGGTCAAACTAACCAGGGACTTCACGTAGTCCAGTGGTAGGCGATAAATACCAGTCGCACTTTGGTTGTGGGTTCGATTCCCACAGCTTTGTCCGAAGCGACGGGTTGTCACACAGTCTGCGTGTTGTCCTTTTTCCAAAATTATATAATTCTTAAAACATTCCCCAAAACGAGATAAAATCTTCAAAAATAATCATAACATATTTTAACCACAAAGGTTATCTAATAACTTTCATTTTGCAACCCAAAATGTAATAACCGGTAATTGCCTCAAATGTAAGGATCATATAAACCCAAATGGTTCTTTATAACTATATCCACAAAAGAAAGGATAATTATTCCTTGAATAAAATTTTCATATATCAAACATCAGGGTTACATATACTATAAAAATTCTTCAAATGTAACCCCATCATCATAAGAGACTTAATACATTCAAGAGTTTCACCATCCTAAAATCTACCATATCTCTTGAATCCCTTATATGTTGACTTCATACTCATTTAACATTCTTCATGATCCATTAACCATTCCTTTTCAACTTATTCTGAAATACTTATTTCCTAAAAACAAAATCATGAATCATATCCTAATATTCCAATAACAGGAAAACATATATTAAGAAATAATCCATAAATTTCATTGGTCATTGTCAGTTTCTTCATCCTCAATTGGAATGGAATTAGGTATTGGTAAATGGATATTTGTACGATCTTGGTGACCCCATTCCCGAAACTTCTTCGTAGGAAAAGTGTTTGCATTATGACCATGTACACCACATTTGAAATATTCAATTTATCCCTCAGAAAGAACTTCTTTCCCTTTCCTAGAGTCAACTAGATGCTTCCTTTTTCCATGGCAGGTTCTTGCTTTATGACCTTCATTTCCACATCTATAGCATCTTTCTATCCCTTTGAAACATTTTCCTATGTGTTTATTTCCACATCTTTGACACATAGGTTTTTTAACATACTTACCTTTATGATTATTACCTGAAATTCCGTAGGGATTTGTTTCTCGCATATACTATGCCTTATAAAAATAACTAAGGTTCAGGTGGTCAATCATGACTCCAGATAGTTGGTTGAGGATAACCACAAGAGTTCTCATTTAAGCTCCCATATCATTCAGTTGTTCTTTCATAAAACCATCACACTTTTCTTCAAATCCACTGTTACTTTGGTGCCTGCTAGATCCATCCATTTACTAAAAAAAAGGTCAGTGTGAGTATATTAGTAAAATCATCATATAATAATGAGGAACATAAACACCGAGATATACTTCTCCAAGTTATCTCAAACTCATTATAACTTTCAAAAAAACAATGACTCCATCTAATATACTAACCATTCTGGTTATACACAACTTGTCACTTTTGCTTAAACAACAAACTAACCTCTAAAGTTATCTAAACCGACCTTTGATACCAACTATAAGGCCCCAGCCTTAAACATTACTTAATCTTGATTTATTTCAAGAATACACGTTGAGGATCTTTTCAAGTTTAGAGTTTTAGAGAATTAGATCATAAATCATGCATTACATTCCACATTTAAACAAAGTGGTTACATAAAAGATAGTACTCATTTTTCTTATTAATGGAAACATATCTAAAATAAAACATGGATTCTTTCTTGACACTTCCTTGACACTATCATCACATCATGTACCTTTCCCTTGACCTGTGAAAAACATTTCAAAAACCTGGGATGAGCATAAAAATCTCAGTAAAGGATATAAAAGTATGAAATGAAAACATTAGTCCATGTATGAAATCATACTTTACTCATAGAACATAAGCATTTTAAAATACCTCATCAAATCATGAATAAATCATAGAAATCATAAGACATAAAGGTAACTTGAGGCATTCATAACATTCTTACGTAGGGAGTAACCCTCATGGTTACGTTTGGAATACCCATCACAGTATATTCCCTAAATCTCTTCGGAGAAACCTTAATGTTTAACCCCTTCACGTTACCCAATGCATTGGAGAGCTATATCAGGCTCGCCCACCCTTAGTTTATCACGGAACCACCCGTCTTCATAAACAATGCCCAAGAACCATAACATAATCATAGCACATAACTTAAGAATAAAGGAAAGATAACATTCCCACATTTAAATAACAATATAACATTTTAAGATATTGAAATAATGAATCCATTCAAAAAAACATTTTCAAAACCATTTAAAACATTTAATAAAGAGATTTTTGAATCAAAGTGTCCCACACCACTTTGAAGATTTTAACATTTTAAAACATTAATATCCATATAAATAAATCCTTAAAACCATTTTGAAAACATGGATATTAATGAGAAATATTTATAATAATAAATCATTTAAACATTTAAAACTATATTTTAGTTAAAGATTTTTTAACAAAATGAGAGACACTTGAATACAATAATTGAGGAATAACATTTAATCATAGCTTTATAATATCATGAGAATAAAGGGATTCATGATATAATATTTCAAAGGACAGTATATACACCAAATAAGAGGTAATTGGTGCATATCAAAAATGAAGTCTCAATGGAAATGTAAATTGAGATGAAATCCCCTATAAAGAAGGTATCCTTAAATTAAGGATAAATCAATCTCATAATTATGAGTGGAAAATATAAATACACCCAATATAAGTGGATATTAAGTGTAAAACAACCATAGGTCATTCACACATATTCATAGGATGACATATTCAATAACTACATGTTGAACCCAAATAAATCGAAATTAGGTTAAGAAGTTCCTTTGGTAAAATTCAACAGCCTAACGGCATCACCTTAAAATTCAGAAAATGAGTTGATGAGACAAAAAGGGTATCTCATAACTTGGAAATAAATTTTACATCAATAAGGGTATATAATAACATATCCCAACATAATAATATGTAAATTAAAAGACATAACAAAATAAGTCTTTTAAAAAGAGGAGGGTGAAAGGTTCCCTTACTGATTTGGGTAACATTTGAAACGTACACCCCGTGAAATAAGGACTATACAAAATTGATGTAAATACTCATAAACTAAATTATATTACACAAAGAGTATAATAATGGTCAGTACATATACCACTCAAAGGAAATGGTGGAAAATGTAGCATAAATCTTATGGGAATAAAAGTGTGATGAAAAACCCCTTACGAAAACTCAGCAGCCTAACAGCACCACTTAAAACTTCCAACAAAATGGATTGATGAAATCAAATAGGGTATCTCATCATATGAACATAGAAAATACAGTAATAGGAATATAAAATAACATCCCCCAACATAATAAAGAGGAGCTTAAAAGAAATGACATAAAAGAGAGTACTTAAAAAGAAAGAGATAGGTTGGATCCCTTACCTCAAGTCCGACTTGTCTTGTTCGTTTCTTTATATTCCTGAATAATAAACTTTTCTCAATTTATAATTTCTTAAGGACATAATTTAAAGTTTATTATTCAATTAATATCATATATTATCATGTTATAATAATTAGTTAATTATGTGAGTTCATATCATACGTTTTGTCGATGTTCGGTACATGAGTCAAAAATGATCTTGTTTGAAAATGATTGTCCATGTAGTTATAATTAAATCATCTCCAGAATAGTATTAATGATTTAAATATCATATATATCCATTAAATAATCATTTTATACTATTCCATAACATTTTTAGATAAAAAGAAATGAAATGCACCATTCATGGAGACGGTAGGTCGTACGTACGCATGAACGCTACTTTCATTTCTTTGTCATATTAATGGAATTAAAAATAATTAAGATATATATATATATATATTATAATTCCAGTATAATATGTATGTTTTATAGGTCACATAAGTTCATTAATTTCAATCTTTATAAATTCCATGTATTGCATGAACGAGTCACATCACTTGAGGGGGCGGTTGTCCACACTTCCTCTTGGTTTGAACCAAAAGGGTTTCTTGAAGAGCATTTTTTCAAAGGTGAGGATTCAATGATGAAGAGAGGGATGTGGAGAGATGAAATGGGCAGGGTTTGTCCAAGCCAAAGTCTTTATAGGTGTGGGTAAGGTGGTAGAGGTGGGGGCCTTTTATAAGAGAAGAGGAGGGGTACTCTTGGAAAGTTATAAACTATTACTTTATTATAAAATGATTTTCGGATTTTAAAGGTCCCAAAAGGATATATTTCAAGTATAAGGTGATAAGGTTTCTAAATCCACCCATACAATAGGAATTTGACAAGTGTAAGACTTAGATTTCACCCTATCTTCTCATTTTATTTAAATCGTTCATTTATGAGGTAATCACTGCATCATCACGGTGTCATAAATAAATAAATTTATTTAATGTCTAAAAATTATAAAAAAAATATCATGATGTAGGAAATATTTTTATATTTCTAATGAATATTTATAGTCAAAAATATGACTTGTATAACCCCATGTAAAAATTGTTTTAGTAAAATAATACATGTTTGTGACATTTTTATTTTAACTTTAAATAAAAAGTTATTAATGTCATTTTCCTACCAAAGTGGATCCATGGGGTTCCCAAGTTAACCCATGGATTTTCTTGGTCGGCCATGACTCATACAATAAGGGTAGGACATGTGTCAAGGTCATTTCATATTATTATAACATTATCTTTACCTTAAATTACACTAATTACCTTTAATCGCGATTAATAAAACTTAAAAGTTACTATTCACCAAAAAATTATTTTAATCTCATTGAACCACATTTTACTTCCTAATGACAACCATTTATGTTGTATTTTTTAAAATCAAATCACAGAAGTGGTAAAGTTTCATTTAAACGAAAAATTAGTTTCTTTAACTACCACTTAGTGGTTTCACTATTCATCAAAAATTGAAGTTTTTCAGAAAAATACCAAAAATTCACCCTAAGCTATATTTGAAATTCCGAATTCAAAAATGATGTCTATTTTAAAAAATTAAAAATATATAAGTTTCATTAATTAATTTAATTATTCATTCCTGCTGTCAAAACAAATAGCGTGTTTTTAAGAAACAATATCTATTAAAAGATTGACACTAGTTTAAGTCTAATTTCAAAGTGAAATTAATTACAATGAACACCATTAGATTAAATGGTAAAAATATATTCTAATTGAACTTTAAAAGCAGTTCAAAATATGGTCTGATCATATAAATAAATTATATTAAAAAGAGGTGTTGAATTAAAATACAACATTTTCACTAAAACTGATCTTTATCGGAAAAATAACAAAAAATTACACAAAGTAAATTTTGATGTCCAGATTCTAAAGAAGGATTTTATTTTGTCAAATATAACATATAAAATCTTCAAAATTATATTTAAAAATGGTTCTCCATCAAAAGGCAGTTAATCGACCTTTTAAAGAATATTAGAAGATTTATTCTTAAAATTGGATTCATTCGCATTTTAAGCCTCTAACATTTATTAGAAAAAAGTAAAAATATTTGACAAACATATATAATCATTTTGTAGTTAGTTCTATTCATTCCCACTATTACAATGGCTAGGTGTTAACTACCATTTAAAATAATATTATTTTATTATTAGAGTGCAATGTAAGATTTCAAAGAAACTCATTGTTGCGTATTGGGTACGTCATCGAGCATAGCGTTCCCTTTAAATTAATATTAACATTTTATTCACAAATATGGATAAATATGAAAAATTAATATTCTTTATTTACCTGGGATGTTACAAGCTATCCCTGAACTTTTGTAAAGGTAGTGAGCCAAGCACAGAGTGACTGTGCCCGAACCATTGTAATCCACAACTAGTGAAGATTAGTGGAATTTGGTACGACCGGAAACTTGTCGGCATATGCTCCTTAGATGTAGCCCTTAGTGGTAAACCAAGTAAAATTGTTGTGTTATATCTTTGCATGTGAATGTCCCATTGCTGATCATATCCATCATACAGGTTTAAGTAGTTCCTACCAATGTGGGAACAAGATCCACAACTTTAAGAAGAAAAAGTTGACACCCTGATTCACCCCTCCCCTCTCAGGGTGTCCCGGGGTCCTACACCATAGATATTGTCACAAACCATCTTGAATACCTTGGTACTCTAATACCTAAGCTGCTCCTGTCATATCCCAAAGGGTGCTCCCAATCCCCACAGTTTGGAAACTAGAAATTGACATCATACGATAATCAAGTGGGAATGGTTTTTCCAAAAAAATAGTGAAAGATAAAAGATACAAGTCCATATATCAAAACTCCTCAAGGATAAAGTACTAGTAGAATAAAATAGGTAAAACAATACCCAAAATAGTGCAAAATCATGATACAAAACATATATCAAGCTAAAATCTCAGACATCCCATGTAACAGGTGGATCATATCTCCACCAGGCACCTCTATCACTTGGGTCCTAAGGATCAAGAATATCCTACACCTCAAAGTGTAGCTTTCCATTTTTTAGACTTGGGAAAAAATAATCTATAAATTCCAAAATGTAAAGATAATGTGTGAGCTATAAATCTCAATAAGGTCTCACCAAATATTCTATAAGAAATTCCATAACAATTAAATTGTTTATGATTTCAATTTAAATAAAACAATTCAAGACATATAATTTAAATATTTTCAATAAAAAATGATTTCAAATCAAAATGATGTTATATATATCAAAAATATTCTTAAATGAACATTTTATATAAAACATTTATATAAATCAATTTCCCTAAATAAAATGGTTCAAAATCAATTGAATGTAATCATCAAATCAAAACATATCATAAAACCATGTAATAAGACATATGGTGCTTTAGTTTCTATCAATAGGATCCTAACACATATCAATCATCGTAATAGATCAAGATAGGTGTGAAAACTTAAATAAACACCCCATTAGGGGAGCCTATTATAGGGAATCATGCCAAACTTGGTTAAGTTAGTGCTGTCATTTTTAATCAATTGATAGGGAATTAGAGTCTTAGAGTGCTTGTCCCAATTACAACAAAACTATCTAGGATCACATAAATTTAAATTAATCAATCAATAAATATTTGGGTAAATAATTCATTTTAAATTATTTCATCAATCACTATTCAATTTCCTAAATTTTATTTTTCAACCTACCTTTTTGTTTTAAAACAAAATCATGGGTTTTCATCAAATTCGTGCTATTTCAAATCATCTTTCAATTTAAGAAAATTTTCTTAATAATAAACATCCAATAATTTAATCAAATAAAGTTTCAAATCAAGCCATAATTTTCTCAAAATTATCAAACAATTTCAATTCCATTGAAATTTGGGGTTTTCACAATTTCCATGCCCTTTTTAAATCAAACATAAAATCATCTTAAATTGGGGTTTTAAATCATTTAAAAACTCATTTCAAATAAATCAAGAAATATAGGGTTAAAATTATAGGGTAAATTCATATGTAACCACCTAACTTTATTCATAATATTCAATCAACACAACACCCACAACGGGATCCAAAATAAAGAATGAAGGCATAGGAGATCAAGGAATAAAACTAGAAGGAGATCCAATGAGATCATCAGAACTTTGATCTACCAAGACAAGAGGTTAGAGGATTCAAAATCACTTATTGAGATCCCTCAAGGAACAAATAATCATATTAGGGTTAAATGGGGGTGATTAGGGTTTAAAATAGGGGGTCCCAAGATTTTAAAACAATTTTCTAGGGAATTAGTTAACTAGAGAGGCCGTAAGATTAGTAATAGTCATACACCTTAACTGTGCGCCCCTATCGGACATCTGGATGGGTTGAATGGTTTGGCTGCATGGTTACTTTAACCATGTGTCAACCATGTAACCCTCACTATCCAAGGGTGAATAGTTTTGAGGGGTGAATGCACAGTTTGGACAAACTATGTGCCAACTGTGCACCACCCTCCATACCTTCACAATAGTGTGCATGATTTTTTGGTCCAAACCGCACAATTTTCCATAACTGTGAGCCAACTATGCATAGACCCACAAGATTCCAATTTTTTTCCCAAATTTCACTTGAAACACCCCAATAAAATTCCCTAACAAAGGAAGATCAAAACAAGATTCAATAAGTACCTAAAAGTAGGTAATGTAATGTTACAACCTCCCCACCATAAAAACATTCAATCCCTAGAAATCCTATCAAGAAAGTTCCACATAAAAGAGATGAGGTCACTACACTCTCTCCATTGCCTCATGATCCCAAGTTTCATGTGAATCATAACCATGTTTTCATAGCACATGGACCAAAGGTATAGTATTCTCATGAGTAACCTTTTTCTTGGAATCAAAAATCCTAACAGTATGCTCATTCATGGATAAATCAGGTTCAACATCAAGATCTTCCCAAATCTGGACATGAGAAGGGTCAAAAAGATAATTTCAAATAATTGATACATGAAACATTTTTTGGATTGAAGAAATATATGGTGGAAGTGACAAATGTTAATTTAATTCCCCACATTCTCAACAATCTCAAAAAGACCCACAAACCTCAGTGCAATCTTTTCCTATTTTCCAATATGATAGTGACCCAATTGAGGTGAAACTCTCAATAACACCTAGTGACTAACTAAAAACTATAAATTTTATTGATGTAGATCAACATAAGATTTATACCAGCTCTATTCCATCACTATTATCTGAAGAATCAACTGAAGAATCATCATCATCTCTTGGACCAAACTTGGTCCAACCAAGGAAGCTTCACTAATATCTGACCAAAACAATAGAGATTTACATAGCCTACTATACAGGGCCTCAAAATGATCCATCCTAATAACGGACTAGTAACTATTATTATAGGAAGACTCAACCAGACCCAAATGGTCATCCCAAGCTCCACCAAAATCAATAATGTAATCATGTAGCATATTCTAAAGAATCTGTATAGCTTATTCTATCTGACCATTTGTCTATGGATGATATGTTGTAATCAAACAAACCTAGGATCACATTTCCTCCTAGAGGCCTCTCCAAAATAGAGAAGTAAAATAGGGATCCCTATTAGAGACTGTAATAGATGTAACTCCATGAAATCTAATGATTTATTTCACAAAGAGACTTCCCAAGTCCTTTACTCTGGTTGTATCTCAAATGGATAAAAAGTGATCTCATTTTTTAAGCCTATCAATCATAGCCCATGTAGACTTATTCTTCTGAGGGGTACATGAAAACACAACCAAAAAATCCATAGAAATCTAGTCAAACTTTCAATTTTTTATTGTAAGTGGTTAAAGAAAATTTAAAGATCTCTAGTGCTCAACCTTAACCTTTTGGAAAGTATAACAATGAGAAACAAAATTAGTGATGTTTCATCTCATACCTGACCACCAGAATCATTGCTGAGTGTTATAGAACATCTTCATCATTTCAAGGTGCACTGCTCACTAGGAATTATGAAAAACCCCCATCATATCATTTTTCATTGTAAAATTGACAACATATTGGTTCTAGAACTAAATTACACCCTCATAAGAGAACAACCACTCACCAATGGTCTCTCCACCATAAATAGAATCCCTAATTCCATGGAATTCAACATAAAGTTTTTCCTCATAAATAATTATATTGAGAAGAGAAAATTTCAACTGAACATTTTTCAAAATAACCACAGTCACATCCTCCCAAAATACCAAATGCAACTAAGAAATGAGATCCATAATATTCCACTCTTCTGATGATTCTTTCATGAAATAGGTTAGAAGTTTCCAAATTAATGAATCAGTGAAGATTTTTCCCTTACCAAGGGTGTAGAAAATGTCAAAATAAAAATACTACAAGTACTATGCACAATGCCTCTATTGGAGGTTCAAATATTTTCGAGAGAAGATATAACTAAATCATTTGTGGTCGAAATAAATGGTAAACCTTTCTCCAAAAAGGTAATTCTGCCACTCTTGGGAGTATGAATCATGACTATGAGTTCAATATCATGGGTTAGGTAGTTCTTATCATGTGGCCTAATCTTTCTAGAACTATAGGTTACCACATGATCAAGTTGAATAAGAAAATTGTCCAAACCCAAACTTTATGCATCACAAAAGACCACATAGCCATGCACAACCTCTATAACAGTCAACACTAGAATAAAATTCAAAAGATATTTCATCTCATAAAAATAACTCTTAAGTTTATTATCCTATAAAAACATCACTCCCTTATGAATGAGAGATATTATTGAATAATCCAGCTTTAAGAAATATTTAACGAACCTACAGTAGTACCCCACCAAACCCAATAATCTCTAAATCTAAAAAACATTACGCATTTTCTAACATGTCAAAAAATCCTTCACATTATCAGGATTAAATGAAATATCATGTTCTAAGACCACATGTACTAATAAATTCACTTCTTAAATATAGAAATTAAACTTTGAAAGATTCTTTTAAAGTTAGTGATTTCTCAATATTTTCATAACTCCTCTTAAATGATGCACATGATCCTCCTCAAAATTAGAGTAAACTAAGATGTAATCTACAAAGAATATCATGAAAGAATCAAGGTAATAATGGAATATCTTGTTCATCAATGCTATAAAAATTGAAGGATAATTGGTTAGACTAAATAGAATATTAAGATACTCATGATGGTTATACCTACTTCTGAAGGTGGACTTTGTGATGTAAGATTATTTAATTATAAATTGTTGATAATCATATCAAATATAAATCTTCGAGAATCACTTTTCCCATTTATAATGGTCAAAAAATCATTTATATGAGGCAATGCATTCTCATTCATCACTATAAATTAATTGAGTTTCCAGTAATCAAAACATAGGTGAAGTGTTTTTTCATCTTTCTTCGCAAAAAAGAACAGGCGCTGCCTATAGTGATACACTTGGGCATATTAATCCTTTCTCTAGAAAATCACCCAACTAAGATTTAAAATCTTTCAACTATTTTGGTTCCATATAGTAAGAATGAATAGAAACTGGATGAGTACCAAGTACTAAATTAATAGATAACTCCACCTCTCTTACCGGTGGAAAACTAGAAAAGTTAGAAGGAAACACATTGAGAAACTTGATAAAAACTGGAGGGAGATCATCTCTCAAATATTATTGCTCTAATTCCAAATAAAACAATAATCTTACCCAACCCAACTCTATAAAGGAAGTTTTGGATCTACTTGACCTCAGGTTCCATTCTCCCTGAAAAACATGGCACACTCCACAGAGCATAGTAAAGGAGACCCATCAAAGATAGAATTCAACTCAAGCCTTGTGAGAAATCATCCAATCCATCCTAAATATGATGTCAATAGGTTTCATGTTGAGAACTTTAAAATACCAAGTAAGCTCAATATCTAATAGAGAGAAATCAAAGTTGGACAATGGAGACCCTAATCTCTCTTCGTTCTGACTATCATGGTAATACCCATCACATAAGACAAAAGGTCCATAGAAAGATTTAGTAAGTTCACAATACGAGTTGATATAAATGAGTGAGATGAACCAGTATAAAATAAATAAGTCACTAAAGATTAATCTATAGTGATGGTACCTCTCACAATCATTGGACGCATATCAGTTTCCTCTAGATACTCTTCCACAGTGTGAAGAAGCTTTATTCCAGATGCATGTGGATAGAACCCCTTAGCACTTGAATAATTTGATTACACCACAATAATTTTTTGTTTTTATGAGATCATTCCACTACATATAGTATAAATGACATGGTAAAACATCTTCAAGTAACCTGAGTGACCACATTAACTATAGATCTTGGGTACCTTAGTGTAAAACCAATTCAAATGCCCAACCATGCTACATTGGAAGTAAGTAAAAGGACCTATTATAGGCACTGCATAATGTCTAGATGATTCCTACTATAAAGATACACCATGAGACTCATCACTCATTATATTTCCTTTAAAGAAACTCATAAAACTTTCACTGGGAGAAAATGAAACTCTTGTCAACCCTAACTTACCGACCATGTCAATCTTAGCCATCAACACTCTATCCAGTACATTAATATAAGAAGTGAGATTTATCATGTAAACTTGGTATCAAATATCTAATAAAATACCCATCTAAAACCTTCAATCCTTCATTTTATCATTCATTACCACCTTAGGATCAAATTCAAAAAGCTCAGAAAAACAGTTCATATATTGTTCTATAGTCTTTTCACCCTTTTAGAGGTTAAGAAACTCCATGGATTTCATTAAGACCATTGACTATAGATATAACTGATCAGTGAAAAAAACTCTAAAATATTTCCACTCCAATCCCTCATGCTTCTTCTCCATCTCTATCAAATCCAACTATATTTTTCTAGGTACCTCAAGCTTAAAGGTAGAACATTTCAGTTTAATTGAATTGGGTGTTTCAAAGAACTAAAAAATATACTATATCTTTTCAAACAATCCTCATCCACTTGAGGATAATTTGAGAATTGTAAATCTAGTTGCTTCTGGTGAATAAACTCTTGAGCATAATCACTCAATCCATCCCTTCAAGGTTCAACAACTAGAGCCTAAATGGGAATGGGTCTAGGTACCTGTCTCAAATATTGGATGGTAAGCACCACTATCTCACCAATATTATGGTCCTCTGGAGGATTCAACTATTATTATTCACCAAAAAACTCCCTCCGATGGCCTATTCAAACATCTTCTTAGAGGCATGATGCTACAAAACATCAACATACAACACTAAAAAATCAGAAAGGATACTTAGATCAATAGCTCAAACAAGAGATATAAGAAAATAAATTCCTTAAATAGAATTAAACATTAGTATTTTTTCAAGATACTCATATTAAACAAATGGAAAATACTAGAATAATATCAATTATTCCTCATAGACACTTTTCCCAAACACCCATAGTGACTTAAGGCTCGTTGCGATGAGAGATGGGAAAACACTTGCTCATAACTACTTCATAAGTTAGATCGTTCCTACCTCTTATCTACCGGGACAACTCAAACTATATACCAACATCAAAGAAATATGAAAAACCTATATCTAATACAACTTTTTCACAAACCATCTCAAATAATTTGGTACTCTGAAGCCTGATCTGGTCCTAACATAGCCTAAAGGGCGTTCCTGATCCCTATGAGTTAGAAACTAGCACTTTGAATCATACAAGAATCAAGTGGGAATGGTTTTTTAATAAAATAGTGGAATATAAAAGATACAAGTTGGTATTTCAACACTCCTCAAGGAGAAAGTTCCTATAGAATCAAACAGGTAAAACAATATCCAAAATATTACAATATAAAGAGACACAACATTTTTCAAGATAAAATATAATACTTCCCATGTAATGGGTGGATCACATCTCCATAGATCACCTCCATCACTTCATGTCCCAAGGATAAAGAACATTCACCACCTCCAAGTGGAACTTTCCCTTTGCTTGGACCTGGAAAAAGATAATCAAAAAATGTTTGAAGGCAAAGGTAGAGTTTGAGCTATAAATCCCTATAGGGTCTCACCAAGTGTTCCATAATAAATTCCATAATAACTAAACTATTTATACTTTTAATTTAAATAAAACAAGTCATGACTTGGCATTTACATATTTTTAACAAAAACATTCTTTCAAATAAAAATATAGTAGATATATCAAAATAGGATTAAATGAATATTTTATATAAAACATTTATATAAATCAATTATCATGAATAAAATAGTTCAAAATCAATATCAATTAATCATCAAATCAGAATATATCATAGAACCATGTAATAATCCCTATGGTACGTTAGTTTCTAGAAATTGGATCCCCACACATATCAATCATCATTACAGCTCAAGATAGGTGTGCACACTCAAATCAATACCCCATTAGGGGAGCCTATTATGGTCAATCATGCCAAAATTCTTTTAGTTAGTGTTTTCATCATCAATACATTACTGGGGAGTTAGATACCTAGCATGCTTGTCCTAATTACCACTAACTACCCAGGTTCACATGTGCTTTAACCAATCAAACAATCAATCAATATTTAGTAAAATAATTCATTTCAAATCATTTTATTAATCATAGTTCAATTTCCTAGAATTCAGTGTTCAACATGCCTTTTTGTTACAAAACCAAATCATAGGTTTTCATCAAATTCGTTCCATTTTAAATCATCTTTCAATTTAATCTAATTTTATCAAGAATCAACGTTCAATCATTTCATAAAATCATGTTTCAAATCACGCCATCATTTTCTCAAAAATAATTTAATAATTTCAATTCCAATGAAATTGGGGAATTTTTACAATTTCCATGCCCTTTTTAAATCAAACATCAAATCATCTCAAATATGGGTTTTTTAATCATTTAAAAACTCAATACAAATAAATCAAGAAATATAGGGTTTAAATTATAGGGTAAATCCTTATGGAACCACCTACATTTATTCATGAGTCAAATAAACACAACACCCACAAAGGTACCCACCAATAAAGAATGAAGGCGTAGGAGATCAAGGGATCAAACTAGTAGGAGACCAATGAGATCACCAGAACTTTGATCTGCCAAGAGAATAGGTTATAAGAGTCAAAATCAATTATTGGGAGCCTTAAAGGACCATGGAATCATATTACGGTTGATAAGGGTGATTGGGGGTTAAATAAGGGGGTCTTGAGATTTTAAAATAATTTTTTGGGGAACTAAAAATCATGCCCATGTTTTACTGGAGAGTTCACACAGTTAGTAGTAATCGTTCTCCTTAACTATGCACACCTACTGGAATTCTGGGTGGGGAGAATGCTTTGGCCGCACAATTACTTTAACCATGAAACAACTATGAAACCCTCACTATACAAGGTTTTATAGTTTGGAAGGGTGACTGCATGTTATGGAAAAACAGTGCACCAATTGTGCACCACTCTTCAGACCTTCACAATAGGGCATGCGGTTTTTTGGACCAAACTGCATGGTTTTCCCTAACCGTGCACTAACCATGAATATCCCTATGGGCTACCAATTTTTTCCAAATTCCACCTAAAACACCTTGAGATAATACCCAACCAAAGGGGGATAGAAACAAGAGTCATTAAATACCTGAAATAAGGTAACATGATGTTATAACTATAATGGACCAATTTTTATTGGGTATTTCTTTTACAATATTGAGTTGGGAATGGGTGATCCAAATCTAGAAACCTAGTTTTAAGAGGAATTCACAATTTGAACTTGGTATTCATGACATGTATTTTGATTCAAATCATGAATTATAGTTCTTAGACTAAAGGGTTTCAAGGTGGAATTTGGTGGTTCTGCCCAAAAGAAAATTGCAGTGTGAATAGGTGCTGAAAGAGGCACACGGTCAGTGCACATTTTGTTAAAATGTATGACCAAATTGTGCAATATGTTTTAATTATTATGAATTTTAATTTTATAAATTTATAATTACCTAAATTTCCTCATTATTATCATTTTGAAATAGGCTCTTAACCAAGGAGACACCTCTTGGAGATTTTGAGGATTACTTGCCTCCTGTTGCTTGATTTTGACAGATCTTTGAGTAATGAATCTGTATTATCAATGGTATGTTCTTATTTCTTAAATTTTTTCATTAATTTTCTATATCCACTCTTATTTCCATGAACAGAACCTTAGATTGAGGCTGTTGATTCTATATATATGGTTTTTGACATGATCTAATTGGATTTCTTGTATACTCATCATGAAATTGGGATTTATTTTTCGTATCTTCATTGGTCATTGTTATTTATTCATGAATTGTTGAGGTATGTGTTTATATTTATATAAATACTCTAAAAACATTTAATTAGAGATTATTATGTGATAATTTTGTTTTTAATATCATTTCTTGATTGATTCTATCCATTGACTCTCTATTGGTGTATCCCTTGTTGAGTGTTTATTAAGACAGTGAATTGAGGTAAGTGGTTTCATAAGGTAATTCCTATTATTTGAAACCATTATTGCTTTATTCATTTAAAATTAATTTCATATTGATTTCAAAATCGTATGTTTGATTATTTGATAAATGATTTTGGAATGGAATAGTGTGTGTGATGAAATTCCTTTGAAAAGGGATTTTGAAAAGTAAAGTGTTGATTTCTAGAAAATGATCATGAATTGAAATGAGTGATTGGAAGAATGATTTTTTTGATGAATTTAGAGAATAAAAGATTTTAAATATTATATGATTTGAAATGAAATGAATTGATTTTAAGGGCATGAGTTTTTTATGAAAACCATTTGATGTTTGTTTTTAAAATGAAAAGTCATGTTTTGAAACTTGAACTTGGGGATGAATGCAATGGTTGATTGAAATTATTTAAGATTTATTAAAATGAATGATATCCCCAAGTATTATTGATCACCATGAATCACATGGGGGCCTGGTAGTTATGAGGGAGTATATGAACATTAGGTAAACTAGTATATAGTAATTGATTGATGATGAAAATGGTACTGAACTATCATTAGGGTGGGGAGTTTATTATTTAGGATTCTCTCCTATTCCCCCTAGGCTTGGGATCTAGGGAGTGTGTGCACACATGGAGATGTATTTTGTTGAGATTGTGTGAAACCTTATGACTGAAACTAACTAACCCCGTGTATAATTACCATGGTGCTATGATTGAAAATTATTATACAATCCATTGTTTGATTGAAATGCTTATCCATGCCTATTTTGACAAATATGCTCATATATACATATTTTTATGGAAATTAACTTTTATAATAGTTTTTTAAAATACATTGAAATTATTTGAAAATCATATTTTGTTATGAATTATGAAAATGTTTCGGTGCTATATTTTATTTAAAATTGAGTGTAATAGCCTAAAAATATATTCTTCTATTAATAAAAAAACATTTTTCACTCAAAAACTATTTTATTATGTTTTATAATAGAATCACACAAAAATAATATAACATTTCTTTACACGTCATGTGTTAATATGGACTATTACAACTAGAATAGTAAAGGAATATAAACATAGAAGAATAGCATAATCACTAAAAGGTACTCCATAGGCCCAAATTCCCATATAAAGATAATACCTACTATAATGACTATAAAAAGAAAGGGAAGCATTGGGAAAATAATAGAAATTATCAAAGGATATGTAAGAACCTTTGTAAGTGAAGTAGTGAATAATGAAGTCAGTATGATGGTGTATTTATAGGGAAATATGGTTGTTTTACATTATGAATATCCACTAATATGGATGATTGGAATTATAAATATTGGTCAATAATATATTTTTTCATTATTAATATTGTATGGGTGGACATAATAAAGAGGCCATTGGGAATTATTTTATGATATAACCAAAATTATATTTTTTGGAAACTAAAAAATTGATTAAATCCCATTAAAAATATATTTTATTAAAAAAATTAAGTTTTAAATAAAATTTATCTTAATTAAATAATGTTATAAACATATTTTTTAAATGATAATATAAATTAACATAGTCCTAAGTAATTTAATAATGATCATAAAGTTTACTATGTCATAAAAAATTATTATCTTTCAATAAATAAAGTTTTTTATTTAAAAGTTAAAATTATCATATTTATATAATTATATTGATAAAAAAATATCATTTTTGGAGTCATCACATCAAAATTATCTTAGTTTTAATTTATGGTAGTTTTCTTAAAAAAGATTATTTTTGGGGTAAAATGTGAAAATACCATTTTTATGAAATACCTTAACTCTTATGATATAATAATGATATAATCTTGATTTAAAATTTATTAATCCTTATTATTTATCAAAAAATAATTAATTAATAACATAATATATAATTCGCTATATTTATAAACACATGTTTAACATTTATGAACCACGATTTTATTTTTTCTAAAAAATGTTTTTATGAGTTATATGTGTACCATATTAGAATTAATTATTATCACTTTTATAAATTTAATAAAGTAAAATGGATTTAATATTTTTAATTAAAATGTTCAAATTATTTAATAAGTTCAATTTCATTTTTAGGCACAAAAAAATTATTATTATTATTAAAAGCTATTGCAATATTGGTAAAATAATATAAAAGGTTAAAATTAAAATGTAAATACATAAGACAAATAAAAATTAAAACTTTAAATGGTTGGTTTAGTTATTTAACATCCTTAACCAAAATTTTCAACATTAATTATCAACCAAATTAGTTGAAACTAATTCCACTCAAAAGTGATTAACCTTAACAACAAAATAATCATTATTTTTTCCTTAACCCCCCCCCCTCAAGTATAAGAACCCAACCATTACCTCCACACCATTTATAATGAATAATATTTCAATATCCCTCTTAATAAGGTGGTTCTAAGGTTCTAATGAGTCTCTCTCTATCTTTTAGAAGAATCTTCCCAATATGAGGGATCTATTCCTCTACTTCATTAATTAAAGTACTTATTTTTTATAAGGATTTTGATTCTTAATATATTACATTTTATTTATAAACACCCACATTATTGTATAAATGATTTTTTTAATTATATATTTACTTTACCTCTCATTAAACCCATTCTATAATTCCTTTTTTATACTCATTACACTGCCGAAATAAACCTTTGATTTTCTAAGCTATATTTTCATGTCATGAATACCCAACCCTATTTTCATTCAAGGGTGATAATTTAAATGTATAGTTAAAATATTTATTGGATAAATCCATTTATGAAACCCACATTCACTACTGTTGGTTTATAAATGATATGAACTTATTATTTTTGATCGATGTAGCACACATAATATTATACATATGAATGGTGTGCCCTAATAGCACCCCAATGCATTACGTAAAGAAGTAATATGTAGATATGAAATTTTCATGATACCATAGAATAATTACTTGGTATGTTTTATGATACCTTGGTCAAAATAATTAGTAATTTTTTTACTACACTTTAGAGATGATCTTTGGTGATATGTTTATTAATGCCACATGTTTATGTTGTAGCCACATTTCCGTGTTATGCCTCATGTTATTGTGTTCATGATCTTAAGTTATGACTCAAGTTATTATATAAGTGTTATTATATTATGATTAATTTTTCACCTATTATGTTCTCTTAGATTTTGTATCCCTTACTAGGCTTTATGATCACCCCTTTCATTTGATAAATGTCCCTAGGAAATCATATACAGTGAGATGATCTAGGAATGGATAGTAATGAATACTTTAAAGTTAGTTGAAAATTTGTTTATGTTTTCTTATATGTACTATGTATGGATTGTAATATGCACCAATTTTCTAAGAAACTAAACCAAAAAAGGTCCTTAAAAGTTATTTATGTAATATTTTTCAAGGAATTATGGTCAAAATCATGTAATAAAAGGTGTGTAATCATAGTTCATTCAAAGTATGGTTTAGTTATTTATGGAAATTAGGACTATAAAACATTAGTAAAATCCCTAAGGATAAGTTTAAATATAGTAAAAAATACTATAATTTTGGTAAAGTATAAATTGAATGGTTTCCAAGCATTGAAATATTTGTTTGGATACTACAAGTGGATGTGGCTCTAATGTTGTTGTACTTATGGGTAATAACCCCAAAAAGGGTGGATTAGGTAATAACTCAATTTTCACCTGGTGCATGATAAAGAGGCCTTGTTGAAGACCAAGTTTGATACTCATAAGGTATATTCTTTGGTTATCATATTATTTTTACAAACCAACATGAAAAGATGTATATAAAGTGTACCTTTTTCTTTTAAAAGAAAGAAAAGATTAAAGTATATGATCCTACAATCCCTATTTTATAAAAAACATTAGGATTAAACTCTCCTTTGTAATTTATTATTCTTAAAATTTTTATCCTTATTATTTGAGATTTTATTTGTAGAGACTGGATATAAATATAAGGGCTTGTGTAAACAATAGAATCAACATGAAATACAATGATTTTATTCCTAATATAATGGAATATAGAGTAGAAAATTGTCTGATGATGTTATCCTATATTATGAATAATAACAAGAACCACATAGAGTTTCCAAATTCACTTATGAGAGAACAAATAGTTTTCAAGTCCTTCATGTTTCAATGAACACAAGCCTTTTGTGGATCCTGTGACCCTTTGATTGTGAAACAGTGGATTGGTACTATCAAAAATATATTGTTTTACTGTATTATTATGATTAAGATAAGTCCACTTTGGTTGTGTATCGTTTGGAGGGGGGAGTAAATAAATGGTGTAAATTGATCAAAAACACCAATCCCAAGGAATAAATTGATGCTATGGAGTGGGATGAATTCAAAAATATATTTTTAAATAAGTATTTTCCCCACACCCTACAAAAAAATATGGAAAAGGAATTACTTGAATTAAATAAAAAGTAAGGTGGGTCTATGGGAAGTTGTGTGATAAACTTCACAAGGCATGTTCATTATGATTCAAGCTTTGTTACTAATTCTGATGAGAATATTGATCGATTCTTTGGGGAGATGATATTTCATCTATTGAAATATTTGGAAATTCAAGGCTTCAAAAGCTATGAAAAAATAGTACGATGTTCCCTCGAGGTGGAGATGAAATTTGGGGATGCACAGTGGTCTCACAAAAAAATGATAAAAATAGAAGGATGGAGAAAAACCTTATGAATAATCCTAACCCTAAAAAGTATGAAGAGAAACTGCAACTTCCCTTGTGTGAAAACTATGAGAAAAGGTACTTAGGGAATTTTTATAAAGGAAGTGGGAAGTGATACAAATGTGGAAACACTGGCCACATTACTCAAAACTATTGTGGAGATGCAAAGACTCAACCCGTTAATATTTATGATAATGGAAATATATTACAATAAAATCCTACAGTGCATTACTTCAAGCATATAGATCTTGGGAACTTTGCTAACTAGTGCCAAAATTTGAAGGTGATGGAGGTAAATTGAGTCTAATGTACTTTGGTCCATTTAAGGTTAGATGCAGATTTCAAGGAAGATATTTCTTAAGGGGGCATAATATAACATCCCAAAAAAATATTATTTTATTAATAAAATAACCTTAGTCTCTCAAAAACTATTTTATTATGTTTTATAATAAAAATACACAGAAATACTATTACATTTATTTACCCATTATGTGTTGATATGGACTATTACAACTAGGAATAGTAAAAGGATATAAACATAGAAGAATAAAACAATAACTAAAAGGTACTATATAGGCCCAAATTAACCCCATAAATATCTCTCATTCCATAATGGCTATAAAAAGAAAGAGAAGAACTAAGAAAATGATAGACATTATCAAAGGATATATAAGAACCTTTGTAAGTGAAGTAAGGAATGATGAAGTCAGTATGATGGTTTATTTATAGGGAAATATAGCCATTCAGTATCATGATTGTCAGTTGATATGGATGATAGGAATTATGACCATTGGTTAATAAGAAAATTGGTCATTATTATTATCAGATATGTAGATGTTATAAAGTGACTGTTAGTAATTATTTTATGATATAACCAAAATTTAATTTTTTGTAATCTAAAAAATTATTTAAATTTATTTAAAAAGTATTTTATGATAAATTTTTAAGTTTTAAATAAAATTTATCTTCATGAAATAATTTTATAAGACTTTTTTAAAATTATAATATAAATTAACAAAGTCCTAAGTGATTTTATAATGGTCATAATGTTTACTATGTCATAAAATCCGTTATATTTCAATAAATTAAGTTTTTTATTTAAAATTTAAAATTATCATATTTAGATAATTATATTTATATAATGAATATAATTTTTATTCATCACATCAAAATTATATTAGGGTGAATTTATTGTAATTTTCTAAAAAGGATAATTTTGGGGGTAAAAAGTGAAAATACCATTTTTTACGAAATACCATAACTCTTATGATATAATCATGATATGATAATGATTTAAAATTTATTAATATTTATTATTAATCAAAATTTATTTAATTAATAACATAATATGTAATTATTTACATTTATAAACACAATATTAGCTTTTTTGGAACCATGATTTTATCTTTTCTAAAAAATATTTTTATGAGTTATATGTGTATCATATTAGAATTAATTTTTATCAATTTTATAAATTGAATAAATTAAAATAGATTAAATATTTGGAATTATAATTTTCAAATTAGGTAATAAAGTAAATTTCATTTTTATTCACAAAAAGGTTATTGTGGTAAAAAAAGAGAGTTGTCACAGTATAGGTAAAATAAGGTAAAAGGTTAAAATTAAAAGATAAAGACATAATGAAACTAAAAATGAAAATTTTAAATGGTTGGTTGAGGTATTTTATATCCTTTAACAAAATTTTCAATATTAATTATCAAAAAAATTCATTGAAATTAATGCCAACCAAAATTGTTTAGCCTTAATAACAAAATAATCATTATTTTATCCCATAAAACCAACCCTCCTCAAGTATAAGTACCACCCATTATCTCCCCACTCTCCCCAAAAAATACAATAAGCATGAATACTCTCTCAATATCCCTCTCAAGAGCCTCTCCAAGGTAGTTCTAAGGTTCTATGGAGTCTCTCTCTATCTTTAAGAAGTATCCACCCAAGGTAAGGGATCTCGTCCACCACCTCTTCAATTTAAGTACTTCTTTTGTATGAGAATTTTTATTCCCAATTTATTACATTGTAAAGTATTTATAAACAACTTAGTTATTGTATATATGATTTTTTTTAATGATAAATTTATTTTCCCTCTCATTAAACCTATTATAAGAATCCTTTTGTATACCCATTACACTATTTAAATAAACCCTCGATTTTCCAAGCTATATTTTCATGTCATGAATACCCAACCCTATTTTCATTAAAGGGTATTCATTTAGATGTATCATTAAACTATTGATTAGGTATATACATGTATAAAACCCAAATTCCTTACTCATGGGTTATAAATGATATGAGCTTATGATTTTGGATTGATGTGGCACACATAATATTAGACATATGATGGGTGTGCTATGATAGCACTCCAATGCATTGGGTAAAGAAGTAATCTCAGTCATGATACCTTAGGAACATTCTTGGAATTTTTTTATGATGCCTTGGTCAAAATACTAGGCAATATATTTTATGAAACCTTAGTGATGAGCTTTGGTGATAGGTTTATGATGTTTATGTTGTATCCATACTTATATGTTAGGCCTCATGATATTATGTCCAAGTTCATAAGTTATGCCTTAAGTTATTATATACATGTTCTTATATTATTCTTCTTATTTAAAATATGATGTTCTATTACATTTTTTATCCCTTACCAGGCTTTCTTCTCACCCCTTTAATTTGATTAATGTCCCTTAGAAATACTATGTAGTGATATGATCTAGGAAGGGAAAGTAAAGAAGTCGTTCATGATAGTTGAAAATTTGTTTATGTTTTCTTTTATGTAACATGTATGTATTTTACTATGTACCTATTTTCCAAGACACTGGATCTAAAAAGGTCCTTAAGAGTTATTTATGTAATATTTTATCAAGTAATTATGATAAAAATCATGTAATAAATGGTAGGTATCCATATTGAGAATATTTGGTTTATTTGATATGAGTTGTTTATAGAATACTTGGTGAGATTTTACTGGTCTTTGTTACTCACGCCCTAATTTTTCCTTTGGGAATTTTTAGACTCTCTTATGCTAGGTACTAGAAAGGGGAAAACACTGATCGGAGTCAGTGGGTGTTCTTAATAGTGGGACCTTGGGAGTTGATGGTGACCAATGGAGCGTGTGATCCAATTTTTTTGTGGGGATCTTATGAAATTTTTTTATGGTTTTATGTGACAACTTTGATTGATGTACCATTTTTGGGACATGTATATGTCTACTTTTGGTGCTTTTATCTCGTGGAGTGTTTGACATACCGACTTTTTTTTATTCTTATCTGATATTTTATCTTGATGATTTGTTATTGTGGTGAAATCATTCCCTCTTTATTGTATGTAATGCCTAGGTGCTAGTCTCTATCCCACGGGGATCTAAAATTCCCTTCATCCCATGTCAGGATTGATTTGGGTACTGTTTAGGTAGGTTATCCAGGTTGGTTTGAGACATCGACACTTAGATTAAAAGAATAAAATTCTAATCTTGGAAATGAAAACAAAATAATATTAATCAACGTCTAATGAATTAAATAATATTGAATTCAATACTTGTATGTCTATTTGATATTTAGACCTTAAAGGTGGTAGTCGAGTTTCTTATGCGATGATAACGGAAAATGATTCTAAGGCTAGGTAGTTGCCCTTAGTGTGGTTTTGAGCTATATCTATTATGTATATTTTGTTATTTCATATGCACCACACCCATTCTATAAGGGTGATTGAGAACTAGAGGTTCTAGGGGTGTTTTCCCCAACATATAGGTTGGCGAGGATATGAATGGATGACTACCCCCTCTCCCCACTCTCTCTTCGGATGTAGTTTAATGTGCAGGTATTCACAGTGGTGATTTCCCATACATGCGTGTCATGGGATACAATGGATTGAGGATATTGCACATGCATGTATTCTAGATGTAGTATCTGAAGGATTATTACAGGTGCATTATGCATGGGCTGTGATGGATTAAGGTATAGTGCATATGCTATGAGGAAAAACAATTGTGATGGGTTATTTGCGATGGGCTATAGACCCATCGCAAATAGTTCTATAGTAAGTCTTATATGTGATAATATGTGTTTCTCATTGCAAATAATCATATGATTATTATTATTTGTGATGAGAAACTCATATTGTTGCAAATACCTTTGGCACATATGCACACCATATGGTGGGAACATTTATTTGAAATGGGAATATATAACCTGTCACAAATAATATGATGGTAGAATACTATTTGCGACAGGTTCTGCCACAAATTACTTTTATATCACCGCCACTTATATTTATGGAAGGTACTATTTGGGATGGGTTCTGTCACAAATAAGACTATTTTTTATGGGAATCTCATCACAAAACAACTAGTCGCTACAAATCTAACCTATATATGTGCCCCTCAGCCGATTTTTCTCTCCATATCCCCTCTCTCTCTCCTCCCCTTATCTCTCATTTCCTCTCCTCTTCACTCTTTTATTTCTTCATTTAAATTTTTTAATTTTTATAGGGAAGTAATCTTTTTAAATTCACATCAGTATTTTAATTTCAATAAAGCATTAATTTAAGGAATTTTTTAATTTTTTAATTTTAAATTATTTTATTTTATTTTATATTAGAAATTATTATTATTAATTAAAATTAATTAGTTTTAATTAGTAGTAATTTTTTTAATTAGTAGTAATTAGTTGTAATTAGCTTTAATTAGTTACAATTAAATGTAACTACCTATAATTAGCAGTAATTAATTATAATTGATAAATAATCATTACAAATTAATAGAACTTAGGAATAATTAATAGACCTTGGTAATAAATAATAATAATATATAGTAATTAGTAATAATTAACAATAATTAGTAATTAGTAGTAATTAATAAAAAAAATTATTAATTAACAATAAATATTAATAATTTAAAAACAATTTGTAATAGTTAGTTGTAATTAGCGGTAATCAGTAAAAAGTAGTGGTAATGTAACATCCCAGGTAAATAAAGAATAAGAAATTTTCATATGTATTAATTTTTTTGAATTAAATATTAATTTTACTTTAAAGGGGTTGCTATGTTCGATAGCGTACCTGATACGTAACAACTGGTCTCTTTGAAATCTTACGTTGCACACTAATAATATAATATTATTATTTTAAATGACAGTTAACTTCTAGCCATTGTATTGGAGGGAATGAACAAAACAAACTTCAATATGATTATACATGTTTTTTAAATGTATTCACATTTATCCAATAAAAGTTAGAGGCTTAAAATGTGAATGAATCTAATTTTAAGAATAATTTACATTAAAAGGTTGATTTACCACCTTTTAATGGCGAACCCTATTTAAATATAGTTTTGGTAACTTTAATACATTATATTTGACCAAATTAAATCTTTCTTTAAAATGGAGACATCAAATTTTACTTTGTGTAAATTTTTGGAATTTTTCCAATAAAGTTTATTTTTTAATGAATGGTGAAAAATATTGTATTTTAATTCAAAAGTGCCTTTTAATATAATATATATATATGGTTATATTATCTTTATAATTGGTTTTAAAGTTTAATTAGAATATATTTTTACCATTTAATCTAATTTTGGTCATTGGAATTAATTTTACTTTGAAATTGGACATAAACAAGTATCAATCTTTTCATAGTTATTGTCTCTTAAAAACATGCTATTTGTTTTAACAACGGGAATTAATTTTAAATTAATTAATGAAAATTCTATGTTTAGAATTTGGTAAAATAAACATCATTTTTGAATTTGGAATATCAAATATATCTTAGTCGGAATTTTTTGTATTTTTCTGAAAAACTTCAATTTTTGATGAATAGTGAAACCACTTAATAGTAGTTAAAAAAACTGACTTTTTTCATTTAAATAAAATTTTACCACTTCTATGTTTTGAATTTAGAAAATCCAACATACATGGTTGTTATTACTAAGTAAAATTTGGTTCAATAAGATGAAAATAGTTTTTGGTGAATAGTAACTTTTGACTTTTATTTACTGCGGTTAAAGGTAAATAGGGTAATTCAAGGTAAAAAGAATATTATAATAATTCAAAATTACCTTAACACTTGTACTAACCTTATTAGATGAGTAATGGCCGACCATTGGCATCCTTGGGTTGATTTTGGGACCCCATGGAGCCACTTATGAATGATAATGACATTTTAGATTAATTAATTTAATTTAAAGACAAAAATGATATAAACAAATATCTCTTTGTAAATTAATTTTTACTTGGTGTTATATAAGTTATCTTTTCGACTAAATATTATTTGTAAATATAAAAAAATTTCCTATATCATGGTATTTTTTTATAATTTTTAGACATCGAATAAATTAAATTATTTATGACACAATAATGATGCAGTGTTTACCTCATTAATAAATCATTTAAATAAATAAGATTATAAATATTAAAATAACATCCAAAACCTATCCAATTCTTATTGGATGATTTTATTTCGACCATGAGTCATCTTATCTTAGACTCTAATGATTTTTGGACCTTTAGAAACCGAATATCATTATATAATAAAATAATAATTTCACACTTTCCTAAAGAGCCCCTCCTTCCCCTTATAAAAGAAGACCATTTCTAACCAATTACTCATGACTCTCAGGCCTTTTGTATCATCCAAAATCTACCCAATTAAGCTCCCTGCATCCCTCTCTTCCACCTAGAAGCTTTATATTAGGAACAAGGCACTTCAACAAACCATTTTGGTTCAAACCAAAGAGAGTTACCCAAATTAAAGGTAACGGTTTCTCTTAACTTTTTTTCTTTTATTTTACTTCTCCAACCCCTAAAATATTTTTATTACATTATTTTATAACAAAACAAATATCCTAAATATACTATGATGTTTTTATGAGAAGTATTTTAACTACACTTACACACACCTCCATCTAATGGGTGAAGAACATAATGTTTCTATGGATGGAAAACTAACACCTCACAAAATGATGATTGTTCAACTATCTCCTACCGCATCTCATGGTGGCCATTAAGATAACACTATATTTATATATGATATATATTATGTTTAAGTTTTATTTATGCTTCTGTATTTTTCTTTTATAGCATACCTTTATGGTTTCCATTATGAGTAAACACGATAATTTCATTTAAGGAAGTGCGGACTACCGCCCCCTCAAAGTGATATGACTCATTAATACCATATGTGGGATGTATAAAGGATGAATTTAATGATATTATATATGATATTATACTGGAATTATAACATATTTATGTATCATTATGTTTTAATTCAAATAAGAAATAGAAATGAAAGTAGCATTCATGCGTACGTACGGCTTACCTTCTCGATGAATGGTGCATTTCATTTATTACCTCCAAATGTTATGTACTATTATAAATACATGTATATACTGGATATATATGATATATATTATATCTAAATCGTGAATATCATTCTGGATATAATGGACTATTGACCACATGGACAACTTGTAAATATAAGGTGTTCATTTTTGACTCAAGTACCAAATATCAACAAAATGAACGTTATTAACTTAAATGATTGCATAATGTTTATAACATGGTAATAAGTGATATAAAAGGAATAATAAACTTGAAAAGGGTTCTTAATAAAGTATAAATTAACTTTAGTTTATTATTCAGTAGATTAAAGAGTGATTGAGTCAAGTTAGACATGAGGTAAGAGACTTCGTCTCAATCTCCTTTCATTGATGCATATTTTGTCCTAATACATGACTTTCTTTTATATGCTGTATAAACACCTTTGACTTTTCATTTCATTAAAATGGAATCTTTTTATATGAATCGTTTTACTAAATGACAAAAAGGAATGTTTTTTTAATGTAAGCAGTGACAACGACCTTTTTCCGCCGCCGCGAGTATTATTTGATCTTTGGCTTCCTTAACAAGTCGTAGTGTTTTTTTTTTAAGAAAATAAATACCATATAATTTTTATGTATTTTGGTATTGAAAATGGTTTTTATAATGTATTTATTATGTCAATATACTTTAATGATATATTGTATCTTTCCTTTATGTTTGTTTTATGTGTTATGAATATGTTATGGATCTTGGGAATTGTTTACGTATACAGGTGGTTTTGTGATAAACCTTGGGTGGGTGAGCCCGAGATAGCTCTCCAATGCATTGGGTAACGTGACGAAGGTATACGTGGATGTTTCTCCTAAGATATTTAGGGAATATACTATGATGGTTATTCCGAAGTAACTCCCTATGTAGCTGTGTTAGCTACAATGTAAGTATGTTATGGATGCCACAAGTTGCCTTTTTGATTTATGATTTCTATGTTTCATTCATAAATCTTATGATTTCATGAGGTAAATAAAAGAGTTTATGTTCTATATGTATTTATGAACTAATGTTTTCTTTCTTTGTTTTATAACCCTTACTGAGCTTTTTATGCTCATACCAAGCTTTGAAATGTTTTTCACAGGACTTAAAGATGAATAGGGTCAAGGATGGGATCAAGGAAAAGTCATGATGTCTTAAACATGGAATTAGACATGACTTTTTTTCAAGAGTTTTTATTTTATGAGAAAAATGGAAACTGAGTAGAAGTGTCTACTTTGTAATCTTTTGAGATGTAATAGTTATGTCCTAATTCTCTAAAACTCTAAACCTGAAAAGATCCTTAATGTGAATTATTCATTTAATTCATGATTATGTAATGTTTTAAGGTTAGGTCCTTATAGTTAGTATCAGAGGTCGGTTTAGATAACTTTAGGAGTTAGGGTATTGTTAAATTAATATCCATAAAGTAATTTATGTTAATATTGAAATCATATAGAATTTACAGATTACCATGTTGCTTCACCTAAGATATTTCTTTGTTTAGAATGGTTTTCTGCAGAGGAAACAGGGCAGCTATGTTGGGATGACATCAGGAGGAAGACAAACTTCCAAATCAGCAACCTATGATGGTCGGATTCGGAACTGAACAGTTTGTTGTAGTGATGGAACAGTTGACTCTGGCTATAAATGGTGGTGGTATCCATGAACGAGATCATCCAGATCAACCACAGAGGAACATGTTAGTAGAGGAGCATTTCATGAGGCAACATCCCCCATCATTCCGAGGATCATCTGACCCGGTGCTATCAGAAGGGTGGATTAAAGCACTGGAAAAGATATTTGATGTCATGGGTTGTTCAGAACATCAAAAGGTTAGTCTCATTGTTTACCGTTTTGAAGGTGAATCTGATCAGTGGTGGTAGATGGTGAAAAATATCAGGGATAATGAGGAGATTGATGCTCTTTATTGGGATAAATTCAAAGGTATGTTTCTTGAGATATATTTTCCTAAGGTGGTTCATCTTAGAATGGAAAAAAATCCTGTAATTGAGGCAGGAGGACGACTCAGTGGCTGCTTATGAAGCAAAATTCACTCGACTGGAAAGGTATGCTCCAAATTTCATATGATATCTTAATAGTAAAATCAACTGTTTTTACTCAGGATTAAAGCCAAAGTATTGAAGGGATTTAGCTTCTCGTGAGTTCAAAAGTTATGAAAAAAAATTTCATTGTGCGTAGAAGGTGTAAATAGAGTTCTCTAATGATTAGGTGTTCTTTAAAAAACAACAGAATAAGAGTTCGATGTGGTAGGTGAAAGGGAAGAACTCTTCAAAAAAGTATGATGGTAATAAACTTAAGTTTACAGTTTGTGAAAATTGTGGTAAAAAGCATGTTGGGAATGTCTTTTGAATTCTAGTAAGTGCTACTGATGTGGTAAAATGGTACATAAGGCTCGTAATTGCACTAAAAAAGATCAGGGTAATGGTAAGACAAAATCTGATTTACAGTCAGTAAAATGTTTTAAGTGCAATGAAATGGGTCATTATGCAAATGAGTGTCCAAAAAAGAACTCAACTGAGAGAAAACATCCAAACTACAAGTAGAAATGGGTGGTGAAATCCTTTACAACTACTTTAGTAGATGTTGGGACATCAAATAAAGTAGTATCAGGTACACTATTTGTTTGTTCGGATTATGCCAATGTGTTGTTTGATTCAGGGTCTACACACTCTTTTATTTCTGAGAAGTTTTCTAGTAAATTGGGAATTACATCTCAAGATATTAATACATAACTTATAGTAAAAACACCTGGAGGACATTTTGATACAAAAATAAAACATAAGAACATTCCTATCCTTGTGTGCGGAACGAATCTTCTTGCAAACCTTATTGTTTTGCCTCTAGTAGAGTTTGATGTTATTTTGGGTACGGATTGGGTTTCTGTTTATCTTGCTAAGATTGATTGAAGAGCTAAAGAGGTTTATTTTCATAATTATTTTCAATTTGTGTACAAAAATGAACCCTTGATTTTGATAACATATTAGGAATCTGAGAAACTAGTAAAAGATGGAAATGAATGTTACCTTTCTCATATTGTTGAAAATAAAGGAAGTGTTGAGATTAATGATGTGCCAGTTGTAAATGAGTACCTTGATGTTTTTCCTGATGAGTTGCTTGGTATTATACCAGATAGAGAATTTGAATTTACTGTTGACTTAGTTCCTGATTCTAATCCAATTTCAAAACACCCTTATCGAATGGATCAAATTGAACTTTTAGAGTTAAAGAAGCAATTGCAGGAGTTATTAGATAAAGATTTCATTCAACCTAGCACATCACCATGGGGTGCTCCTGTCTTTTTTGTTAAAAATAAATATGGTTCAATGAGACTTTGCATTGATTATAGAGCATTGAATAACATCACTGTTTAGAACAAGTATCCTTTTCCTCATATCGATGATTTGTTTGATCAGCTCCAAGGAGCTCAATATTTTCGAAGATTGACTTGAGATCAGGGTACCATCAGTTGAAAGTAAAGGAAGCAGACATTCTGAAGACCAAATTTAGGACTAGATATGGCCATTATGAATTTTTATTTATGCCGTTTGGGTTAACCAATGCACCTATTGTATTCATGGATCTTATGAATAGAATTTTCCCTGAGTTCTTGGATAAGTTTGAGGTTGTGTTCATTGGTGATATTTTGGTTTATTCTAATAGTAAAGTGGAGCATTAAAGTAATTTAAGGGTCATCTTTCAAACCTAAAAAGAAAATAAACTTTATGGTAAATTCAGCAAGTGTGAGTTTTGGTTACAACAAATTTCTTTCCTTGGTCACATTGTTTCAAAAAAATGGCATAACTGTTGATCCTGCTAAAACAAAAGTTGTGGAAGAATGGCCAAGACCCACAAATATAACCGAGATCCATAGTTTTATTAGTTTTTTAGATTATTACCGGAGGTTTGTTGAAAAAATTTCACGGTTATCTAGTCCAATGACTAAGTTAAATCGAAAAGGTGTTAAGTTCATTTGGACAAAAGAATGTGATGATTGTTTTCAGGAATTGAAAAGAAGATTGGTGAATGCTCCAGTTTTGGCACTACCTTCCAAAAATGGTGAGTTTTTTATTTACAGTGATGCTTAATTGAAAGGACTTGGATGTGTCCTTATGCAGAATGATCAGGTAATTGCTTATGCTTCACATCATTTGAAACCTCGTGAGTTAAATTACCCTACACATGATTTAGAATTAGCAGCTGTTGTTTTTGTTTTAAAAATTTGGAGGCATCATTTGTATGGAATAAAATGTGAAATATATACTGACCAAAAAAGTTTAAAGTATATATTCACTCAGAAATAATTGAACATGAGACAGAGGAGATGGATGAAATTGATCAAGTATTATGATTTCACGATCCATTACCATCCGAGAAAAGCAAATAAATTGGCTGATGCTTTGAGTCAAAAAAGTAATGTCTCATTGACCATGCTACATTTGGAACGAGATCCTTTGGTTTTTGATTTGATGAAATTTGGCATAGAAGTTTTTGGTATAGGAAATTCTTCTGTTTTGTTTTAGGTGTCAGTGAAATCATCTCTATTAGACATAATAAAGCAAGCACATAAAGAAGACAGTGAGTTGCAGAAAAAGGTAGAGTTGGTTCACAAGGGTAAGTTGCCTAATTTTAATGTTGATAATGATTGTGTTTTGAGGTTTGGGAAGATATTATGTGTTCCTTGTGATTCACAGTTGAAGAATGATTTGTTATGTGAAGCTCATAGTTCTACATTTTCAGTTCATCCTGGTAGTAATAATATGTATAGAGATCTTCTGGAGTATTACTGGTGGGATGGAATGAAAAGAGATATTGCTGATTTTACTATGAAGTGTTTGACTTGTCAGCAGGTTAAAGCAGAGCAGAAATTACCGAAAGGGATGCTTCAGCCTTTACTAGTTCCAGAGTGGAAATGGGATAATATATCCATGGACTTTTTTGTGGTATTACCGAAGACATCTCGAGGTAATAATGCAATCTGGGTTATAGTTGATATATTGACTAAATCTGCTCATTTCCTTCCTATTCGAGATACATTGCCTCTAGATCAACTTTCTCAGTTGTATGTTAAATATATAGTCAAGTTTCATGGAGTTCCCCTCTCCATTATATCTGATCGTGATCCAAGGTTTACTTCTAACTTTTAAAAAGGCCTTCAGAAGTCGTTGGGTACTGAATTAAATTTTAGTACAGCTATTCATCCGTAATCAGATGGGAAGTCAGAATGAACAATTCAGACCTTAGAGGATATGCTACGTGCTTGTTCACTGGATTACCAGGGAACTTGAGACTAACATATTTCTTTGGTTGAATTTTCATATAATAACATTTTTCATTCCAGTATACATATGGCTCCATTTGAGGCATTATTTGGAAAGCGTTGTCGAACTCCAACTTTTTGGGATGAAGTAGGTGAAAGGAAGATGATGGGACCAGAATTGGTAGAAGAGATTGCAGAGAAAGTTCAGTTGATTCAGAAGCACATGAGAACAGCTCAGAGAAGACAGAAAAGTTATGCAGATAACCAAAGGAAGGATCTTTCTTTTGAGGTACATGATCATTTCTTTCTCAAAGTTTCTCCATGGAAATGTGTGATGTGTTTTGGTAAGAAGGGAAAGTTGAGTCTGAGGTTCATTGGACCTTATGAAATCCTGGAGAAAGTTGGATCAATTTCGTAGAGTGGATTTACTTCCAATTTTATCCCCGGTACACAATGTTTTTCATGTTTCGATGTTGAGAAAGTATATGTCAGATCCATCTCATGTTTTGAGTCCAGAGGTAGTTCAGTTGGAAGAGAATCTCTCTTATGAAGAACAACCAGTCCAGATTCTTGACTGTAGAGAGAAAGTGTTGCAGAAAAATTTAATTCACCAGGTAAAGGTTTTATGGAAAAACTATATAGTTGAATAGGCAATGTGGGAATCTGAAAATGATATGAGGGATAAATACCCCCACTTATTTGATAAGTAAATAAAAATTGCGAGGACACAATTTCTAAAAGGGGGGAAGGATGTAACATCCCAGGTAAATAAGGAATAAGACATTTTCATATTTATTAATATTTGTGAATTAAATATTAATTTTACTTTAAAGGGGTTTCTAGGTTCGATAGCGTACCCGATACGCAACAACGGGTCTCTTTGAAATCTTATGTTGCACACTAATAATATAATATTATTATTTTAAATGGTAGTTAACTTATAGCCATTATATTGGCGGGAATGAAAAAAACTAACTACAATATGATTATACATGTTTTTTAAATGTATTTACATTTATCCAATAAAAGTTAGAGGCTTAAAATGTGAATGAATCTAATTTTAAGAATAATTTACATTAAAAGGTTGATTTACCACCTTTTAATGGCGAACCCTATTTAAATATATTTTTGGTAACTTTAATACATTCTATTTGACTAAATTAAATCCTTATTTAAAATGGGTATATCAAATTTTACTTTGTGTAAATTTGTGGAATTTTTCCGATAAAGTTCATTTTTTAATGAATAGTGAAAAATATTGTATTTTAATTCAAAAGTTCCTTTTAATATAATATATTTATATGGTTATATTATCTTTTTAATTGGTTTTAAAGTTTAATTAAAATATATTTTTACCATTTAATCTAATTTTGGTCATTTGATTTAATTTCACTTTGAAATTGGACATAAACAAGTATCAATCTTTTGATAGTTATTGTTTCTTAAAAACACGCTATTTGTTTTAACAATGGTAATTAATTTTAAATTAATTAATGAAACTTCTATGTTTATAATTTGGTAAAATATATAACATTTTTGAATTCGGAATATCAAATATAGCTTAGGCTGAATTTTTCGTATTTTTCTAAAAAACTTCAATTTTTTATGAATAATGAAACCACTTAGTAGTAGTTAAAAAACTGACTTTTTTCATTTAAATGAAATTTTACCACTTATGTGTTTTGAATTTATAAAATCTGACATACATGGTTGTTATTAGTAAGTAAAATGTGGTTCAATAAGATGAAAATAATTTTTGGTGAATGGTAACTTTTGACTTTTATTTACAGCGGTTAAAGGTAAATAGAGTAATTCAGGGTAAAAAAATATTATAATAATTCAAGATTACCTTAACACTTGTCCTAACCTTATTGTATGAGTAATGGACGACCATGTCCATCCTTGGGTAGATTTTGGGACCCCATGGAGCCACTTATGAATGATAATGACATTTTAGATTAATTAATTTAATGTAAAGACAAAAATGAAATAAACAAATATCTCTTTGTAAATTAATCTTTACATAGTGTTATATAAGTTATCTTTTCGAATAAATATTATTTGGAAAGATAAAAATATTTCCTACATCATGGTATTTTTTTTAAAAAAAATTAGACATTGAATAAATTAAATTATATATGACACAATAATGATGCAGTGTTTACCTCATTAATAAATCATTTAAATAAATAAAATAATAAATTTTAAAATAACTTCCAAAACATGTCCAATTCTTATTGGATGATTTTATTTCAACCATGAGTCATCTTATCTTCGAATATAATTATTTTTGGACCTTTATAAATCGAATATCATTATATAATAAAATAATATTTTCACACTTTCCTAAAGATCCCCTCCTCCCCCTTATAAAAGGAAACCATTTCTAACCAATTCCTCACACATTTCAAGCCTTTTGTCTCATCTAAACTCTGCCCAATTAAGCTCTCTACATCCCTATATTCCACCTAGAAGCCTTACCTTAGTCATAGGGCACTTTAACAAACCATTTTGGTTCAAACCAAAGAGAGTTACCCAAATTAAAGGTAACGGTTTCTTTTAACTTCTTTTCTTTTCTTTTACTTCTCCAACCCCTAAACTCTTTTTATTAAATTATTTTATAACAAAAAAAGTATCCTAAATATACTAGGATGTTGTTATGAGAATTATTCGAACTAAACTTACACACACCTTTATCTAATGGGTGAACAACATACTGTTTCTGTGGATGGCAAACTAACGCCTCACGAAACGATGATTGTTCGACCATCTCCTACCGCATCTCAGGGTGGACATTAATATGATGCTATATTTATATATGATACATATTATGTTTAAGTTTTTTTTATTCTTCTGTATTTTTCTTTTATATCATACCTTTATGGTTTCCATTATGAGTAAACACGATAACTTCATTTGAGGAAGTGTGGACTACCGCCCCCTCAAAGTGATATGACTCGTTAATGTCATATGTGGGACGTATAAAGGATGAAGTTAATGATATTATATATGATATTATACTGGAATTATAACATATTTATGTATCATTATGTTTTAATTCAAATACAAAATAGAAATGAAAGTAGCGTTCATGCGTACGTACGGCTTACCGTATCCATGAACAGTGCATTTCATTTCTTAACTCCAAATGTTATGTACTATTATAAATACATGTATATACTAAATATATATGATATATATGATATCTAAATCATGAATATAATTTTGGATATAATGTACTATTGACCACATGGACAAATTGTAAATATAAGGTGTTCATTTTTTACTCAAGTACCAAATATCAACAAAATGAATGTTATTAACTTAAATGATTACATAATGTTTATAACATGGTAATAAGTGATATAAAAGGAATAATAAACTTGAAAAAGGTTCTTAATAAATTAGAAATTAACTTTAGTTTATTATTCAGGAGATTAAAGATTGATCGATTCAATTCGGACACGAGGTAAGGGACTTCGTCTCAATCTCCTTTCATTGAGGTATATTTTGTCCTAATACACGACTTTATTTTATATGATGTATAAACACCTTTGACTTTTCATTTAATTCAAAGGGAATATTTTTATATGAATCATTTTAGAAAACGACAAAAAGGAATGTTTTTTTTAATGTAAGCGGTGACAACGACCTTTTTCCACCGCTACGAGTATTATTTGATCTTTGGCTTCCTTAACAAGCTGTAGTGTTTTTTTAAAAGAAAATAAATACCATGTACTTTTTGCGTATTTTGGTATTGAAAATGGTTTTTATAATGGATTTATTATGCCAATATATTTTAATTATATATTGTATCTTTCCTTTATGTTTGTTTTATGTGTTATGAATATGTTATGGATCTTGGGCATTGTTTACATATACGGGTGGTTCTGTGATAAACCTAGGGTGGGTGAGCCCGAGATAGCTCTCCAATGCATTGGGTAACATGACAAAGGTAAACATGGATGTTTCTCCTAAGAGATTTAGGGAATATACTATGATGGGTATTCAAAAGTAACTCCCTATATAGTTGTGATAGCTACAATGTAAGTATGTTATGAATGACACAAGTTACCTTTATGATTTATGATTTCTATGTGTCATTCATAAATCTTATGATTTCATGAGGTAAGTAAAAGAGTTTATGTTCTGTATGTATTTATGAACTAATGTTTTCTTTCTTTGTTTTATAACCCTTACTGAGATTTTTATGCTCATACCAAGTTTTGAAATGTTTTTCACAGGACTTAAAGATGAATAGGGTCAAGGATGGGATCAAGGAAAAGTTATGTTGTCTTAAACATGGAACTAGACATGACTCTTTTTTCAAGAGTTTTTATTTTATGAAAAAAATGGAAACTGAGTTGAAGTGTCTACTTTTTAATCTTTTGAGATGTAATAGTTATGTCCTAATTCTCTAAAACTCTAAACCTGAAAAGATCCTTAATGTGAATTATTCATTTAATTCATGATTATGTAATGTTTTAAGATCGGGTCCTTATAGATAATCCATAAAATTAGCAGTAATTATTAGAAATTGGCGTTAATTAGCGTTAATTAGTAAAAATTAGGGGTAATTAGTAAAAATTAGAAATAATTAGTAAACATTAGTAGTAATTAGTAAAAAATAGTGTTAATGAGTGGTAATTAGTAAAAATTAGTGGTAATTAGTAAAAAATAGCAGTAATTAGTGGAAATTAGTAAAAAATAGTAGTAATTAGCAGTAATTATTAAAAATTAGTGGTAATTAGTAGTGATTAGTAAAATTTAGTGGTAATTAGTAAAAATTAGCAGTAATTAGTAAAAATTAGTGGTAATTAGTAAAAATTAGTAGTGATCAGTAAAAATTAGCAGTCATTAGCGATAATTAGTAAAAAGTAATGGTAATTAGTGGTAATTAGTAAAAATTAGTGATAATTAGTAAAAATTAGTAGTAATTAGTGGTAATTAGTAAAAATTTGTGATAATTAATAGTAAATAGTAAAAAATATTGGTAATCAGTAAAAATGATGGTAATTTGTAAAAATTAGAGGTAAAAAATAACCATAATTATCCACAATTCTCCAAAATTAACCAAAATTAGTAATAGAATTCCGACCAAGGGGCATGAGAGAATCATGAAGTGGAGGGGATGAAGGTGATGGTAAAGTGAAATAATTTTAGTGCCCTTGAGTTTAGACCATTTAGAGGAGAGTAAATCATGGGTAAAATTATAAGTTATGGAAGAGAAAAAAGGTGTGAAAAATAACAATGACTTTCTTAGTGAGTTTTTTCCCTTTTTTGGTTTTATCTCTCTTCATGAGAAAATAATGTTTTACCAATAATCATAATGTAAATTAATGATTATCAGTAAAACATTATTTTCTCACAATGACAGATTTAACTAAAATAGATAAATAATCCACTGAGAGTTTCATTCTCATCTCTCGCATCTGCTTCCTCTTTAATCAATTATAGGTTTATCCATGAATGTATTTTCTCCAATAGATCTGAACCTAGGGGAATTGAAAGTATTTTCCTCTATTATTGCCTCCATCCCCTCTAATCCATTATTCCCTTGAGTAAATCTTAGAGTGGATGGGATTTAGGTAATGATGGAGTAAAATAATTTTAGTGCCATTATGTTTAGACCATTTAGAGGAGAGGCAGTCATGTGAGTTTCGGGCGTAGCGGATGCATGCGATGGGTCATGCCCAACATTGTTTTTTTGTCATGATTGAAGGTAAATCTAATATTTACATGATGATAAAAACTCTGATCAATGGAATTGAATTAAATAATGTAGAAAATGCATAAAACATTGAAACCAAAACACAGTATCATCATATATTATTTATAATTAATTTAAGAAATTAAATAATTACATTGTGATAAATTATTTATTTTTTGATGGACCTGATAATGTATCTACATTATACCATCATTGATTTGTATGAATCAAGTGAATATTCCCTTTATTGGTGATCTACACGTGTTCCACAAATCTTCAAACATCGTCATAGGAATTTCCAGGTTCTAACACGACAAATCCTATCACTTGAATTGTTCACCTTTGATCACCCCAAGAATCACTTCTAAAGGATTCTATTTGATCTATTTTGACTCAATATTGGAAATTGGAATAATATATATCTCCATTCTTGGAAGCATTCTTGGAGAAGGAAGCTTCTAGGGTTTTGAGAGGATTCTCCTAATTCGTTGTGCACAATAAAACAAATGAAATTGGATCTATTAAAAAATAATATAATTGGGTTTAAATACTACTAGGATTAGAAATAAATAATTGCACAAGTGACCTTTATTATTTATTTAATCCCTACGGAATCTCGTGTCAAAATAATAATACTATTATTATTTCTCAACAAGTTCTTAACTCACAAATTAAAAATTAAATATTATTTATTCAAATAATATTAAATATATATTATTTTATACTGGACCATTAAACTTGTTCCATCATTCCTCCATAATATTTATCAGTCCTTGAATAATGACTATTTATTTTCTAAATAAATATCACTACATTTTTTCCCATAAATAAATATTATATTCACTAAATAGAAAATAAATATTTATTAAATATTTCTCTCACATAATATTATCTAGAATAAATAGTGACAGAATATATCTAATCAATAAAACATGAATAAATATTAAACCATGTGTGGGAATAATATTTATTCAACTTGTTAAATAATAAATAATAATATATTATTTAACTAAGATTCTGGATGCACTTAGTGTGTGACCATCTAGGCCTCTTTCTTAGTGGAATTAGACAAAGCATCCTAGAGTCCAAGGTTAGAATCTAATAACATTCCAAGGAACTCATAGATAAATAATTTAATAGAAAAATGACAGAGTACCTTATACAGATGATTACTATGTAATATAATCCATTTATCATGATATCTCTAGTCAAGAAAGTTGCATACTGGTACCATCAACCTATGTGCTTGATTTATCTTTCTTTGAATTTCTAAAAGTCAAACTTACCTATATAAAAATGTGGCGATAGATTTATTTAGGATATATCATTTCCATCAAAGGTCCTAAGATATCAACTTCCATTTTAGAATGGAGGGGACAAATCCTTTCTCACATTATTCATTAATGTAATATTACTTATGATGAACCCAATGTATCCTACCTCACTGTGAACATATATTGTTATGGTTTTCATTAATACATCAAAGTACGCGACTTATAATACTCATTAATAATAAATTCTATGGAATAATACACACATCCACAGATAGGAACATCCAATGACCCATATAAATGTGGATTTCTTACTGGCAGGTCTCGTTCTTATAATATCCTACACTAGATATTACCAAGGGAATAAACCATGAAAATATTGATAGCTTGTATCATTCGTGTCCCTCAAATTATATCATTTGTCTATAGAACAAATATTTAAGAATGCTAACATGGCACTTTTGGGTTCTCATCATATCAAGGAACTACTATGACCATTTAGTACGACAGTTACTCTTAAGACATTATCACATGCTATGTTATGCAGAAGAACAATCATGATGTGATAATGAGTTTATTAATATTAAAAACTATGAATATGTGTTATCATAAATTACATATAAGTTGCTTTTAGGGAACCAACTCCAATAGACTCCCACTTACACGGGATTCAATTTCTAGTAACCTTTAGTCTCCTAGCTCTCACATGATACTCATGATTCTACTAAGATATTCCTTTATTCAAGGGGTTTACCATGTTTTCTTTTGTGGGAGCTCTACTTTCTAAAACTTCACCCCTTTGATAAAAATCTCTCAAGAGTTGATACTTCTGGATTATATGATTTTTTTTCATTGGTGTAACATTAGTTCTTTTTTAATAGTCACCACTACAGTATTATCATAATACAATATGATAGGGTCTTTACTATTAGGTACCATGTCAATATCTTAGAAAAAGTTTCATATCCAAATGAATTCCTTGGATGCATTAGAAGAAACTATATACTCGTACTCTATTGTAGAATTAGAGACAAGTGGCTACTTGGAACTCTTCCAGCTTACAAATTCTCCATTAAGATAGAAAACATATCATGATTGTAACTTTATATCATTATGGTCTATTTTAAAAATAGCATCAGTATAACCCCTAATGACTATATCCCCATCTCCTCCATACACTAAGAACATATCCTTAGTTATTCTCAGATGTTGGATGATAACTTTAATAGTAGACCAATTTTGTTCTCCTAAATCTTCTTGATATCTGCCTATCATTCTCAATTCATAAGCAACATCAAATCTATTACATAACATGGAATACATGATTAATCTTATCATTGAAGTGTATGGGATCTTACTCATCCTATATTTCTCATATTGTGTTTTAGGACACATTTTCTTAGAAATATGTATACCATGTGACACTAGAACCAATCCCCTCTTGGATTGTTCCATGCTAAATCTCATTATTATCTAGTCAATGTATATACTTTGACTTAGTTTAAGAAACCTCTTGAATTTATCACCAATGATCTTGATCCCTAGAATATAAGCTACTTCACCTAATTCCTTCATGGAGAAACAATTGTTTAATTGGTCCTTATCATACTATAATACTACTATGTCATTTCTAATAAGTAATATGTCATCAACATATATTACTAGGATAACAACTTAATTTCCACTAAAACTATTGTAAAAACATGTCTCACATTCACTATTAATGAAATAAAATTCTTTTATATCTTCATCGAATCAAATGTTCCATGAATTAGATGCTTACTTAAATCCATAAATGGATCTATATAACTTGAAAATCCTTTAGGCGTCACATGGAGTCACAAATCCTTCTAGTTGTGTCATATAGAAATATTACTGAATTTTCTCATTAAGGAAAGTTTTTTTGACATCCATATAGAAAATTTCATAGTCATGGTAAGTTGTTATAGCAAGTATAATTCTAATGGATTTAAACATGGAAACTGGTGAAAAGGTTTCATCGTAATCAATTCCTTGAAGAAAAAAATTAACCCTTTTCCACTAGCCTTGCTTTATAGGTATTTACTTTACCTTCCATGTCTAATTTTATATTAAATTCCCATTTCACTCTATGGGATTTACATCAATTGGCGCATCAACAAGAACCCAAACTTGGTTCTAATACATGGAATCCATTTCAGAATTCATGGATTCTTTCCATATTTCATCTAATGATATCTCTATTTCCTATTTTTATGAGATATGTTCATCATTTTCAACCAATAATTAGTCACCATCTTTGGTTAATAGAAAACTATATCTCTCTGGTTCTCTTAACTCTCTAGTGATCCTATGTAGTACTTGTGTTTTGGGAACTAATTCTTCCATGGGGACCTGTTGAATATATTCATGTACCAACTCTTGTGTATCTTTAGAATTAACTTCATCAAAGTCAATCTTTCTATCACTATCCTTTTTGAGGATGTTCTCCCTCTCAAGTAATAATACTTGTCTGGTGACAATCACTTTTTTATCTAAGGGATTTTATAGGTAGTATCCCTTTTTTTCCTTAGGATATCCTATAAATATAAACTTTGTGGATCGAGGTGATAGTTTATTACCTTAAAAGGCCTTAACAAATGCCTTTCAATCCCATACACATGTATGTGAAAAAATAGGTTTCTTTCCACTTTATAACTCAAAGGGAATTCCATTTTCCACTTTAGTTGATACATAGTTTAATGTATATGTTGTAGTTTGTAATGGATATCCCCAAAAGGATAATGGAAGATCTGCATGAATCATCATTGACCTTACCATGTCTAGCAAAGTATGGTTCATCCTTTCACTATCACCATTCCACTATGGTGTGTAATGTGGAGTGAGTTGAGATATAATCTCAAACTCCCATAAAAAGTTGATAAACTCTTGGTTAAGATATTCACCACCTAAATATGATTGAAGATTATTTATATTATTTCAAATTTTATTCTCTACTTCATTCTTGAATTCTTTGAATTTATCAAAGGAATCAAACTTATACCTCATCAAGTATACATATCTATATCTACTCAATTCATCGGTAAAAGTTATGAAGTAAGTTTACCCACCTCTATATTCTACTAGAAATGGTCCATGCATATCAATGTGTTCCAATTCTAGAAGCTTTTTATCCCTTTCACCCTATCCACCGAATAGTGGTTTGGTTATTTTTCCTTGTAAATAAGCATGAAATATTTCAAGTGGTTTTATCTCAGAATAGTTTAAATAACCATCTTGATAGAGCTTTTTTAAACACTTCTTGATTACATGTCTAAGATGTTGATGCCATAGTTTGGTGTTATATGAGTCATGTGGATATGATTCATTATCTATTTCCAATACTTGGATTTTTTAATTTAATACATAAAGACCATTATTTAAATGTGTCATACCATAACAAATGATGTCTTTATAAAAGAAATAAATTTTATTTCTAAACTTGAAAATAAAATCGTCTGCATCTAGGCATGATATAGAAATTATGTTCTTGGTAACAGTTGGTACATAATAACAATCCCTAAAAACCAATAGAATTAATGTTTTCAATGAAAGGTGGTAGTCACCAATGGCTAGAGTAGTTAGCCTCACACCATTGGCAGCTCATAGATCCACCTCTCCTCTAGAAATATTTCAGATTCTACTTGGTTCCTATATTTAGATAAAAATGAGAGCATCATAAGATATATCTAATACCTAATGTGTAGATATTTAAAGATTACACTTGATCACAAATTAACATCTAGATTTCCCTTTCTTCTAGGTTCAGTTCTTCTTCTAGTGGCCTTGTTTGCCACATGAAAAACATATTTCCTCCTTTTCCTTGCCCTACCTCTGGATCTTCCCCTTCTTGAAAGGATAGTGATTAGGAGATTTAGACATGTTATGATTATTGGTCCCATTTTCTATAGTGACACTAGCCCTTTACACATATTATTGTATTATTTTAAGCATAATTAACCATCAAATACAAACCAAGGATCGTAAAGTCTTGTGTCTTTGGAAGATTAGGTGCATAATTAGAAATCATGAAACCAAAATAAAAAAATATATTTTATTTAATATCCAAAATTAGATCCTAACTTTCTTTGAGATCTTACATCTACATAGGATAACCTAGTGAATACATGAACAAAGGTATGAGCTAAAAATCCTAGTAAAGGAATAAACCTAGGAATAAATAATAGCACATGGGTTAGAAGGCATAACATGATGACATAAAAAGGAATAGAATATGAATAAATATATGGAATCAAAACATGTAGATCATGGTATCATGTAATCATGGAATCATAGGAATGTGGAAGCAACATAAAACATGATATAAACATGAGTCAAGGCTAACTACCAATACTATATCACTTGGTGGACAAAGTCCCATAAAGGAATAAGGTTTAATCAATGTCCCAAAATGACATATTATGAGACTAAAACATTACCCAATGCATTGGAGTCTTATCTGGGCTCACCCATCATAACATTTTCATTCATATGTGTTCCACATGAAGAATCAAGCATGAGGGTTACCCATGGAAAGAAATGGGTATCATAATAATGTCATATGGAATAACCAAAAGAAATATAATAATAGTGTCCATGAAAGAATATATTTAAATCATACATAGAAATTAATAAGGTAAAATAGGAATATATAATGATAAATTATTTCCAAATAAAGTAAAAAAAATGTAAAATAGTGTTTAATAAACTTTAGAAATGAGCCATTTCGGAAGGTAAAATATAAAAGAGACTTTAAAGAGAACAAAGGTATAATTGTTTTCATAAAACTAGAAATAAAAAAAATATTTTTTCATGATAAAAAGAGTTATTTTAGAAAAATATTAGTGGGTTAAAATATATAATGAATTGTACTTGATAATGGACAATAAATTGGGAAGTTCCCTTTAATTAGACTTGCTTATCAGGGGGAATTAAGAAGGGAACCTTATAAAACACGTATTTCCCCATAAAATAAATAAGAATTAAGATAGAAACATATGTTTGAAACATAAAAATATAATGTATGATGATTAAATAATAATAATTAATAATTAAATTTAGGTAAAGAGAGACAAAACATAACCTAAAGAAAAAATGGAGGATCAGAGAGAATCACTTACCTTATGTCTGAAATTGTTCTACACTTGTAATTAATTCCCTAGATAATCAAATTAGATCGATTAATTTATTAATTAAGAGCTTATTATACATTTATTTTATTTATTATAATTTTATTAATCTTATTTATGTCCTTTTTTATGATTTATAATATTCAATTTTGTCATTCTGTGAGTGTTTGTTTCATGATTTTATGATTGGTTCCTTTGAGTTTAATTATGGTGGTTCTTGTAAAATGAAAGAAAAACTCCAGAAGTGTAATTATATGATATTTATGCACCTACATAATTTTAAATGGTACCATATATAATTTTTTTCATATATGAGAATGATTCAATAGATGAAATTTTAATAATAAATGTTAGTTTATTTTTGTGAATTTTCGATTATAACAAACTAGTTTTGTTTTATTATTTAATATTATGTATATATATTAGTTTCAGAACATAAAAAGGTTTTAATATACATTTTACAATATATTTTAACCATTATAATTGTTTTACAACCATCCATTAAGTTGTTGATAGAAAATAAAAAATCGTTGTCCACAAAGGTGGTGAATCAACACATCACGGATGATGTTTTTGTTCTTAAGATAAAAAAGAGAGGAGAAGATGTCTGATGATGTATATACCATTAACATAATAAAATTAAAATATATTTATGATACTAGAGTTATCATGTCACCTTGATATAGTGGATGAAAGTATGAGGTATAATTAATAAATAATTTAAAAGGGAAAGGTGGAGGATTTTACCTCTTGAATAACGTCGCCTTGAGAACCTTCTTAAGGCACTTGAAAATGGTACTTTGGTGAGACCAAAAAGACCAAAATGTGGGAAAGAGGATTGGTGTAATGACCCAATGTTTTATCAATGGAAATTCATTTCTTATAAATATGTCATATAATCACATGAAATCACAATAGAATGAACTATTAAGTACTTTGTGACCTTTAAACATAATTTTGACACATCAGTGTTTTGAATTTTGAAAATATGAAATACATGGTTAAGATCAGTAAGATGTTTGGAGTCTAATGGAACAAACTTAATTTTTGGTTAATATTAACCTACCCTTATGAATATTAACATACCCTTATGAATATTAACATACCCTTATAAATAGTAATATGAGCCTTATAAATTGTAAATCTTCCAAAATAATAGTAACCTCATCCATGAATGTTTAAATAAAATTTAGGTATCTTATAAGTGATAATATAACCATAGTAAAAGTATTGGTATTTGTGTAAGTCAAAAAAAATTAATTAAAATTAATTAATTAATTTAAAATAAAATTCATTTTCTTAAAAGGTGTTCATAAATTAACAATTTTATTTCTTCTGGTTTTTAGATAATTTTATAAGACCTTATGTAATTTTTGGAATCATTATAAAATCAATTATAGTTTTAAATCTTTATTTTTCAAGTAAATTATGATTTTAATTAAAATTTAAATTAATCATATTTAGAAAATTATTTTTGAAAAATGGATTTCATTTTTGGATTTTACACATTGAAAAATTTTTAAGGTTAATTTTTGGTATTTTTCTAAAATACATGAATTTTTATGAATAGTAAAATATGATAATTCACAATATATACTAAAACCTGAATTTCTGCATCATGCTTGAATCATGGATGATATAACTGGACACTTTTTTTAACTCACATTCACATAATACTTTTTTCCCACAATAATAATTACTATTTCTTGTATTATGGAAAATAATAAACTAATGATTAAAATATTAAGAAAACCCTCCTCCCATCCACTATAAAAACCACCCACACACTCCCCTCTTCTCTTCACTCCTCTCAAACATTTTTATTTATTTAAATTCTATCCAAATATCTCTCAAAGACCCTCCCCCATGTGTAAAACCCCTTGGTATCCTCAAAATACCAAATCCTCTCCCTTTAAGAGGTTCTTGAAGGAGATAAACTCAAGAGGAGAATTCCTCTTTCTGATTCTTTTATTTTCTTTCAAGTTCTTTCCTTTTTTTTCTTTCCTCACCACCCTTCACCCAAATGGTATAATGACTCTATTAAAATACATGTACTGGAAGTTTTTTATGGTAATGATATAATTCATTATTATCTCTCATTTCCCCTTCTTTTATATGAAATAAACGAATACATCGTCTGAGATGTGTAAATTTATCACATTCAAGGATGACGATTTATCAATTTCTATTACCATATTCCATTTTGGTCATGAAACCATGCTTATGGTTTAAATAGACTATTAAATATATATTTTATCTTATGTGTTGTTCTATAATCCTTTTTCACACTTGAAGTCAAATAATAATACAAAACAAGTTAATTATGAACAAAATTGCCAAGTTAATTCAAGTGTTTAACATTAATGTTTTATTTAATGATTCACCTTCACTCCAAATAAACAAATGAATTTTATAACCATGTAATCTTATATATTATCACTAATTTTATATAACTTCAATTCTTTACAACCAACATCATCATACATGTGTGTCCGAACATGAATATAAGTGAACCGATCATTAAAATCAAGGAAGAAAACGGACCCGAACAATAAAATTGAACCTCATAACCAATCAAAACATTTATAAATGAAATTAAAAAGGTTATATTAAATATTTTACTTATATAATAGGTTCTATAATTATTAATTAATAAACCTAATTTTACTATTCATGTCATTAATATCAAGTGGAGAACGTCATCAGACTTAAGGTAAGGAATCCTCTCAATTTCACTTTTATTCAAGAATCTCCTCTATGTTATTACATTTTATGTGTAATTCCTAATAATGGGGTATGACTTTAACCTCACCCATACTTCTATAATGATTATTAAAATATTATAAACCCCTTTCTCTCACATTAATCCCTCCTAAGTACACCCGATACCATGCCGATATTCCGTAAGGGATTCTACCCGAACCTTCTATATTCCTTAGGGTTGCTCAATATTTATTTTTATCCAAATAAAATTGTCTTGTACATTTTGTTAAAACTTATAAATACTATTTATATGCTCTAAAACCATGTTTCAATATCCATACCTCATTCTATTTCAGGTATATATTTTTTTTAAGTGATTCCCTCGTCAATACTTCTTGATAAGTAAACTTGTTTTATGGGAACTTCCCTAATTCTTAACCAATTTAAAGTGAACTCTATCATATATTTTAATCCAACATTGTCTTTATAAAATAATTATTTTTATTATTAAATCCTTATTTTTTCACTTATAGTTTTATATAAAAGATTTTTCCCTTTTCCATTTTAAAGGTTCTATAGTATTTTCCTTAAAATCGCACAAAAATATTTTAATGCTAAAATTTCTTAAATAATTTTCTTACATGTTGTCACTTATTCATGACATAACTTACCATGATACCTGACTATTTTATCTTATTAATTTTCATTTATATTTTAGTTCATTTTTTTTCAAGGACACTTTTATGATACGCCCATTTGTTATGCTTTATGACATGATTGGGATACCCAATTCTTTCCATGGGTAACTCTTATGCTTATGTAAGATTTATTATATATGATTCCTTATGTGGAAAACATATTCATGAAAAGTTAATATGGTTGCACCCAAATAGCACTCCAATTTATTTCATAAATATGAGTCTCATGAGACGTTATGTGTGACGGTCTTGGCGATTAGCCTTGGCGTGTGCTACCATGTGTGAAGGTCTTGGTGGTTAGCCTTAGATTGTGCTACCATGTGCAACGGTCATGGCGGTTTGCCTTGACTCATGCTAAATTCATGTTTTATGTTTCTTCCACATTACTATGAATTCATGTTTTTATGATTCCATGTTTATATGTTATTATTCCATATGTTCCATGCCTTTTTTATATCATTATGTTATGCCTTCCAACCCATGTGCTAAAGATTTATTCTTATGTTTATTCCCTAACTAGGATTTTTAGCTCGTCTCATTGTTCATATTATCCCCAAGTTATCCTATGAATATTTATGAGCACAATAGAAGTTAGGGGATCTTTATGAAGACTAAATAAGGAAGTGTTATATTTAGTTCTATGTTTTCGGTTTTATGTACCTAGTATTCCAAAACACTAGACTTTACAATCCTTGGCTTGTACTCTGATGTATAATTATGCTTAAAATCATGTAATGTTATATGTAAAAAATTTGGGGTCGCTATATTTGGCATCAAAGGATGGTCTAGTTATTTTTGGAGATTAGGAATAGATCACTTTAATAAGAACCTTAAGTATTAGACTAAGTATAATAAAACACCCCTAAATTTTGGTAAGTATAGTGTAAGTGGTTTATTGAGAAAATAAATCCCTACGTGGATAAAAAAAGGTAGAGGTGGCTATGACATAGATTTATTTAGGGGTAAAACTCAAAAACACCTCTTTGAACTAGACTCGAATGGTAATTGGTGCATGACAACAGGCCTTGCTGCACTCTTGGTTTGACACTCCCGGGGGATATGATATGGTAAATTCATAAGCTTAGTCTAAACCATTATTAAGGGAATGAAAAAAATCCCATAAGAATATAAGTTAAAAATAGATCAAGGATAAACTAGATTTGAACATAGGGAATCAAAAGTTATGATATACTTATCCTTTACAAGTTTATCCTCTTATGTTCAAATTTTCCTTTTTAAGCTCAATATCTAAGTATTCAAGCCCTCTAATTGTAAGTTCTTTTTCTTAGTTAATGGTTGGAAATATAAGAACACATGCCAATAATCAATGTGATAGAGAATGTGAAGATTTTTATAACTACATGCCTAATATGATGGGAACAGGTGATCAAAACATCATGAAAACACTCGCTCAGTTGGCACAAGTTACAAATAATAACTTGAATCATGTGGAACACCCTCCTCCTCCAAGGAAAGTGAAAGTTGTCATTGAATCCTTTATATGGAAAAGACCTTCCATGTTTAGTGGATCTTCTAATCCCCTCCTCATGGAACAGTGGATTAACTCCATTGAAAAGATATTCTTTTTCCTCCAGTTCTCAGAAGAAGAGAAATTCATACTAGTGGTATATCATTTTGATGGGGAAGTTGATCAGTGGTGGACACTGATCAAGAATACAAAGCCCCGGGAGGAAATTGATTCCATGGATTGGAAGAAATTCAAGAGAAATTTTTTCAACAAATATTTTCCCTGAACCCTCTGTATCAAGATGGAAAGAGAGTTCCTCATACTCAAGCAGAAGGAAGATGAGTCCATCGGGTCGTATGAATAAAACTTCACAAGGCTTGCAAGGTACACCTCTGGATTTGTCTTAAACACTGAAAGAAAGTTGGATCATTTCTTTAGTAGACTAAATATGATTCTATGAAAAGTGTTGGTGATTCGAGACTTTGATAGTTATGAGGAGATTGTCTATTGTGCCCTCAAGGTTGAAATGGAGAACGAAAAATCTCAGTGGTATCGTGGGCCTGATGACAAGAAGAGAAAAATGGAATATAATGTGGGCGATCCCACAAATAAATTCCATGATGAAAATAATCTCGATCATCCCACATGTAAAAAATGTGGGAAGAATCGTCTTGGGAAGTGTCTAAAGGGAACAATAAATTCCTTCAAATGTGGAAATTTGGGACATCTGGCTAAAAATTACCAATGGGATATGAAGAATCTTGATAATGTGGAAGAAGAAAGGAAGGTTCAGATTGACACTTATCTTAAAGTACAGTGTTACAACTCTAAGGAGCATGTGCATTATGTGAAAAATTTCCATAATCTGAGGGTTGTCGAAGGCAATCAAAAACAACCTCCATGGAAACATGGAATGGCTTATGCCATCACTACTACTGAGGTGGAGCCATAAAACGATGTGGTGATCGGTACGCTATTTATTCATTCAAGAATAGAAAACATACTATTTGATTCTGGTTCTACGTATTCTTTAATATCTTTCAAGTTTAGTAGAACTATTTAAATACCACCTCAAAATTTGGAGGATATTTTATCTGTGAGAATAGAGAATGAGGAAATTATTTCATACAAGGTTTATAACTCCTCCCCGGTAAATGTTTTTGGAATTAACCTCCCAGTAAATCTTTTCATACTTCCTTTCATGGAGTTTCATGTTATCTTGGGAATGGAATGGCTATATCTATACAAAGCTAACATCAACTGTCAGGAAAGGGAGATCACTCTTCACATCCTGAAGCATCCTCTAATTATTTAAAAGTGTAAGGAGAAAGATGAATCTCCTTTATAATTAGTGTCACAAGTGTGGATATTAATTCCTTATAAGCAAGCATGTTTATCTCAAATGATTGAGACAAATGAGAGAATCAAGCTTGAAGACATGCCCATCGTGAGGGATTACACTAACGTATTTACTGAAGAGTTTCCTAGTCTTCCTCCTGACTGAGAGGTTGAGTTCTCAATTGAACTTATTCTTGGATCTCTGCCTATATCAAAGACACCTTATAGAATGGAAACCATAGAGTTAGAAGAGATGAAGGAGTTATAGGAGAATTTGGAGAAGGGTTTTATATGCCCAAGTGCTTCACAATGGGGTTTGTCAATCGTCTTCTTCAAGAAGAAGTATGGATCAATCCAACTCTTCATTGATTATCGTGAGCACAATAAAATAACGATAAAGAACAAGTATCCCCTTCCATGTATAGATGACTTGTTTAATCAGCTTTCTGAGGCCAGTTGTTTCTCTAAGGTGGACCTTCGGTCAAGATATCACCAATTAAAGGTGAGGAAGGAAGATATTCCCAAGATTGCCTTTCGAACGAGGTATGGACACTATGAGTTCATAGTGATGCCCTTTGGACTCACTAATTCTTCAGAAATTTTCATGGATTTAATGAATAGCGTCTTTAGATATTACCTCGAAAAAATTGCGGTAGTCTTTATCGATGATATTCTAATATTCTCCAAGAGCAAGGAGGAACATAAAGAGAATTTGAATATTGTGTTAAAGACTTTGTGAAGGGATAAGTTGTATAAAAATTACATTAAATGTGAGTTCTCAATGGAGGAAGTATCATTCTTGGGGCATGTTATCACTAGAAAATGGATCTCTATGAACCCTTCCAAGACAAAGGCAATTGAAGAGTGGCCCAAGCCAACATATGTAACAAAAATACACAGCTTTCTAGGTCTAGCTAGGTATTATCAACAATTTTTGAAGAACTTTTCATGATTTTCAAATCCAATGACCAAGATGACATATAAGGGAATAAAGTTTGTCTGGACTAAGGAATGTGAAGATTGTTTTAAGGATCTAAAAAAGAGTCAAATCACTACGCTAGTACTCACATTCCCAACAGGTGGAGAAATCTTTGTAGTGTACAGTGATGCTTCAAAGAAGGGATTAGGTTGTGTGCTGATGAAAAATGATAAAGTGATAGCCTACACCTAAAGGCATATGAAAATCCTTGAGACAAACAATCCTACGCATGATCTGGAGTTGGAGGCTCTGATCTTTGCATTAAAAATATGGAGGCGTTATCACTATGGGGAGAAGTGTGAGATATATACTAATCACAAGAGTCTAAAATATATATTCACACAAAAAGAGCTTAATATTTTCTAGTGAAGATAGATATATCTCATCAAGGATTATGACTACTCAATACACTACTATCCAAGTAAGGAAAATAAGGTGGCAGATGTTATAATTAGAAAGGATCATCCATCTTTATCAATGAAGAGAATTGAAAAGGATACAATCTTCTTAGATTTTCAGAGGATGGACATGGGGATAATTAAGGGAGTAACATCATCAATCCTTTCTCAAATGATCACTTAACAATCCCTCCTGGAGAAAATAAAGGATTCTCAAAAAAAGATGTGGAAATTCTGAAAAGGGTGGAAGCCATTAAAAATGGGAAATCCTATGAGTTCATAATTTATGAGGAATGAGTTGCAAGATTTGGGTCACGATTATCTATACCATATGATACATAGATAAAGAAGGAGAATCTGAATTATGCACATATCTCAACCTTCTCTATCCACCCAAGGATCACAAAGATGTATCGAGATCTCTGAGAGAACTTTTGGTGGGACAATATGAATAAGGAGATTTATGAGTATACATCAAAGTTCCTAGTATTTTAACAAGTGAAGGTTAAAAGATAAAAGTATAAGGAGATGAAGAAGCCACTACTCATACCAATATAGAAGTTTCAGAACATCACCATGGACTTTGTCACTGGACTTCCAAAGACATCCAAAGGAAACAATGTTATATGGGTCATTGTGGATCTTCATAAAAAGACAGCTCACTTTATCACTATTTGAGATAACTTCACATTAGATCAACTTGAATGTATATATATCAAAGAAGTGGTAAGGCTGCATGGATTACCACTATCTATTGTATCCGATATATATCATAGATTCACCTCGATGTTCTGGAAAAGTCTCCAACATGCTCTAAGCACGGAACTAAACTTCAGTACATCCTATCATCCTCAAAATCTAATGTCCAATATGAGAAGAATATTCAGACACTGGAAGATATCTTGAGATCATGTTATATGGAATTCAAAGGATGATGGGACCAACATCTTCCACTATTTTAATTCTCCTACAACAATATTTTCAACTCGAGAATCTGAATGGCACCATACAAATCCCTTTATGGGAAAAGGTGCAGAACACCAGCTTGTTGGGAGGAATTCGGTGAGAGTAAGCTGCTAGGACCTGAAATAGTCGAAAAATGGTGGAGAAGGTGAAAACAATTTATTAGCACATCAAGGCATACCAAAGTCGACAAAATAGTTATGCATACAATCGTCAATGAGACCTTGATTTCAAAGTTGGAGACATGGTATTTCTACACATATCTCCATGGAAGAAGGTTATGAGATTTAGGAAGAAAGGAAAGCTAAGTATGAGGTACATAGGCCCCTTCAAGATTCTTGATCATGTTGGGGTTGTTGGATATCGATTGGAACTCCCACCTACCATGTCCAAAGTTCACGATGTGTTTCATGTATCTCTCTTAAGGAAGTATATACCAGACCCTTCACGTGTACTCTCTTCAAAGGTGGTACAGTTGAAGAATGATATTTCTTATGAGGAGCATCCAGTGAAGATCTTGGATCGTAGAGATAAATTTCTACATAACAAGACTACTTACCTAGTCAAAGTACTGTGGCGGAATCACAAGTACAAAGAGGCAACATGGGAACTAGATGAGGAAATGAAGGAAAAGAACTCGCACTTGTTTATGGCTTAGAATGTAAAACGAAATTTCAAGGGCAAAATTTCATAAGGGGGGAATAATGTAACGACCCAATGTTTTATCAATGGAAATTTATTTCTTATAAATATGTCATATAATCACATGAAATCACAACACAATGAACTACTAAGTATTATGTGACATTTAAACATAATTTTGACACTTCTATATTTTGAATTTTAAAAATTTGACATACACGGTTGCGATCAGTAAGATGTTTGGAGTCTAATGGCACAAACTTAATTTTTGGTAAATAGTAACCTACCTTTATGAATAGTAACATAACCTTATGAATAGTAATAAGACCCTTATGAATAGTAAATCTTTCAAAATAATAGTAACCTCATCCATGAATTTGCAAATAAAATTTAGGCATATTATAAGTGATAATGTGACCATAGTAAAAGTATTGGTATTTCTGTAAGTCATAAACAATTAATTAATTAATTTCAAAGAAAATTTATTTTCCTAAAAGGTGTTCATAAATTAAAATTTTTATTTGTTCTGGTTTTAAGATAATTTTATAAGACCATATGTAATTTTTTGAAGCATTATAAAATCAGTTATAGTTTTAAAATCTATATTTTTCAAGTAAATTGTGATTTTAATTAACATTTAAATTAATCATATTTAGAAAATTATTTTTGAAAAATTGAGTTCATTTTCGAATTCTAAACATTGAAAAAAAAGTACAGTAATTTTTTTCGATTTTTCTAAAATACTTGAATTTTTTATGAATAGTAAAATATGATAATTCACAATATGTGCTAAAACCTGAATTTATGCATCTTGCTTGAGTCATGGATGATATAAATGGAAATTGTTTAGAACTCACATGAACATATTACTATTTTTTTCACAATAATCATTACTATTACTTTTCTTATGGAAAAATAATAAACTAATGATTAAAATATTAAGAAAACCCTCCTCCCCTCCACTATAAAAACCACCTGCACTCCCCTCTTCTATTCACTCCTCTAAAGCCTTGTGCCTTCCCTAAATTCTATCCAAATATATTCCCAAGCTGATCTGCCACGTTCATAATCGCTTGTTCTCCTCAAAATACCAAATCCTCTCCCCTTAAGAGGTTCTTGAAGGAGATATAATCAAGAGGTAAATTCATCTTTCTGATTCTTTTATTTTCTTTAAAGTTCTTTTCTTTTCTTTTTCTTTCCTCACATAATTTCACCCAAATGGTACAATAACTCCAGTAAAATAAATTTACTGTAATTTTGCTATTATGATGATATAATTCATTATCATCTCTCATTTCCCCTTATTTTATACGAAAGAAATGAACACATCGTCTGAGATGTGTTAATTTATCACATTCAAGGATGACAGTTTATCAATTTCTATTACCATATTCTATTTTGGTCATGAAACCATTTTTATGGTTGAAAAAGAATATTAAATATTTATTTTATCTTATTTTTTGTTCTATAATACTTTTTCATACTTGAGGTAAAATAATAATACAAAACAAGTTAATTATGAACAAAATTTCCAAGTTAATTCAAGCGTTTAACATTAATGTTTTATATAATGATTCACCTTCACTCCAAATAACCAAATGAATTTTATAACCATGTAATCTTATATATGATCACTAATTTTATATAACTTCAATTTTTTACAACCAACATCATCATACATGTGTGTCCAAACATGAATATAAGTGAACCGATCAATAAAACCAAGGAAGCAAACGGACACGAACAATAAAATTGAACCTCAAAACCATTCAAAATGGTTATAAATAAACTTAAAGAGGTTGTATTAAATATTTTAATTATATAATATGTTCCTGAATTATTAATTAATGAACCTAATTTTACTATTCAGGTCATTAATATCAATTGGAGAACGCCATCAGACTTAAGGTAAGGGATCCTCTCTATTTCACTTTTATTCAAGAATCTCCTCTATGTTATTCCCTTTTATGTGTAATTACTAAAAATGGGGAATGATTTTTAACCTAACCCATACTTCTCTCATGATTTATAAAATATGATAACCCTATTTCTCTCACATTAATCCCTTTTAAGTACACCTGATACCATGCCGATATTTCGTAATGGATTCTACCTGAACCTCCTATATTCCTTAGGGTTGCTCTATCTTTCTTTTTATCCAAAAAAAGTTATATTTTACTTTTATGTAAAACTTATATATACTATTTATATGATCCAAACTCATGTTTAAATATCCATCCCTCATTATATTTTAGGGATATACATGTTTTTAAGTGATTCTCTCCTCAATACTTCTCAATAAGTAAACTTGTTTTAAGGGAACTTCTCAAATTCTTACCCAATTTCAAGTGCAATATATCCTCTATTTTAAGCCACCATTATCTTTATAAAATCAGTATTTTTATTATGAAAACCTTCTTGTTTAACTTCTTGTTTTATATAAAAAAAATTCCTTTTCTATTTTAAAGGTTTTATAGTATTTTCTTTAAAACCGCGCAAAAATGTTTTAATGCTAAAATTTCTTAAATACTTTTCTTAAATGTTTCCAATTCTTCATCAAATAGATTACCATGATACGTGCCTATTTTATCTTATGAATTTACATTTATATTTTAGTTCCTTTCTTTCAAGGACACTTTTATGATACACCCATTTTTTATGCTTTATGACATGATTGGGATTCCCAATTCTTTCCATGGGTAACTCTTGTGTTTATGTAAGATTGATTATGTATAATTATTTATGTGGAAAACATATTCATGAAAATTTAATATGGATGCACCCAGATAGAACTCCAATGCATTGGGTAAAGTTGAGTCTCATGAGACATTATGTGTGATGGTCTCTGCAGTTAGCCTTGGATTGTGCTACCATGTGCGATGGTCTTGGCGGTTAGCCTTGGCTTGTGCTGCCATGTTCAATTGTCATGGTGGTTATATTTGACTAATGCTAAATTAATGTTATATGTTTCTTCCACATTACTATGAATTTATATTTTTATAATCCCTTGTTTATATGTTATGATTCCATATGTTTCATGCCTTTTTTATATCATTATGTTATGCCTTCGAACCCATGTGCTCAAGCTTTATTCTTATATTTATTCCCTTATTGGGATTTTTAGATCAAACCTTTATTCATGTTATCCCTAGGTTATCCTATGAAGATGTATGATCAAAATGGAAGTTAGGAGATCTTTATGAAGACTAAATAAATAAATGTTATATTTAGTTCCATGTTTTCAGTTTTATGTACCTAGTCTTCCAAGACACTAGAATTTATGATCCTTGGCTTGTACTATGATGTATAATTATTCTTAAAATCATAAAATGTTATATGTAAATGGATAGGGTCGCTATATTTGGTATCAGAGGATGGTCTAGTTATTTTTGGAGATTGGGAATAGAGCATTTAAGTAAGAACATTAAGGATGAGACTAAGTATAAGAAAACACCCCTAAATTTTGGTAAGTATAGAGTAAGTTCTTTATCAAGAAAATAAATCCCTATCTAGATAAAAAAAAGGTATAGATGGATATGGAACAGATGTATTTAGGGGTAAAACCCAAAACACCGCTTTGAGTTAGACTCGAACGGGAACTTGTGCATGACAATGGACCTTTCTACACTCTTGGTTTGACACTCCCAGGGGATATGCTTTGGTAAATTCATAAGATTGGTCCAAACCATTATTAAGGAAATGAAAAAAATACCTTAATAATATAAGTTAAGAAATAGATCAAGGATAAACTATATTTAAACATAGGGAATCACAAGTTAAGATATACTTCTCTTTTACAAGTTTATCCACTTATGTTCAAAGTTTATTTTTTTCTCAATATCTAAGTATTAAATCCCTCTAATTGTATTTTATTTTTCTTAGTTAATGGTGGGAAATATAATAACACATTAAAACAATCAATGTGATAGATAATATGAATATTTCCCTAATGACATGCTTGATATGATGGGAACGGGTGCTCAAAACATCATGACATTTTACATAATAATGGGGTATGATTTTTCACCCCCCCCCCCCCATACTTATATCATGATATATAAAATATGATAAACCCCTTTCTCTCACATTAATCCCCCCTAAGTACACACAATACCATGTCGATATTCCGTAAAGGATTCTATTCGAACTTCCTATATTCCTTAGGGTTGCTCAATCTTTCTTTTTATCCAAATGAAGTTGTCTTTTCCTTTCTTGTAAAACTTTTACATACTATTTATATGAACAAAACTCATGTTTCAAGATCCATACCCCATTCTATTTCAGGGATATAGATTTTTTTAAGTGATTCCCTCCTCAATACTTCTTGATAAGTAAACTTGTTTTAAATGTAACTTTCCGAATTATTACCCAATTTCAAGTGCACTCTATCCTATGTTTTAAGCCATAGTTTTCTTGATAAAATAATTATTTTTATTATGAAAACTTTTTTGGTTCACTTATGGTTTTATATAAAATATTGTTCCGTTTTCAATTTTAAAGGTTCTATAGTATTTTCCTTAAAATTGCACAAAAATGTTTTAATGCTAAAATTTATTAAATACTTTTATTACATGTTTTCAGTTCTTCATGACATCACTTGGCATGATACATTCCTGTTTTATCTTATTAATGTCCATTTATATTTTATTTCCTTTCTTTCAAGGACACTTTTATGATACGCCCATTTTTTATGCTTTATGACATGATTGGGATACCCAATTCTTTCCATGGGTAACTCTTATGTTTATGTAAGATTGATTATATATGATTCCTTATGTGGAAAAAATATTCATGAAAAGTTAATATGGGTGTGACCAAATAGTGCTCCAATGAATTGGATAAAGTTGAGTCTCGTGAGACGTTATGTGCGACGGTCTTGGCGGTTAGCCTTGGCTTGTACTACCATGTGTGACAGTCTTAGTGGTTAGCCTTGGCTTGTGCTACCATGTAAAACGGTCATGAAGGTTAGCCTTGAATCATGCTAAATTTATATTTTATGTTGCTTCCAAATTACTATGAATTCATGTTTTTATGATCCCATGTTTATATGTTATGATTCCATATGTTCCATGCCTTTTTTTTATATCATTGTGTTATGTCTTCCAACCCATGTGCTAAAGCTTTATTCTTATGTTTATTCCCTTACTGGGATTTTTAGCTCATCCCTTTGTTCATATTATCCCCAGGTTATCCTATAGAGATGTATGAGCACACTGGATTTTAGGGGATCTTTATGAATACTAAATAAATAAGTGTTATATTTAGTTCCATGTTTTCCATTTTATGAACCTAGTCTTCCAAGACACTAGACTTTACAATACTTTTCTTGTACTCTAATGTATAATTATGCTTAAAATAATGTAATGTAATATATAAAAATCTAGGGTCGCTATATTTGGTATCAGAGGATGGTCTGGGTTTTTTTTATTAGGAATAGATCACTTTAGTAAGAACCTTAAGGATGAGACTAAGTATAAGAAAACACCCTTAAATTTTGGTAAGTATAGTGTAAGTTGTTTATCAATAAAATAAATCCCTACCTTGATAAAAAAAAGGTATAGGTGGCTATTACATAGATGTATTTATGGGTAAAACCTAAAAACACCACTTTGAGCTAGACTCAAACGGGAACTGGTGCACTACAATGAGCCTTGCTGCACTCTTGGTTTGAAACTCTCGGGGGATATTCTTTAGTAAATTCATAATCTTGGTCCAAACCATTATTAAGGGAATAAAAAAATGCCCATAATAATATAAGTTAAGAAATATATCAAGGATAAACTAGATTTAAACATAAGGAATCCCAAGTTAGGATATACTTCTCCTTTACAAGTTTATCCTCTTATGTTCAAAGTTTCCTTTTTATGCTCGATATCTAAGTATTCAAGCCCTCTAATTGTACGTTATTTTTCTTAGTTAATGGTGGGAAATATAAGAACACATGCCAACAATAAATGTGATAGAGAATGTGAATATTTCCCTAATGACATGCCTGATATGATGGGAACAAGTTCTCAAAACTTCATGAAAACACTTAATCATTTGGCTCAAGTTATGAATAATAACTTGAATCATTTGGAACAACCTCCTCCTCCAAGGAAAGATAAAGTTTTCGTTGAATCCTTTATGTGGAAAAGGCCTCCCATGTTCAGTGGATATTTCGATCCCCTCCTCACAGAACAATGTATTAACTCCATTGAAAAGATATTATCTGCCTCCAGTTCCCAGAAGAAGAGAAATTCATACTATACGTATATAATTTGGATGGGAAAGTTGATCAGTGGTTAACACTGATCAAGAATATGAATCCCCAGGAGGAAATTGATTCTATAGATTGGGAGAAATTCAAGATAATTTTTTTCAATAAATATTTTCCATGAACCCTCTATCTCAAGATGTAAATAAAGTTCCTCATAATCAATTAGAAGTAAGATGAGTCCATCGGGTCGTATGAAGCAAACTTCACAAGGCTTTCAAGGTACGCCTATGGCTTTGTCTTAAACACTGAAAGCAAGGTGGATCGCTTCGTTATCAGACTAAATATGATTCTATGAAAAGTGTTGGTAATTCGATACTTTGACAGTTATGAGGAGATTGTTTGTTGTGCCCTCAAGGTTGAAATAGAGAACGGAGACTCCCAGTGGTATCGTGGGCTCGATGACAAGAAGAGGAAAATGGATTATAATGTGGGTGGTCCCGTAAATAAATTACATGATAGAAATAAGTTTGATCATCCCACATGTAAAAATTTTGGGAAGAATTATATTTTGAAGTGTCTAAAGGTAACCATAAATTGCTTCAAATGTGGAAGGTTGGGACATCTCGCTAAAAACTTCAAACAGGATATGAAGAATCCTGCTAATGTGGAAGAAGAAAGGAAGGATCAGATCGACACTCAGCCTGAAGTGCAGTGTTACAACTCTAAGGAGCATTGGAATTATGTGAAAAATTTCCCTAATATGAGGGTTTTCAGAGACAATAAACAAAAACCTCCAACGCAACAAGGAAGGGCTTATTACATCACTATTGTTAAGGTGGAGTCGGAAAACAATGTGGTGATAGGTACTCTAGTTATTCACTCAAGAATAGCAAATGTACTATTTGATTTTGATTCTACACATTCTTTAATATCTTTTAAGTTTAGTATAACTATCCAAATACCACCTCAAAATTTGGAGGATATGTTATCTGTGAGAACAGATAATGGGGAAATTATTGCATCCAAGGTTTATAACTCCTCTCCAATAAATGTTTGTGGACTGAACCTCCCAATAAATCTTTTCATACTTACTTTAATGGAGTTCAATGTTATATTGGGAATGGATTGGATATATTTATACAAATCCAACATCAACTGTCAGGAAAGGGAGATCACTATTCACATCCCGAAGCATCCTCCAATTATTTATAAGTGTAAGGAGGAAGATGAATCTCCTTTAGAATTAGTGTCTCAATTGTGGATATTAATTCCTTATTATCAAGCAAGTTTATCTCAAATGATTGAGACAAAGGAGATAATCAAGCTTGAAGACATGCCCATCATGAGGGATTACACTGATGTATTTCTTGAAGAGTTTCCTAGTCTTCCTCTAGACTGAGAGGTTTAGTTCTCAATTTAACTTATTCCTGGATCTCTGCCTATATCAAAGACACCTTATATAATGGACACCGTAGAGTTAGAAGAGATGAGGAAGGAGTTATAGGAGAATTTGGAGAAGGGTTTTATATTCCTTAGTGCTTCACCATAAAGTGAGTCAGTCCTCTTCTTCAAGAAGATGTATGGATCAATGAACCTCTGCATTGATTATCGTGATCTTAATAAAATCATGATAAAGAACAAGTATCCCCTGTCATGGATATATGACTTTTTTAATCAACTTTATGGGGCCAGTTATTTCTCTAAGGTGGACCTTCAGTCAGGATATCACCAATTAAAGGTGTGAAATCAAGATATTCTGAAGACTGCCTTTCGAATAAGGTATAGACACTATGAGTTCATAGTGATTCCCTTTGGACTCACTAATGATCCAGAAATTTTTGTGGATTTAATGAATAAAGTCTTTAGAAATTACCTAAAAAAATTGTGGCAGTCTTTATTGACGATATTCTGATATACTCCAAGAGCAAGGAGGAACATAAAGAGAATTTGAATACTGTGTTAAATACTTTTTGAAGGGGGAATTTGTATGCAAAGTATAGTAAATGTGAGTTATGTATGGAGGAAGTATCATTCTTGGGGCATGTTATCACCATCAAAGGGATCTCTGTGAACTCTTCCAAGATAAAGGCAATTGAAGAGTGGCCCATGAAAACATCTGTAACGTAAATCTGTAGCTTTCTGAGTCTAGCTAAGTATTATCAACAATTTTGAAGAAATTTTCATAATTTTCAAACCCAATGACCAATATGACATGGAAGGGAGTAAAGTTTTTCTGGATTTAGGAATGTGAATATTGTTTTAAGGAGCTGAAAAAGAGGAAAATTACTATGCCAGTACCATTCCCAATATGTGGAGAACTCTTTGTATTGTACATTGATGCTTCAAATATGGGATTAGGATGTTTTATGATGAAAAATGATAAAGTGATAGCCTACTCCTCAAGGCAGTTGAAAATCCTTTAGCAAAACTATCCTACGCATGATCTGGAGTTGGCGATTGTGATCTTTGCATTAAAAATATGGAGGCATTAGCGCTATGGGGAGAAGTGTGAGATATATAATGATCACAGGAGTCTCAAATATATATTCACATAAAAAGAGATTAATATTTTCCAGTGAATATAGATAGATATTATCACGGATTATGACTTCTCAATACACTATTATCCTGGTAAGGAAAACAGGGTGGCAGATGCTCTAAGTAGAAAGGATCTTGCATCTTTATTAATGATGATAATTGAAAAGGATCTGATCTTATTAGATTTGTAGAGTATGGACATGGGGATCATTAAGGTAGGAACATCATCAATCTTTTCTCAAATGATCACTCAACCATCCCTCATGGAGAAAATAAAGGATGATAAAAAAATGATGTGCAAATTTAGAAAAGGGTGGATGCCATTAAAAATGGGAAATCCTCTAAGTTCATGATTTATGAGGATGTATTTGAAATATTTGAGTCATGATTATGTGTACCATATGATCCATAGATAAAGAAGGAGATTCTGAATGAAGAACATAGCTCAACCTTCTCTATCCACCCAGGGAGCACAAAGATGTATCGAGATCTCTAAGAGAACTTTTGGTGGAACAATATGAATAAAGATATTTCTGAGTATACATCAAAGTGCCTAGTATTCAACAAGTGAAGGCTAAAATATAGAAGTCTGAGGGGATGATGAAACCATTACCCATACCAATATAGAAGTGGGAGAACATCACCGTGGACTTTGTCACTGGACTTCCAAGGACATACTGAGGAAACAATGCTATATGGGTCATTATGGATCGTCTTACAAAGACATCTCACTTTATCTCTATTCTAGAGAACATCACATTAGATCAACTTGAATGGATATATATATCAAATAAGTGGTAAGTCTTCATGGATTACCACTATATATTGTATCCGATAGAGATCAGAGATTCACCTCGAAGTTCTGGAAAAGTCTCCAACATGCTCTAAGCATTGAACTAAACTTAAGTACAACCTATCATCCTCAAACTGATGGCCAATATGAGCAAACTATTCAGACACTGGAATATATCTTGATATAAAGTTCTATGGAATTCAAAGGATGATGGTACCAACATCTTCCACCTATTGAATTCTCCTATAACAATAGTTTCCACTCGAGAATCTAAATGGCACCATACAAATCCCTTTATGGGAAAAGGTGCAGAACATTAGCTCGTTGGGATGAAATCAGTGAGAGTAAGATGCTAGGACCTAAAATGGTCAAAGAAATAGTGGAGAAGTTGAAAACCATTCAGTAGCACATCAAGGCTGCCCAAATTTGACAAAAGAGTTATGCATACAATCGTCAACGAGACCTTGAGTTCAAAGTTGGAGACATGGTATTTCTACACATATCTTCATGGAAGAAGGTCATGAGATTTGGGATGAAAGGAAAGCTAAGTATGAGATACATAATCCCCTTGGATATTATTGATCATGTAAGGGTTGTGGCCTATAAATTGTCACTTCCACCTACCATTTCCAAAATACACGATGTGTTTCATGTATCCCTCATAAGGAAGTACATACCAAACCCTTAACATGTACTCTCTTCAGAGATGGTACAGTTGGAGAATGATCTTTCTTACGAGAAGCAGCCATAGAAGATCTTGGATCATAGAGATAAAGTTATACATAACAAGACTACTCACCTAGTCAAAGTACTGTGGTGGAAACACAAGTATGAAGAGGCAACATGGGAACTGGATGAGGCAATGAAGGAAAAGTACTCGCACCTATTTATGGCTTAGAATTTAAAACGAAATTTCAAGGGAAAATTTTCATAAGGGGGGAATAATGTAACGACCCATTATTTTATCAATGGAAATTTCTTTCTTATAAATATGTCATATAATCGCATGAAATCACAACACAATGAACTACTAAGTACTACGTGACCTTAAAACATAATTTTGACACTTCAATGTTTTGAATTTCAAAAATCTGACATACACAGTTGTGATCAGTAAGATGTTTGGAGTCTAATGGCACAAACTTAATTTTTGGTGAATAGTAACCTACCCTTATGAATAGAGTAAGTGATTTATCAAGAAAATAAATCCCTATATGGATACAAAAAGGTAGAGGTGGATATGGAACATATGTATTTAGGGGTAAAACCCAAAACACCACTTTGATCTAGACTCGAACAGGAACTGGTGCATGACAACGGGCCTTTCTGCACTCTTGGTTTGACACTCCCAGGGGATATGCTTTGGTAAATTCATAAGCTTGGTCCAAACAATTATTAAGGGAATGAAAAAAAAATCCCATAAGATTATAATTTAATAAATAGATCAAGGATCAACTATATTTAAACATAGGGAATCACAAGTTAGTATATACTTCTCCTTTATAAGTTTATCCTCTTATATTCAAAGTTTCCTATTTTTTCTCAATATCTAAGTATTCAAGCCCTACAATTGTATGTTATTTTTCTTATTTAATGGTGGGAAGTAGAATAACGCATGCCAAAAATCAATGTGATATATAATGTGAATATTTCCCTAATGACATGCCTAATATGATGGGAATGGGTGCTCAAAACTTCATGACAACACTTGCTCAGCTGGCTCAAGTTATGAATAATAACTTGAATCAAGTGGAACGCCCTCCTCCTACAAGGAAATATAAATTTTTCATTTAATCCTTCATGTATAAAAGGCCTCTCGTGTTTAGTGGATCTTCTGATCCCCTCCTCGCGGAAAAGTGGATTAACTCCATTGAAAAGATATTCTCTATCCTCTAGTGCTCAGAAGAAGAGAAATTCATATTAGTGGTCTATCATTTAGATAGGGAAGTTTATTAGTGGTGGAAACTGATCAATAATAAGAAGCCTTGGTAGTAAATTGATTCCATGTATTGGGAAGAATTCAAGAGAATGTTTTTCAATAAATATTTTCCCTGAACCCACCATCTAAAGATGGAAAGAGAGTTCCTCAAACTCAAGTAGAAAGAAAGATGAGTCCATCGGGTCGTATGAAGAAAACTTCAAAAGGCTTTAAAGGTACACCTTTGGATTTGTCTTAAACATTGAAAGCAAGATGGATCACTTCCTTAGCAGACTAAATAAGATTCTACAAAAAGCGTTGGTGATTAGAGACTTTGACAGTTATGAGGAGATTTTTTGTTGTACCCTAAAGGTTAAAATGGAGATAGGAGACTCTCAGTGGTATCGTCGGCCCAATGACAAGAAGAGGAAAATGGAATCTAATGTGGGTGGTACCGTAAATAAATTCCATGATGGAAAGAAGCCTGATCATCCCACGTGTAAAAATTGTTGGAAGAAGCATCCTTAGAAGTGTCTAAAGGGAACCAAAAATTACTTCAAATGTGGAAAGTTGGGATATCTAGCTAAAAACTGCCAACATGATATAAAGAATCCTGCTAATTTAGAAGAAGAAAGGAAGGTTCAGATCAACACTCAGTCTACAGTGTAGTGTTACAACTACAAGGAGCATGGGCATTATGTGAATAATTTCCCTAATCTGAGGTTTGTCAGAGGCAATAAAATACAACCTCCAAGGCAACAAGGAAGGGATTATGTTATCACTACTGCTGAGGTGGATCTGGAAAATGATGTGGTGATAGGTACTTTAGTTATTCATTCAAGATTAGCAAAAGTATTATTTGATTATGGTTTTATGCATTCTTTAATATATTGCAGGTTTAGTAAAACTATCCAAATACCACCTCAAAATTTGGAGGATATGTTATCTGTGAGAACAGAGAATGGGGAAATTATTGAGTCTAAGGTTTATAACTCCTCCCTAATAAATATTTGTGGACTGAACCTCCTAGAATATCTTTTCATACTTCCTTTAGTGGATTTTTATGTTATCTTGGGCATGGAATGGATGTCTTTATACAAAGCCAACATCAACTATCGGAAAAGGGAGATCACTCTTCACATCCCGAAGCATCCTCAAATTCTTTACAATTATAAGGAGGAAGATGAATCTTCTTTATAATTATTGTCTCAAGTATGGATATCAATTCCTTATGTGTAAGAATGTTTATCTCAAATGATTGAGGCAAAGGAGAGAATCGTGCTTGAAGACATGCCCATCATGAAGGATTACACTGATGTATTTCCCAAAGAGTTGCCTAGTATTTCTACTGACTGAGAGGTTGAGTTATCAATTGAACTTATTCCTAGATCTCTGTCTATATCAAAGACACCATATAGAATGGCCACCGTAGATTTAGAAGAGCTGAACAAGGAGTTATAGGAGAATTTGGAGAAGGTTTTTATATGACCGACTGCTTCACCATAGGGTGCGTCATTCCTCTCAGTCAAAAAGGATGATGGATCAATGTGCCTCTACATTGATTATCATGAACTCAATAAAATCATGATAAAGAAAAATTATCCTCTACCATGGATAGATGAATTGTTCGATCAGCTTTGTGGGGCTAGTTATTTCTCTAAGGTGGACCTTCGATCGAGATATCACCAATTAAAGGTGAGAAAAAAAATACTCTCAAGACTGCCTTTTGAACGAGGTATGGAGACTATGAGTTCATAGTAATTCCCTTAGGACTCACTAATGCTCTAGCAATTTTCATGGATTTAATGAATAGATTCTTTATAGATTGCATCGACAAATTTGTGGTGGTATTTATCGATGATATTCTGATATACTCCATGAGTAAGGAGGAACATAAGGAGCATTTGAAAATTGTATTAAAGAATTTGTGAAGGGAAATTTTGTATTCAAAATAAAGTAAATGTGAGTTTTGGATGGAGGAGGTATCATTCTTGGGTCATATTATCACTGGCAAAGGGATATCTGGGGACCCTTCCAAGATAAAGGCAATTAAAGAGTGGCTCATGCCAATATTTGTAAAGGAGATCTATAGATTTCTGGGTCTATCTGGGTATTATCAATGATTTGTGAAGAACTTTTCATGATTTTCTGACCTAATGACCAAGATTACATGGAAGGGAGTAAAGTTTTTCTAGACTTAGGAATGTGAAGATTGTTTTAAGGAGTTGAAAAAAGGTTAATCACTACGCCAGTACTCACACTCCCAATAAGTGGAGAACTCTTTGTAGTGTATAGTTATGCTTCAAAGAAGGGATTAGGCTATGTGCTAATGCAAAATGATAAAGTTATAGCCTACTCCTCAAGGAAACTGAAAATCCATGAGCAAAACTATCCTACATATGATCTGGAGTTAGCGGCTCTGATCTTTGCAGTAAAAATATGGAGGCATTATCTCCATGGGGAGAAGTGTGAGATATATACTGATCACAAGAGTCTCAAATATATATTCACACAAAAATAGCTTAATATTCACCATTAAATATAGAGATATCTCATCAAGGATTATGACTGCTCAATCCACTACCATCCCGGTAAGGCAAACAAGGTGGCGGGTTCTCTAAGTAGAAAGGATCCTGCATCTTTATCAATGATTATAATTTAAAAGGATATGATCTTCTTATATTTGTATAGGATATACATGGGGATCATTAAGGGAGTAACATCATCAATCCTTTCTTAAATGATCACTCAATCATCCCTCAAGGAGAAAATAAAGGATGCTCAAAGAAAAGATATAGAAATTTGGAAAAGGTTAGAAGCCATTAAAATAGGGAAATCCTATGAGTTCATGATTGATGGGGAAGGAGTTGAAAGATTTGGGTCATGATTATGTGTACCATACAATCCATAGATAAGAAGTATATTCTAAATTATGCACATAGATCAACCTTCTCTATCCACCTAGGGAGCACAAAGATGTACCGAGATCTCTGAGAGAAATTTTGGTGGGACAATATGAAGAAGGAGATTGAAGAGTATACTTCAAAGTTCCTATTAGGTCAAGAAGTGAAGGCTAAAAGATAGAAGACTAAGGGGATGATGAAACCACTATCCATACCAAAATGGAAGTGGGAGAACATCACCATGGACTTTTTCACTGGAATTCCAAGGACATCTAGAGGAAACTATGCTATATGGGTTATTGCGGATAGTCTTACAAAGATAGCTCACTTTATCTCTATTAGAGAGAATTGCACATTGGATCAACATTCATGGATATATATCAAAGAAGTGGTAAGGATGCATGGAGTACCACTATCTATTGTATCCTATAGAAATCATAGATTCACCTTGAAGTTTTGGAAAAGTCTCCAACATGCTCTAAGAACTGAACTGAACTTTAGTAAGGCCTATAATCCTCAAACTAATGGCCAATATGAGCAAACTATTCATACACTGGAAGATAACTAGAGATCATGTTCTATGAAATTCAAAGGAGGATGGGACCAACATATTCCACCGGTTGAATTCTCTTACAAAAATAGTTTCCACTCGATCATCTGAATGGAACCATACGAAGCCCTTTATGGGAAAAGGTGAAGAACACCATCTTGTTGGGATGAAGCTAGTGAGAGTAAGCTGCTAGGACCTGAAATGGTTGAAGAAATAGTGGAGAAGGTGAAAACCATTCAGCAGCACATCAAGGCAGCCCAAAGTTGAAAAAATAGTTATGCAGACAATCATCGACATGACCTTGAGTTTAAAGTTAGAGACATGGTATTTCTACGCATATCTATAAGGAATAAGGTCATGAGATTTGGGAAGAAAGGAAAGTTAAGTCCTAGGTACATAGACACCTTTGAGATTCTTGATCATGTCGGGGTTATGGCCTATCGATTGGCACTTCCACCTACCATGTCCAAAGTACCCGATGTCTTTTATGTATCCCTCTTAAGGAAGTACATACCAGACCCTTCACATGTACTCTCTTCAGAGGTGGTACAATTAGAGAATGATCTTTCTTACGAGGAGAATACACTGAAGATCTTAGATCGTAGAGATAAAGTTCTACGTAACAAGACTACTCACCTAGTCAAAGTATTATGGCAGAACCACAAGTACGAAGAGGCAACATAGGAATTGGAGGAGGCAATGAAGGAAAAGTTCATGCACCTGTTTATATATTAGAATGTAAAATAAAATTTTAAGGGTGAAATTTCATAAGGGGGGGTTAATTTAAGGACCCAATGTTTTATCAAATGAAATTATTTTCTTATAAATATGTCATATAATCACATGAAATCACAACATAATGAACAACTAAGTACTATGTGACCTTTAAACATAATTTTGACACTTCTGTGTTTTGAATTTCAAAAATATGATATATGTAGTTGCGATTAGTAAAATGTTTGGAGTCTAATGGAACAAACTTAATTTTTGGTGAATAGTAACCTACCCTTATGAATAGTATCATACCCTTATGAATAGTAATATGAACCTTATGAATAATAAATCATTAAAAAGAATAGTAACCGCATCCATGAATGTTTAAATAAAATTTAGGCATCTTATAAGTGATAATATGACCATTGTAAAAGTATTGGTATTTTTGTAAGTCATAAAAATTAATTACAATTAATTAATTAATTTAAAAGAAAATTTATTTTCCTAAAAGGAGTTCATAAATTAAAAATTTTATTTCTTCTGGTTTTAAGATAATTTTATGTAACACCCCTGAAAAATTGAGACTTAAAAAGGATAAATGTTACTACCCATGTCAACAAGATGCACCTTTCTTTTTGGGATCCTATCTGATTAGAACTCCACAGTTAAGCATGCTTGGCCTGGAGTAGTAATCAGGATGGGTGACCTTCTAGGAAGTTTCCCAGGGTGTGTGTGAGTGAGGGAAAAACACACTGAAAGAACATGTATTGGCTTGTGGGGACAGTCATTAGTCTGATAAGCGACCCTAGTGAGTAATAGCCTATGGTGTGTTAGGAAGGAAACAAAGGTATTACAGGAGACCCATGGGGTCAGATGATAAGGTTCATGGCCTGGGGAGGCGGGTCGTAAAAAAATGGTATCAGATCCAATACCCAGCCGGAAGTGCATAGGCACTGCCTGGGTTTGAGGCTTGTGGTCCACAATGAGGTCGTTGTGCTTTAAAGGGGTGGATAATGTAACACCCCTGAAAAAGTGAGACTTAAAAAGGCTAAATGTTACTACCCATGTCAAAAAGGTACACCTTTCTTTTCGGAAGCCTATCTGATTAGAACTCCACAGTTAACCATACTTGGCCTGGAGTAGTAATCAGGATGGGTGACCTTCTGGGAAGTTTCCTAGGGTGTGTGTGAGTGAGGAAAAAACACACTGAAAGAACATGTGTTGGCCTGTGGGGACAGTCATTAGTCTGATAAGAGACCCTAGTGAGTAATAGCCTATGGTGTACTAGGAAGGCAACAAAGGTATTACAAGAGATCCATGGGGTCAGATGATAAGGTTCATGGCCTGGGGAGGTGGGTCGTGACAAAATATACCATTCTGTCATGACCCACCTTCACCAAGATGAGGGAAGGGACAGCAGATTGCCAGAACCTTCCTTCTTTAAGTTGAAGGAGAGATAATGACCCCCAATACCCACCTTCAATAGGTCCCGAAGTGGCGACTAGAACCAAGGGTATAAAATCACACACTAAATAGAAGTCATTACCCTTTTTCTTCTAATAGGATCGGGAGATAACATAGTAAATCTCACAACACCAAAACTGAAAGTTCAAGTACGGATGAAAGTAAACCATTCCCATATGCATGTTCAAAGGTAAAAGATACAAGCCACAAAACTCCAAAGGTAAAAAGATACCAAGAAAAGGAAATCAACAACTGCAACTTCCCTAAAGGTCCGAGCTAGTACGGTCCCGCACGATCCATGAAGTCCTCTTGGAGACCTGAAAGCAGTTTTATATACGTAGGGTGATCATACAAGTATACTCAGTCGGGAAAACCAAAGTCTCTCATGCACAAGTGAGGAGAGATTCTAATGTCCCATGGAAAAAGAGATAACCAAACACCCAACAAGGAAAAGCTATCCACCCGAACCTTACCAAGGCACGCTCCCCGAATAACGTAAGTCAAGTAACGTATAGTAATAGCACATCGATATTTGGGTACCCCGCGCCACTTTCCCACTAGTTATTGATAACATCCTATGCATAGAACCAATCCCGCCATTCTTAACGCAGTCCCACTGCCAAACCCCACCCATAGACACCTGGTCCACAACCGCACATCCCACCCGCAGACACCTGGGTCACAACCACCACGCGTAACCACACCTGCAAACACCTGGGTCAGAACAACTACTACCATGCCCGAAGACGCCTGAGCCTCATCCCGAAGACACTTGGGAAACAACCTTCCCGCAAACACCTGGGCCAGCCGCCACAACTACCCTGCCCAAAGATTCTTGGGCCGATAATGGACTTCAAGCCATCACAGCCTGCCCGAAGAGTCTTGGCCTATTCGGGAAAGGGAGCAGAAAAGGAGCTAATAACCAGCCACTCGTAGGAGTGTTGGGGAAAACACCCTTCCCATGAAATGGGGTGTTCGGCACTAAGTGATCAACTTGGGTGGGGCACGAATAAGAAACATAAAAGCTACACATATATGTATAGGTAACAAACACTCATCCCAACCTAGGGGTTCCAAAACCTAAGCACAAACACCCTCGTTACTACTCATTCATGAAAGAACAGAATGACACTCACGGCCAAGCCACAACTCATTCCCAAAACCAATTCGCATTTAAACTGTTCCTATTTTCATATTCAAGTAACCCCATTTAGGTGAATTCTATACTACTAGGCAATTAATAGGCAAAACTACAAGCCAGAGAAAGAATACAGTCAAACAACAACTTAAACATTCACACCCAGTTCTCTTGTAAAGTTACAACAAAAAAGGGATAAGTGAGATCCCTCAAAGTACTGGAACCAAAGAAAACCCCGAGACACAGCCCCATGTCCCAAAAATCTAAGATCTAATGTTTTCTCAACAACAGAGGATTATACCCCAATTCATGATATAAGTAGAGTAACCACACAGCCTCAAATTCACAACCAGTGAAAGTATAATAATAGGGGATCCCATCCCCACTCATATCACCCTAGCAATCGGCCCATGAAAGAAACAACCAAACCGCTACCACCAACACAAGGCAAGCCCATGCAGGTATTTTCAGATTTAAAATATTTAACACACTCCATGGTTTCAATTCCACTGTGCTTTAACCAAGCTTATCACAGAAAAGGGTTGATCATGGTGCTTTCAATTTATTTAACCGAGTATATGTAATTAACCAATTCCATGTTACGGTTATTTAAACATCTAGGAGCATTGAGGTTCATTAGTGCATAGAGAAAGACCACCAACAGCCATGATTTTTAGTGAGCATAGGCCCGTACAATTCAAAACACATAACAACATAAAGAGTACATAAGAACATCGATCACACCCCCCTTTCATTCTTTAAAGGTCCGTTCATTATCTTCGTTAAGTTCGGTTTCATCAATTTCCATAGAGGCAAAAGCATGCCCACCCACATAGGAAACCGTGATCCTTTTTTCCAGGTGTTCAAAATTCCATATCCCAATCTCCTTCTTATATCTCTCGTTAGAGTTCTCTTTTCTTCTCGATTGAATTTATTTCTTCTTCCTCGCGTGCCTGGAGTCCCCCCCCCTTCTTGAGACTCGTGGTGCGCTTGCGCTAGAGTCGTCTGCTCATCCTTGGAGTTCCCAACGTCCCTCCCCTACAAATCGTTCATCCCCTGTTATTGGCGTGTGGAGAAAAACGTCGATCCTTGATCAATCATGTAGGTATTTTCTCCTTCGTCTCTCATTTCTGTGTATCATGCGAGGTGGGCATGCTTTTGCCTCTGTGGAAATTGATGAAACCAAACTTAATGAAGATAATGAATGGACCTTTAAAGAATGAAAGGGGGTGTGATTGATGTTTTGCTGTAATCTTTATGTTGTTATGTGTTATGAATTTTACGGGCCTATGCTCACTGAAAATCATGGTTGTTGGTGGTCTTTCTCAATGCACTAATGAACCTTGGTGCTCCTGGATGTTTAAATAACCCTAACATGGAATTCGTTAATTACGTATACTCGGTTAAATAAATTTAAAGCACCAAGATCAACCATTTTATATGATAACCCAGGTTAAAGCACGGTGGAATTGCAACCATGGAGTGTGTTAAATATTTTAAATCTGAAAATACATGCATGGGCATGCCTTGTGTTGGTGGTAGCGGTTTGGGTGTTTCTTTCACGGGCTGATTGCTGGGGTGATATGAGTGGGGATGGGATCCCCTGTTGTTATACTTTTGGTGGTTGTGAATTTGAGCTTGTGTGGTTACTCTTCTTATATCACAAATTCGGGTGGAATCCTCTGTTGTTGAGAAACCGTTGGATCCTGGATTTTGGGGACATGGGGCTGTGTCTCGGGGTTTTCTTTGGTTCTAGTACTTTGAGGGATCTCACTTATCCCTTTTTTGTTGTGACTTTACAAGAGAACCGGGTGTGAATGTTTAAGTTTCTATTTGACTGTATTCTTTCTATGGCTTGTGGTTTTGCCTGTTAATTGCCCGGTAGTGTAGAATTAACCTAAATGGGGTTACTTGAATATGAAAACATGAACAGTTTAAATGCGAATTGGTTTTGGGAATGAGTTGTGGCTTGGCCGTGAGTGTCATGATGTTATTTCATGAATGAGTAGTAACGAGGGTATTTGTGCTTAGGTTTTGGAACTCCTAGGTTGGGATGAGTGTTTGTTACCTATACATATATTTATATCTTTTATGTTTCTTATTCGTGCCCCACCCAAGTTGAGCACTTAGTGTCGAACACCCCATTTCATGGGAAGGGTGTTTTTTCCAACACTCCTATGAGTGGCTGGTTATTAGCACCTTTTCTGCTCCCTTTCCTGAATAGCCCAAGACTCTTAGGACAGGCTGTGATGGCCTGAAGTCCATTATCGGCCCAAGAATCTTCGGGCAGGTTAGTTGTGGCGGTTGGCCCAGGTGTCTGCGGGCGGGATGTGCGGTTGTGGCCCAGGTGTCTGCGGGTGGGGTTTGGCAGTGGGACTGTGGTAAGAATGGTGGGATTGGTTCGATGTGTAGGATGTCTTCGATAACCAATGGGAAAGTGGCATGGAATTTTTCACAACCCATCGTCGGGGCCCGTGCCGTGACTACCCCAAGCCCGCCTTCTGTAGGCCAGGGGTTGGCGACTAGAACCAAAGGCGTAAATCCCGATAATAGGGAAGGCATTGCCTTTATATAAGGAAACAAACACAACAGAGTACGCAATCTGAAGTAAACACTAAGTAAACTGTGTGCAAAAGTAAGTTCTGGAAAGTAAATGGGCCAGTATACAAACCCAACTGAAAGTACAGTACAACTGAGAAAGAAAGTACAATAGCTGTAAAGTAAACCAGCAACCACCGAGTCGTCCTCCAGAAATCCCACCTGAAGGGTGGGTACAGATAGTCTCATCGGTACCTCGGGTCTGTCCGTCTGCTCCGTGTATGTCCCGCCAGGTAGTCCACCTCTGGATACCTTCCAGCTCCACAAGCCTCGACCACGATCAGTGTTGTCTGTCGTCTGCAACCAACACAACATGGTGCGGGCGATGCCTGTGTAGGGGTGAGTATACGATACTCAGTAAGGACCCTGAGACTCCCGAAGGTCTCCCAGAATCCACAAAGGATAATCCACAAAGGAAAGATAAAAACTCAAAGTATCAACCAACTCTACTTAGGTATATGCCCATACGTATACCTAAGTCATCAATCTCAATACGGCTCCAGCTTCCGCGCCCAAGCACAACTAGTCCACACAGGAAAGAAGTCAATCATACCAATGATAATGATTGAAAGTCAAGACTCATCTCACACAGGTATACTACTCATGAAGAGGGGTGGAGATTATTTGATGTAGCCTCTGAATCATCTCCTTTGTCGAACCCACGTAGGATCCATGTACAGAAGTCATCGTTGTCGAACCAACGTAGGATCCAAGTACAGTAACCATCGCTTTCGAACCCACGTAGGATCCAAGTACAGTCTTCATCGCTTCCAAACCCATGTAGTATCCAAGTATAGTTGTCCTCACTGCCGAACCCACGTAGGATCCAAGTATAGTCGTCATCGTCATCGCAGTCGCAGCCAGCTATAGGGTTCCCGCACATAGCATGCTCGATTCCGGGAGGGTCTGCTCCTCGAGTCAAGGGGGGTCGATACATCAAATGTCACAAAGTACAGATTTGATGTATCCCAAAGTTCCATCTCGTCAATAGGAACTCAGTGCGATAGATGGCGCGTCAAACAGACGCCCGGTCTGAGAGATAAAGGCTTTTCTGTTCTAGGGGCCCTGTTAGAATTACGCATGTTTCTAACCCGGCCGATATCCAAAGCTATCCAAAACTCACTTAAAGTATCTCAAAAGGACTGTCTCATCTAAAGAGTCACAGTTTCGTAGACGGCGTGTCGATCGGACGCACGGTCTTTAAGTTATTCACGTTTAAGTGAATAACAGGCCCGACCCGTTTAGCCCAGTGAGCTGACGGGTCAGGTTAACCCGGTTCGACGGGTCCGACCCAGCAGGGGTGTCAGACCGGTCCGAAGGAAAACTCAACTCATCCCAAAGGGGTGCGGCCCAGCCCGAAGTGGCGCGGCCCGGCCCGAAGTGGCATGGCCCGGCCCGAAGTGGCGCGGCCCGGCCCGAAGTGGTGCGGCCCAGCCCAGTGGGGCCTGGCGTGGCTCGGCTCGGCCCGGTGGGGCCTGGCGTGGCTCAGCTCGGCCCGGGCCGGCGTGGCCCAGCAGGGCGCGGCCCGGCTGGGCGTGCGGCCCGGCTGGGTGCACGGCCCGGCTGGCTCGGGCGGCTGGCCGAGCGGTCCGGGGGGGCTCGGCCCCCCGGTTGTCCGCACCGGCGGCGCCAAGTGGCGCCGCCCTTCCCCAAACCGACCGGCCTTCTGGCGCATGCAGCCCGCACGGGCGGGCCGCCGGTCTTCCAACACGGCGCCCTCCTGGCGTCGTGGTCCAGCTCCGCCCGGCCGACCAACAGGCTGGCCGGTTCCTCAGCGTGGTGCCCTCCTAGCGCCGCGGTTTGCCTCCGCCCGGCCGGCCGGTTCTTCCGCCGAAGCGGCCTGTGTAGCGGGCTGCGGTTCCTCCCACACAACCGGCACAACGGCACCAATTTCCTTTTCCACGTTTCCGGCAAGGCGCGACGGCGCCGTTCTTTCCCCGCCTCTGGTTTCCAATTCCAAAAAGACTAAGAAAGGACGGAGGGTCGTCAGGCCATGTTTGTTCGGCCCACGCCCTCTGCGTTAGGCGGTAACAATAGGCCGAAGATGAACAAGGTTTCACGAAGCACAACAAACAATTTTTATTCAAATAAAAATTGGAACAAACACCCTACCTCGAATAAGGTTCGCGGTTGACAAGCCTCGGATGACGGCGCTGTTTCCGTCATCGTCGGTGTGCACCCGAGGAAGTGTCGTCTCCTCTTTTGTCATGGAGAGAAGAATAGAAGACGTGTTGTCACTAGCAAGTTCCCACATCGGTGTCTCATCCCTTGCCATGGAGGAAGAATAGGATGAAGAACCGAGGTCTCTGAGTTGATATTCTTCATCGGAGAGTTGGCGTTCTTCAACAAAGGAGAAATCCTCCTCTTCTTCACAAGCGTTCTCTCCCAAAAATTTCCTCCACACAACAAGCCAAAAACCATTAAAATAAGGCCACCCCTTATTTTAATTTAAATTTCCATGCATTTCAAAATTCAAAATCCATTTCACTTAATTAATTAAATCAAGAGTTGTTTAATTAATTAAGTGATAGGTTGGCAAGTTTTAATGAAGTGGGAGAGGGAGAGGAAGAGTCCTCATTAATTTAGGGGAGTTATCAGGTTTAAAGGGGAAGTTTATGAGAGTTATAAGAGAGTTATGGGAATGTGAAAGGATGGGGATCATGTGGGCCCCACCTCAAAAATATTCTTACATGGGTAGTTAGAATCTTGTGGGTCCCATCCCAACTCCCCCATGTAGGATATAACCACTTTAGATATAAAAATAAAATTGTCCCACAATTTTATTCACTTCTCATTTAATCCACAAATTTTAACTTCTCCTATCGTGCAAACACAACCGCGGTAAAGGTCCCCTTAAGTAATTACTAGCATTGCGAGTTCATCAGTGCCCTCGGATTCCAATTCTGAGCACCGGTTCAAAAGATATAAAAACTCGCTCATTCGTTCACTGAACGTACCCGAGCTAAACTTCGAAAATTGATTTCGGGCACACCGGGCCTCAGAATCAGGTGCCATCAGAAGCCACAGACTCGTAAAATTCCAAAGTATTTAAGAAAAAAATTCCTTGAAATTTCTGGGTCTTTAAATTACTCCCACCTCAGGGATTTATGTCCCTGTAAAGATACATCATAAAATAGGGAAACAAATGAGGGTACTGTGCACGCATCTGAGCCTCCTGCTCTCATGTGCTCTCCTGGAGGTTCTTGTGTTTCCAAAGAATGTGCGCAAGAGGAATCGACCGTCCATGTAGGAATCGCTCCTGTCAATCCTCGATCTCCACTGGGACCTCCGTGAAGGTAGCCCCGTCATCGATGTCCAGCTCCCCGTGATCAATGATGTGGGTCGGGTCGTGCACGTATCTCCTCAGCTGAGATACGTGGAAGAGGTCATGAACCCGGTGCAACTGAGGTGGAAGGGTTAGGCGGTAAGACACCTCGCCTACCCTGCTAAGGACCTGGAAATATCTGATGAAGCGAGGAGATAACTTGCCGCCCCGGCCAAATCTTTGTAATCCACGTCGAGGTGAGACCCGTAAGAAAATGTGGTCGCCATCCTCAAACTCCAGTGGTCTCAGCCTCCTATCAGAATAGGACTTATGTCTGCTCTGTGCAGTCCTCATCTGCTCCTGGATGATCTGCACCTTCTCCGTCGTAGCCTGGACCATCTCTGGTCCTACAAGTGCTGACTCCCCAGGGTCTGTCCAGCACAGAGGTGATATGAAAGGTCGGTCATACAGTGCCCCGTACGGTGCCATCCCGATGGTGGAGTAGTAGTTGTTGTTGTACACAAACTCCACCAAGGGTAGGTGATCCTCCCAGCTACGACCAAAGTCAAGGACAAATGCACGGAGCATGTCCTCGAGAGTCTGAATGGTCCTCTCAGTCTGGTCATCCGTCTGAGGATGAAAGGCGGTGCTCAGGCGTAGCTGCGTCCCAAATGCCTCCTGCAACCCCTTCCAAAGCCAGGAAGTAAAGTGAGCATCTTGATCAGAGATTATAGATGATGGCACACCATAAAGTTGTACGATATCCTGAACATAGAGGTGTCCCAATCTCTCAACTGAGTCCTGCTCTCTGATTGGTAGGAAGTGGGCCGACTTGGTGAGTCGGTCTACGATCACCCAAATGGAGTCGTGTCCTCTGGAAGTATGTGGGAGCCCCGTCACTAAATCCATGGATATCCCATCCCACTTCCACTCTGGAACCTCTAAGGGTTGTACCAAGCCTGCTGGTACCTGGTGCTCCTCCTTCACTTGCTGTCAAGTGAGGCATCGTGAAACAAACTCTGCTACAGCCTTCTTCATACCCGGCCACCAATGCTATCGTCTGAGGTCCCGGTACATCTTCTCCATTCCTGGATGTACCGCTAGAGGGGAAGTGTGAAACTCCCTCAGCACTTCCTCCTACAGTGCAACTGGTACCATGGTACGTCCCCTAAAGAGGATGATGTACTCTTCTCCTTCAGAAAATCCATCAGGCGCCTGCCCTGTATAAATCTGAGCATGTCGTGTCTCACAGTCAATGTCCCCAAGCTGTGTACTGATTACACGGGTTGGCGTACATGGGTTGAGACCGTGTACGGGAACATGGCCAGTGTACATGGGGCAGACCCCCGATACTTTGACATGATGGGTGATCCTTTCTACATGTTGTGTAGTTGCATTTTATACGACCAGCCTTGTAACATGGGCCATTGTACATGGGTAGTACCCGGGGTCAGAGGACACGACGTGTAACCTTTCTACACATTATGTAATTTTCAGTACATGGATTTATCCTCTTGTTCATTGTATCTTAGAAATATTTTATTTGGGTTAGTTCCCCTTATTCTCATTCCCCTGAAGGTCAGGCATCGTTTCCTTCTACAGGAGTATGATCCCTTCAGCAGGACTTTCTTTGATAGAGTCGGCATCTCTCTGAGAGGCCTGGAGCGAGATCCTTTATCCATTCCTGGCCCTAGGTAGAGTCAGGAATCGACGTGACCAACTCTATCGGGCATTGATCCTCTACCTAGCTTTTGTATCACCTAACTGGTGAATCCGTATGATTCGCGGTATCCGCCATGGCCCTGCCAGTGATCCTTATCTGTGTATCGTGATCTTTCCCACTCAGGAGTGTGTCTCCCATAATGAGTGCTTCTATCTATCGTGATCTTCCAACTCAGGAGTGTGTCTCCCTTAATGAGTGTAACTACCTCTCGTGACATTTCCCGATGAACAGTACTTCTCGGGCGGACGTCATCAGAGCTATCAGACTCATGGATTGTGTTCTCCCAGAATGAGTAATTCATGGAAATCTTCGAACTGGATCCATAGCATGGGTATGTGGTGGTGTGACTTGTCTCTAGACTACGGTTCTGAGTTACGAGTATATCTCGTTGCCCTGGATATATGTATGGGCATATACCTGGTGTGAGCTATGAGATGAAGATCCCCTTACTCTATTGTTTGGGTTTCTTTGAGCGATCATATCTATTATTGGGTGGAGCTGTACTCTTTTTGTTCACTCTTGTTGTACCTTGTTCTCTCTTACTGCTCTCCTCTTCAGTACCTCTATTACTTCTCCCTTGATCCTTTGTGGAATCCTACTGAGTATTTTTATACTCACCCCTTCTTGGGCTTTTCCCGCATTTGGCGTGCCCTTGCAGATGACAGATAGGTTGATCGTGACATCAGAGGAGCTTCGGGATATGGGGTGCTTAGACCGCGTGCAGTGGTCGTAGCTTGGGATTCAGGAGTGGGACTCTTCCAGCTACTTTACTTTTTCACCTGTTGCTGGGTTTTGGCACTTTTCTAGTTGGGTGTGTATTTTTTCACCCTTCCCTTTCAGCTTTACTTTTCTTGTACTTGTACTGTTAGAGGTCGATGCATTTTTGTTTGGTTCCCTTTTTATAGCAGTGTGGTATCTTGATTTATTTTTCCTCTACACTTTTGCATTGAGTTGGCTGTGTGTGTGTGTACAGGTTCTTAGGCAAAGGCCTTCCCAAGTTTGTTGTGTCTTCGGTGCTAGTCGCCAGCCCCTGGCCTATGGAGGTGGGCTTGGGGTAGTTGTGCCTGGAATAATTTTCCGAAGTTTATTTCAGGTACGTTCAGTAAACGAAAAAGCGGGTTTTTTTATCTTTTGAACCGGTGCTCGGAATTGAAATCTGAGGGCACCGATGAACTCACACCACTGGTAATTGCTTAGGGGGACCTTTACCGTAATTGTGTTCGCACGGGAGGGGAAGTTAAATTTTTTGGATTAAATGAGAAGTGAATAAAATTGTGGAACAATTTTATTTCTTTTGTCTTAAGTGGTTATATCCTACATGGGGGAGTTGGGATGGGACCCACAAGCTCCTAACTACCCATGTAAGGATATTTGAGAGGTGGGGCCTACACGATCCCCAACCTTTATCATTCCCATAACTCACTCTTAACTCTCATAAAACTTCCCCTTTAAACTTGACAACTTCCATAATTTAATGTGGACCCTTCCTCTCTCCCTCTCACTTCATTAAAACTTTCTAACACACACACCTTAATTAATTAATTGAAACTATTTCATTAATTAATTAAGAGTTTGAATTTTTATTTTGAAATGCATGTCATGATTAAATAAAATAAGGAGAAGCTTTATTTTATTTTGGGTTGGCTTGTTGTGTTGAGATATTGGGGAGAGATCTCTTGAGTTTTGAAGAACGCTTCATCTCCTTCATTGAAGAACGCCAACTCTCTGACGAAGAACCTCGACTCGGTGACCCTGAATTCTCCAACCCATTCTTCCTCTGTGAAAAAGGAGGAGACACCGACGTGGGATCTTTCCAATGACGTCTCACCTTATAATCTTCTCTCTGTGACAAAAGGGGAGACGCTGCTTCCTCCTCGGGCGCACTCCGTCATCGCTTACGGAACCTCACCTCGCGACGTCGTCTTCCGCGACGTCCTATGTTCGATATCTTTTGTTGAGGTAGGGGTTTATTCTTGAAAGTGGATGTTTACGTGCCCAGTTCTTGTTGGAAATCATTGTTAAATATGGATGATTGCTATCGTTTTACGCGGAGGGTGTGGGCCGAACGAACACAGCCCGACAACCCTCCTTTATTCTCGTTTATTATTCTAGAATTGGCAATTGATGGCGGAGGAATCACGACGTCATCACACCGTGTCGGGAACGTGGTGAAGGGAACCGGCACTGTCACGCCGGTTGTGCGGGAAGAACCGTGGCCCGCTACACGGTCCGCTTCTGTGGAAGAACCGGCCAGCCGACGGCGGCACCGAGAGGGCGCCGCGCTGGAAGACCGGTGGCCCGCCCATGCAGGCCGCATGTGAAAAATACCGGCCAGTCTAGCAAGCCGTTTTGGGAAATGGTGGCACCACCGGTGCGGAAACCCCCCCCCCCCCCCTTGGAACCCGCTCGGCCTTCGGCCGGGCTGAGCTGGGTCGCGCCCCGCCGGTCCGGGCCGCGCCACTTCGGGCCAGGTCGTGCCACTTCGGGCCAGGCTATGCAACTCACCGGGCCGATCCGACCCCTTTACCAGATCGGACTCGCCAAAACCGAGTCGACCCGATCCGTCAGCCCATCGGGCCTAACAGATCGGGCCCGTTATTCACTTAAATGTGAATAACTTAAGGACTGCGCGTCCGATCGACGTGTCATCTACAGAACTAGGACTCTTTCGATGATACGGTCCTTTTACGATACTCTAAGTGAGTTTTGGATGACTTTGGATAATGGACGGGTTAGAAACGAGTGTATTTCTAACCGGGCCCCTGAAACGAAAAAGTCAATATCTCACAGACCGGACGTCCGATTGACGCACCATCTGTCACGTTGGGTTCATTTTGATGAGATGGAACTTCGGGATACATCAACTCTGGACTTTGTGATAGTTGATGTATCGACCCCTTGGCTCGAGAGGCAGACCCTCCCAGAATCGAGCGTGCTGTGTGCGGGAACCCTAGAGCTGGTTGCGACTACGTCAACTACCGTACTGAGATCCTCTGTGGGTTCGACGACGACGACTACCGTACTGGGATCCTCCATGGGTTCGACGACGATGACTACTGTACTTGGATCCAAGATGGGTTCGGCAGTGATGATTACTGTACTTGGATCCTATGTGGGTTCGACAGCGATGGTTATTGTACTTGGATCCTTTGTGGGTTCAGCAGCGACGACTTCTGTACTAGGATCCTATGTGGGTTCGATAGATGAGATGATTAAAAGGCTACATCTATCATCTCCACCCCTCTTCGTGATTAGTATACTTGTGTGAGCTGAGTCTTGACTTTCAGTGATTATCATCGATGTGATTGACTTGCTTTCCTGGGTGGACTGGGTTGTGCTTTATTGTGTGGACTAGGTTGTACTTGGGCTCGTGAGTTGGAGCCAAATTGGAATTGATGACTTAGGTATATGTATGGGCATATACCTAAGTAGAGTTGGTTGATACTTTGTGTTTTTATATTTCCTTTGTGGTATATCCTTTGTGGATTCTGGGAGACCTTCGGGGGTCTCAGGGTCCCTACTAAGTATCGTATACTCACCCCTGCATGGGCTATGCCCGCACTACGTTGTGTTGGATGCAGACGATAGACAGCACTGATCGAGGTGGAGTCTTGTGGAGCGGGACGGTACCTGGAGGTGGACCACTTGGTGGGACGTACACGGAGCGGACGGCCGGACTCGAGGAGTTGAGGAGACCATTTGTACCCACCCTTCAGGTGGGATATCCTAATGATGACTCAGTGGTTGCGGGTTTGCTTTACTACAGTTGTTCTTTATTTACTGTTGTAATATACTTTCAATAGGGTTTGTATTCTGGCCCATTTACTTTCCAGCACTTACTTTTGTACTCAGTTTACTTAGTGTTTACTTCAGCTTGTGTACTCTATTGTGTTTGTTTACTTATATAAAGGCAATGTCTTCCCTTTTAATGGGATTTACGCCTTTGGTGCTAGTCTCCAGCCCCTGGCCTATGGAAGGTGGGCTTGGGGTAGTCACAGCATGGGCCCCAAGGTTCATTAGTGCACAGAGAAAGACCACCAACGGCCATGATTTTTAGTGAGTGGCACCGTGATGGTGGCACCGGTCAAGGTGGAACCATGAGGGTGAAATCGTGACGGTGGCATCGTGATAGTGACACGGTGACGGTGAAACCGTGATGCTGACACCGTGACGGTGGCACCGTGTCCCCTCACCAAGCCTTTCATTTCTTTTTTTTTTCCAGTACCCGACTTTTCCGCTCCGTAACATATCTTTTGACGTAAATTAATATTAATACTTTTTTTAGTAATTTAAATCCCATAATTGACTCCTAAAAATCCCGAGAAACATCCCCAATGGGGAATATTAAATAACTCCTTGATATCATCGTGTGTAACTGCCCACCCACGTAGGAAACCGCGTTCCGTTTTTTCAGGCGTTCAAAATTCCATATTCTGATCTCCTCCTTATATCTCCTACTAGAGTTCTCTTTTCTTCTCGATTGAATTTTTTTCTTCTTCCTCGCACGCCTGGAGTCCCCCCACCTTCCCGAGACTCGTGGTACACCTACGCTCAAGTCGTCTTCTCGTCCTTGGAGTTCCTGACGTCCCTCCCCTGCAAATTGCGCATCCCTTATTCTTGGCGCGTGGAGAAAAACATTGATCCTTGATCAATCAGGTAGGTATTTTCTCCTTCTTCTCTCCTTTCTGTGTATCATGCGGGGTGGGAATTCTTTTACCTCTATGGAAATTGATGAAACCGAACTTAACGAAGATAATAAATGGACCTTTAAAGAATTAAAGGGGGTGTGATCGATGTTCTGTTGTACTCTTTATGTTGTTATGTGTTGTGAATTGTACAGGCCTATGCTCACTGAAAATCAATGTCGTTGGTGGTCTTTCTCTATGCACTAATGAACCTCGGTGCTCCTGGATGTTTAAATAACTATAACATGAAATTGGTTAATTACGTATACTCAGTTAAATCAATTGAAAGCACCAGGATCAACCCTTTTCTGTGATAACCTCAGTTAAAGCATAGTGGAATTGAAACCATGGAGTGTGTTAAATCTTTTAAATCTGAAAATACCTGCATGGGCCTGCCTTGTGTTGGTGGCAGCGGTTTGGTTGTTTCTTTCACGGGACGATTTCTGGTGTGATATGAGTGGGGATGGGATACCCTGTTGTTATACTTTCACTGGTTGTGAATTTGAGGCTGTGTGGTTACTCTGCTTATATCACGAATTGGGGTGGAATCCTCTGTTGTTGAGAAACCGTTGGCTCCTGGATTTTGGGGACATGGGGCTATGTCTCGGGGTTTTCTTTGGTTCCAGTACTTTGAGGGATCTCACTTATCCCTTTGTTGTTGTGACTTTACAAGAGAACCTGGTGTGAATGTTTAAGTTGTTATTTGATTGTCTTCTTTCTTTGGGTTGTGGTTTTGCCTGTTAATTGCCCAGTAGTGTAGAATTCACCTAAATGGGGTTACTTGAATATGAAAACAGGAACATTTTAAATGGGAATTGGTTTTGTGAATGAGTTGTGTCTTGGTCGTGAGTGTCGTGCTGTTATTTCATGAATGGGTAGTAACGAGAGTGTTTGTGCTTAGGTTTTGGAACCTGTAGGTTGGGATGAGTGTTTGTTACCTATAAATATATCTGTAGCTTTTATGTTTCTTATTCACGCCCCACCCAAGTTGATCACTTAGTGCAGAACACCCCATTTCATGGGGAGGGTGTTTTTTCCAACACTCCTATGAGTGGATGGTTATTAGCTCCTTTTCCTCTCCCTTTCCTGAATAGCCCAAGACTCTTCGGGCAGGCTTTGATGGCCTGAAGTCCATTATCGGCCCAAGAATCTTCAGGCAGGGCAGTTGTGGTGGTTGGCCCAGGTGTTTGCGGGTAGGTTGTTTCCCAAGTGTCTTCGGGATGAGGCCCAGGTGTCTTCAGGCATGGTAGTAGTTGTTCTGACCCAGGTGTTTACGGGTGTGGTTACGTGTGGTGGTTGTGGCCCAGGTGTCTGCGGGCAGGATGTGCGGTTGTGGCCCAGGTGTCTGTGGGTGGGGTTTGGCAGTAGGACTACGGTAAGAATGGCAGGATTGGTTCGATGCGTAGGATGTCTTCAATAACCAGTGGGAAAGTGGCGCGGGGTACCCAAATATTGATGTGATATTATGATACGTTACTTGACTTGCATTATTTGGGGAGCGTGCCTTGGTAAGGTTCGGGTGGATAGCTTTTCCTTGTTGGGTGTTTGGTTATCTCTTTTTCCACGGTACATTAGAATGTCTCCTCACTTGTGCACGAGAGACTTTGGTTTTACCTACTGAGTATACTTGTATGCTCACCCTACGTATATAAAACTGCTTTCAGGTCTCCAATAGGAATTCAGGGATCGTGCGGGGCCGTACTAGCTCGGACCTTTGGGGCAGTTGCAGTTGTTGATTTCCTTTTCTTGGTATCTTTTTAACTTTAGAGTTTTTTGGCTTGTATCTTTTGCCTTTGAACATGCATATGGGAATGGTTTACCAACCTTTCCTTTAGATAAATGAAGGCCTCCCCACACTTCCAATTCCACACGAAAGTCTGGTCCGTCTTGGTCAAGGCTGTCAAAGGTGCCGCAACTCGGGAGTAGTTTGGCACAAACCTCCGGTAGTAACCTGCCTGCCCGAGGAAACTACAAACCTCTGCCACGTTCTTGGGTGCTTCCCAAGAAACAACTGCCTCGACCTTCGATGGGTCCACTGCTATCCCTCGCTCAGACACCACGTACCCAAGGAAAGGGTATGCGCGATTTGCTGGGGAGGGACGTCGGGAACTCCAAGGATGAGAAGACGACTCGAGCGCAGGTGCACCATGAATCTCGGGAAGGGGGGGACTCTAGGTGCGCGAGGAAGAAGAAGGGGCAGCGTATAAGGTGTTCTGTGATGCTTCAGGGCAAGTCCTATGATGTGTGTTGATGTAACGGCAAGGGGTGATCTCTTATGGGTCTAGGCAGTTACGTCCCCATGAGCGTAACTATGCCACCCATGACCTACAGCTTGCGGCGGTCGTGTTCGCACTAAAGTTGTGGCTGAATTACCTCATTGGGGAGCACTTTATAGTCTTCACGGACCACAAGATCTTGAATTATATCTTCTCCCAGTGGGACCTGAACTCGCGGAAATGGAGGTGGATAGAGTTCCTTCAATACTAAAACTTCAAGATTTCTTACACCTCGGGAAAGGGGAATGTGGTGGCTGATGCTTTGAGTAGAAAGTTGCAGAAGGATGCAGACTGGGAGTCGGCAGATGCTTGGAAGGTAATGGAGGAGTTAGCTGCCCTGCACTTAGATGCAAGGATATAAGGTGATAGAGGTTTCCTATATCAGATGACAGTGCAATATTCTCTTTTGCGGCAGGTAGAGGAGTCCCAATGGGGAGACTCGGAAAGTGAGGTGATGTGTGACTAGGTTAACCAAGGGGATGCTCTGGAAGGGTGGGTGGAGGATGGTCAGAATCGGGTGCTTTTCCAAGGAAATCTGTTTGTTCCAGAGGCTATGCGCGAGAGAGTTCTTAGTGAGTTCCACAAATCACCCCAAGAAGTGCACCCGGGAGTTTCCAAGATGTACTAGGGATTGAGAGGTCAGTTCTGGTGGCCCGAGGTGAAGCAGGTGGTGGTAGATTTCATGGCCAAATTCTTGGTGTGTCAGCAGGTGAATGTTGAACACCGTGTTCCAGGCGGTTTGTTTCAACCTTTAGATGTCCCTGAGTGGAAGTGGGAGGACATCTCGATGGATTTCATCATGGGTCTACCCAAGGTTCGAGGAGGCTATGACACTATTTTGGTAGTGGTGGATCGGTTGAAGAAATCGGCTCACTTTCTAGCGATCAAGGAGATGGGTGCAGTGGATGCCTTAACACAAAGGTACGTGGATGAGGTGGTGCGGTTGCATGGAGTTCCAAGATCCATAGTCTCGGATAGGGATGCACGGTTTACCTCGCGATTTTGGGGAGGATTGCAGCATGCTTTTGGCACACAGCTACGTCTTAGCACTGCCTTACATCCCCAGACAGATGGACAGACAGAGCGCACAATCCAGACCTTGGAGGATATGTTGTGGGCATGTGTTCTGGACTCAGGAGGATCGTGGGTGTGACACTTGCCTCTGGTAGAGTTTGCCTACAATAATAGCTATCACTCTACCATTGGAATGGCTCCATTTGAAGCCCTATACGGAAGGTTGTGTCGCTCACCGGTGTGTTTGACTAAGGTTGGGGAAATGAGTGGTCTTGGCCCGGAGGTGGTGTAGAGCATGACAGAGAAGGTTCAGCTTATACGGGAAAGGATGAAGGCAGCCCAGGACCGACAGAAGTCGTATGCCGATAGTAGGAGGCCCTTGGAGTTTGAGGTTAGAGACCATGTGTTCTTGAAGGTCTCCCCTCAGCATCGACAACGGAGGTTCGGTAGAGGGAGTGAGCTTTCTCCCAGATTCATCGGACCCTTCGAAGTGTTGTGGCGGGTCAGTGAAGTGGCTTATCAGCTAGTGCTACCACCACTGCTACTGAGGATACATGATGTTTTCTATGTGTCCCAACTCCATCAGTATCTACATGAAGATTCACATGTCCTCAGCTGGGGAGAGCTAGATATTAAGGACGACGTGACCTTTGTGGAAAGACCAGTGAGGATCGAGGATTGTGAAGAGAAGGTGCTTCGTGGGCAAACCATTCCTTTGGTTCGAGTGTTGTGGAAGCATGGTGGGATTGAAGAGAGTACCTAGGAACGGGAAGCACAGATGCACGCCCAGTACCCAGAGTTGTTTTGAGTTTTGTGATGTTTTTTTATACTTGTTTTGATGAAACGGTTCACCTTGTTGACTGAGGAATGTGTGGTTTTCCTTATTCTTTGAATGTGTGTGTGAAGTCTTGGCTATGGGGAGGGGAGGACCTGATCCCTAATCAAGACGCATTAAGGTGGATGCGATTAAACCCTTGCGAGCGAGTCAGTGCCGCCTAAAGTGGATAATATCTTGACAGGGGGGAAGAGACTCCCCAACCCATATGACTGGGCAGTTTGACCCGGGTATATTGCTTGGTTCTTAAGAGGGAGGTGTTTCTAAATAATGATGAGGTTAAATCCTAAGAGGTATCTTTCGAGGTGGTTGTCCAGACCCTCTCTTCTCTTATAGTTTGTTTTGATTCTCGAGGGAGAGAATAGTTTGATAGGTATCTAATGTAATGGACCAGACCCTCCTAGCCCATTACATTGCCGAAAGTGAGGCTCCACCAAAACAGTAGCACTATGACAGTAGCATCGGTCACGGTGGCACCGGTCACAGTGGAACCATGGCGGTGGCACCATGACGGTGGCATCAGTCACGGTGGAACCGTGACGGTGACACTTTGACGGTGGCATCGTGAGAGTGACACCGTGATAGTGACACTGTGAGGGTGACACCGTGATGGTGGCACCGTGTCCCCTTGCCAAGCCTTTCGTTTCTTTTTTTTCCAGTACCCGACTTTTCCACTCTGTAACGTATCTTTTGACTTAAATTAATCTTAATACTTTTTCTTAGTCATTTAAATCCCATTATTGACTCCTAAAAATCCCAAGAAACATCCCCGATGGGGGATATTAAATAACTTCTTGATATCATCGTGTGTAACTGCACACCCATGTAGGAAACCGCGATCCATTTTTCCAGGTGTTCAAAATTCCATATCCCGATCTCCTCCTTATATATCCCGCTAGAGTTCTCTTTTCTTCTCGGTTGAATTTCTTTCTTCTTCCTCGCACACCTGGAGTCCCCCCCCCCTTCCCGAGACTCATGGTGTGCCTGGGCTCGAGTCATCTGCTCATCCTTGGAGTTCCCGGCGTCCCTCCCCTGCAAATCGTGCATCCCCTATTCTTGGCGCGTGGAGAAAAACTTCAATCCTTGATCAATCGGGTAGGGATTTTCTCCTTCGTCTCTCCTTTTTGTGTATCATGCAGGGTGGGAATTCTTTTGCCTTTGTGGAAATTGATGAAACCAAACTTAACAAAGAAAATTAACGGACCTTTAAAGAATTAAAGGGGGTGTGATCGATGTTCTATTGTACTCTTTATGTTGTTATGTGTTGTGAATTGTACGGTCCTATACTCACTGAAAATCATGGTCGTTGGTGGTCTTTCTCTGTGCACTAATGAACCTCGGTGCTCCTGGATGTTTAAATAATCGTAACATGGAATTGGTTAATTACGTATACTCAGTTAAATAAATTGAAAGCACCAGGATCAACCCTTTTCTGTGATAACCCCGATTAAAGCACAGTGGAATTGAAACCATGGAGTGTGTTAAATTTTTTAAATCTGAAAATACCTGTATGGGCCTGCCTTGAGTTGGTGGTAGTGGTTTGGTTGTTTCTTTCACGGGCTGATTGCTGGGGTGATATGAGTGGGGATGGGATCTCCTGTTGTTATACTTTCGCTAGTTGTGAATTTGAGGCTGTGTGGTTACTCTTCTTATATCACGAATTGGGGTGGAATCCTATGTTGTTGATAAACCGTTGGCTCCTGGATTTTGGGGACATGGGGATGTGTCTTGGGGTTTTCTTTGGTTCCAGTACTTTGAGGGATCTCACTTATCCCTTTGTTGTTGTGACTTTATAAGAGAACTGGGTGTGAATTTTTAAGTTGTTTTTAGACTGTCTTCTTTCTCTGGCTTGCGGTTTTGCCTGTTAATTGTCCAGTAGTGTAGAATTCACCTAGAACCAAGGGTATAAAATCACACACTAAATGGAAGGCATTACCCTTTTTCTTCTAATAGGATCAGGAGATAAGATAGTAAATCCCACAACACCAAAACTGAAAGTACAAGTACGGCTAAAAGTAAACCATTCCCATATGCATGTTCAAAGGTAAAAGATACAAGCCACAAAACTCCAAATATAAAAAGATACCAAGAAAAGGAAATCAAAAACTGCAACTGCCCCAAAGGTCCGAGCTAGTACAGTCCCGCACAATCCCTGAAGTCCTCCTAGAGACCTGAAAGTAATTTTATATACGTAAGGTGAGCATACAAGTATACTCAGTAGGGAAAACCAAAGTCTCTCGTGCACAAGTGAGGAGATATTCTAATGTCCCGTGGAAAAAAGAGATAACCAAACACTCAACAAGGAAAAGCTATCCACCCGAACCTTACCAAGGCACGCTCCCCAAATAACACAATTCAAGTAACGTATAGTAATAGCACATCGATATTTGGGTACCCCGCGCCACTTTCCCACTGGTTATTAAAGACATCCTATGGATCGAACCAATCCCGCCATTCTTACCGCAGTCCCACTACCAAACCCCGCCCGCAGACACCTGGGACACAACCACCACACATAACCACACCCGTAACCACCTGGGTCAGAACAACTACTACCACGCCCTAAGACACCTGGGCCTCATCCCGAAGACACTTGGGAAACAACCTGCCCGCAAACACCTAGGACAACCGCCACAACTGCCCTACCCGAAGATTCTTGGGCCGATAATGGACTTCAGACCATCACAGCCTTCCTGAAGAGTCTTGGGCTATTCGGGAAAGGGAGTAGAAAAGGAGCTAATAACCAGCCACTCATAGGAGTGTTGGGAAAAAACACCCTCCCCGTGAAATGGGGTGTTCGGCACTAAGTGGTCAACTTGGGTGGGGTGAGAATAAGAAACATAAAAGATACAGATATATGTATAGGTAACAAATACTCATCCCAACCTAGGGGTTCCAAAACCTATGCACAAACACCCTCGTTACTACTCATTCATGAAAGAACAGCACGACACTCACAGCCAAGCCACAACTCATTCCCAAAACCAATTCCCATTTAAACTATTCCTGTTTTCATATTCAAGTAACCCCATTTAGGTGAATTCTACACTACTGGGCAATTAATAGGCAAAACTGAAAGCCATAGAAAGAAGACAGTCAAACAGCAACTTAAACATTCACACTCGGTTCTCTTGTAAAGTCACAACAACAAAGGGATAAGTGAGATCCCTCAAAGTATTGGAACCAAAGAAAACCCCGAGAAATAGCCCCATTTCCCCAAAATCCAGAATCCAATGGTTTCTCAACTATAAAAGATTCCACCCCAATTCGTGATATAAGTAGAGTAACCACACAACCTCAAATTCACAACTAGCGAAAGTATAACAACAGGGGATCCCATCCCCACTCTAATGTAAAGACCCATAAATTTCAAGGAAAATGTTTTCTTAAAAACTGTGGAATTTTACTAGTCTGTGGCTTCTGACGGCACTTGATTCCGAGGCCCGGTATGCCCGGAATCAATTTTCAAAGTTTAGCTTGGGTACGTTCAGTGAACGAACGAGCGGGTTTTTCTATCTTTTGAACCGGTGCTCGGAATTGAAATCCAAGGGCACCGATGAACTCATAGCACTGGTAATTTCTTAGGGGTACCTTTTCCATAATTACGTTTTCACGGGAGGGGAAGTTAATTTTTGTGGATTAAATGAGAAGTGAACAAAATTGTGGAACAATTTTATTTTTAAATCTAAAGGTGGTTTTATCCTACATGGGGGAGTTAGAGTGAGACCCACTAGCACCTAACTACCCATGTGAGGATAAATGTGAGGTGGGGGCCACACGATCCCCAACCCTTCACATTCCCTAAAACTCCTTAAACCCCCTCTTAATTTTTTTAAACTTCTCATTACTTGTGAATCCTTTCCACCTTCTCTCTCTCTCCCTCTTTACTCTTGCCAACACACTTTAATCAATTAATTAAACCACTTCAATTAATTAATTAAGTGTTTTGAAATTTAAATTTTTGAATGCATGGAAAGATTAAATAAAATAAGGAGAAGTCTTATTTTATTTTTGGTTGGCTTGTTGTGTTGAGATATTGGGGAGAGATCTCTTGAGTTTCTAAGAACGCTTCATCTCCTTAGTTGAAGAACGCCAACTCTCCGACGAAGAACCTCGACTCGGCGACCTTGGATTCTCCATCCCCTTCTTCCTCCATGACAAGGGATGAGAAATCGATGCAGGATTTCACCAACGACGTCTCACCTTATAATATTCTCTCCTTGACAAAAGGGGAGATGTCGCTTCCTCCTCGAGCGCACTCCGTCATCGCTTACAGAACCTCACCCCGCGACGCCGTCTTCCACAACGTCCTACGTTCGATATCTTTTGTTGAGGTAGGGGTTATTTTTGTTCAAGTATTTAACATCGTTCTTCATTGCTTAAGGTTTGGCCGCATGATATCGTTGTAATGGGAGGAGATCGGACCGCAAAAACACGGCCGATTCTTCTCCCCTCTTCTTTGTTAATCTTCGTTGATGTTGGAGGCAGAGGCGCACGGTGTCGTTGCACCGTGCGGTGATCGGCAGGGAACCGCGGCCATGAAAGGCTGCAGCGAAGGCGGCGCGGTGCTGTTGCACCGTGCAGAGACGTAGAGGGTCGCGGCCGGAGGGTCCGCGGCTGGAGTGGGCTGCGGTGGTGGTGCGCGGCGCCGTCGCGCCGCGCCGGAGAGACCGAGGAAGGTCGCAGCCAGAGCAGGCCACGGTGGAGGGGCGCGGCGCCGTTGCACCACACCAGTGAGACGAGTCGCGGCGAACAAGCAAGGGTGGCCGGTCGAGCCGACCGCCGGTGTCTCCAGGAGGCGGGACCCCTTCTGGGTCCCGTGGCAGCTCACAAACCGGTCGGCCGTTACCCAGAAACCGGGGGGTGTAACCCCCCCGACCAGCTGCCAAGGCGGACCCCACTAGGTCTGCCGTTTCCAAAAACAGAGGGTCGCACCCCCTTTGCATCCCGCTCGGCCAGCGACCGAGCCGCGACCGGCTTCCGAGTCAGGCCTTAGGCCGCACGGGCCGGGCCACTTCGGGTCGGGCCGTGCCACTTTGGGCTGAGTTGCGCCACTTCAGGCCAGGTCGCACAACTCACCGGGCCAGTCTGACCCCTTTGCTGGGTCAGACCCACCAAAACCAAGTCGATCTGATCCGTCAGTCCATCGGGCCTAATGGACCAGGCCCATTATTCACTTAAACGTGAATAACTTAGGGACCGCACGTCTGATCAACGCATCGTCTACGGCACTAGGACTCTTTCGATGAGATGGTTCTTTTGAGATACTCTAAGTGAGTTTTGGATGACTATGGATATCATCCGGGATATAAATGAGTGTATTTCTAACTGGGCCCCCTAGAACGGAAAAACCATTATCTCTCAGACCAGGCGTCTGATTGACGCGCCGTCTATTGCGTTGAGTTCCTATTAATGAGACGGAACTTTGGGATACATAAACTCTAGACTTTGTGACAGTTTATGTATCGACCCTCTTGGCTTGTGGAGTGGACCCTCCCGGAATCGAGCGTACTGTGTGCGGGAACCCTAGAGCTGGCTACGACTACGACAATGATGACGACTGTACTTGGATCCTACGTGGGTTCGGCAGCGAGGATGACTGTACTTGGATACTACGTGGGTTCGGCAGTGATGACGACTGTACTTGGATCCTACGTGGGTTCGGCAGTGATGGGTACTGTACTTGGATCCTATGTGGGTTCAGCAGCGACAACTTCTATACTTGGATCCTACGTGGGTTCGGCATGGGATATGATTCATAGGCTACATCTATCATCTCCATCTCTCTTTTTGAGTATTATACCTATGTGAGCTGAGTCTTGACTTTCAGTCATTATCATCAATGTGATTGACTTGCCTTCCTATGTGGACTGGGTTGTGCTTTCCTGTGTGGACTGGGTTGTACTTGGGCTCGTGAGTTGGAGTCGAACTGGAATTTATGACTTAGGTATATGTATGGTCATATACCTAAGTAGAGTTGGTTGATACTTTGTGTTTGTATCTTTCCTTTGTGGTATATCCTTTGTGGATTCTGGGAGACCTTCGGGGGTCTCGGGGTCCCTACTGAGTATCGTATACTCACCCCTGCACGAGCTATGCCCGCACTACGTTGTGTTGGATGCAGACGACAGACATCACTGATCGAGGTGGAGTCTTGTGGAGCGGGACGGTACCTGGAGGTGGACCACTTGGCAGGACGTACACGGAGCGGACGGCCGGACCCGAGGAGCTAAGGAGACCATTTGTACCCACCCTTCAGGTGGGATATCTAGAGGATGACTCAGTGGTTGCGAGTTTACTTTACTGTAGTTGTTCTTTCTTTACTGTTGTATTGTACTTTCAGTTGGGTTTGTATTCTGGCCCATTTACTTTCCAGCACTTACTTTTGTACTCAGTTTACTTAGTGTTTACTTCATCTTGCGTACTATGTTGTGTTTGTTTACTTATATAAAGGTAATACCTTCCCTTTTAATGGGATTTATGCCTTTGGTGCTAGTCACCAGTCCCTGGCCTATGGAAGGCAGGCTTGGGGTAGTCACGGCACGGACCCCAAGGATGTGTCGTGACATTTTATAAGACCTTATGTAATTTTTGGAAGCATTATAAAATCAGTTATAGTTTTAAAATCTATATTTTTCAAGTAAATTATGATTTTTATTAAAATTTAAATTAATCATATTTAGAAAACTATTTTTGAAAAATAGAGTTCATTTTTGGATTCTACACATTGAAAAATGGTTAGATTGAATTTTTTGGTATTTTTCTAAAATACTTGAATTTTTTATGAATAGTAAAATGCGATAATTCACAATATATGCTAAAACATGAATTTCTGCATCGTGCTTGAGTCATAGATGATGTAAATGGCCATTGGTTTGAACTCACATGAACATATTACTGTTTTTTGTCACAATAATCATTAATATTGCTTGTCTTATGGAAAAATAATAAACTAATGATTAAAATATTAAGAAAATCTTCCTCCTCTCCGCTATAAAAACCACTCACACTCCCCTCTTCTCTTCACTCCTCTCAAGCCTTGTGTATTCCCAAAATTCTTCCCAAATATCTCTCCAAGACCCTCCCCTACATCCATCATCCCTTGGTCTCCTCAAAAGACCAAATCCTATCCCCTTAAGAGGTTCTCAAAGGAGAAAAACTCAAGAGGTAAATTCCTCTTTTAGATTCTTTTATTTTCTTTCAAGTTCTTTTCGTTTCTTTTTTTTCCTCAACTCCCTTAACCCAAATGGTATGATAACTCCAGTAACATAAATATACTGTAATTTTTTTATTATAATGGGATAATTAATTATAATCTCTTATTTCCCCTTCTTTTATACGAAAGAAACAAATACACCATTCGAGATGTGTTAATTTATCACATTTAAGGACTACGGTTTATCAATTTCTATTACTATCTTCTATTCTGGTCATGAAAAAAAAATTATGGTTGAACCAGACTATTAAATATTTATTTTATCTTTTTTTTTCTGGAATCCTTTTTCACACTTGATGTAAAATAATAATACAAAACAAGTTAATTATGATCAAAATATCCAAGTTAATCCAAGCGTTTAACATTAATGTTTTATATAATGATTCACCTTCACTCTAAATAACCAAATGAATTTTATAACCATGTAATATTCTATATGATCACTAATTTTATATAACTTCAATTACGGACAACCACCACCATCATACATGTGTGTTCGAACATTAATATAAGTGAACTGATCATTAAAACCAAGGAAGCAAACGGACTCGAATAATAAAATTAAACCTCATAACCAATCAAAATGGTTATAAATGAACTTAAAAAGGTTATATTAAATATTTTACCTATATAATAGGTTCTGGAATTATTAATTAATGAACCTAATTTGACTATTCAGGTCATTAATATCAAGTGGAGAACACCAATATACTTAAGGTAAGAGATCCTCTCTATTTCACTTTTATTCAAGAATATCCTCTATGTTATACCCTTTTATGTGTAATTAATAATGATGGGGTATGATTTCACACCTCCCCCATAATTTCCTAATGATTTATAAAATATGATAAACCCATTTATCTTACATTAAGACCTTCTAAGTACACTTTATACCATGATGATGTTCCGTAAGGGATTCTACCCGAACCTCCTATATTCCTTCAGGTTGATCTATCTTTCTTTTTATCCAAATGATGTTTTCTTTTACTTTTTTTTAAAACTTATACATACTATTTATATGCTCCAAACTCATGTTTCAAGATCCATCCCTCATTCTCTTTCAAGTATATACATATTTTTAATTGATTCCCTCCTCAATAGTTCTTGATAAGCAAACTTGTTTTAAGGGAACTTCTTGAATTCTTACCTGGTTTCAAGTGAACTATATCATCTATTTTAAGCCACCATTGTCTTTATAAAATCAGTATTTTTATTATGAAAACCTTATTGGGTCAATTCTGGTTTTATATAAAAGATTTTTCCCTTTTCTATTTTAAATGTTCTATAGTATTTTTCTTAAAACCGCACAAAAATGTTTTAATGCTAAAATTTATTAAATACTTTTCTTACATGTTGTCACTTCTTCATAGCATCACTTACCATGATAAATGCCAATTTTATCTTATGAATTTTCATGTATGTTTTAGTTCCTTTATTTCATGGACACTTTTATGATATGCCCATTTGTTATGCTTTATGACAGGATTGGGATACCCAATTCTTTCCATTGGTAACTCTTATGTTTATGTAAGATTGATTATGTATGATTATTTATATGGAAAACATATTCATGAAAAGTTAAGATTGGTTCACCCAGATAGTTCTAAAATTCATTGGGTAAATTTCAGTCTCCTAAGACTTTATGTGCAACAGTATTGGCGGTTATCATTGGCTTGTGCTACCATATGCGACGGTCTTGGTAGTTAGCCTTGGCTTGTGCTACCATGTGCAACGGTTTTGGCACTTAGCCTTGACTCGTGATAACATCATGTTTTATGTTGCTACCACATTACTATGAATTCATTTTTTATTATCCCTTGTTTATATGTTATGATTCCATTTGTTCGATGCCTTTTTTTATATCATTATGTTATGTCTTATAACTCGTGTGCTAAAGCTTTATTCTTACGTTTATTCCCTTACTGGGTTGTTTAGCTCATCCCTTTGTTCATGTTATCCCTAGGTTATCCTATAAAGATGTATGATAACAGTGGAATTTAGGGTATCTTTATGAATACTAAATAAATAAATGTTATATTTAGTTCCATGTTTTCAGTTTTATGTACTTAGTCTTCTAAGACACTAGACTTTACGATCCTTGGCTTATACTCTGATGTATAATTATGCTTAAAATCATGTAATGATATATGTAAAAGGCTAGGGTCGCTATAATTGGGAAATTAATTGGTCATAATATTATAAAGGTCTAAATCTTAGAATGTGTGAGGAGAATAGGTGGTGAGGGGTGGTATTTATAGTGGGAGGAGAGGGGTGTTTTTGATTATTTTATTCATTAGTTTATTATTTTGGATCAAGACTATAAATAGTGTTTGTTATTATGACTAAGTATAGTAACTAGTGCATTTTATTTCAAAATAATGGGTTCTTACATCATCCATGACACAAAAAATTATGTATTTGGCTTAAAATGTTAAATATCGTAAATTACAGTATTTCACTATTCACCAAAAATTCAACTATTTTAGAAAAATACCAAAAAATCACCCTAACCATTTTTTGATGTGTATATTTATAAAATGGGATCTATTTTATGAAAATAATTTTCTAAATATGAGAAATGTTATTTTTAATTAAAATCGTCATTTATTCAAAAAAGAACGATTTTATTATTATAACCAATTTTATGACACTTCGAAAAAATAATTAAGGTATCATAAAATTATATTATAATCATAAGAAAAAAAATATTAATTTATTAATCTATTTAATAAAAATAAAATTTATTTTAAATCATTATATTAATTATAAAATTATAAATAAACATTTTCATTTTACAAAAAAATATAAACACTTAATTTATCATTTTTAAAACATTTATTTACTTATACTATGATATAAATATATCATATTTTCACTTATAAGATACCTAAATTTTATTTATAATTTCATAGGTGATGTTACTATTCTATTGGTCGGATTACTATTTTTAATGGTCACATTACTATTCCAATGGTCATGTTATTATCCCATTTGTATAGGTTTGTTAATCTCTAGATTTATCTATTATTTCATTCATTCTTCATTTAAAAAGTTTGTATTATGTTCTATATATAATTTTATGTAATTTAACTATATGACATAATTATAAGAAGGGAATTTCCATTGATAAAATTTTGGGTCATTACATTCTTCCCCCCTTATGAAATTTCACACTCGAAATTTCATTTTATATACTAAGGTGAAAATAGGTGAGGGTACTTATCCTTCATTACTTACTTCAGTTCCCATGTCACCTCTTCATAATTATGGTTCCACCATAGTACTTTGACTAAGTGAGTAGTCTTATTGCGCAGAACTTTATCCCTATGGTCTAAGATCTTCACTGGATGCTCTTCATATGAGAGGTCATTCTCCAATTATACCACCTTCGGATTCCATACATGTGAGGGATCTAGTGTATACATACTTAAGAGGGATGTGTGCAATACATCGTGTACTTGAGACATGGTAGATGGAAGTGCTAGTCGATAGGTCACAGCTCCTACATGATCAAGAATCTCGAATGAGTCAATGTACCTGGGACTCAACTATCCTTTATTCACAAATCTCAAATCCTATTTCATGGAGATATGTAGAGAAATACCAAGTCTCCAACCTCAAACTATAATTCTCATCAATGATTGTTTTCATAGATATTCTATCAACTTTGGGCTACCTTGATGTGTTGTTAAATGGTTTTCACCTTCTTTACCATTTCTTATACCATTTCAGGTCCTAGAACCTTATGTTCACCAAATTTATCCCAGCATGTCATTATTCTAAATATTTTCCCATAAAGGGATTTATATGGAACCATTTGGATACTTGATTGGAAACTATTATTATATGAAAACTCAACCAAAGGAAGATGGTGGTTCTATCCTCCTTTCAAGTCCATAGAACATGATCTCAACATGTCTTCCAATGTCTGAATAGTCTGCTCAAATTGGCCATTAGTTTGAGGATGATAGGTCGTACTGAAGTTCAACTCAGTGTTTATAGAATTTTGGAGACTTTTCTAGAACTTTGATGTAAATATCATATCTCGATCGAATACAATAGATATTGGTATGAAACCTCACTACTTTTTTGGTGTATATCCATGCAAGTTGGTCAAGTGATAAGTCCTCTAGAATTGTGATAAAGTGATTTGTCTTTGTAAAATGATCTATAACAACCCATATAGCATTATTTCTTCTAGATGTATTTGGAAGTCCAGTGAAAAATCCCATGATGATGTTTTCCCATTTCCATGTTGGTATGGGAAATGGTTTCATCATACCATTAGACTTTTTCCTTTCAGCCTTCACTTGCTAACATACCAGGCACTTTAATGTATATTTAGTGATCTCTTTCTTTATATTTTCCCACCAATAGTGATCTCAGAGATCTCATTACATATTTTTTCTACCTAGGTGAATATTTAAGGTTGAGTTATGTGTGTCATTAAAAATATCTTTCTTTATCTCTGGATTGGATGGTACACATAATAATGACCCAAATATTATGACTCTTTCCTCGTCAATTTTGAACTCTAATGATTTCCCATTTCTGATAGCTTGCACCTTTTTTTGGATTACCACATCATTTCTTTGATCATACTTTATTTTATCCATGAGGTATAGTTGAAAAATAATTTGATAAATTATTGATTATTTTCCTTCCTTAATTATTCTCATGTCTATCCTTTTCAAATTGAAGAATATTTTATCCTTATTAATTCTTATCATTGATAATGTTGCGGGATATTTTCTACTTAAAGCATCTTCCACTTTATTTGCCTTACCAAGTTATAATCCTTGATGAGATCTAACCATATTCACCGGTTTATATCAAGATCCTTCTATGTGAATATATATTTTAGTCTCTTATGATCAGTATATATCTCACACTTCTCCCTATAGAGATAATGCTGCCATATTTTTAACCCAAAGATCATAGCCACCAACTCCAAATCGTGCATGGTATATTTTTTCTCATGAATTTTCAACTACCTTGATATGTAGGCTGTCACTTTATAATTTTTCATCATTACACAGCCTAATACCTTCTTTAAATCATCATTATATGCCACAAATAATTTCCCACTTGTCGTAAGTGTGAGTATCGGTACAGTGATAAGCCTCTTTTTCAACTCTTTGAAGTAGCCTTCACATTCAGTGGTGTAAACAAACTTTACTCCCTTCCGATTCATCTTGTTTAATGGGTTTTACAATCATGATAAGTTCTTCAAAAATCATCAGTAAAATCCAACTAGACCAAGGAAACTATAGATCTTCATTACAGATATTGGTATGGGACACTCTTTGATTACCTTTATCTTGTAAGGGTCCATAGATATTCCTTTTATAGTGATAAAATTCCCCAATAATGATAATTCCTCTATAAAAAACTCACATTTGTTATACTTTTCATAAATTTTTTCCCTTCAAAAAGTTTTTAACATAGTATTCAAATGCTCCTCATTCTCCTCCTTGATTTTGGAGTATATCAGGATATCATCAATAAAGACTACCACAAATTTATCATGGTAATATCTAAAGATTCTATTCATTAAGTCCATGAAAATTTATGGATCGTTGGTGAATCTAAAATTTATCACTATGAACTCATAGTTTTCACACCTCATTTAAAAGGAATTCTTGGGAATATCTTCATTTATTACCTTTAATTGGTGATATCCTAACCGAAGGTCCACCTTAGAAAAATACTAGGCCCCACGTAGTTGATCAAACAAGTCATATATACATGGTAGGGGATACTTTATCTTTATCATGATCTTTTTAAGCTTGATATAATCAATGCATAGGTGAATTGATCCATACTTATTTTTTATGAAGAGGATTGGCACACCCCATAGTGAAGCACTCGGGTATATAAAACCCTTGTCCAAATTCTCTTATAAATGATTCTTTTGTTACTTCAACTCAATGGTGGTCATTATATAATGTGTATTTGATATAGGTATATATATAGGAATATGTTTAATTGATAACTAAATATCTCATCTAGGAGGAATAATAAGCAATTTTTTAGGGAACACATCAGTATAGTCCCTCATAATGGGCATGTCTTCGAGAATGATTCTCTCATTTGTATCAATCATTTGAGCTAGATTTTCTTTATCATAAGGAAATAATATCCATAGTTGAGATAATGATTCTGAAGTAGATTCATACTCATCCTTACACTTATATATAATTAGATAATTCCTCAGTATGTAAAGATTGATCTCCCTTTCCCTATAGTTGATGCCAGATTTGTATAAAGATAGTCAATCCATGCCCAAAATAGCATCAAACTCCACCAAAGGAAGTAATATAATATTTTATGGTACGTTTAGTTCACAAACATTAATAGGGGAGGGGTTATATATGTTGGATACAATAATTTCCCCATTTTTTATCCTCATTGATAACTCAACCTCCATATTTTGAGGTGGTGTTTGAATAGTTCTACTAAACATGAAAGATATGAAAGAATGTGTAAAACCATAATCAAATAGTTCATTCACTATTCTTGAATGAATAACCAGCATACATTTCATCGCATCATTGTTAGGTTATACCTTAGAAGTAGTGATATCATATTCTCTTTCTTGTTGCCTTTAAGGTTGTTGTTGTTGATTACCTCCAACAACCCTTGGCTTAGTGAAATGAATCACATAATTCTCATGTTCCTCATAGTTGAAACATTTCACTATAGGTTGAGTGTTGATATAAACCTTCCTTTATTCCTCCACATTTTTGTTATTCTTCATATCCATTTGGAAATTATTATCCAAATGCCCCTCTCTTCCACATTTAAAGCATCTCCTAGTTCCCCTTAGCCAATTTCCAAGATGCTTCTTCCCACACTTTTGACATGTAGAATATTAGGTTTTCTTTCCATCATGGGATTTATATATTGATACTCCCATATTAAACTCCATTTTTTATTTTTTATTTCTTTGGGCCAATGAGACCATTAAGAGTCTCTGATCTTCATTTTAACCTTAAGGGCACAACGGACAATCTTCTCATAGCTTTCAAAGTCTCTAATAGCCAAATATTTTCATATACTCAGATTTGGTCCTCTAAATAAGTGATTCATTTTTCTTTTAGTGTTCATGAAAAATTCATAGGTATATCATGAAAGCCTTGTAAATTTTGCCTCATATGCCCCAAAGGTCTCGTCTTCCTTTTTCTTCAGCTCAAGTAACTCCTTTTCCATCTTAAGATGTAGAGTTCAGAGAAAATATTTATTGAAAAATATTTTCTTGAATGCATCCCAATCCATTTTCATCCTTAGAATTTGTGTTTTTGATTAGTTTCCACCACTGATCATCTTCCCTATAAAATCGATAGACCACCAGAGTGACTTTCTCTTCTTCTGAGTACTAAAGGATAGATGATATCTTTTCAATGGATTTAATCCATTATTCTTCGATAAGGGGATTATGATATCCACTAAATATAGGAGGCCTTTTTCGCATAAATGATTCAATGGCAACTTTATCTTTATTAATATAAGGAGGTCATTCCACGCAATTTAAGTTATTATTTATCACTTGAGCCAGTTGTTCTAGTACTATCATGAAGTTTTGAGTGACCATTCCCATCAAATTTGGCATTTCATTAGGGAAATTGTCACATTTCCTATCAAATTGATTATTGGAATGAGTTCTCATATTTCCTACTATTAACTAAGAAAAAGAAAGAAAAATTACGGGGTCCTCAATACTTATCTAATGAGCATATAAAAAGGAAACTTTGAACATATAAGGATAAAATTATAAATTTAAAGTATATCATAACATGTGATTCCCTAAGTTTCAATATAGGTTATCCATGGTGATAGAATTATCCCCAGGGTTCTTACTAAAGTTTTCTAATCCTAATCCCCAAAAATAACTAGACCATCCTCTTATACAAACTATATCAACCCTATCCATTTACACATATTATTACATAATTTTAAGCATAATTAACCATCAAATACAAAACAAGGATCATAAATTCTAGTGCCTTTAGAAGATTAGGTACATACTTAGAAAGCATGAAACCAAAATAAAAAACATATTTTATTTAATCTCTATAATGAGATTCTAACTTCCTTTAAGCTCATACATTTTCATAGGATAACCTGGGGAATACATGAACAAAGGGATGGGCTAAAAAAGCTCAGTGAGGGAATAAACATAGGAATAAGGCATAGCACATGGGTTAAAAGGAATAACATGATGACATAAAAAGGTATGGAGTAATAATATACATATGGAATCATAACATATAGATAATGGGATCATGTAATAATGGAATCATAGGAATGTGTCAACAATATACAACATTATATAAACATGAGTCAAGGCTAACTGTCAAGACTATATCACATGGTGGACAAAGTCCCATAAAGGAATCAGGTTTACTCCCTATCCCAACATGGAATATCATGAGACTAAAACATTACCCAATATATTTTAGCACTATATGGTCACACCCATTATAACATTTTCATTAATATGTGTACCACATGAAGAATCAATCATAGGAGTTACCCATGGAAAGAAATGGGTATCATAATCATATCATAAGGCATAACCAAATCGAATATCATAATGGTGTCCATGAAAGAATATATTTAAATAATACATGGACATTAATAAGGTAAAATAGTCATATATAATGATAAATAATGTCCAACTGAAGTGAAAACATGTAAAAGAGTGTTTAAGGAACTTTATAAATGAGCCACTTTGGTGCGATTTAAGGGAAAATATAAAAGAGTCTTTAAATAGAAAAAAGGAATAATTGTATAAATAAAACAAGAAATGAAAAAAATATATTTATTAATGATAAAAAGATTTATTTTATAAAAATATTTTTGGCATAAAATAGATTATGGATTGTACTTGACAATGGGTAAGAAATTGGGAAGTTCCCTTTAATCGGGTTTACTTATCAAGAGGAATTAAGAAGAGAACCTTATAAAACATGTATTTCCCCATAAAAGAAAGAATAATTGAGATAGGTACATATTTTTGGAATATATAGACATAATTTATAAGGATTACATAAGAATAATTAATAATTACATTGGGATAAAGAGAGAGAAAGTGTAACCCAAAGGAAAAATGGTGGTTCAGAGGGAATCCCTTACCTTATGTCTTAAACTATTCTGTACTTGTACTTAATGTCCTGGATAATAAAATTATATATATTAATTAATTAATTAATAACCTATTATATATGTATTTTATTTGGTAAAATTTTATAAATTTCATTTATGTCCTTTTTGATGATTTATAATATTCAATTTCGTCATTTAGGGAGTGTTCATTTCATGATTTTATGATTGGTTCCCTTGAGTTTAATTATGGGAGTTCTTTTAAAATGGAATAAAAGCTCAATAAGTTGAATTATATGATATTTATGCACTGACATAATTTTAAATGGTCCTATATATCATTTTTTTAGATATGATAATGATTCATTGGATAAAATTTTAATGATGAATGTTAGATTATTTTGGTGAATTTCCGATTATCACAAACTAGTTTTATTTTATTATTTAATATTATGTATATATATTAGTTACAGAACATAAAAAAAGTTTTAATATACATTTTAAAATATTTCTTAACCATTATAATGATTTTACTACCAGTCATTAATGTGGTAATAGAAAACAAAAAATCATTGTCCACGAAGGTGGTGAATCGACACATCACGGATGATGTTTTCATTTTTTAGATAAAAAAAGAGAAGAGAATAGATTTGATGATGTATATTCCATTAACATAATATAATTACATTATATTTATGATACTGGAGTTATCATGTCAACTTTGGATAGTGTAGGAAAGTATGAAGTAGAAGAAAGAGAGAATTTAAAAGGGAAAGGTGGAGGATTTTACCTCTTGAATAACGTCTCCTTGAGAACCTCCTTAGGGCATTTGGAAATGGTATTTTTGTGATACAAACAAGAAAAAAACATGGGGAAGAGGCTTGGTATAGGAATTGGGCAGAATATTAGCAAGATCCAAATCTTAGAAGGTTTGAGGAGAATAGGTGGTGAGGGGTTGTACTTATAGTGGGAGGAGAGGGGTGTTTTTTATTATTTTATTCATTAGTTTATTATTTTGGATCAAGACTATCAATAAGGTTTATTATTGTGACTAATTATAGTAACTAGTGCATGTGAGTTTGAAATAATGATTTATTACATCATCCATGACTCAAAAATTCATGTATTTGGCTTAAAAAGTTAAATACTTTAAATTATCATATTTCACTATTCACCAAAAATTCAACTATTTTAGAAAAATCCCAAAAATTCACCCTAGACATTTTTATATGTGTATATTTCAAAAATTAAATACATTTTATGAAAATAAATTTATAAATATGATACATTTAATTTTTAATTAAAATTATCACTTATTAGAAAAATGCCGATTTTAATATTATAACTGATTTTATGGCACTTTGAAAAATTAATTAATGTATCATAAAATTATATTATAAATATAAAAGAATATTATTTTATTAATTTATTTTTTGAAAATAAATTTTCTTTTAAATCATTATATTAATTATAAAATTGTAAATAAATATTTTCATTTTATAAAAAATACCAACACTTAATTTATCATTTTTAAAACATATATTTACTTATACCATGATATAAATATATCATATTTTCACTTATAAGATACCTAAATTTTATTTATACTTTCATAGGTGATGTTACTATTCTATTGGTCAGATTACTATTCCAAATGGTCACATTAATATTCCAACGGTCAAGTTACTACTCCATTGGTTTAGGTTTCTTAATCTCTAGAAATACCTCTTATTTCATTAATTGTTCATTTATAAAGTTTGTATTGTGTTCTATATGTTATTTTATGGGATTTATACTATATGAAATAATTATAATAAGGGAATTTACATTTATAAAATTTTGGTTCATTAAATTTTCCTTGTTCTTCTTTTTCTTATTCACCATAAGAACCATGGGTTTTCCATGCCTCGTGTCCTTATCCACTTAGTGAATCAAAGTAAGAAGTTATGAAAGACTATTCTTGTTATTGATCATGTTATAATTAACAATAAAACTGGTGAAGGTCTTGGGTAGTGAGAAAATTATGAGATCTGTGTGCAACTCATCTGGAAATTTAATCCCTAAGATGTTTAACCATTCAATGTAGCCAATAAGATTGACTACATAAGGCCCAGCTGGTGAATAATCTCTAAGACTAGTTGTAATAAAAGCATTGGAGATCTCTTATCTCTCTTTTCTTACCTTCCCTTGATATAGATCTCAAAGGTGATGCATCATGACTATACATATTCATGTCCTCATGTTGCTTGAAAATCTCATAGGTCGTGGATGATAGCATGAATCATTGAACATTTGTAGCATCGTTCAAATTTTTATCATAGAGAGAAATATCTTCCTTACTATACTCATTACTAGTTGCATCAGGAATAGGTTCTTCTAGAACATATAATTTCATTTCATGGTGTAGGATAATGCGCAAACACCTTCACCGCTCTTGGGAATTTGTGTTGGTGAGAAGGTCATCCTTCTCAAGTATGGATCGCAGTGATATATTTGAAGTTACTTTATTGATATTTATAAAAATAATATGAGCATATATTTGGTACTTTATCTGATAAAATTAGGAAAATAAACAAATATTATATTTATTAATCTCTCATTATTTTATTAAAACCCAATATCCCTCACAATTGGCTTCAGAATATCATGTTTCTTAGAAATTCTAGTGTCAATGATCCATATTCCCCTTCTCGTTACCCCAACTTTGGTTGGTCAAGTAATTTAAAGGGTTTTGGTTAGGAATTCAAAATTCCAACTACATTAACTCACATTTCCTTGATCTGTTGAGTGGATTCTCTAATCTAAAAATCCTTAAATTGGATTTCCTCAACCCTTGCCTCTCAATTACACAAAGTTATGCTTTGGAAGTCAACCCTTTATATGAACTAATTTAAGTAAACCCAAAACTTCATGTTATAATTCCCCAATAATTTAAAGCACCCCAACTTTGGTAGGTCAACCACTTTGAAGTATGGTTCGATTTTAACTGAAGTAGTGGAAGGCTATACGGACTTAATATTTATAATTGAGGTATTTTATCTTTTATGTGTAAATTTATAACTATTATATTTATTACATGCTTGTTAATATTAAGTGGATTTACTTAAGGGGTTAACTATATCTTAGATAATATTTATTCATAATCCAATTTATTTTAGTTTTATCTTGTATGCTTGTTAATTCATTAATTCATGTAATCATGACAAAATATCTATAATGAAATAACCATGCAACTTGATAGAAATAAAATAATAAAGTGGTATGATGATGAGATTTTACTAATGGTTATTTTATCTAGAAGATGATAAACTTAACCTTCAACCTAGGAGAAAAACACATTGAACCATTTATGGTTCGTATTACAGCTTTCCACCTATTCACCTATGTATCTCTCTTGGGTTGGTTTCGTCTTAGATCCAAACTTGAACTGCCTCCACTAACTTGGGAGCTCCATCCATTACATTTTTCTTTTACCCACACATAGGTGCGAGGAAGGGGTTTATATAAAAGAAACCATGGTCATGCAGACCCTTACATAATAAAAGGAGGGGTGGCACACAGGCCAAAAAATTAATTTAATAATAAATTAAAAGAAACTAATCACATATAAAGGTATATTCTAAGCTCATGGTCATCCATATTCATTAAATGAATTACACATTTAATAAAATTTGCATTCAATTCTTAATCGTTCTTATTCAAGATAAATCGCGCTCAAATCAATTAGTTATCTTCTTTAATCAATCAATTATTTTATCTTAATTCTCATCCAAATTTCCTTGAGACTCTTATTTATTATAGTTTTAAACAAATTAAATAAATTTATTTAAAATTAACTATACACAATACAAAATTTACCTTGAAGGAAACATGGTGAGTACCCATCTGAACTACCCAACATATATTATACTCATATACTATTTATTCTTACAACATGTGGAATACATTACTTATCACATAATTTCATGACATTTACTATCAAATTAATTATTACATGGATTATATTATTTTTTTCAAGTGTTATGCTTCAATGAACGTAGAGTAATGATTGTAATATGACTCATACATGATATAAAGATTTGAACATTATGTTGAAATTAACTAAACATTTATATATATATATATATATATATTAAAAACCATCACATGGTGTGTCCTATAAACTTAATGACTAAATAAAAGTATATGTTGATAAGGTTTGCACAGTATAATAAATTAATTTTAATTCTGTGTGATTTGGTAAAAATACAGAGCATGTACATTGGAGCTTCACAGCAAGTATGTTTTCTCACCGTCTATCCATGACACACACCTAGGGACTTGGCGTGTAATTTGTGCCATGGAAAAAGTTAGAGTATATGGCGTGTACATGGGATATATGTCATGTGGTCTCTGAGTTACACGATCACTAGTCAGGTAGGTCACGTAAGAAGATACACAACCCATATGTGACTAAAGGATTACATTCCATGTATAGAAGTTACATGGTGTGTACTTTTCCTGACCATGTGCTAGGCTGGCCCGATCAACACTAGGTCTATAATTAAATTCAACGCATGTAATAAATTCACATACCTTGAATTAATTTTGAATTAATTCTTAGTGAATTAAACACTAGTACACTACATGTACCACTAGGTTACACGGTGTGTACTCTTACATTATCCATCCATATTCCTCAGAACCTCTAGATGATATATTAGAATTTATTGTGTTCAAAAAATTAATTGATTCAATTATATTTATGATAAATGAAGAGAAAGAATAATATCTAGAAATTTTTATTAAAGAGAGATTAAACAGGAATTGAAAACCAATTACTTATGTGTAAATAAATCAATGATCTTTAAATAATTATAAATAATTATGTGACCCAATCCAATGCCACTTGTAGGTTCCAGGTGCAGCAAAAGTATGTGGTCATACCCAACATTACTTTTTGTCAAGATCAATGATAAATGCGAGATTTACATGATGATAAATGTCACGATCAATGGAATTTAATCAAAAAATACAGAAAATGGATAAAATGTCAGAACCAAAACACAGGATCATCGCATATTATTTATAATTAATTTAAGAAATTAAATAATTACCTTGTGAGAAATTCTTTCTTTATTGATGGATCTAAAAATGGATCTATGTTGTACCTTCATTTTGTTATAGGAATCAAGGTCCAATTCCATCTAGAGGTGATTCACATGTGTTCTACAAATATCTGAATATTGTTGTAGGAATATATTGGTGCTAGTGTGGAAGATCCTATCGCTTTCACTGTTCACCTTTGATCACCCCAAGAATCACTGCCAAAATATTATTTATTCAAATAACATTCAATATATATTATTTTTCACCAGATAATTAAGATCAGTTTACCATTATACCACAGTATTTATCAATCCTTGAATAATGAATATTTATTTAATAAATATTATATTCACTAAATATCAAATAAATATTTATTAAATATTTTTCTCACGTAATATTCTCTTGAATAACTAGTGACGAAATATATGTGATTAATAAAACATGAATAATTATTAAACCATGTTTGGGAAAAATATTTATTCAACTTGTTAAATAATAAATAATAATATATTATTTAACTGAGATTTTGGATACACTTAGTGTGTGACCCTCTAGGCCTCTTTCTCGGTGGTATTGGACAAAGTAGCCTAAATTCCAAGGTTAGAATCTATAAACACACCAAATAATCTATATAGAAAAAAGTTAATGTCACAATGACATAATACCTCATATGTCACAAACTAGACTGGGGTGTCATCCAACCCGACACTCAGCCTAGTCCACGACATGGTTTGAAGGGAATTCTCAATCTCCACAGGTTTGAAACTAGTGTTTGTGTATCAACAATATGTTTTGGGAATGATTTTACCAATTTATATAATCAAAAACAGCCAAAAATAATAAACATCACTATAACTGATAACCATGACCAAACAAGGTTTAGTAATTTTCAAATTCAAAGTTTACAACTTTAACCAAAACCAAAAAGTAATAAAATGGAAAGGTACCCACAAAAATATCCCAAAAACCTTAGTGAAACATGAGGGGCATCACTCTTAAGTCACTACCACCAACAATTGCAAGAAGTGGAACTCTAGCAACCAGATCCACAATCACCACCATGACAAATCTTTCCTTTACCTGGGTCATACATAAAAAAGTATGCATACAACCAAAGGTGTATGCAAGGTGTGATCCAAAGCCCATGGGATTCCACCCAAAATAAAATATTCCATGCTATAACATTAGAAGACAAATCAACATGCACATTTCCATAAGAATATTTTAAGCATTTCCAAGAAAACATTTTAAGTATAACATTCTCAAGAAACACTTTTTAAGAAAAACCTTTTTTCAAAAATAAGCTTGCTTGAATAAAAATGTACACAAGGTCTACTGTATACCAAAATCTAGCACCATATCACATAATCATCATGCCATGAGATATCGCCATGGGAAATTCCTTGTAGGTAACTAGCACAAGTGGGACACTATGAACCTCATACCTTGGTGATCAAAATCCTCCACTAAGATACCAATGGTGTTATTATACACGAGCCATTATAGGGGATCCCATCCAAAGATCTAATGGTCTCCATATCATAATCTGATACCAATAGTGTTCTGGTGCATGATCCACAATAGGGGAACTCTTCCCCAGGTCTAGTAGTCACCGATCATATCACATGTTTAGTTAGTTTTGTAATTGTCAATCCTGCTAGATGAATATGGGCATCAGCCACTTCCGAATCAACTAGTGTACTAGTTCTATTTAACCCACCTAGATACCCAGTATTCCCTTTGTTCTCAAATTCTATTTCATACATCACATAAATCAAAACTTTCACATACACATTCCAATCATTATTTTCACATAAGGAAATCACCAATTTCATGTTTTTACATTGATCCAACAATCAAAATCCACATAGAAAGCACCATTTTCCATAAAAAAAATCAGTTTTCATTTCACATGCACACCAAAACCATTTGGAAATACATTTAGGACCACTTTCTCAATTTATGAAACCCATTTGAAAACACAATGATAAGAACACTTATAAAATTAAACCATTTCCATGGGAAAATCCCCTTTCAAATTCATACTCACAACAAATCCATTTTATAACATGCTTCACATCACTTTTATAATTCAAAGACACATTAAAGGTTTGCAATAAAGAATCCAACAAGAAAAAAATTCCATTTCTCTAGAAAATTACACTTTCAATGCATTCACATCTTTAAATCTCTTTGAAAACACAGTTCGCACCTTCCACACAAGGTATAAAACATATTTAAGAAACACCACAACAAAGTACACTTTCAACATAACCACTTTTCTTTAGAAAACTAATTTTTATCACATGTTCATGTCAAATCCTTTCCATAATATATTTCACACCACACAAATAGTTTTTAGAACACATTTAAACAACCAAGAAAGCATATTAAAATCATCCAATAAATTAAAAGTATGGAACTGCCTACCTCACACTTGGAAACTTCCAGAAATCAGTGTGAAACCACAACCGCACCACCAAAAGATCCTATAAAGGAGATATTAAATAATGATCATCAAGATTTCTCCTAACAACATAAGATCAAACCCTATTTATGTCAAAAAACCTACTGGAAAATAAGAACTCGAGAAAGAGGGAAGAGAAACCCTAGAAAGAGGGAGAAATCATGAGAAAAGAGCCTTACTTGAAGATTCATTGATGTTACCACACCAAAACCACCCAAGGATTTAAGATAAAGAGGTCCAAGAAATCTTGGAGGAGGTTACCATGGCTGAAATTCCAAATGGGGTGAAATAGAGGTAATTTAGTCTTAAAATTGAAAAGGGTATAAAGGTAATTTCCCACTTTTTAATGACCTGGACAAGTCACATGGTTTGACCGCATGGTTTTACAAACCATACGGAAATTATGCATCCCTCACTATCTAAGAGTAATAGATACAAAACTAGCCCACATGGTTTGACAAATTGTGCACCAACCATGTGGTCGCCACTGTCCAAAATTACAATTGGTTGCATGCTTACCTGGAGGAGGGCACACGGTTTCCCTTAACCATGTGCCAACCATGTGCCACCTGTTGTCAAACCAAAAATCACCACTTTTCTTCAAGAACACAAGGGGAAACCCAAGGAAAAATTCAATATTAAAAATAAACAAATTAATACCTTAAAAAATCATGGATGTGACAATTCTCCTCACCATGAAAACTTTATTCCCCTGGAAATTCACTCCAAAGCTTGATCAAAGAACAAAAATAGATAATACTACTCAACCCAAGACTTATAATCCCAATTCTCATGCACATCAGTAACATGCTTCCAAATAACTCATATTAATTGAATGGAATTCCCACAAAGCACCTTATCCTAAGAATCCACAATCTACACTAGCCGCTTAAACACTGAAAAATCGGGCATCAACTTCAACTCTTCCCAATTAAACACATGAGATAGATCTAGGTTATACTTTTTCAACTGAGAAACATGGAACACATCATGAATTGATGTCAACTGAGAAGGAAAAGCTAACATGTATGACATCTTACCAATCCACTCAATAATATCAAAAGGTCTGACATACCTCAGCATTATCTTCCCTTGCTTACACAAATGACGATGACCCAAGCATGGTGACACTTTTAGAAACACCCGATCACCCATATAAAACTCCAAAGATTGGAACCTTTAATCAGAATAAGACGTGTGATGGCTCTATGCTATCGACAAACATTACAGAATCAACTTAACTTTATCAGAAGTTTCTTGCACAAGGCTCGGTCCCAATAACAAGGTCTCACCCACCTCAGCCTAACACAAAGGAGACTGACACAGCCATACATAAAGCACCTCAAAATTAGCCATTCGAATTGAGGATTCGTAATTATTGTTATATGAAAACTCAACTAATCCCAAATGGGTATCCCACAAACCTCTGAAATCCAAAACACATGCTCAGAGCATGTCTTCAAAAATTTGATTCACTTAATCTGTCTGACTATCCATTTGAGGATGGTATGCCAAACTCAATTTGATCTAAAACCCCATTTCCTTCTAAAGGCCTTCCCAAAACCATGAGGTAAAATGGGGTTCCCTATCTGAAACAATTACCAATGACATGCCATAAATCCTCACAACCTCCTAAATATACAACCAACCTAACTCATCCACCATGGTTGAATCCCTGATTGGGATAAAATGGGCTAATTTTGTCAGACGATCAATCACTACCCAAATAAAATTCCATCCCCAAGGTGTACGAGGTAATCCAACAATAAAATCCAAGGAAAACTCATCCAACTTCCAGGTAGGAATAGGTAGTGGCTGAAGAAAACCAGAGGGCCTTTGGTGCTCTACTTTAACCTAATAACATGTATAACACCACGATACAAAGTCAGTTATGCCTCGCCTTATACCTAGGCACCATAAATACTGACACACGTCATAGTACATCTTGGTTGCACCATGATGAACAACCCACTAGGACTGGTGACTATTCTATATCACCACCTTCCTCAATGATAACGGCACCATGAAGTGACCCTTAAAGCAAAAAACTACCTTAGGAGACAATGACCATTCACGAGTCACCTCCCCATCATTAAATAATTTCATATAATTTTGACATAACTCATCACTAGGCTACTCCCACTGAATCAATTCCATAAGGGAAGGTGTTAGTTGTACATTGGCCAAGAACACACCTCTATCGTGTTACCTAGTCTCAAGATGAATTTGAGTGAATCGAGATGCATCTGAGTGAAAAGTCCCATCAATATCCACTCATCACTAGAATTTTTCAACACTTTCACTAGAACATTCCTTATCAAAGCATCTACAGCCACATTTCCTTTGCCCAGGGTATAGACTATATCAAAATTAATCCCTTGAAGATACTCAACCCAACGATGCTACCTTAAATTTAGATATTTCTAGGAGAAAATGTAGTCTAAACTCTTATGATCTGAATAAAATACAAACTTCTACCCAAAAATATAATGTAATAATCTTCAAGTCATGTATCACTTCTACCAATTCCAGGTTATGGTTTGGGTAATTCTTTTCATGTGGCCAGAGTTTGCGAGAATTGTATACCACCACATGGTCATCCTGCATCAGCACACACCCAAGACCCATATCTGAGGCATCACAATAGACCACATATCCCTTTCCAAATTTTGTTAATATTAAAACAATGGTTTTGGTCAACTGCTTATTAAGCTCCTCGAATGATGCTTGACACTTTGGGCTCCATTCAAACTTTACCCCTTTCTGAGTAAGTGCAATCATGGATGAATCAATCTGAGAAAAATATAAAACAAATCACTTGTAATACCCTTCAAGTCCCAAAAATATTTTGATTTCAAACACATTCTTCGGTTTTTTCCATGAAATCATTGCACTGATATTATCGGGGTCCACCAAAACCCCTTGTTTTGATATCACATGGCCTATAAACTTCACTTCCCTAATCTAGAAGGTGCACTTAGAAAACTGTGCATAGAAACGATGATCCTAAAGGGTGCCTAACACAATTCTCAAATGTCAATCATGATCCTCCTTATTCCCATAATAGACTTAGATTTCATCCAAAAATAACATGACAAAGGAATATAGATAATGGTGGAACACCATGTTCATAAGCTCCATAAAGACTGTTAGATCATTTTTCAACCTAAAAGGCATGACCAAAAACTCAAAATGGTCATACCTACTTCATAAGGCTGTTTTTGGAACATCCACCTCTCTAACTCTGACCTGGTGATACCTAGAATTAAAATCAGTCTTGTAAAACCACATTTTCCCCTTAAAATGATCAAAATGGTCATCAATATGGGGAAAAGGGTATTTGTTCTTGATCATTACCTTATTCATATTCTGATAATCAATGCAAAACCAGATAGATTCATCAGTATTTTTCATAAATGGAACTAGGGAGACCTGTGGTAAGATGCTTGGGTGAATGAATCCTTTAGATTCCAAATTTTCTAATTATACCTTTAATTCCCTCAACTCGGTGGGGTCATATGGTATTAGGGAAGAGATATTAGCTATGTTCCCAGTGCCAGGTCAATAGAGAACTCCACATCCCGATTCAAAGGAAAACCTAAGAAATCCTCTAGAAAAACCTCTAGGAACTCATCCACCAATGGAGTTATTTCACCCTCAGGAGCACCATAATCATCCTCCAATGCGAGTGATGAGATCTGATAAACAATATTTCCCAATTTCGGAAGTGGAGGTCCAGCACGTCTCAACTAAGGATCCCATTCACCCTGAAAAACATGTGTACTTCCATCAAGTTCCAAAAAACTCACTCATTTTCAATAGAAATCAATGTGTGCCTAAAAACACACCATCCAATCCATACTAAGAATAACATCAAATTGGCCCATCTCTAAAACTATAAAATCACATTCCATCTTGACCCCTAACATAGTGAGTGCACAAGATGGACACCTGAAACCCTGCTCTTTCTTCTTACCAAGCGGTGTTACCAACTCCATCGCATACAGCATAAGCTCAGTTGTAATCTTTAACACATCCACAATACAAGTAGAAATAAAGGAAACATAAGAATCAGTATCAAATTGAATAACAGCTAAAGATGATGAAATAATAATGGTGCCTCAAACTATCTCAAGCCTTGCATCTGATTCCACTAGTGCTTGATCCACTACATGAATTTTCCTCATCTTAGCTTGAGCCTGAGAATGACCACAGGCATGTGACTCTACCCAGAACTGAATCTAACAAAAAGATGATCCAAACCTATTTCCATGACCTCCAAACTTAAAACCCATTGACCTAAATGGTTTTGACCAGGATGACATCCCTTTGGAAGCTACAAATCCTATACCACTCTGATTTGGGCACACCACTTTGAAAAATCATTGAAAGTTCCCCATAACTCTACACCAATGGTAAGTCATGGGTGAAGATGAACGCTCTGGTCGCATGTTCCCTGCTTTCCCACAATGGTGACACACAAATGACCCAACATCAGAAGCCACATATGAAGACAGCCGGGAAGGATGGCTTGAACTACCACCTCCCTTCTTCCCTTTCTCATCCTAATTCCTATTCTTCTCAGATGAGATGCCACTACCCTGACCCACTGCTGATACTAATCTAGGGAAAACGATCTTGCCACTATGATCAATCTCAACCATCATCACATGATAAACCACCTCAACATAAGTTTTTAGCTTAAACAAGAAGACCTAAGATAAAATCTCTAGCCACAATCCCATATTGAATTTTTGAGCCTTCATCTTCTCATTACAAATGGTATCAGGTGCATACTAAATGAACTTTGCAAAGTGGTTAGCATAATCCATCATGGTTTGATCTCCTTGAATAAGCTCTAAAAACTCCTCGGACCTAGAAAAATCCAAAATATCAAGGCAATGCTGCTCATTGAATACAACCTTAAAATCTTTCCAGTCCGTATTCTTGTGCTTCCCATCTTACACCACTGAGTCCCACCACTTCCTACTAGGACCTTCCAACAAGAATGAAGCATGATTCACTCTAACTACCTCAGGATTATTAAGAAACATGGACATACTCTCTATCTTCTCAAGCCACTCATCTTATTATTGAGGTTTCATGCTACCTCAAAAAGAAGGAGGATTGTTTTTTAGTAAATCCTGAGCTTTGTCTTTTCCAGGACCTAGTTTGGATTCTCTAACCTGAGTAGGACCAAATCCCTCTACTTATCCCAAATCTTGAACTACCTGAACCACTACTTCTACTAATATCTGATTGATTGGTGAAGGAGAACTCTCTCTGGCCTCTTCCAACAGTCGCACAGAAAGTCTCTACATAGGCATCTTACTACAAAAATAAATAACCACAATGAAAACCATCAATGCAACCATTCTAAAAATTTCTATCAATAACAAAAAATAACAATGCTTTCATAAATCCAAACATAACTAAGTACATCACAATAACAATCCAACCAAACCACTTCACCCCCACCCAATGTCTATATACAGTCAATGACCTGTAAATCTCACCTGGAGGAGAATTCAAACCAAATCCCAACATCCCATAGCGACTCGGGCCCTGTCACAAGGTGTGATAGTCAGGCACCCTACACACAACCAAAACCTCAAGCCCTGAAAATCCTATCTCTAGTCTATCGAGACTCTTTCCCCAAATAACTTGACCCAAAATAGTGTGACCTCCTTTGATACCATTGTGTCACAAACTAAGTCGGGGTTTCATCCAACCTGACACCTGAACTGGTCTACAGCATGGCCTAAAGGGCATTCCTGATCCCCATGGGCTGGAAACTAGTGGTTATGTATCAATAATATTCTTTGGGAATGATTTAACCCATTTGTATAATCATAAACAACCAACAATAATAAACATCACAATAACTGATTACTATGACCAAACAAGGTTTAGAAATTTTCAAATTCAAAGTTTACAACTTTAACCAAAACCAAAATTACTACAATAGAAAGGGAACCACAAAACTATCCCAAAATCCTTTGTGCAACATGAGGGACATCACCCTCAAGTCATCGCCACCAACACTTACAATAAGTGGAACTCTAGAAATCAAATCCACCATTACCACCACGACACATCTTGCCTTTACCTGGTTCATACATAACAAAGTCTATATACACCCAAAGGTGTATATAGGATGTAATCCAAAGCCTAATATGATAAAATCCAAAATAAAATATTACATACAATAACATTAGATTACAAATCAACATGCACATTTTCATAAGAATATTTGAAACATTTGCAAGAAAATGTTTTAAGGATAACATTATCAAGAAACACTTTTTAAGAAAAACCTTTTTTCACAAATAAGCTTGCATGAATAAAAATATAAACAAGGTCTACCGTATACCAATGGTTAGCACCACATCACATAATCATCATTTCATGAGAGAGAACCATGGGAAATCCCTATAGGTAACTATCATAAGTGGGACACTATGAACCTCATACCTTGGTGATCAAAATCCTCCACTAAACTACCATCAATATTCTCATGCACAGGCCATTATAGGGGATCCCATCCTAAGGTCTAATGGTCTCCGTATCATAAGCCAATACCAAAAATGTTCTCATGCACAATACACTAGAGGGGAATGCATCCCAAGGTCTAGTGGTCTCTGATCATATCACATGTTTAGCTAGTGCTGTAATTGTCAATCATGCTAGATGAATCTGGACCTCAACCACTTTCGAATCAACTAGAGTACTAGTTATAGTTCACCCACATAGATACCCAAGATTCCCTTTGTTCTCAAATTCCATTTCATACATCACATAAATAAACACTTTCTCATACACATTCCAAGCATCATAAGCGCACAAGGAAATCACCACTTTCACATTTTAACATTGATCCAACAATCAAAATCCACATGGAAACCACCATTTTTCATAAAAAAATCACTTTTCAATTCACACGCACACCAAAAACATTTGGAAATACATTTTTCACCACTTTAATGATTTACGAAACCCATTTTAAAACACAATAAGGAGAACACATATGAAATTCGACCATTTCCATGGTAAAATCCCCTTTCAAATTCATACTCACAACAAATCCATTTTATAACTTATTTCACATCACTTTCATAATTCAAAGACATGTTAAAGGTGCACAACAAAGAATCAAACAAGAAATAAAACCCATTTCTCTATAAAAATCCACTTTCAACACATTCTCACCTTTAAATATCTTTGAAAACACATTTAGCACCTTCCACGCAAGGTATAAAACATATTTAAGAAACACAACAATAAAGAACACTTTCAACATTACACTTTTCTTTAGAAAACTCATTTTTATCACATGTGCATCTCAAAACCTTTCCAAAACATATTTCACACCACAAAAATAGTTCATAGAACACATTTAAACAACAAATCAATCGTATAAAAACATTCCAATAATATAAAATCATGGAACCACCTACCTCATAGTTGGAAACTTCTAGAAATTGGTGTGAAACCACAATTGCACCACTACAAGACCCTATAAATGCAATATTTAACAACAATCATCGATATTTCTCCAAAAAACACACGATCGAACCCTTTTTAGGTCAAAAACCCCACTGGAAAATAAGAAATCAAGAAAGAGAGAGGAGAACCCCTGGAAAGAGGGATAAATCATGAGAAAAGATCCTTAATTGAATATTCATTGAAGTTACCATACCAAAATCATCCAAGGATTGAAGATAAAGAGGTCTAAGAAAGATTGGATGAGTCTCCCATGGATAAAAATCCAGAATGGGGTGGAATATAGGCGATTTAGGGTTAAAATAGAAGAGGTTAGAAAGGTAATTTCCCACTTTTTAAAGACCTGGACAATTCGCACAATTTTCCCACACAGTTTTCCAAACTCCGCGGAAACCGTGCATCCCTCACTGTCCAAGAGGAATAGTCACACGGTTAGACTACATGGTTTGACAAACCGTGTGCCAACCATGTGTTTTCCACTATCCAAAATGTAAATTGGATTTATTATTACCTGGAGGAGGGCACACAGTTTCCCCTAACTATGCGTCAATCATACACCACCTACTGTAAAACCCAAAATATCCACTTTTCTTCAAGAACATAAGGGGGAACCCAAGAAAAATGTAAGATTTAAAATAAATTAAGGAATACCTCAAAACAAAATCATGGATGTGACATCATACAACACTAACTGTAGAAGCTTAGTATATTGCGGCTACTCAAGAATATAAGGAAAAAAATCCTTTCTCACATTATTCATTAATTTAATATTACTCGTGATGCACCCAATGTATCCTACCTCACCGCAAACATATGTCATCATAGTTTTCATCAATACATAAAAGTATGTGACTTATAATACTCATTAATAATAATCTTAAAATCTAAGGATCAATACATATGTCCATGGATTGGAACATCCAATGACACGTATAAATGTGGATTTCCTATTGGTGGATCTCATTCTCATAATATCCCACACTGACTATTACCAAGGGAGTACACTATGAGAAGATGCCTCAAAGTCCTATGAGTATCCACCCCTGATAGCATGTATCATTTGTTTCCCTTGAATGATATCATCTGACTATAGATCATATATTTAAGGATATTGTCGTGGCACTTCTGGTTTCTCATCATAGTAGGGAACTGTTATGACCTTTTAGTGCGACAGCTACTCTTAAGACATTATCACATGTTATGTTACATAGAAGAACAATCATTATGTGATCAGGAGTTTATTAATATTTAAAACTATGAATATAATTTAGCATAAAGTACACAGAAGTTGGTTCTAGGGAACCAACTCCAACAAGTCATGGGTAAACCTATGAGTTTAACCATGATTGTATCTCCTCTAAACGATATAAACTTAGGGGTACTAGAATTATTTCACTCTATCATCATCATCATCCCCCCTCCCCCTAATTCCTTCATTCCACATGGTTAGACTTCTATTTACCTTAATGGTAATTAGTGATAATTAGAAAAAAATAGCAGTAATTAGAAAAAATTATGGGTGATTAGATAGAATTGAAAATATTTACAATTAATTTATAATTTTTTGATTTTTTTGGATTGTCTCTTCCTTCTATAATATTAATCATAACAATATTTTTATTTTCTATTTTTTAGAAAAATATGTAACAAGGAAGTAGATAAAATTCTTTATTACATAACTGTGATTGGATAAATCATCACAGGAATCCAAATGGTTCTAGTACAAATACTATATATATCGAGGGTGTTAAGGATTTTTTATTATTTACATCATCAAAACCAAAAATTTGTTCCATAAGGGATAATTAAGTGTCCATGTAATAAATGTGATCTAAGGATATTTGAAACATTTGATAATGTTTGGGGTTATCTATTACAATTTGGTTTTCTAAAAGATTATGTTTTTTGGTATCAACATAGAAAACACAATTTCGGAGAAGATATTAATAATTTGGTTCCAAATACATCACAGTTTCAAACTTTAGTATATTAGGTTGTCATTTCATCTTTTCAACAAAAAAACTCATAATGATATTGATTTAACTCTTTAGTTAGAAACATATTTATTTTATGAGTTATTTAATTCTACTGAGGATGCCTTATATCCTGGTTTCAAGATAAACAAATTTGAAGTAATTAAAAATTTTAAGTCTATTAAATCAGATAATGGAATTTCAAATAGCTATTTTGATTAGATATTCTCTCTAGTTAAGTCACTGTTAACTTAAGGAAATGTGTTGCCTATAAATTTCTATGAGAGAAATAGGTTGATTCATAATTTGGGTCTTGGTTATCATAAGATTCATGCATGTTCAAATGATTTCATATTATATTATTGTGAAATTGAGTTGTTAGTTGTCTTAAATGTGGACAATCAAGGTATAAAGAGGCTCAACAAGGGGAGTCTAGATTGATTCTCATTAAAAATTTGAGGTATTTCCCACTTACACCCAGATTGCAGTGTTTGTTTATGTCTCAGAACACAGTGTCATTGATATCATGGCACAAATCCAATATTTCAACCAATAAAATATTAAATGGTCCTTTTGATGGTGATTCATGGAAAAAATTTGACCAGGTACATCCTTATTTTTTTAGAAGCCCGTAATGTGCGATTGGGTCTTTCTACTGATGGTTTTTGTCCATTTGGTTCTTATGGTAGTCAATATTCTTATTAGTCTCTCTTTATAACTTTGTACAAATTACCTCCTTGGATATTGATTAATGATCAATATATATTTTTGATATTATTAATTTTAGGACATCCAAAAAATAATATTAATGTTTATTTGAATTCATTGATTGATGAGTTAAATTTATTGTGGAGTAATGGTGTCAGTACATATGATGTCATTGTGAAGTAGAATTTTCTAATGAAAGATGCATTAATGTGGAAAATTAGTGACCTCTCCATATATAGAATGTTATCTGGATGGAGTACACATGGTCTAAAATCATTTCCATGATGTATGAGTGATAGAAAATTGTTTATGCTATTCAATGGAAGAAAAAATTGTTTTTTCGACTATCATCTCATATTTTTTCCTACTGATCATCCATTTTTAAGGAACAAAAAACATTTCAGAAAACGTATAGTTGAAAGTGATGGACCTACAACAATGATCTCAGGTGTTGATTTAAAATATATTATCTATTTATTACTTCCCATTACCTTTGGACTAACTATAAACCAACAAAAAATAGATGGATTTGGGAAAATCACAATTGGATAAAACAGAGTATTTTTTGGGATCTTCCATATTGGTCTAATTTGTTGATCTGTCACATGTTGTATGTCATGAATATTAAGAATAAATATTTTAATAATATATTTTATACAGTTTTGGATACACCTAGTAAAACCAAATATAATGTAAAGGCACGATTAGATATTTCCCAAATTTACATGTGATCAAAACTAGAGTTGTTTGAAAATAACATATCACGGAAGTTAACAAATCAAAAAGTAAATTATACAGTTTTTAAATAAAATCATTCATTATTTTTTCAGTGGATTGTGTATTTGAGACTACCAGATGGTTATGTTTTTAATTTGGCTAGATGTTTCAAAAATAATCATATTACCATATTAAAAAGTCCAAATTTTCATGTTATGATGGAAAGACTTATACCAATTAGATTTATAGGTTTGCTGAATTCTTTGATTTGGTATGTTCTAATAGAAATATAATATTTTTATAAGACATTTATGCAGTGAAAACTGAATATGATGCACTTAGTAGACTGCAAGAAGATATTTTAATTTTATGTAAACTGGAAAAAACTGTCATCTTTCTTTGATTCAATGGGACATTTGATATTAAATTTTCCATATAAAGAAAAATGTGTAGGGTAGGTACAGTTTTGATGGATGTACCCATATAAGAGATGCATGCAGAAATTGAAGAAAAATTTATGTAACAAAGCATCAGTTGAATAGTCAATTATAGAAGCTTATTTGCAAGAGGAAATTTCTTTTTTCCACTCCCATTATTTCCAACCTAAATATCCTTAAAAAGATAACCGAATGGGCTATGATGAGGAAAATATTAATGATGCAATTAACATTAAATTGTCAGTTTTTAGTCAGCCTAAACTTGACATTAGTGGAGTTTCTGAATGATGGATTTCAGATGATGAACATTATAAGGCTCATACATATGTTCTGATCAACTGTGAAGAAATGACACAATTTTTATAATGAGTGCTACAATCACCTATTCTTTAATTTCTTTAAAGTAAATTAATACATTTTTATTTTTATATTATATGATGATCATATCAAGAAATAGTCTCCAGAAATTACACCAACTACTTTTAAAGAACATCAGCAACATAATTTTTCCTACTAGTTTCAAAGACTGGTAAAGTAAATTATTTATGGTTTAACATATGAAATAAATTTATTATTTTTTATATTGATAATTGTTTTTCAATTTTTTAGGTATCAAAACATGCTAATAAAATTGATAATCGATTGTGTGTATTGAGTAACCCACCATCCAAAATGGTTAAATCTTATAATGTATATGTGGTGAATGGTTTTTGATTTTATACACATACATATAGTGAGTAAAAAACAATTAATAGTAGTGTTTTCTTGATAGTATCTCATAATATAGAAATTGAAGTTGACTTTTATGCCATGATGGATAAAATAATTGAACTATGTTATTTGGGACATAATTATTTAATGATGTTTAAATGTCATTGGTTTGATATTGATAGAGGCTTGAATTTTCATATGTGACATGTAATCATTAACATTAAATATAAAATCATTCCTATAGTAAATTAAATATTTTTATTAGCTCATCAAGCACATCAAATTTATTATGCAAATTATTATGCTACTTCAAAACAGATAATTGATTAATGGAGAATTATAAAAATGAAATATCATAAAAATAAATTTATGAAAATTCAATTTGGTTCTGATAAAGTTAAAGGAATTAAAAATTTTAAAAATAAAACTCTAAATACATCTTTTCCATGAAGAGAAATGAATATCGATGATGACTCTCCATATTTATGGGTTGATGGTGATGGTGATGTTAATGATGTAACAAATGAATTTGAAATAACAAGTGATAATGAAGTTAAATATTCTATGGAATTTTGATGATACTGATTAGGAAGATAAAAATATTGACACCATTGTATAAAAAGATGAGGATGAACATGAATAATGACACAATTAAATACTAGTTATAATCATAATTAATATATATATATATATATGTATAATTTTAAATTATTTTCTAAAAACATTCATTTTTTTATATATGGTTGATGATGATTTTGATGAGATGTTTCATATCCTCAAGGATTCTATGCTTCTTGGTGATGAGTCTAAAGCTTTATTATCTGACCCTCAGGTTGTTGGTAGTTCATAGTTTACTTGGAGGGGTCATGGTATTGCAAGATTATTGATTTACAACCATATCCATGAGTGACAAACACATCTTGATTTCATTATACACAAGCAGAGGTATGTTTAATTGCATATTTTAGTTAATTTTTAATAATTATCAATAATTTTCATTAATTTATTTATGTACTAATTATTTTGTTATTTATTATTTTTTTCCATATTTTTCACATATAGTTATTATACAATGGAGTTTTATTCTGCAGAATTATTTTTCAAGATCATGGATGATGTGGGATTATATTCTCATTAATGTTCGACACCTCATGTTTGATCATTGGATGATACATAAATAAATAATAATTATTTTGAAATTTATTTAATCATTAAATTTTTATTATTAATTATTTATAGGGTTTATGGTATACCATCAAAGATAGCATGAATAACTATATCTAGGAGACCTCAGAGGCCTGTATGCATGAATGTTGTCTTTATTTTTTGCACAATCTGAAGAATAGAGTCATGAAGAAAGTTAGAGTTACAGTTTTTGATCAGTCTTGTTGCAACCATGAACCGGGTTATATCTCCTCTCGGGTTTGGGATGGTTTGTGCTAATATTGGATGGGAGATAGTTTCTAGAGGATTTAATCATTAGGTTGGCATAATCGAGAGAGGAAGGAGGTCACACATAGAGCTAGTAGTCATACATTCAATACTCATCGATGATATATGGTAATTAATTTTATTTAATAATTTATATAACTTTAAATACAAACTATTTATTTTATATTCATATAGGTAGTTGAACATCCCAATATTATGAATTTTGATATTTATAAGAGGATGCACATTTTTCCTATCATTGGAGAGATTACAGGTGGTCAACACCATCAAATTATTATCAGTTAAATTTTTTAAGCTTTAAAATTAATTGAAAATATTATTTTAACTATTTTAATTTCAAATTGTGTTTGAAAGAATCATATGAGGCCACAACATCTCATTTACATGATGAGATTCATGCTGATAATGAGGTTCAGGACACTAGTGTGTTGAGATTTGATGACGCAACATGGATGCAGGAAACTTAGTATGCTTTCAAGAAAGGTTGAGTTGTTGGTATTGATTCTTGATTAACATATGGAAGTTATTATGTAACTATTATGTAGTCATCGTTTAGCTTAATGGAATCTCATAGAAATTCATCATCATCAGTTGTAGAGTACACTATTATAGGTATACCCTTTTAAAGCATGCAAAAAGGCTTTTAACAGTGCTAAAAATGATGTTAATCACATTGTTGATAAAGGGGTCCTTTATTTGTGCTAAAAAAAGCGCTGATAAAGGCACCCTTTTATCAGTGTTATTTTAGCACCAATAAATTCCACCCTTTATCAGTGATATTTTTAGCACTAATAAAGCCCCCCCTTTATCAGCGCTTTAAATAGAACTGGTAAAGGGGGGCCTTTATCAACATTCAAAATAGCACTAATAAAGGCCTAGATTGCTGCATTGCGGTTAATATAATAACACACCCAATAAAAACCATAAAAAACCTATAACTTATCAATGAAAATATATAATTTAATTAAAATAAATTTGAAATTATGAATACAAAAAAAAACACTACTATATACATTTCAGAAAATATTTTATATAATTACATTTACAATTATCCAATAAACATTTAAAAACATTAATATTTCATATTTTGACGCCTGTGATCCCCTCTCAAAAATGTCTTCCCATGGTATCAGTTGCTGAAAAAATCATCTCAACCTGAGAAAAATATTCTTCCTATATAATAAAACAAATAATATGTTAGTAATACTATACAAAAATAAATTAAACATTAATATGAAATAATACATTAATAAAATGTCAATTTTTAATAAAGATGCATTTGGAGTTATATCGGTCACATCGTGTGTCGTATTGAGGTGGAGTTGATTCATATACATCAAAAATGAGTTATGGATTGTTTTCCTAAAATATCAAAACAATATGAATGTTTTTTCTTGGTTTTGAGTATGTCACTTGTTCTTTTACTAAAATTAATATCAATTTTAAATAATGAGACATTTGGAGTTATACCAGCCACACCATGCATCATATTGAGGTTTGGTTGATTCATACACCTCACAAATGACTTTTAGATCACTTTCCTAATGTATCAAAACAATAAAAATGTCTTTGATCAGTTTTCAGTATACCAATTGTGTTTTTTTACTAAAATGCCATTTCAAACTGGAAATGCTCATTTTGAATCATATCGGTCGCATCGTGTGTCAGTTTAATGTGAGACTGATTCATACATGTCATATGTGAATTATAAATTTATTTCCTAAATTATCAAAACAATTTGAGCATGTTTTCTTGGTTTTCAGTGAGTGACACGTTTTGAACTAAAATGTCAATTTTAAATTGATAACAGACACTTTTAGTCATACCGGTCACACCATGTATTGGATTGATGTTTTTTTGATTCCTACACTTCAAAATTGACTCATGGATCATTTTACCAAATTATCAAAATAATCCAAATGTTTTTTCTCAGTTTTCAGTATGTCACTTGTCATTTTTACTTAAATTAATGTCAATTTTAAATAAAAAGACACACTTTGATTCATATCGGTCACATCATGCATCGGATTTAAGTACAGTTGACTTATACACATTAAAAATGAATCATGTATTATTTTCCTAAATTATCAAAACAATCCAAATAAATTTGCTCAATTTTTGGTATGTCACTTGTACTTTTTACTAAAATTAATGTCAATTTTAAGTAAAAAAGAGACAATTTGAGTTATACCGGCCACATCGTGCATCATATTGAGGTACGGTTGATTCATACATGTCAAAAATGACTTATATATCATTTACATAAAGTATCAAATACAATCTGAATGTCTTTTCTTAGTTTTCAGTATTTCAATTGTGTTTTTTTACTAAAATGTCATTTCAAAATAGAAAAAAAGTATTTTGAGTCATAACAGTCTCATCATGCGTCAGTCTGACATGAGATTACTTCATACGTGTCAAAAATGACTTAACAGTCACTGTACTAAATTATCAAGATAATCGGAATGTGTTTTCTTGGTTTTCATTGAGTGACACATTTTGAACTAAAATGTCAATTTTAAACTAATAACAGACACTTTTAGTCATACCGATCACACCATGCATCGAATTGAGGTGTGTTTGATTCCTATATATCACAAATGAATAATGGATAATTTTCCTAAAGTATTAAAACAATTTGAATGTGTTTTCTCAGTTTTTATTATGTCACTTGTTCTTTTTACTTAAATTAATGTCAATTTTAAATAAAAAGACACACTTGGAGTCATAAAGATCACATTGTGTGTCGGATTGAGGTGAGGTTGATTCCTACATGTCACAAATAACTCATAGATCATTGTACTAAATTATCAAAACAATCAAAAATCGTTTTCTTAGTTTTCAGAATGTCACTTTTTCTTTTTACAAAAATTAATGTTAATTTTAAATAAAAAGAGACACTTTGAGTTATAGTAGCCACACCGTGCATCATATTGAGGTGATGTTTATTCTTACACATCAAAAATGACTTATATATAATTTTACTAATGTATCAAAACAATCCAAATATGTTTTCACTATTTTTAGTATGTCAGTTGTATTTTTTTACTAAAATGTCATTTCAAACTAGAAACACACATTTTGAGTCATATCGATCACATCATATATCGGTTTGACATGAGGCTACTTCATACACATCGAAAATGACTTATGAATCACTTTACTAAATTATCAATACAATCGGGATACATTTACTTAGGTTTCAGTGAGTGATGTGTTTTGAACTAAAATGTCAATTTCAAACTGATAATGGAAACTTTTAGTCATACCGGTCACATCGTGAGTCGGATTGAGGTTTGGTTGATTCATAAACATCACAAATAACTCATGGATTTTTTTTTATGAAGTATCAAAACAACCTGAATCTTTTTTCTTAGTTTTTAGTGTGTCACTTGTTCTTTTTACTTAAATTAATGTCAATTTTAAATAAAAAGACACATTTGGAGTCATAACGGTCACACCATGCATAGGATTTAGTTTAGGTTGATTCCTACATGTCACAAATGACATATAAATCATTTTTCTAAAGTATCAAAACAATATAAATGCTTTTACTCAATTTTCATTGTGTCACTTGTTCTTTTTACAAAAATTAATGTCAATTTTAAATAAATAGACACACTTGAAATTTTACCAGTCACACCGTGTATCGTATTGAAGTACAGTTGATTAATACACATCATAAATGACTTATAGATCATTTTACTAAATTATCAAAACAATATGAATGTTTTTTCTTAGTTTTCAGTATGTCAGTTGTGTTTTTTTACAAAAATGTCATTTCAAACTAGAAACACACATTTTGAGTCATATTAGTCGCATCGTGTGTTGGTTTGACATGATACTACTTCATACACATCAGAAATTACTTATGAATCACTTTACTTAATTATCAATACAATTGGAGTGTGTTTTATTAGTTTTTAGTGAGTGTCGTGTTTTGAACTAAAATGTCAATTTTAAACTGATAACAGACACTTTTAGTAATATTGGTCATACTATGCATCATATTGAGGTGTGGTTGATTCATAAATGTCAAAAATGACTTATCAATTGTTTTCCAAAAGTATCAAAACAATACAAATGTGTTTTATTAGTTTTTAGTATGTTTCTTGTTCTTTTTAATAAAATTAATGTCAATTTTAAATAAAAATACACACTTAGAGTTATAGCGGTCACACCATGTGTCAATTGAGTTGAGGTTGATTCATACATGTCACAAATAAATTATAGATCATTTTACTAAAGTACAAAAACAATCCAAATGTGTTTTCTTGATTTTCAGTATGTCATTTGTTCTTTTTACTAAAAGTAATGTTAATTTTAAATAAATAGACACACTTGGAATTATACTGATCACATTGTGTATTATATTGAGGTATGATTTATTAATACACATAAAAAATGACTTATGGATCATTTACCTAAATTATCAAAACAATATGAATGTTTTTGCTTGATTTTCAGTATGTTACTTGTTCTTTTTACTAAAATTAATGCCAATTTTAAATAAAAGGCACACTTAGAGTTATAGTGGTTACAACTTCATCAGATTGAGGTGAGGTTAATTCCTATATGTCACAAATGACATATGGATTGGTTTCCTAAAGTATCAAAACAATATGAATGTATTTTCTCGGTTTTTAGTATGTAACTTGTTCTTTTTACTAAAATTAATGTAAATTTTAAATAAATAGACACACTTGGAATTATACCGGTCACACCATGCATTATATTCAGGTGTAGTTGATTCATACATGTCAAAAATTACTTACGAATTGTTTTTATAAAGTATCAAAATAATCTGAATTTTTTTCTCATTTTTCATTATGTCACTTGTTCTTTTTACAAAAATTAATGTCAATTTTAAATAAATAGACACACTTAGTGTTATAACGGTCATACCGTACGTCCGATTGAGTTGTTATTGATTCATACACATCAAAAATAACTTATGGATCATTGTAATAAAGTACCAAAACAATAGAATGATTTTTTTTGGTTTTCAGTATGTTACTTGTTCTTTTTACTAAAATTATTGTCGATTTTAAATAAATAAACACACTTTTAGTCATACTGGTCACACTGTGTATCAGATTGAGGTGCATCCTCAAAGATAAATCTCTCAAGATCATGAAAAGCTTTGAATAAACCACCCCAATTAGAACAAATTAATCCACCTATATAAGAAAAAAAATATTATGTGAGTAATACTAAAAAGATGTAAATTAAATATAAATATGAAAAAATCCACTACTTCTATGGAAGTCACATCTTCATGTTATTTTTTTACATTCTTCCATTAAGTATATTGTACATTAATTTATAATAAAATCTATATCATCTTGTCAATATGAGTCTTTTTTACAGACATAGTAGTACTGGAAAAATATAAATACCCAAAGGATTAATAAATATTTTAAATGAAATAGTAATTAACTTCAAAAATACCTCTTCAGGGATGCTAGTTTTTTCGTGGAATATTATCTCTCTCATAAATTTACAAACATAATAACCACAATATTTTCAATTTTTTGTTTCGGACACTGCAGAAACATTGAGGAGAATAAGTAATTTGTTTTAATATGTGTTTGGAAAGTGAAATATTGTTATATATAACCTGATACTTGTCCAGTTGTAAAACTTGTCAGGGTCCTTGTGCTTAGCCCCTAACCACATTCCTTATTTTTTATGATATTGATGCACCTCTCTATCATAATAGAATACTCATTAAAAGATAATATAAATTATATAACTTGATGTTTAGTTCTAAAACATTGGATGTAGTGTATTAAAAATTGACAAATGTCATCAGGTGTGGTAGGTTTTTTGTGTATTCATGAAGTGAATCTAGGAAATAAATCTTTGGAGTATCCAAATTGACCACAATGGGCATCCAATGTTTCCTAAAAACACAAAAAAAAAATAAGAAATGAAAGAAATGAAAATATATTTGATATGATTAAATTGTAGAGTTTTACCCCTACAATGTTGGTATTAAGAAGAGTCTGTCATCTAAAGTTTTATTTCAAATAATTTGACCAGGCATGCCACTATTTCATCCTTTTTTATTTTATTTTTTTGTTTTGTAGAGGTGGTTTGAGGACAAATGAGTCCAAAAAATCATGGGGAAATCCCTTAAATTTTTGTTGATATATATGCTTGCCAAAAATATGAAATGTATTTAGTCATAATTAACATATTATATCATCTTTTGGAAAATCAAATCATGAAAACACGGATCATGTATACATTTGAAATGGAGAATCCTATCCAATCATAATTGAGGATTTCATTTACATTCTTAGCACCAATGTAGTCTTCACATTCTTCTCCATAAATATTTTATTCAAAATAAACTATGTGACTACTACCATTTTTTAACTTTGTATCTACATGAACCTTCAATGTTAGTAAATGAGGATATGGAATGGGTGGGGTAAAGGTGCTTTCGAAATATATTTTCGATTGATTGGTTGATCCTTTAGAAGGTTTTGAGTCAGTCTTTCATTTCACCCCTTACCTTTGTATGTCTGTAATAACATTCATCGATTTGGACCTTTTTCATTAATTGTTAAAGGTTTATCTTGAAAAAAAATTGGAAATGAATACCTCCTTGTCGAAATGTTTTTTTACAAGATGTGACGTCCATGCGAAGAATGTTCCAACAACTCAGTCAACCATATGAATATTTTCATCATCAAGTGGAATAGGTAGCTCGATGTTCAGCTCATGAGATACACTAATCACCACACTCATGTGACCTGTTGGAAGTGTTATATTATGTAGACTATCTTCTTAGATATTTAACACTATATCCCTCGATACAAGGTGATGGTTGGGTGTTGATAGATATAAATCTTAATCATTTTCACCCTATAGAATATCAGTACAAGAAAGGTATCAGTGTCTGTATGATTCAAATTTCATAGAAAAAATTATTAGAATATTGATTTTCATGACTAAGACAACTCTTTGAGGGGAATGGTTCACCTCAAATCTGGTGGGGGTGGGGCGGGATCTCCACACAATGGTTATTCTTGATTTGTTTCTTCTCTTCCCCCCCCCCCCCGTAAAAGTTTCTAGCAACTCTATTTTCCATTGGAATTGTTTTTAAAGGGTATCTAGTCTTTCTTTCATCTATTTCATTTATTTATATTTATCCTCCTATTTTTTTTCTCAAAATATGTTTGGGGTGTCACCCCAAAACCTTCACCACTGACGAGGTCATACTGTTCTGGCGAATTCAAGGCCACCGATAGTAGGTGTTCATCTAGTATAGGTGTTTTTGATTCCTATGACTATTTCAGATATAAAATATAGGAAAATAAGTAATCATTATTATGTAATAGTGATTTAAAAGAAAAAAATGTTTATTATGTCATAATTACACATGTTTCCCATGCTTTTTGTGTGTTTTTATCTATTAGTATCCCATATTTTTTTACGCATGCCTCCTTCCATAGCACATGGTGTGGGGTGGAAGTGGATTTGGATTTAGATTCATCAATCTATATATAAACTTAGGAATATAATTATGTTGTTTCTTCATGTAACATAAAAGTATTACAATATATTTAAAATATGTTCCAATTTTTTTCAAGTGAAGAGTACCCCATATTTGATTTATGGTAGGGGTATGCTGGTTTTGTTGCTTGTTCCTTATTTTCGGCACTTAGTTGTTGTTTCATAAATAAAAAATTTCAATCAAAGTTATGAATACATGTATCATCAAACAACTTATTACTAGCCATATTGTACCTGAAAAGATACATCCTCATGATGGACATTAAATGCGTCACATGCTTCTTGGGTTATCAGGTGTGAATAGATAAGTGGTGGGTGAAGGTTTATTTTCCCTTCAGTATCTTTAAGATGATATCTCATTAGAATTGTGAAAAAGCCTCTATGAATCCTTCCAGAAAGCATTAATACATATTTCTTATGGTATCCATCTACTATAAATGAACTCTTCAAGAGATGATAAAGAGTAAATCAATGTTTCATTATTTTATTTTTTAGTAAAATAAAGAAATGATATCATAATGTTACCATAATCTCTTCCCGCATCACTGTCTTAATCTCGGGCACAACATGGTTTCACGAATCTACATCAATCGGTACACATTGTCGAGTAATGATTCTAATATAACTATTGAACATGGCCTTGTTGGGGTTAACATGATGGCCCCACACATTCCATCCAACCTCATATTTTATGCCTGTGATTTTTTATTTAATGATTTTTTATAAAACTATCAAACTACGATGCTCCTTTTTTTTTGCATCATCGGTCCTTCATCAGTGACCATTTTCTCAAATTCAACATCATCAATATGTTGTTCCTCTAGAGTGGTAGAATCATCTTGTGAATATGGTCATTATACCTCATCACTGGGAGTAGCAATATGTTGAGAAACATGTTGTTCCTCAGTATTGGGAGCACCAGCACATGTAGAAGATCGTTATTCCTCTACACTACAAGCAGCAGCAGGTTGAGAGACCTATTTTTTCTCAAGATTGGGAGCACCAACATGTGAAGAATTCATTATCTGCAAAATTGGTTTAATATTTAATTTATATTACATAAATTTAGTAGTGAAGTGATTATAACATGAGTTAACACAATGTATATTACAAAAAAATATAACCTAATTATTGAAATTATTTTTTTTAAGGTTGAAGGGATTTTACCCCTCTATAGACTATACAAATCCATTCATTATGGTATCATCTGACATAAAAAACATCATCTACATTGGGAATACTATGAAATGATTGTGACATATCAATGAAAGGGTCATCCTTAATTGAATTTTCATCTGACCATTTAGTGGTTTTGGTCAATAATAGAACAATTGACCACTTTCAGTTTGCAGAATTTGGAACATAAAATATTTGTACTTCCTATGATTCCATTATAAATGGTTCGTTTATGTACCCTTCCTTATTGAAATCAACTTTCATGAATCCCAATTTATCTATTTTAACAGTATTCTTATTATCAACCCACTTTTATTGAAAAATCGGCACTTAGAATGCTGTATAATCCAACTCCCATATTTGTTTGATGCTTCAAAAGTATGACACATTCATATAAATTGGATTTATTTCCTTACTACCAGAAACATGCATTGCTTCAACCACAAGTGTAATTCCACTATTTTTCATGGTAATATATTCATCATGTTCATTTGTATATAAAGTATAACCATTAATTACAAAACCATTATAAGATAATACATACACAGTTGGTCCTTCATCTAGCAATCAAATTTGTTCTGAAATTGAATCCATATTTTCATCTGAATCCTTAAAAATGTGGTCTTGAAACCATCCTATAAACTGTTGATTATGTGTATTTTACATTTATATTTCAGACCTTTATGGATTAAAATGCCTAAGAATTTATTTGGGGGTTTCAACATATGGGGTAACCTCTAAACTGTTATGAAAAACGTAAAGGTGGGCCTTCTCCTAATCTATAATATTGATTGTAACAAAATTTCTTCCAGAAATTCCTTCACCCACAATCCGCCCAGTATGATGAGATTTTGGTAGACCAATGATTTCCACACCAAATATGTATTCAGTACAGAATTCAACAGCTTCCTCGACAATATATCTCTCCACAATAAAACCATCTATCCAAATTCAATTTTTGATATACCCTTTCAAAATATTCATATATCGTTCAATGGGGTCCATCCATCTATAGTGTACAGGACCACATAGTCGAATCTCTCTCACCAATTGAACCATCAAATGAATCATCATATCAAATAATGTTGGAAGGAAGAACATTTCCAATTCACATAATATGATGGAAATTTATCTTTCCATGGTTAAAAATTTTGTTGGGTTTATAACTTTGTTACATATATATTTGAAGAATAAATAGAGCTTGGTTAATGTATGGTGGAAATTCTTGGGAAAAATGAAATGTAAAGATATAGGAATTATATCTAGTATCAAAACATGGAATTTATATGATTTTAGACCCTTTAACTTCAAATCATTCATTAATACTATATTCTTGATATTCGATGAATACCCCTCTAGAACCTTTATGTCATTCAAGAAGTTGAAAATGATATCTCTCCTACCTGGAAAGAGTGTAAGTAGTTGGAGAAAAAAAAAAGTTTTTTTTTCACCCTTCACTGGCGCCAACTCTTCTCGTATTCCCATGTCAACCATATCTAACCTAGCCTTAATTTCATCCTTTGTTTTTCTGGGTGAATTTAGCAATATGTCGATGACACTATCACATACATTTTTTTCAACATGCATAACATCAAGAAAATGTATGACGTACAGACAATTCTGGTATAGTAATTTAAAAAAACTGATCTCTTTTTCCAACCAGTTTTCATAAGGTTTTTCGAAAACAATTTACCAAAAGTAGTGTATATATATTTTAATTTCTCAAAAAAATTGATCACCAGTTAGTGGAGATGGTGTTGTACATTCTTATGAACTTCCATCAAATGATGTCATCTAAGATCGGTACTTATGTTGTCAGGGTAGAAATCTATGATATCCTAGAAACACATTTTTCGATGAATGTTTCAACCTAATTGACTATGTACCTTGTTCACAGATGGTACACCCTTGAGTTCCTTTAATTCTATAACTTGAAAATTTTCTATAAGCAGGAAATTCATTTATCGTCTCGTACAACATGGATCTCAACATGAAATCTTCATTTCTGTAAGCATCATACAACATAACACATGAATCCCATAACAATTTAAAATTATGAATCAATGGAGCCAAATAAATATCAATATCATTACCCGGTTGTTTGTTTCCTGATATAATCATAGGTAACATGATGTATTTTCATTTCATGCATAACCATGGTGGAAAGTTATAATTTACCAACATAACTGGTCATGTAATGTGAGTTCTACTTTGAAAACCAAAAGGATTCACTTAATATATGGATAACACAAGACAAAGGTTTCTTAGATTGTTTCCAAATTCAGGATACTCATGATCAATTCACTTCCACTAAGAAGAGTCTGTCAGGCGATGTAGTTTCCCATCTTTATTTCTCATATCTACATGCCACACCAATTTCCTTGTAGCCTCATCACTTCTATATAGGTTCCTAAACCTTGGAATGATTGGAAAGTACCATAAAAATTTATTAGAACCAGATTCATTTTTATTATATCAAGAATCACCACACTTTGGTAATTTTGTAAATGGTTTGTGGTCCTTTTGAAATAGTATACAGCCATTTGAGCAAGCGTTTATTCTTTTAGAGATCATACCCATCAAGTGTAGCATTTGTTTGGAATCATATGTTCAGATTAGGATCTCATTATCTTCTGGGAGCATGTCGTTCAAGATATAAAGTAGTTCCATAAAATTGTAATCACTCCATCTATTGCCTACTTTCAAATTATACAGCTACAATATGGATGACAATGTTGTATATTTAGTGAAACCAGCATACAATAGCGTCTTTTCAGAACTCTTTAACTTCTCAAATAATTTTGGGAAATCACAAAGTTCATCTTCAAATATCCTTATCATTTCCTCAATATGATCTTCATCATCATTCACATCAGTAATCACATCCTTGATATGGTCTTATTCATTTTCCACACTAGTAATTATATCAGATGATCCATAAAACATAGTGTTATCCCAGGCACTAGATACATTCACTTTTTCCCCATGTTTATTCCAACATTTATAACTTTGATCTATTCTGTGACAAATCAAGTGTTCTTCCAACTCCTCCAGACTAATTATTCTTGAATAACAAAATCATAAACACAAACCAAGTATTTGAGAAGGTTCATATGCATGATATTTTGCAAACTTGATGAACTCTTTTACTCCATCTTCATACTCTTTTGTCATATGATGGGCATCTATCTATTCTTTATTCATATTCATCCTATTTGATTTGGTAATATTAATATTTAACAAAATAAATACACAAAATATGTTTAACTAGGGTCACCATCCAACTATATATCCCCATCATAAGATCTAAAGGAAGTGAAACAAACCAGAACAAACCTGGACCTATAAAATATAGGCATGATCTAAAAGTCTAATAGGTCACCACAACCTACCAAATAAAATATATCACTTTTGTATTACATCCTAAAAATCTAGTTTGAAATACATTATAAAAATAAGCATTTTCTATAAAGTTTTACCAAATAAGTATTAACACATAAAAGTGTGTTAAAACCATTTTTCTAAGATTTTCATTAAATGAAAACAATCACTTGGAAAACATTTTTCCTTCTACAATACCTATTGGTCAAATCACCTTTTTAAAATCTAACTTTAAACTATTTCATAAATACCCATTTTTGAAATACACATTTCAAAACTCAAAGAGGTTTCCAACTATCATATAGTTTTTTAAAACATGTTTGAAAACTAACCATTTTTATAAAACTAGGCATGGTGTCCTAAAACCCCATTTTCAAAACTCATGCATTCTTGGAGTTTCAAATACAAACCATTCTAAATTTTCTCATTTGAGAACACTTTTCAAAATAATTATTAAAATAGTTTGAAAACACTTCAAAATCACACTTTCATTTTTTCCTTCTTTAAAAACCATTCAAAATCCCTTTTCAAAAAATCTGAAAAGCAAACCATACAAATAAAGAAGAAAGAACACAATCAAGAAACACTATGTCAAGTCTCACAACATGGGGAAAATGACAAGAAAATATTGTCAAAAAATAATGTAAATATCAGTGGATAAAATATAAGTAGAGAGATAAACCCCCTAAATGATCCTAAAAGGATTCTAGTTTCATGGATATCATTACTAGGATATATTAATAAAAGGACTTAAACTAGAGATAAGGAAACTAGGTCATCACTACTAAACCTATACACACCCCTAGAAGTCCCATCAAACTAGGTAGTCAATAATAAACATCCCCACATGGGATTACAAGCTATAATTGTTGTACAATAATAAAAGGGGCTTAAGAGGGTATCATACCTTTTATGAAAACTCATTTTTTATAAAATTTAAAATGAGGCTTCCCTTTTCAAAATATGCTTCAAATTATAAGCCATTTTATCATTTATAAAAGTCATCCCAATATACTCTTTGGACCAATTTTATCAAAACACATTTGAAACTCAAATAGTAATTCACACTACCCTTTAAATGGCCATTGAAAAACATTCAAAGACATAATAAGTTTCAAAATCCAATCCACATGGGAAAACACACCTTTTTTAAATAATCCATCTCATTTTTATATCTTAAAAGCTTTAATCACCCCAAAATGTTGATATAAAAATCAACCAAGGCAAAAAAAGTGGTTTTAAATATAGATCATAAGGGTTAACTCGCCACTTTAAAAATAAAACAACATTTTCCAACATTTCTAACACTTTTAAATCACCTAAACTCTTGGTTTAAAATCCAATTAACACAAAAATAATTTTTAAAACATCAAGTCAGTGATTAAAATTGATTTTAAAACCAAAATAATTCTTTAAAAAATCCATTTATGCATTTTTTACAAACACTTTTCATCGAATATCATTCCATAACAAGGGATAAAACCACTTGTAAAACACACCAAGTGTCTAATTCTCTATGTAATAATTTGAAATCATTTATAATATATTTCTTAAAACATTACACTTAAACCACCCTTTAAATCAATTTATAAATTAGTCCACATTTATAAAATCACTTGATTGATTAAAATGTTTCCATAATTGTCTTATCTGATAAACCAAACAGATCAATAAGAGTCACCAAATGTAATGGAACCCTTTATTTTTCATGTATCTTATAAAAAAAGTCTATATACACCCATTTGGAATATGTAGGGTGTGAATCAAATCCCGATAGGATAACATGTTGAATATAAATAATTTTTTTCACCATAGAAACCATTAGTTCTAGTTTTAAAAAATGACATAAAAATCATTGATTCTTTAAAATAATATTTCCATAATAGAAAACATGAAAATGGTCAAATAAATTAAAACCAATTAGATGACATTAGAAATATCAAGATTCAATGATAAATAGGGAAATAAAGATATCACATCAATGTAGTCATTAATCATGCATCATATTATAAAACCTATGAGTCTGGGGATACTAATATTGTCACTAGGAAAACTATATGTAATATATGAACCAAGTATTCTATATGAGAGAGATAATTTGTATAATTATGGTACTAATCAATCCTTTTAACACAATCAGTATAACTAGGCCATTATCTCTTTCTAGAGAATAATATGTACCGGTTATTTCATATGTTTGGGTTACCAAATCACCTAATGCATACCATGTATAAATAATAATCAAACATATATAATTCAATTATCATAAGTTTTCAATTACAAAAACATCATTTCTATGTTATATTTCAATAAAAATTATATTGATGATTTATTTGAAACCAAATCATTCCATTGAATCACTTCATTAAGCACTCGATGCACCCAAAAATGTTTCCCTTTAAAAATTCACATGGAATTTATTTTTTAGAAAATAGAAGTCATTAAATTAAACAATAATCCATAATGATTCATCAAAAGAATGTTTTATAATAATAACTAATGGAAATATCAAGAACATTTGGAGTTCATAGGGAATAACAAAATATTTAGAGACACCTACTTTAAAACTGATAAACTGTGTCACATTCATATAGAATCACAAAGGAAGAATCCCTAAGAACCAATAAATACATGAAATTTCATTAAACCCACCTCCCCTACCCTAGGTTCATCTCCATGGCCATCTATAGTATCATTCACCAAGGAAAAGGAATGAATAATGAATAATAAGGGGATATGAGGAGAAATCATATAGAAATACATAAAAACAAGATTTGAATATCATACCTTTAGGTTTGAGGGTCTTGATTCATTAAAAATGTGGCGGCGGTGGGGTTCTTCGAGGTGGCGTGGCTGCATGGCAGCAATGTGGTGGAGTGGTGGTGTAGAGGTAGTGCGTCTGGGGGGTGTGGCAGCAGTAGGTTTCGGTAATAGCATTGGCACAGTGGGCTTGTGGCAATGTGGTTGGGCGAGAGTGGAGGAGCGGTGGTAGCGGGGTTCGGCAAGAGCGACGGCATAACGGGGTTGCAGTAATGTGGTTGGGCAAGAGTGGAGGAGAAAAAGTAATGGGGTTTAGTAAGAGTGGTAGTGTGGTGGTAGTTGGCTTCTGCAAGAGCTTGAAGGTATGTGAGATAAAAAGCTGATTGTTAGGGTTCATTTATAAAATCGGATAACGCTTTTATCAGTGCTACTTAAAAAGCGCTGATAAAGGTATGTTTTATCAGTGCTAAAATAGAAAGTGTTGATAAAGATATAATATTAATAATTTATTTATATTATTATATATATTTATAAAATTATATATATAATAAATATATATTTATTTATTTATTTATAATTATAACTATAAATAAATATTTATTTATTTATATTTATATATATAATAAATATATTTATATAATTATATATATTTATAAAATTATAAATATTATAAATAAATATTTATTAATTTATAATTATAAAATTATAATAAATATATTTATTATATTTATAATTATATATAATAAATATATATAATTAATATATTTATTATATTTATAATTATATATAATTAATATATATAATTAATATATTTATTATAAATAATTATAAATATTTATTTATTTATATTTATAATTATAAATTTATATATATATATATATTTAAATAATTATAAAATTATAATAACTATATTTATTATATTTATAATTTTATAAATATATATAATTAATATGTATACATATATATATATATTAGGTGTTTGGGGGTACAATTATAATTAAACACAGACACACCTCGCACGCGGGTTGGAAAGGCAGGCCATAATCCCCCCCCAATGGGGATATCCCACCCATCAAGCCTTATTTATTCAATACACAACCTGTAGGCCCAGTGGGCATGAATCCCATTACATGGATCATAGGCCCAGTGGGCATGAAAACCCATTACATAACCCATATACCCATAATTTTGACCCAAAGCCCTCATCTATAAAAGAAATAACAAAAACAAAAACATCAATTCCCATGATCATGGTCAGAGTCATATTCATTAGTAGGAGTTTCCCACTCTGGTTGTGAGTTTATTTGATTGAAGATCACAAAGTACTTCTCCCTGATATTTTCCTGCTCCGGAGTGAGTTGTCTCTTAGACCCCATGGAATAAGACCTAGTAGACACACTTCGACCACGCTCTCATGTTGCAACCCAGTCATTCTGGTCGCATCCTTGGCCATGTCCTTTTGGATTCCTACCCTGTCTATAAGATTTTTAATGTCATATTCCTTCATATTCTTCACTCTCAACACCCAAATTATCCTTCGAAAAATATCACCAGGAAATTCATTGGTGGCGGCAGATGGTTCACCACTGATGTCCAACCCTACAATAAAGTCATTAGAAGCCTTATGTAGCTTAGAGGAACTGGTTACCTATAAAAGAAGATCTTAAAAAATAAATCTTGGATGTGTGTCCTGCACATGGATTAGATCATTTTCCTACATTCCTTCATCTTGTCCCATTACCTGCACCTCATTCAAATTGGAAGGCTCCCCTGCTGACAGGTCAATGACATCCTGCTTACAAGAAGAAGGATCTAGATGCACTTGATGCTCTGTGTTTATACCAATAGGAGGGGCATTTACATGAACAAAAGGTGATATGGACATCTTATATAAAACCAATTTAAAACCATCTTCATCCACTAACTTGGATGAAGATGATTTTCTACCTTTCTTAGATGAACTACCATGCACTGCTTGAGTGGTATGGGAAAGACTAGCATTACCCATTGTTGCCTTCATGTCCAGACCGTAGGATACTACTATCATCCTGGATTTACCCTTTATAGAGGAATTTAGGACTTGCTCCTCTAGAATCTCTCTATCCACTTCTTATTGGATAGAGGTTTCAAATTTTGAGTCATTATTCTCCTTCTCCTCCGCAGTAATGTCTTCCCAAGTTCTCTTGGACAAAGTTGGGAAGGGAACATGGCCATCATTATTAACCACAGCTTATACATAGATATCTAGAAAATTAATTGTATCCAAGTTAGGGGATTTCTTCTTATCATAAAATTGTCCCATTTCTAACACCCCCTACTAAGGTGATACTAAATTGGATGTCCCATTTATAGCTCCTATACCCGAGCCAGCTAGGGGTGAAGCATGAACCTGCACCTTCTCCCTCCCATTCAAATTTTGTTGCATCTTATTATGCTTCTCATTCACAGTATGGCTGAGTTTACCATTACTAGACCTTATACTACATGTTTGTTCCTCATGTCTGTGAGCTGAACAATAGGTGCAAAGAATAGCTCTCTTGCAGCTTGAGGACTCATGACCGATCACCCTGTAGTCCATACAAAAGCATGGCATCTTCTCATATTCAATTTTCACTGTAAGCTCATCATTGTCTATAGAAATGAAGATTGTGTCAACCAGAGTAGAACATAGGTCCACCTCTACCAAAAAATGGGTGTAGTGCCTAAAATGACTATTTCAGTCTCTTTGTCCAGCTTAATGGGAACTCCACACTACCACAAATTGGCGCAAGGGCAGCGCCGACCTTTATCAGTGCTAAGAAAAATGTGTGGATAAAATGGGGCCATTTATTAGTGTTAGCTAAAAGCACTGATAAATATACGTTTTATCAGCACTAAAAAGGTGCTGATAAATGTGTACCATTTATCTTGATGGCGGACATTTTTCTAAAGACATGCTTGATGAAATGCGTGCGCATGATATAATGATGCATCAGAAAACTTGGAGGTAGGGCAGGCATCAAAAAAGTTGAGGATGAGGCGGTTGTGATGATTCAAATAGAGGGTGTGGGAAAAGCATGTCTTCTAAATCGGCTAAGTTAACTCTAGAGTAAGAGAAGGTTAAGGAATAGTATATTGTGCTCCTTAATCAGAGGAACTCACAGTCAGAATTGGGGTCTGCTGATGATGCTAAAGATTCTGGTCATAACTCTGATCATGATTATGGTGATGCTTGAGTTGTTGTTTTTTCCTCATGGATGTGGGCTTTCCCTTTTTATCTTCATCGATCTTTCATTTGCTTGCTTCTTTTACTTTCATTTTAATAATAAGGGACTTAACCCCGAACTTTTTCAGTATATTAATAAAATTATAAATATAATAAATATATTTCTTATAATTTTATAATTATTTATATATATATAATTATAACTATAAATGTATATATATTTATTATAATTTTCTAATTACAAATAAATATATATTTATATATAGTTATAATTATAAATAAATATTTATTTATTTAAATAATTATAAAATTATAAAAAATATATTTATTATACTTATAATGTTATAAATATATATAATTAAATAAATATATTTATAAATATATACAAATATTTATAAATAAATATAAATATTTAGAATTATAATTATAAATAAATATAGATATATTTAAATAATTATAAAATTATAATAAATACATTAATTATATATATTAATAAAAGTATAAATATAATAAATATATTTCTTATAATTTTATAATTATTTAAATATATATATAATTATAACTATAAATAAATATATATTTATTATAATTTTTTAATTAAAAATAAATATATATTTATTTATAGTTATAATTATAAATAAATATATATTTATTTAAATAATTATAAAAATATAAAAATATATTTATTATACTTATAATGTTATAAATATATATAATTAAATAAATATATTTATAAATATATACAGATATTTATAAATAAATACAAATATTTACAATTGTAATTATAAATATATATATATATAATTATAAAATTATAAGAAATATATTATTTATATATATTAATAAAAGTATAATAAATATAGTTATTATAATTTTATATATTTATTATATATAATTATAAATATAATAAATATATTTGTTATAATTTTATAGTTATAAATAAATAATTATTTATTTATAATATTTATAATTTTATAAATATACATAATTATATAAATATATTTATTATATATAAATATATATTAGGTAATTGGGGGTACAATTACATTAAACATATACACACTACACACATAGGTCGGAAAGGCGGACCATAGTCCCCCCAAAGGATAGTCCACCCATCAAGCTTTATTTATTCAGTACATGGACCAAAGGCTCGGTGGGTATGAAGCCCATTACATGGCCCAAAGGTCCACAAACTGGCCCGAATTCCCAATGTATCGTTATGTCTGTATCATGTCTGCATCACCATTTTCTTGCATCATGTTCGCATCATTGTATGTCTATGTCACCGTCTACCAGTGGAAATTTGCTCCCACCCAGATTTGAACCTGGGTCTGATGCAGGATTACGGGGAGCCTTTACCACTCAGGTAAGCCCCCAACTGTATTTATTATATATATAAATATAAATAAATATTTATTTATTTATTTATAGTTATAATTAAAAATAAATATATATATATATATTATATATATAATTTTATAAATCTATATAATAATATAAATAAATTATTAACATTATATCTTTATCAGCACTTTTTTAGTGCTGATAAAGATAGACCTTTGTCAATGCTAAAAAACACTGATAAAATGTGTCTTTATCAGTGCTATAATTTTAGCATTGATAAAGGCATGTTTTATCAGCACTTTTTAAGTAGCACTGATAAAAGATTTACCTAATTTTATAAATGAACCCTAACAGTCATCTTCGACTCTCATGCACCTCAAGCTCTCGTAGAAGTTGACCTCTACCACTGCTGAACCCCTCCTCTACCGCCGTGAACCAATCCTTCACCACCGTGAACCCCTCCTCTACCGCTAATCCCACCTGCACCATGAACCCCACCTCCGATGTTGAACCCCACCTCCACCGTGAACCCCTCCTCCGTCGTGAACCCCACCTCCGCCGCGAACCCCACCTCCATCGTTGAACCCCTCCTCTGCTACCACTGAACCCCTGCTCTGCCACTAGTAACCCCACCTCCATTGTTGTCGGCACCACCACCATCACCGATGTCGACCTCTTTGTTGCTGTCGAACCCTACCATTGTCGTTGAACCCCCTCCAAGCTAAGGTGTCCTCCCCTTCCCTTTCTTTATCTCTTGCTCGCACCACATATATAAAGTTGTGTCCAATTAGAATTTACACTTGCCCACAAATCCTCCACTGGTACTGGATCACACCATCAATATGTTTAATGCATGATGGAGTGTCAGTAGGATCTGGGTGCAGCAGAAGCGGGGTGTTGGGTGGGGCCTAACTTTTATTTTTCCATAATCGATGACCAATCCGGGATTGATATGATGATGAATGCCAGTATCTATAGATTTAATTCAAATACTTAGAAAAATAAATAAAAACATCAGAACCTTGAGAGTGGATCTTGCACATCATGTTTATAATTAATTTAATTAATTTCCGAAAAAATTTAAATACCTAGGTCTTTGGTGCTTTCTTCGTTGATGGTCGTTGATCATCTAGAATGACCCTTATGGATTTCCTTCTTTGCGATCATCAGGATCCAAAGTACAATCCCACTAGCGGTGATCTACACGTGCTTCAATGGTCTCTGATAAACTCCACTCATTCTCTGGGTGCTAGCATGGTGAAGATAATGTCTTATGTCGATCGTTCTTGATCGTTCTTTCTTTAGTCTTAAATAAGTTATCTCATTCTTGAGAGGGAGAGAGTAGAGAGAAGCCAAGAGATAATTCACCGACCATTGGCACAATAGACTCACCCGTCTATTAATCAAGTTGGGGTTGTGGTTACAATATTTAATTACATAGCAATGATTAAATTCAATTATAACCATTAGAGAAAACCCATGCCATTTCACAACAATAACAACATCATTATTTGTGGTGTTCAAACTTGTGCAAAACAGAACCATAAATAAAATCCTGCACCACATAATGATAAAACTATTATTATTATTTCTTATACCAAATATATAAACAATATTTACTGACTTGTAAATAATTAATTTATCACTGGACACGGTCTTGGTCCGTTCGAACTCCTCTTCCATTTATTGAACACTTGAATAAATATTTTATTCTCTTAAATAAATATTTTCATTTACAAACCAATAAATAAATATTTATTAAATGTTCAATAAAATAAATAAATATATTCTATTCACAATCCGATGAAGAAATATTTATTTTAATTTATGAAATCATTTTAACTTGAATAAAATTATTCCTCAGTATTGAGAATAATATTTATTCCATTGATTAAATTCAAATATAATTTAATTGAGACCACCATAAACACTTAGTGTGTGACCCTATGGGATTCTTTCTCTTTGGCATTAGGTGTGCTTGCCTAAAGTCCAAGATTTCTGTCTAGTAATGGGTCAATGCACCCAAGATAAAGAACTTAAATTCGCAATGAAGACATCCACATACAAATGCTCACTGTGTAATATAATCTCTTTGTCTCAATATCTCATCCAACAGGTTGCATGATGGTGTCATCAACGTATTTTCTTAATACGTCATTATTTGACTACCATAAATAAACTTGCTGATACACCATGGCTTTGGAATTTAGGGAGACGGTTCTATTTAAATCAAAGGGTCAAGATATCGACTTACATAACTGGAAGGGACAAATCCTTCCTTGACTTATCCATTAATAACATATCATTTGTGACGCACCCAACGTACCCTACTTCCCACTAACATATGGCATGATAGTTTTCATCAATAAATCAAAATGTGTGAGTCGTGACATGTATTAATTATAATATTACAGTCTAAGGACCATTACACATGCTCACAGATAGAAATATCTGATGATACCAAAACATGCGTAATTCATATTGGTGGGTCTGTTCTCATAATCTCTCGTCGTAGAGATTACCAAGTTCTAACTTCATGAGAGGAAGTCTCATATGCTTATGAGTACTCATACCTGATAGTATGTATACTATATGTCCCATAATAGTATGTCATCCAACTGTAGAACTATATTTAAGAATATTGTTGTAGTATTTAAAGGTTCTCATCATAGTAGGGAACTGTCATGACCTTATCAATGCAACAAATACTCTGTGACATTATTACATGATAGTCATGAAGAACAATGAAAAATATGTAATAAGATATTTAATATTTAAATACATTAAATATTCATCTAATCAAAGTACAAACAGTTGATTCTAGGACACCAACTCTAATAGTGTCTCCTAGATTACTCAAAATCATCATGGGGATCTTCTTTTTATATGAAAATACACTTTCTATCCTTTGATTTTGAATTATCACCTAAATCATTCATTTTCAAATAGACTCCCATTGTTTTACAATGATAGGACTTGTTCACCAGTTTTAGCCCACAAATACTCCTCTAGGGCACACTTCCTAGAGGAAAATTCCTCTATAACTATGTATAGGATCCTTCATTTCAAATACAATCAAGGGTCATCCTCAACATTATTTACCCTCATTTCCAAAAATATTATAGTGTAACCCATATATAAAACATATGGTCAGTGGTCATCCTTGGCCTATATGTCACTTCACCCCTCATTTAAAACTTTATGAGTATCAATTTACTAAACCCTCCCACTTTCCTTATGTTTATTTAGAGTTTCATCATCACCGTTGTTGTTACCCCATGCATTTTTTGTATGTTGATTTGGTGAATTAGTCATTTGGTTCCCATCTAGCCTGATTCCCTAATTATCTCAAGATCGTGGTTGATATTCAATTTAATGGTATAACCCTAACCCATCTAAACCTATTTTTACCTCTCATTTAATATGAATGATCTTATATTGACACTTTTTTATCACACTAAAAATGAGTAACATTAGTTATAAGTTCTATTTTATTTTTTTGTTAGAAACATTAAGTTGCATCAAAATTTGAAACTTAAGATTAAAATGAGTATAATCTTATTACTTAGAAAAATGATGAGGAATATCCAAACCTATGATTTCTTATTTGGTATAAAATTGGCTATGGAAGTTCCTAATACATTTAATTTTCTAGCCCATATATCCTGATTGCCTAAGAATGGATCAAAAATACCCATATGATTTTTTTCCTTTAGAATTCAATCCTCATTGCTCCATAAAATATAATTATAAGGGTAGGGGGTTTTATTATGCTAAAAATGTATTTAAAACATATTAAGGAGAAATAATGATACGAAAATAAATATTTTGATTTATGGGGTAGAGTCTCACCCAATCCCATGTTTCGTGTAATGTTTAGGAGGAAGAGATCTACATAGATCAACTGGAAGGTTTCATGCCAAATGGAATCAAAGGTTTTTTTACAGTCCCAAATAGAGTTTTTTGGGATTAAGTAGGCACCAAGATAGTGTAACTAGAATTTAAATTCTTTCATGGTATAATTAATGTTCATGTAGTGTAATGTAAATAATTGATATTATATGAATGTGTATTATGATGGGAGTTTTTTCATTTTACATTTATGTGGATGAATTTATCTTAATTGGACCGGTGAAGGGAAGGCTAGAAGAGTTGAATATTGATTTATCTAGAAGATCCCAAATTAAGGAACTTGGTTCTGGAAAGTGGATAGTGGGGATAAATATTGAAAGAGACTTGAAGTATATAACTTGTTTTTTGACTTAGTTGAAGTATATCTAGAAGGTTTTGAAAATATTCAGAATGAGTGAGTTAAAACCTATGATAAATCCCTTATCTATACATTTAAAACATTCAAAGTAAGATTCTCTTAAAATATATTATGAGTTCAAGTTAATAGATACGGTTCTATATGCATTAGTTATAGCATGTATGATGTATACCATGGTGTGTATAAGACATGATATCATTTATGAGGTTGTTTTAGTTAAAATATTGATGGTGAATCTAGGTAAGGATCATTGTAAGATTGTTGATTAGTTTTTTTAAAATATCAATAGTTTAGTGGATCTACAACTCTATTTCAAAATGGATGATCCATTAAAGGGGTTTTTGGATTTTAACTTCAGATGATATAAAGACTCATTGTATAGCACTACTAACCAAGAGGGATCAGTGGTAATCAACGAATTAATGTTTTAAAAATTATTCTTATGTTAATTGGATTTCAAACCAAGAGTTTGGGTGATTTTAAATTGTTAAAAATGTTGGAAAATGTTGCTTTATTTTTCAAGTTGTGAGTTAACCCTTGTGATCTATATTTAAAACCATTTTTTAGTCTTGTTTAATTTTTATATCAACATTTTGTGTATTTATTTTGTTAAATATTAATATTACTGAATCAAATATGATGAATATAAATAAAGAATGGATGAATTCCAATCATCTAAAAAAAGAGTATGAAGATGGAGTAAAAGAGTTCTTCAAGTTGAGAAAAGATTATGCATATAAACCTTCTCAAATACTTTGTCCATGTTTACGCTATTACTATTCAAGAATAATTGGTCTAGGGGAGTTAGAAGAACACTTGATCTTTCATGAAATAGATAGAAGTTATAAATGTTGGAATAAACATGTGGAAAAAGTGAATGTATCTAGTGGCTGAGATAGCACTGCATTTTATGGATCATTTGATATGATTACAAGCGTGGACAATGAAGAAGATTGTATCGAGGATGTGATTACAGATGTGAATGATAATGAAGATTGTATTGAGGAAATGATGAGGATAGTTTAAGATGAACTTCATGATTGCCCAAAATTGTTTGAGAAGTTAAAGAGTTGTGAAAATATGTCATTGTATTCTGGTTGCACTAAATATACAACATTTTTAGTCGTACTAAAGCCGTATAATTTGAAAGCTAGCAATAGATGGAGTGATGTCAGTTCTATGGGACTACTTTATCTCTTGAATGACATGCTCCGATAAGATAATGAGCTCCTAATCCAAACATATGATATCAAATTAATGTTATTCTCGATGGGTGTGATCTCTAAAAGAATAAAAACATGCCTGATTGACTGTATACTATTTTTCAAGGACCATAAATCACTTACATAATTCCCAAAGTGTGGTGCTTCTTAATATAAGAAAAATGAATCTGGTCCTATGAAAGTTGTATGGTACTTTCCAATCATTCCAAGGTTTAGATGTCTATATGGAAGTTAGGAGATTGCAGGACAATTAATGTGGCATGAAGATACAAGAAATAAAGATGGGAAACTATGTCACCTAGAAGACTCTCCTTAGTAGAATAGAATTCATTATGAGTATCCTAAATTTGGAAATGATCTAAGAAACCTTTTTTAGGCATTATCTATAGATGGAGTGATTCCTTTTGGTTTTCAAAGCAACACTCATAGTATATGGTCAGTTATGTTGTTAAATTATAACTTTCCACTGTGGTTATATATGAAACAAAAATACATCATGTTATTTATGCTTTTATTAGGACCAAAAAAATGGTTATTGATATTGATGTTTATTTGGATCCATTAATCAAGGATTTTAAATTATTGTGGGATCCAGGTGTTACATTATATGATGCTTATAGAAATGAATATTTCACGTTAAGAGCCATGTTGTATGGGAAGATAAATGACTTTCCTGATTATGGAAATTTTTTAGGATATATCATTAAAGAAACTCAAGGGTGTCCCACTTGCGAACAAGGTACACGGTCAATTAGGTTGAAACATTCATTGAAAACTGTGTTTCTAGGACATCTCAGATTTCTACCTCGACGTCATAAGTACCGATATTGGAAAAAATAATTTGATGGGAGTTCATAAGAACATACAGTACCATCTCTACTAATAGGTGATCAATTGTTTGAGAAAGTAAAAGATGTAGACACTGCTTTTGGTAAACCATTTTAGAAAAACCTTATGAAAACCGATTGGAAAAAGAGATCATTTTTTTGAATTACTATACTATAATTGTCTGTACATCATACATTTTCTTGATTTTATGCATGTTGAAAAAAATTAGTATGTGATAGTGCCATAGGCATGTTTCTAAATTCACCCAGCAAAATAAAGGATAGAATTAAGGCTAGGTTAGACATGGTTGACATGGGAATATGAGAAGAGTTGGTTCCAGTAAAGGGTGAAAAATGAATTTTTCTTCCTCTAACTGCTTACACTCTTTCCAAGTAGGATAGATATCAATTTTGAAACTTCTTAAATGACGTAAATGTTCTATAGGGGTATTCAACAAATATAAATAACATCATGTCAATGATCGATTTAAAGTTAAAGGGTCTGAAATCACATGAATTCCATGTTTTGATGCAAGATATAATTCTTATAGCTTTACGTTTCATTTTTTCCAATAATGTTAATCATGCATTAACCAAGCTCTTTTTCTTATTTAAAATTATATGCATCAAAGTTATAGACCCAGAAAAATTACCAACTATAGAAAGAGAAATTATCATCATATTATGTGAATCAGAAATGTTCTTCCCGCCAACATTCTTTGATATGATGGTTCATTTGATGGTTCACTTGGTGAGAGAGATTAGACTATTTGGTCTTATACACTATAGATGGATGTACCCCATTGAACGATATATGAATATTTTGAAAGGGTATGTCAAAAATAGAATTCTTCCATATGGTTGTATTGTGGAGAGATATATTGTTAAGGAAGTTGTTGAATTATATACCGAATACCTATCTGGTGTGGAAAGTATTGTTATATTGAAATTTTGTAACACCGGGTGGCTTGTGGGTGAAGGAATTTATGGAAGAGATGTTGTCACAATCAATATTATAGATTGGGAGCAGGCCCAACTTTACATTTTTCATAACATTTTGGAGGTTTCCACATATGTTGAAACCCAAAAAGAAATTATTAGGCATTTGAATCCATCAAGGGATGAAAGATGGATATCAAATACACATAATCAATAGTTTATAGGGTGGTTTTGGAACCATATTTTTAAGGAGGTAGATGAAAATATGGATTCAATTTTAGAATGATTTTGATGCCTAGCTGGAGGACCAAGTGTGTATGTATTGTCTTACAATGGTTATGTAATTAATGGTTATACATTTTATATAAATGAACATGATAAAGATAGTACCATGAAAAATAGTGGAGTTACACTTGTGGCTGAAGCGCTGTATGTTTTTGGTACTAAGGGTAGAAATCTAATTTACATGAATATTTCATACTTTGGCATCATTAAACATATATGGGAGTTGGATTATACAACATTCCAAGTGTTGATTTTTCAATGCAAGTGGGTTTATAATAGGAGTGCTATTAAAATAGATGAATTGGAATTCATAAAAGTTGATTTCAGTAAGGAAGGGTACAAATACAATCTATTTATAATGGAGTCACATATAGTATAAGTATTTTATATTCTATATCACACAAACTGAAAGTGATCAATTGTTCTATTATCAACCAAAACCACTGAAGGTTCAATTGAAAATTCAATTGAGTGTGGACCTTTCATTGGGATATCATAATCATTTCACAATGGTCCTAATGTAGATGAAATTTTGTATGTCATAGGAGACCACAATGAAGGGATTTGGATAGTTGATAGAGGGGTCAAATCCCTTCAGCATTTAAAAAAAGAGTTTAATAATCAGGTTATATTTTTTTGTAATATATAGCATGTTGCCTCATGTTATTATTCTTTAATTTCTCCATTTATATACTCTAAATTAAATATTAAACCACTTCTGCAAATAATGGCTTTTGCACATGTTGGTGCTCCCAATCCCAAGGAAGAAAAAATCTCTTAACCTGTTTTTGCTCGCAGTGCAGAGGAACAATGACCTTCTGTACGTGTTAATTCTATCAATCCTGAGGAACAACAGGTTTCCCAACCTGTTGTTTCTCCCAGTGCAGAGGTACAATAACCATCTACACATGTCGATGCTACTGCTTTAGAGTAATATATTGATGATGTTGAATCTGAGGAAATGGTAGGTGATGAAGGACCAGTGATGCACAAAAAATAGGAGCATCGTAGTTTTACGGTGTTAAAAAAAATAATTAAGGTGAAAATTGAAGGCATTAAATATGAGGTCAGATATAATGCACGGGGCCAGCATGTTAACCCTAATAAGGCCATTTTCAGTAGTTACATTGGAATCATCACTTGGAAACACGTGCTGATTAGTGTAGATTTTTGGCACCATATTGTGCTCGAGCTTAAGACACTGATGTGGGAATATATTACGATAACATTATGATATCATTTATTTATTTTAATAAAAAATAAAATAATGAAACATTGAATTTCTCTTAATCATCCCTTATGGAGTGCAGTTATAATAGATGAATCCCATAAGAAATGTGTATTAATACTTACTAAAAGGATTCAATAGGCTTTCTCACAATTCTAATGAGACATCAACTTAAATATGGTGAAGAGAAAATAAACCCACACCCACCACTTATTTATGCACACCTGGTAACCCAAGAATCATGGGATGTATTTATTGTTCATAATACAAATGTGTCTTTTCAGGTACATTATGGCTAGTAATAAATTGTTTGACAATATATGTATTCATCACTTTGATTGGAAATTTTTTATTTATAAAATAGCAATTGAGTGCTGAAAATAAGGAATGGGTAGCAAAACCAACATACCCCTACCGTAAAGCAAGGATGGGATACGCTTACCTTGAAAAAAATGGTATGTATTTAAATCTAATGTAATACTTTTATGTGATATGAAACAACAGAATAATTATATTCCTCTATTTATATGCATATTGATGACTTTAAATATAAAGACACTTTCATCTCATGCCATGTGCTATGGAAGAAGGCGTGTGTAAATAAATATGGGATACTAATAGATGAAAGCGCACAAAAAGTGTGGGAAACATGTGTAAGTATGACATAATAAAAAATTATTTAAATTTATATTATATAATAATGATTACTTATTTTTCTATATTTTCTATCTGATATAGTCATAGGAATCAACGAAACTTGTACTGGATAAACACCTACTATCGGTGGCCTTGAAATGGCCAGAATAGTATGGTCGTGTTAGAGGTACGGGTTTTTGGGTGACACCCCAAACATATGTTTGAGAAAAAAACAAGAGGATCAAGGTGAAGAAATAAAACAGATGAGAGAAAGACTAAATACCCTTTAATAACAATTCCAATGGCAAATAGAGTTTCTAGAAACTTTTATGGGGGTATAAAAGAGAAGAAACAACTCAAGAACAACCATTGCATGAAGATCCCATCCCACCCCCCACCAAATTTTAGGTGAGCCATTCTCCCCAAAGAGTTGTCTTAATAATGGTAATCAATATTCTAATAATTGAATCTATGAAATGTAAATCACATAAACACTAATACCTTTCCTGTATAAATATTCAATAGGGTGAAAATGACTGTGATTTATATCTATCAATACCCACCCATCACCTTGTAGTGAAGGCTATGGTGTTTGATATCCAAGGTCACAGTCTACACAATAGACCACTTCCAATAGGTCATGTGAGAGTTGTGATTAACATAGATCATGAGCTGATCACCGAGCTACTTGTTACACTTTATGATGATGATATTCATACGGTCGACCAAGTTCTTATAAAATTCATCACATGGTCGTCACATCTTGTAAAAAAACATGACAAAAAGGAGGTATTCATTTCTAATTTATTTTTCAAGCTAAACCTTTAATAATTAATAAAAAGGTTTGAACTAATGAATGTTATTACAGATAGACAAAGGTAAGGGGTTTAAATGAAATACCAATTCAAAATCATCTAAAGTATCGACCAACTAATCAAAAAGATTTACTGAAAGAACCTTTACCCCACCCATTCTATATCCTCATTTACTATCATTGAAGGTTCATGTAGATAAAAAGTTAAAAATGGTTGTGGTCACATAGTTTATTTTGAAGAAAATATGTACATAGAGGAAGTTAAATACTTCATTGGTGTTGAGAATGTAAGTGAAATCCATGAATACTATTGGCTGGGTACCTCAGTTGTAAATGTATACATGAGGTATGTTTTTATGATTTGACTTTACAAAAGCTAATATACTCTGTTAATTATGACTAAATATATTTCATATTTTTGTAAGACATATATATCAAAAAAAATCAAGGTATTTCCCCGTGAAAATAAATTTAGACTCATTAGACCTCACACCACCTCTACAGAACAACCAAAAATAAAATCCAAAAAAAAGGATGAAATAGTTATAGGCCTGGTCAAATCATTTGAAAGAAAACTTTCAGATGATAGAATATTCTTAATACCAATGATTCAGGGGTAAAACTCTACAATTTAGTCATATCAAATATATTTTTATTTGTTTTATTACTTATTCATTTTTGTATTTTTAGGAAGCATTGGATGCTCATTACGGTCAATTTGGATACTCCAAAGATTTATTTCCTAAATTCAATGCATGGATACCCAACAAACCGACTACACGTGATGGAGTTTTTCAATTTGTAATACACTATATCCAATGTTTTATAACTAAAAATCAAGTTATATAATTTATATTATATTTTAATGATGATTCTATTATGATATGGTGGTGCATAAATATCATGAAAAACAAGGAATGAGACCAGTGGATAAGCATGAGGGCCCTAACAAGTTCTATGACTGGACAAGTATCAGGGTATATATAATAATATTTCACTATCCAAACACATGTAAAAAAATTACTTATTTTTATCAATGTTTCTATAGTGTCTGAAACAAACCAATGGTAAATATTCTGGTTATTGTGTTTGTAAATTTATGAGAGAGATCATATTCCATGAACAAGATAGCATCCATAAAGAGGTGTTTTCAAAGATAATTACTATTTCATTTAAAATATTTATTAATCCTTTGTGTATTTATATTTTTCCAGTAATTCTATGAATGTTGAAAAGACTCATATTCACAATATGATATAGATTTTCTTAGAAATAAATGGGCATCATACCTGATGGAAGAATATACACAAATAACATGAAGATGTGACTTCCATAGAATTAGTGGATTATTTCATATTTATATTTAATTTAATTCTTTTTAGTATTACTCACATAATAATTGTTTTATTATATAGGTGGATTCCTTTGTTCAAGTTGGGGTGGTTTGTTTGAAGATGCTCATGCTCGTGAGAGATAGGACTTCAAGGCTGCAACTCAGAATTCAATGATAAGGTAAAGTTTTTTTAATATATTATGTTTTTCATCATAATATTATATGTTCTCTACTACATTAACATAATCTAAATTAAATGTTTGACTACTCATGCAGAAAATTTATTCCACATAATTATTCTCCCTCAAAACCTTTTCACCCCTGAAGTGTCCACATTTATCACTTTCCTTCAAAGGCATTATAGGGAACTTGAAGGAAAGTGATAAATTACGACACTGTAGTGTTTCTAGATTGACAAAGTATCTCTTTTTTATTTAAAATTAATATTAATTTTAGTAAAAAGAACAAATGGCATACTAAAAACCAAGAAAACGCATTCATATTATTTTGATAATTTATAACAATGATCCATGAGTCATTTGTGACATGTAGGAGTCAAACTCACCTCAATATGATGCACAGTGTGGCTAGTATGACTCCAAGTGTGTCTTTTTATTTAAAATTGACATTAATTTAAGTAAAAAGAACAAGTGACATACTTAAAACTGAGAAAACGTGCTCTGATTGTCTTTATGATTTAATACAACAATTCATAAGTTTTTTTTATGTGTATAAAGTAGTCTCATGTCAAACCGACTTACGGTGTGATCGGTATGACTAAAAGTTTTTATTATTAGTTTAAAATTGATATTTTAGTTCAAAATGTGTCACTCATTGAAACCCAAGAAAACTCCCTCTGATTGTCTTGATAATTTAGGAAAATTATTTATAAGTCATTTGTGACATTTACAAAGCAGTATCACATAAAAGTGACGCACGATGCAACCATTATGACTCAAAATGCGTGTTTCCAGTTTAAAATGACATTTTAGTAAAAAAAACACAACTAACATGCTAAAAACTGAGAAAAAGTATTCATATTGTTTTGATACTTTAATAAAACAATATATAAGTCATTTTTGATGTGTAGGGATCAATCAAACCTCAATATGATGCACGGTGTGGCCGATATAACTCAGAGTGTCACTTTTTTATTTAAAATTGACATTAATTTTAGTAAAAAGAACAAGTGACATTATGAAAACTAATAAAACACATCCATATTGTTTTGATAATTTAGGACAATGATCTATGGGTCATTTGTGACATATAGGAGTCAATCGCATCTCAATTCGACGCACGGTGTGACGGGTATGACTCCAAGTGTGTCTTTATTTAAAATTGACATTAATTTAAGTGGAAATAATAAGTGACATACTTAAAACCAATAAAAAATATTCATATTGTTTTGATACTTTAGTAAAATTATCCATGAGTCATTTTTGACATGTAGGAATCAACCACACCTCAATCTGATGCATGATGTGATCATTATGACTAAAATTGTATGTTATCAGTTTAAAATTGATATTTCAGTTCAAAACGTGTCACTAATTTTAAACCAATAAAAAACTCTGATTGTCTTGATAATTTAGGATATTGGTTCATAAGTCATTTTTGATGTGTATGAAGCAGTCTCACGTCAAGGAATAAGGCCCTGGATAAGGATTCAGAGCAGGCACATTCACCAGAGCAAAGATAATCGGACTTGGAAAAATGAGAGGGTATGGATTTGCCATCGGTACCAGACCTATGAATCCCTACACAAGACAGTTATCCAACCATTCATGTGAAGGTGGAGTGTTTATCACGATGCAGATACTAGGGAGGGGTAGTTTCAAGTATTCATTGTTTGTGATGAATTCCTTTAAAACCTTCGAGTCCTATAATGTCACAAATCCTATGGGCTATGTATGGGTTCCCCTTTAATCCTTAAAAGGGGTATTGTCAAAAATTAATAAAAAATAAATGCCTTCAGGAAATTAAGGTAGGTAAGAATCAACCACACCTCAATATGATGCATGGTGTGGCCGGTATAACTCAAAGTGTCTCTTTTTTATTTAAAATTGACATTAGTTTTAGTAAAAAGAAAAAGTGACATGCTAAAAACCAATAAAACGCATTATTATTGTTTTTATAATTTATAAAAATGATCCATGATTCATTTTTTATGTGTAAGAGTCAACCACACCTCAATGCAACACGCATTGTGACCGGTATTACTCCAAGTATGTCTTTTTATTTAAAATTGACATTAATTTAAGTAAAAAAGAACAAGTGGCATAGTGAAAACTGAGAAAATGCATTAGGATTATTTTGATACTTTATTAAAAAGATCCATGACTCATTTTTTATGTGTATTAATCAACCACACCTCAATTTGATGCATGGTGTGACCGTTATGACTAAAAGTATCTGTTATCAGTTTAAAATTAACATTTTAGTTCAAAACGTGTCACTCATTGAAAACCAAGTAAATTTACTCTAATTGTCTTGATAATTTAGTATAGAAGTTTATAAGTCATTTGTGATGTGTATATAGTAGTCTCATATTAAACCGATGCACAATGAGACTGGTATGACTCAAAATGCATGTTTTTAGTTCGAAATGACATTTTAGTAAAAAAACACAACTGGCATACTAAAATATAATAAAACAAATTCATATTGTTTTGATAGTTTAGGAAAATGATCTATAAGTTAGTTTTGATGTGTAGGAATAAATTGGGGCTCAATATGATGCATGGTGTGACCAGTATAACTTAAAGTGTCTCTTTTTTATTTAAAATTGACATTAATTTTAGTAAAAAGAAGAAGTGACATGCTGAAAACCATGAAAATGCATTTTAATTGTTTTGATAATTTAATAAAATGATCCATGAGTCATTTTTGATGTGTAAGAGTCAATCGAACCACAATAAGATGCACGGTGTGATCGATATGACTCCAAGTGTGTCTTTTTATTTAAAATTGACATTAATTTAAGTAAAAAATAACAAGTGACATGCTTAAAACCAAGAAAAATCATTCGTATTGTTTTAATACTTTATTAAAATGATATATGAGTCATTTTTGATGTGTATAAATCAATTTCACCTCAATCTGACGCATGGTGTGACTGGTATGACTAAAATTGTTTGCTATCGGTTTAAAATTTACATTTTAGTTCAAAACGTGTCACTCACTGAAAACCAAGAAAATTTGCTTCGATAGTCTTTATAATTTAGGACAGAAATTCATAAGCCATTTTTTATGTGTATGAAGAAGTTTCACATCAAACTGACACATGATGCGGCCGGTATGACTCAAAATACATGCTTCCAGATTGAAATGACATTTTAGTAAAAAAAAATAAAACTAATATACTAAAAACAGAGCAAATGCATTTAGATTTATTTTATACTTTAGGAAAACAATCCATCGGTAATTTGTGACATGTAGGAATTATCCTCGCCTCAATCTGATGCACAGCGTGATTGGTATAACTCCAAATGTTTCGTTATTTAAAATTGATATTAATTTTAGTAAAAGAACAAGTAACATAGTCAAAACTAAGCAAACACATTCAGATTATTTTGATATTTTAGTAAAATGGTCCATAACTCATTTGTGATGTGTAGGAATCACCCCACCTCAATATGATGCATGGTGTGACCAGTGTAACTCCAAATGTGTCTTTTTTATTAAAAATTGACATTTTATTAATGTATTCTTTCATATTAATGTTTAATTTATTTCTTTATAGTATTACTAACATAATATTTTTTTTCTCATATAGGCATGATCTTTTTCTTAGGTTGAGATGGTTTGTTCAGAAATTGACACCATGGGCAGGCATTTTTGAGAGGGGGTCATGGGTGTTAAAAGATGAAATATTAATGTTTTTTAAATGTTTGTTGGATAATTGTAAATGTAGTTATATAAAACATTATTTGAAATTTATATAGCAGTTTTTTTTTGTATATACCAAGGGTGAATATTTTTTGTATTCATGGTGTCAATTAAATGTATATAGCATTGTTGTCAATGATCAATACTGGAAATCATGCTTTTCCCAATGCTTGTATACCAACAGTTCAAAAGAACCGTTGGTATAGGTGATCTTTACCAACGGTTTTCATAAACCGTTGGTAAAGATCTGTAAAAATTGAGTTTTCCCAACGATTTGATGAAACTGTTGGGAAAAATGGGAACAAAAGAGTTTTCCCAACGGTTTAGTGAAACCGTTGGGAAAGACGAAGACTCCTATACCAACGGTTCTATAGAACCGTTGGTATATATGGTATTGAGAGGTTTTTTCCAACAGTTTTTTGAAACTGTTGGGATAACATAACTTTCCCAATGGTTTTTTAAAACCGTTGGGAAAGAAAATCCCCAAATATCATCGATCTGCAACTCCAAACATCTCGAAAATTTTTCCCCAACTGAGAGCTGGACGCACCCTCTCAAAATTTTTTCCCTAAACCTCAACTGTCGGGAAGGTTTGCCTCTAAATCTCGATGCAAATGCTACTTCCCAACACAACAGGTCTGGTTTCCAACAATTTTTTCTTCCCATTTAAATTGGTATGTTTGAGTTCATTTATTTTAGATTTTTTCTTCCTGTTTAAATCGGTATGTGTGTGTTAATTTATTTTAGATTTTTTCATTCTATTTTGGTGAAATCTAGTGTGTATTATGATCCCCTTACAAAAATAAGGCATATATAATTTTTGGTTATGGTTTGAACCCTACTTACCAACCTACTCTAGAGGGTGCTAACTCTAATTTCCAATGGGACATCTATCTTTGATTCAAGTAATTTTTGTTCTTCCATTCTAAATCGGTAGGTGTGCCTTCATTTATTTTATATTTTTTCGTTCCATTTTTCTACAATGTATTGTGTATTATGATTACCTTATGAACACAATCAATATATCATTTTAGGTTGCGGTTTTGTTGTGATTTATCTGTATCGAATAATTTTGGTTGATATTGAAGAGGTCAATATGATCCTGAGTTATTTTATCCTTGGTTTATTTTAAATTTAAGGTCTATTGAATTGATTTCATTGGTTATCCATAAATACAGTTAGGGCTATCCAGGTGGGGTGGGGGGGATGGGTTTTCCAAGTGGGGTGTGGGGGGTAGGGGTGTCCAGGTGGGGTGGGGGGGTTTCCAAGTGGGGTGGGGGTAGGGTTGTCCGGGGGGAATGGGTTGTCCAAGTGGGTTGGGGGTAGGGTTGTCCAAGTGGGAGGGGTTGTTCAAGTGGGGTGGGGGTAGGGTTGTCCAGGTTGGGTGGGTGTGGGGTGGGGGTAGGGTTGTCCAAGTGGGGTGGGGGAGGGGCTGTCTAGGTAGGGTGGGGGAGGGGTTGGGTTGTCCAAATGGGGTGGGGGTAGGGCTGTTTGGGGTGGGGGAGGGTGTGCAGGTGGGGTGGGGGAGGGGCTGTATAGGTAGGGTGGGGGGGATGGGTTGTCTAAGTGGGGTGACGGTAGGGTTGTCCAGGTGGGGTGGGGGGGATGGGTTTTCCAAGTGGGGTGTGGGGGGTATGGCTGTCCAGGTGGGGTGGGGGGGTTGGGTTTTCCAAGTGGGGTGGGGGTAGGGTTATCCAAGTGGGGTGGGGGTTGGGTTGTCCAAGTGGGGTGGGGGTAGGGTTGTCCAAGTGGGGTGGGGGGGACTGGGTTGTCCAAGTGGGTTGGGGGTAGGGATGTCCAAGTGGGGTGGGTGGGTGGGGGGTATGGGTTGTCCAAGTGGGGTGGGGGTAGGGTTGTCCAAGTGGGGTGGGGGTAGGGTTGTCCAAGTGGGGTGGGGGTAGGGTTGTCCAAGTGGGGTGGGGGGCTAGGTTGTCCAAGTGGGTGGGGGGATGTTAAAGTGGGGTGTGGGGTTGGGTTGTTTATTGGTTTCAGGTTTAGTGGTGTTCAAGACAATGTCCATCCTGATGATGATGATGGCGAGGAGTCTGATGCAGAAGAGGAGGAAGAGGAGGAGGGCAAGGCGGATGGCGAGGGCGAGGAGGAGGGCGAGGCGGATGGTGAGGTCGAGGAGGAGGGAGAGGAGGAGGGAGTTGAGGAGGGAGGGGACAAGGAAGAGGGTGATTATGATGGTGATGATGGTGATGGTGATGTGGGACAAGTTCATCTGTTACATTTTTTACTAATATTACTGAGATTTGATGTTTAATCTATTCTAGTTGTTGGTTTTATCTAGACTCGTAGTATAGTATTGGAGTTTAGTTATTTTTATATATTGTTTATTTTCACGGATGTCGATACTTTAGGACAATGATCCTTGGGTCATTTGTGACATGTACGAGTCAACCCAGCCTCAATCCGAGGTGTGGAGTGGCCGGCACCACTCGAAGTGTCTCTCTATAGTTTAAAATGGACTTCATTTTAATTGAAAACAAAAACTGACATACGGAAAACTGACCAAAATCATTCATATTCTATTGAAAATTTAGGAAAATGTCCCATGAGTCATTTGGGACGTGTACGAGTCAACCCCGCCTCAATCCGAGGCCAGGTGTGGCCGGCACCACTCAAAGTGTCTCAGGTTTATTTGAAATAGACAACATTTTAAATGAAAAAAACAACTGACATATAGAAAACTGACTAAACGCATTCGGATTCAGTTGAAACTTTAGGAAAATTATCCATGGGTCATATGTGATGTGTATGTGTCAACCCAGCCTCAATCCGAGGCGTGGAGTGTCCAGCACCACTTGAAGTGTCTCTCTATAGTTTAAAATGGACTTCATTTTATTTGAAAACAACAACTGACATACGGTAAACCAACCAAACGGATTCAGATTCTATTTAAACTTTAATACAACGATACATGGGTCATATGTGACGTGTAAGAGTCAACCGATCCTCAATCCAAGTCTTTGTGTGGCCGGGATCACTCTAAGTGTCTCTCTTTTGTTTAAAATGGACAACATTTTAAGTACATGCAGAAAACCGACCAAACGGATTCTGATTGTGTTGATACTTTAGAACAACGATCCATGGGTCATATATGACGTGCACGAGTCAACCCCACCTCAATCTGAGGTGCGGTGTGGCTGGTACCACTCAAAGTGTCTCTCTCTAGTTTAAAATGGACTTCATTTTAAGTGAAAACAACATCTGACAAACGGAAAACCGAACAAACGCATTCAGATTCTGTTGAAACTTTAGGAAAACATTCCATGAGTCATTTGTGACGTGTAAGAGTCAACCTTGCCTCAATATGAGGCCAGTTTTTGCTGGCACCACTCAATGTGTCTCAGGTTTATTTGAAATAGACAGCATTTTAAATAAAAAAAACAACTGACATACGGAAAACTGACTAAACGCATTCAAATTCAGTTGAAACTTTAGGAAAACAATCCATGGGTCATATGTGATGTGTAAGAGTCAACCCCTCCTCAATTATAGGCCTGGTGTCGTCGGTACCACTCAAAGTGTTTCACATTTATTTGAAATGGACAACATTTTAATTGAAAACAACTACTGGCATACGGAAAACCGACCAAACGCATTCATAATGTGTTGAAAGTTTAGAAAAATGATCAATGGGTCATATGCGACATGTCCGAGTAAACACTTCCTTAATCTAAGCCATGGTGTGACCATATCCACTCAAAGTGTCTCGTTTTTTTTTAAATAAAAAACATTTTAAGTGAAAACAACAACTGACATACGGAAAACCGACCAAACACATTATGAATGTGTTGATGCTTTAGGAAAACGATACATAGGTCATATATGATGTGTACGAGTCAACCCCACCTCAATATGAGGTGAGGTGTGGCCAACACCACTCAAAGTGACTCTCTTTAGTTTAAAATGGACTTCATTTTAAGTGAAAACAACAACTGACATACGGAAAACCAACCAAATGCATTCAGATTCTGTTGAACCTTTAGTAAAATTATACATGGGTCCTTTGAGATGTGTATGAGTCAACCTCACCTCAATCTGAGACATGGTGTGGTCGTAACCACTCAAATTATCTATTTTTCGTTTAAAATAGACATCATTTTAAGTGAAAACAATAAATGACATACGGAAAACCGACCAAATGCATTCAGATTTTGTTGAAACTTTAGGAAAATGATCCATGGGTCATATGTGACATGTACGAGTCAACCCTGCCTCAATCTGAGTCTTAGTTTGGCTGGAACCAATCTAAGTGTCTCTCTATAGTTTAAAATGGACTTCATTTTAATTGAAAACAACAACTGACCTACAGAAAACTGACCAAATGCATTCATATTCTGTTGAAACTTTAGGAAAACATTCCATGAGTAATTTTTAACGTGTAAGAGTCAACCCTACCTCAATCTGAGGCCAGTTGTGGCCAGAACCACTCAAAGTGTCTTAGGTTTATTTGAAATAGACAACATTTTAAATGAAAACAACAACTGACATACGGAAAACTGACTAAACGCATTCAGATTTAGTTAAAACTTTAGGAAAACAATACATGGGTCATATGTGACATTTACGTGTCAACCCAGCCTCAATCTGAGGTGCGGAGTGGCTGACACCACTCGAAGTGTCTCTCTATAGTTTAAAATGGACTTCATTTTAATTGAAAACAACAACTGACATACGGTAATCTGACCAAACTCATTCGGATTCTATTAAAACTTTAGGAAAACTATCCATGGGTCATATGTGACGTGTTCTAGTCAACCGCTCCTCAATCCGAGTCGCAATGTGGCCGAGATCACTCTAAATGTCTCTCTTTTGTTTAAAATGGACAACATTTTAAGTACATACGGAAAACCGACCAAACGGATTCTGATTGTGTTGATACTTTTTCACAACAATACATGGGTCATATATGACGTTAACGAGTCAACCCTACCTCAATCCGAGGCTCGGTGTGCCGGCACCACTCAAAGTGTCTCTCTTTAGTTTAAAATGGACTTCATTTTAAGTGAAAACAACAATTGACATACGGAAAACTGACCAAATGCATTAGGATTATGTTGAACCATTAGTAAAACAATACATGGGTCATTTTTGATGTGTACAAGTCAACCTTACCTCAATCTGAGGCATGGTGTGGCTGGAACCACTCAAATTGTCTCTCTTTCGTTTAAAATAGACTTCATTTTAAGTGAAAACAATAAATGACATATGGAAAACTGACCAAATGCATTCGGATTCCATTGAAACTTTAGGAAAATGATCCATGGGTCATATGTGACATGTAAGAGTCAACCCCCCCTCAATCTGAGGCCTGGTGTGGCCAGCACTACACAAAGTGTCACACATTTATTTGAAATGGACAACATTTTAATTGAAAACAACTACTGGCATACGGAAAACCGACCAAACGCATTCGGAAAGTGTTGAAAGTTTAGAAAAACGATCAAAGGGTCATATGAGATGTGTATGAGTCAACCCTTCCTTAATCTGAGCCATGGTGTGACCGGAATCACTCAAAGTGTCTCATGTTTTTTGAAATAAACAACATTTTAAGTGAAAACAACAACTAACATACGAAAAATCAACCAAATACATTCTGAATGTGTTGATGCTTTAGTAAAATGATAAATGGATCATATATTATGTGCACGAGTCAACCCCACCTCAATACGAGGCACGGTGTGGCCATAACCACTCAAAGTGTCTCTCTTTAGTTTAAATTGGACTTCATTTTAAGTGAAAACAACAACTAACATACAGAAAACTGACCAAACGCATTCGAATTCTATTGAAACTTTATTAAAACGATCCATGGGTCATTTTTAATGTGTAAGAGTCAACTTAACCTCAATCTGAGGCACGTTGTGGTCAGAACCACTCAAATTGTCTCTCTTTCGTTTAAAATAGACTTCATTTTAAGTGAAAACAATAAATGACATACAGAAAACCGAACAAATGCATTCGGATTCCATTGAAACTTTAGGAAAACAATCCATGGGTCATATGTGATGTGTAAAAGTCAACCCCACCTCAATATAAGGCCTGGTGTGACCGCCACCAATCGAAGTGTCTCTCTATAGTTTAAAATGAACTTAATTTTAATTGAAAACAACATCTGACATACGGAAAACTGACCAAATGCATTCAGATTCTATTGAAACTTTAGGACAACATTCCATGAGTCATTTGTGATGTGTAAGAGTCAACCTCGCCTCAATCTAAGGCCAGGTGTGGTCGGCACCACTCAAAGTGTCTCAGGTTTATTTGAAATAGACAACATTTTAAATGAAAACAACAACTGACATACAGAAAACCGACTAAATGCATTCATATTCAGTTGAAACTTTAGTACAACGATCCATGGGTCATATGTGACGTTTATGTGTCAACCCATTCTCAATCTGAGGCACATAGTGGCCAAAACCACTCGAAGTGTCTCTCTATAGTTTAAAATGGACTTCATTTTAATTGAAAACAACAACTAACATACGGTAATCCAACCAAACGCATTCAGATTCAGTTGAAACTTTAGTAAAATGATCCATGGGTCATATGTGACGTGTTTGAGTCAACCACGCCTCAATATAAGTTTCAGTGTGGCTGGGATCACTCTAAGTGTCTCTCTTTTTTTTTAAATGGACAATATTTTAAGTACATATGGAAAACTGACCAAACGGATTATGATTGTGTTGATACTTTAGAACAATGATACATGGGTCATATATGACGTGCACGAGTCAACACCGCCTTAATACGAGGTGCAGTGTGGTCGGCACCACTCAAAGTGTCTCTCTTTAGTTTAAAATGGACTTCGTTTTAAGTGAAAACAACAACTGACATACGGAAAACCGACCAAATGCATTCGGATTCTGTTGAACCTTTAGTAAAATGATCCATGGGTCATTTTTGACGTGTACGAGTCAACCTCGCCTCAATATGAGGCACGGTGTGACCGGAACCACTCAAATTGTCTCTCTTTCGTTTAAAATAGACTTCATTTTAAGTGAAAACAATAAATGACATACGGAAACCCAACCAAATGCATTTGGATTCTGTTGAAACTTTAGGATAACAATCCATGGGTCATATGTGATGTGTACGAGTCAACCCTACCTCAATCTTAGGCCTGGTGTGGCTGAAACCACTCAAAGTGTCTCACATTTATTTGAAATGGACAACATTTTAATTGAAAACAACTACTGGATTACGAAAAACTGACCAAATGCATTTAGAATGTGTTTAAAGTTTAGAAAAATGATAAATGGGTCATATGTGACGTGTACGAGTCAACCCTTCTTTAATCCAATCAATGGTGTGACCGGAAGCACTCAAAGTGTCTCTTTTTTTTAAATAAACAACATTTTAAGTGAAAACAACAACTGACATACGGAAAACCGACCAAACGCATTCTGAATGTGTTGATTATTTAGGAAAACAATACATGGGTCATATATGACATTCATGAGTCAACCCCACCTCAATCCAAGGCATAGTGTGGCCGGCACCACTCAAAGTGTCTCTCATTAGTTTAAAATGGACTTCATTTTAAGTGAAAACAACAACTGACATACGGAAAACCGACCAAACGCATTCAGATTCTGTTGAACCTTTAGTACAATGATCCATGGGTCATTTGTGACATGTACGAGTCATCCTCACCTCAATCTGAGGTACAGTGTGGCCGTCACAACTCAAAGTGTCTCAGTTTTATTTGAAATGGACAACATTTTACGTGAAAAGTACAACTGACATACGGAAAACTGACTAAACACTTTCGGAATATGTTGATACTTTAGGAAAATGATCCATGGGTCATATGTGACGTGTACGAGTAAACCCCACCTTAATCCAAGACACTTTGTGGCTGGTATCACTCCAAGTGTATTTATAATGTTTAAAATGGACATCATTTTTAGTAAAAACCACTTGTATGTATTCTTAATTATGTATAACACATATAATTACTTATTCATTTTTTTATGTATTTTATTGATAATTGATAATTAAATTATGTATGTATTCAATTATGAATTGAATTCCAGATTTGACATATAATTGTCATCTAATTTTTAAATTTAATTCTAAATCAATTATGTATGTTTATAATTACATTATAAATTATGATTTAATTCTGGATTTGTATAGTTCCAGGGTGTAATGTTAAATGTGTATGCATTATATGTTAAATAATTAGAAAGGAGAGGGAATGGATAATTATAGCACAATTGACAGGAATGGGATTGCAGACCTATGAAAATTGCAGACTGCTGTGCAATTTGCACAGCATAGCCTATGCCAACGGTTTCAAACCGTTGGAATACATTTTGTAGGATGTTTTTACCAACGATTCTATGAGAACCGTTGGTAAAAACCCTTTCCCAACAGTTTTGTAAATCGTTGGAAAAGGTTCCTAAAAGAGGTTTTTGCCAACGGTTTGGTTGAACCGTTGGCAAAACTTATACCAACGGTTCAACCAAACCGTTGGGATAGGTTACTGTAACTAACATATCCCAATAGTTCTACATAAACCGTTGGGAAAACTTTTTCCCAATGGCTTACTTCCCTACGGTTGGAAGAACCGTTGGTATAAGATATACCAATGGTTCTGCAGCCTATCCCAACAATTCTGAACCGTTGGGAAATATATTATTTCCAGTAGTGGAGCCCGTACCCGAGTGGTAAGGGCTCCTGCTTGGCATCCAAGAGACCCAGGTTCAAAACCGGGTGGAGGCAAATTTCCGGTACTATAGCAGGCACTGTAGCATTACTGTAGCAGTATTGTAGCAGGCATTGTAGCAGTACTGTAGCAGTACTGTAGTAGGCATTGTTCGGTACTGTAGCATCCGGATTGTTCACCTAATTTGGGCTTTCGGGCCACCGGTTTGGGCCTACGAGTCTCAGGGCCTTCGGGACATCAAAGGCCTTCGGGCCACAGGGTCTTCGGGCCATTGATGACCATGAAGTAGCCCAGTTCACACAGAGTAGGCCCTAGATGAGGATCAGAGCACCAGTAGTAGTCACCAGAAGCAGGGCTAACTGGATTGGAAGAATGAGAGGGTATAGAAACCGCCATCGGGACCAGGCACCGTGCAGCTTTGTACGGGGCAATGCTAGCTGGTCAGGAGTGCAGGTGGGGAGCTAAAGGCAATCAATGATGCAGAAGCAGGGGAGGGGCAGTTCTAGTGGTTTGGGCCTACATGTCATGTATTGGGCATGGAATGCCTCTAGGCCTTCGGGTCATGTATTACGGGTCATGTCGGGCCATGTGCCTTGGGCCTATGGGTCATGTACGGGTTCCCCTTCAACCCTTAAAAGGGGGATTATCTATAATAAAATAAAAAAGAAGGTCATCGGGCCATTCGAGCAAATGTATATAGCATTGTTTGAAATTATAGGTTTTTGTTGGGTGTGTCGTTATATTAACAGCACATTGCAGCCAGCTAGACCTTTATTAGTGCTATTTCAAGCATTGATAAAGGTCCCCTTTTATTAGTGCTAAAAATGGCACTGATAAAGGGTGGCCTTTATCATCGCTCAAATAGCGCTGATAAAGTGGGGCTTTTATTAGTGCTTTTTTAGCATAGATAAAGGACCCCCTTTATCAGTATTGTGATTAACAACACTTTTTTAGCGCTGTTAAAATCCATTTTGCGTGTTGGTAAAGGGTATATGTGTAGTAGTCCCAATTGCTAACACAATTTCATAAAGGATCTTTAGATGCCATAAGATCCAATTCGGACCAAACACCTTAACCCATACTTGCACAGAAGAGTTGCCTACCTCCGTGGGATTGAAGCTTTGATCCCACTCATGAATGTGCATGACACCCAACTTGAGGGAGACAGACCCAAGTCCCCATGCCTTCATTTTGAGATCCTCTGAGGTAAATATGATGTGAAAAAAACTATACCTAAATAAACTCCCTTCCAATTACTGAAGCCTTAAACCTCCATCAACCTAGCTACCAAGTCACTCATAATCCACAGCTTAGCACCTTTCGATAAAATAACATGATCTATAATAGAATTCCCACCAAGTTAGAACCATTCTAAGATTACATCAGGATCAGGTTTGATATGCACAAATTTCCCTTTGTGACAAATCATACCAGCAACGGCAAATTTGTAAAGAGAGAAACCACTGTTGTGACCATATTTATAAATATATTTATTTGATTATGTATATTTGTAACTTTATAAGTATAATAAATATATTTATTAGAATTTTATAATTATTTATATATTTATTTATTTATTTATTTATTTATAATAATAAGTATAAATAAATATATTTATAAATATTTGTACATAATTATAAATATATTTATAAAATTATAATAGATGTATCTATTTTAATTTTATAATTATTTAAATATATATATAGTTATAACTATAATTATAAATAAATATATTTTAAAAGTATTTATATATAATTATAAATTATAAATTATGAATATAATAAATATATTTATTATTTAAATATATTTATTGTAATTTTATAAGTATTTATGATAACATAATAGATTCATGGGTATAATATGAATGAATTATATACCTAGTAAAGTATAGATCATAAAAAATGAGTCGTCACATATATGGACAACATGAATAATAATAAGGGTGTAATGTATAAATAAACATTCATGATGAATACATAACATATGTACGTCAATTATACTCACACATCAATATATTTATTACCCAAATTCATTGGAAACATGTATTTATTTAAATATATTTATTTATTTATTTATAATTATAATTATGAATATATATATTTAAAAAGTATTTATATATAATTATAAATATATAATTATAAATATATAATTATAAATATATGATTATAAATATAATAAATATATTTATTATTTAATAAAATTTATTATAATCTAATAATTATTTAAATATATATATTTAATTATAATCTTATAAATAATTTTTTTAAAAGATTATATACATATTTGAATTATTAAAATATATATATATTAATAAAAAAATGCTTTTTATTTAATTAATATAAATAAACATTATTTTTGAATATAAATATAATAATTTTATATAAATTAATAATATTTTTTATTAAAAACTTTTATCAGCATTGATAAAGTGCCCCTTTTTATCAGTGCATTTTTTTAATGCTGATAAAAGTCAGCGCTACCTTTGCGTCGATCTGTGGTAGTGGTAAGAGGAGAAGATGCAAACTCAAAATGAGGTTATAGAGACCTTATATAGGGAGCAAGAAGAGCTTCATCGACAGTATCAGTAAGAGGAGGAGGAGCAATGGCAGGAGCAGCAGCATGAGCATATGATAGAGTAAATGTGATGACTGATGCAAAGTATAGAGATGGAGTTCCCTCTTCCACCTCCTCCAGATGACCCCCCCCCCCCCCATAGTGATTGGTGTATTTTTCTGACACATTTATTATGATAAGTATTGAATGAACATATTATGTGTAATATTTTTATTAATCCAAATGTCTACAGGTTTTAATATTTTGATTTTGAAAATTATTTTGATATTTTTTATTTTTAAAATTTTATTTTATTTTTTAAAATTATTTGCGATGGGTAAAAAATATCATAGAAAATTCTCACCTATATATAACCGGTGAAAAATATTTGTGGTGAAGGAATTAACCGTTGTAAAAAAATATTTTCTACGATGGACCACCATAAAAATAGCTTTTGTGATGTGTTTTTTAGCCATGGGTTATTTGTGACGGGATCCCATCGTAAATTAATATTTGTGATGGGTTCCTATCGCAAATAACTCATTTTCCGGTAGTGATAATACACAGGCTATATGGCCTCCATAAATAAACCTGGTAACTATATAGAGAATTTGGATGTGATGATGTGTTGCACGGAGTGCATGGTATGATATGGTTGCCCATGTATTTTCAGGAAGGATTATTTATGGAATAGTTTATGGCTCGAGACATGTGACGTTGGGGTGTGAGAGCGGTAAACCAATGCAAAAGTGGTTACGGGGTACCTATTTGTGTGTGTTTGTGTGTGTGTGTTCTCAATATTATGGTTATAATTTTGTGTGTTATTTAGTGAGGATGAGAAAATATTAGTTTGCCTATATAGGTGATGAGTAGTTTCATTTATTTATTCATTGGATTTAAATATGCTTCTTTCAGATTTTGCATGAGAGTTTTTGGGGAGGATCCTACTGAGTATGTGTGTTATGCCCACCCTATATATATATATATACTATTTTTCAGGTCAACAAAAGTTAGTTGGTGATTGAGGTGGGCATTACTAGTACAATGAGTTGTTTATGAGTTTTTGGAGCTTTGTGGTCATTGTTAAAGATTTATCTCTTTTGTATTTTCATTCTAGTTGTATCCAGTTATGTATGACATAACATCATGTATTGGTATTTTTTCTTTATTTATTATGAGAATGAGTTGTTTGGTGGTTATTCTCATCTTTTCTCTTACTCCTCAAATCTTTATGAGAGTAATGTCTCCCATTTGTGTGATTATATACCTTCGATGCTAGTCATCAACCCATAGCCTATTGGAGGCAGGATTTGGAGGGTCACTTTCTCTCTTCCTTCATTGTCGGCCTAGGAGGGGTACCTTTAGAGGGAGGGGATCATGAAAATAGCCCCTGGCCCCAAACTCTATAGTCATGATTAGACTTGAACTTGGCGATATCATGCAGGATCAAGGGCTATGTCCATGGTTAGAGACCAGCTATGGTCGTAGAGTCTAGGGTTGGAGACTATGGCCACATTTAAAGGCCGATTGTGGCCATAAGTTGGTTCCCGCATTGTTGGAGCACAAAAAAATTACCCATGCATGTGTGGGTAAACTTATCGCCACACTCAAGCTTTAACTATGGTGATAGGTTACATATGGCTATGGTCATTGCTTGAGCGTGGCTATAGGTGACTATATCCATGGTCAAAGATGACCATGGAAATATAAGTGTGGTCTTAGACCAATTCTCTATTAGTGATATCATATTTCATCCACAAATTAGCATCTATGAAGAGGTATTTCTGAATGTAATTACAATCTCATTTAAAATATTTATTAACTATTTGTGTATTTTTATTTTTCTAATAGTGTTGGGATTATTGAAAATCCACATAATCAAAAGAGAAAATACATTTGTTTCAAAATGAGTGGGAAGTTTACATGAGGTAAGAATGTTAGGTTGGAACGGGTAATGGAAGATGGTCTAGAGGGGGCGTGAATAGACCAGATTAAAAAAATTAAACAAACAAATTGATTAATTAAATTAATTATCATAGTTAATTATTAAGGTTAAATAACAGTAGAAAAAAGTAAATAACGCGGGGATATTTTTTATAGTATTTCAGTCCAAAGTGGGCCTATTATACTCTTATACCTCTCTACTCGGTGAGAGATATGTGTGCACTAAAAATGATTTTGATGGGGGAATCATAACCCAATTACAAAATTCTTTTCTAGTGGAGGGATAACCACGACACTAACATTTGTATGAGGAGTCACAACCCTTACAACTTGACTTTAGATAGTGGAAGTCACAACCTGAAGAGTCCTAACTTTAGATACAGGGAGTCACAACACTTAGATCCTGAATTTAGAATCTGGGAGTCACAAACCAAAGAAAACAAATAATGATTTTGTATGTAAAAGCATAAACAAAAAAATAGAGTGTGTATGAGAGATGAGAAAAAGTGTTACAGACTCAGAACCAGATGAAAGAAGATAAAAAATGAAAGAATGGGTAATGGTTGTTAAGGATTTGATTGTCTCGTCTTGTCAATGTAGCAGAAGAAATTCAGTCCTTGAGAGATCGTGTAGGTGATGAAACAAACTATTACAAGATGTTGCAAATGCACAACAGGTTCAAAGTTCATAGCAATTTTCTCTTTACAAAAAAGAATATCAAATATGTTAACCCATGTCTTTTGTGAGTTCTTATTGTGTGTATAACCTGCAAGAAAGAATGATATATATACAAAGAAAAAAATATTCAACAGTTGCAACAGCTTCGCTTCCTTCAGATATTCAAAATAAATTGAGTCAAGAGCTTTCATAAATATCTCCATAAAAAATGTAGCATTGTTGCCTCTTTATTCCTATAGAATAAATCTTAAATAAAATAATTTGAAATAATTTGAATAAGTCCTTCGATAAAATCTCCAAAATAAAGGCAGTGTTTAATGATTTAAAACACCTATTTAAATCCATTCAAACCTTTTTAAACTTAGTCAAAATAGTTCCTAAAAACTAGCATCACAATCCATAAGTGAATTCAAATATTTGAATTTAAATAAACTTGAAACCATAGAATTTATTGGAAAAAGACATTGAAATAGTTTATTAATTTTCTCTTTAAATATTGCACCAAAAATATTAAAAACTCTTCAATCATAATCCTTAAATTTAATGAGAAATTGTCCGAAAGAAAAATATTTTAAAATAATCTATATATATATATATGCGACAAATCAGTTTTCAACATAAAAGTATAGAATGAATAGTAACGTAGGGTATGAACAATTACATAACATAGGGAATGAACAGTAGTGTAGCATAGGGAATGAACAATAACATATGGTTGTCCAATGATACTTTGCAGAAATAAATAGTAACGTAATATACAGTATAAATAGTAACATGGGGTTTCCCCACCATACTTTGCGAAAATGAACAGTAATGTAATGTAGGGTATGAATAGTAACATAGTGTAGGATATGAATAGTAAAATAGGGTTACCCAACTATACTTTGCAGAAATGAATAGTAACGTAATGTAGGGTATGAACAGTAAAGTGCGTAGGGTATGAATAGTAAAGTGGGGTTGTCCAATCATACTTTTTAGAAATGAATAGTAACGTAATTCATGGTATAAATAGTAATGTAGCGTAGAGAATGAACAGTAACATATGGTTATCAAATCATGCTTTTCACTATTCATGAAAGTAGGGTCTCCCATAATTTGTGAAAAACTATACACCGTATTTTAACAAACTTCAACAAATTTTTAAGAGATTTAAACATCATATTCAGACTTTGGTCAAAAAGACTTATTTGTATAAAAACTCATTATCTTTCCAAAAAATCAAGAATAAATTAAATTTGACATCTACTACTCCAAATATCATCAAAAATAGAAGCAACAATATTCTGGAAAAACTGTAGTTTTGAAAAATCAAAGCAGAACATCAGAAAATTTATTCACCATCCAAATGACATTTTTAGGCTTCGATGTAAACTAATGAAATTTAGATAAATATATTATCTATCTAACATGATAAGAATAACACAAATCCAAACAATTTAGTTTAAGATATAATCAAAAAATATAAAGGTTTTTAAAAGAAATATAAAATAACATGTAATCAAACAAAATCATAAATGGTTTAATAACAAATGTAAAATCATATATAATTCAACAAAAGAAAAAAAGCACATACAAACTATTATTAAAAACAATATCCCCCTTTTTGTTTGATTACAAAACCAAAACTTTTAAACCATTTAAAACCAATTTTAAAAACATTTAAAATCAATTTTTCTCCCTCTTTTTATAAATAAACAAAATGTGAAAACAAACTCCCACTAAAAATGTAGGGATAAAAAGTTAAAATTCCAACATACCAAGTTCAAATTTAATTTTTTCAAACTGAGCAGAATCTAAAGGCTTTGTAAAAATATCTGCTAGCTGATTTTCATAAGGAATAAATTCTAAAAAAATATCATCCCTGTTCACATGATCTCTAATAAAATGAAATCTAAGATCAATATGATTTGTTCTAGAATGTTATAAGGGGTTTTTATAAATAGAAATTGCGGAAGTATTATCACAATAAATAGGTAGTTTATCAAGATAAATACTAAAATCACATAAGGTTTTCTTAATCTATAAACTTTGAGCACAACCACTAGTAGTAGAGATATACTCAGCTTCTACAGTAGATAAAGCAACATAAAGTTATTTCTTAAATGACCAGGAAATTAAACTTTTTCCCAGAAAATGACATATACCTGATGTGATTTTTCATTCAATTATATGTCCTCCAAAATCAGAGTCAGAATAAGATGTTAAATCAAAACAGATATATTTTGGATAAAATAAACTAGAATCAACAATTCCTTTAACATATCTAGTTATTATTTTTACAACTTTAAAATGAATTTCTTTAGGATTTTATTGAAATATATCACATAAATAAACACTAAAAATGATTCCAGGTCTATATGTAGTTAAATAAATCAAGATACCTATCATGCCTCTATAAACTTTAAAATCAATAGATTTACTAGATGCATCAATATCTAATTTATAGTTATTACCCATAGGGGTTTTCATAAATTTAGAAGAATCCATACCAAATATTTTAACTAACTCTTTAGCATACTTAGATTGATTAATAAAAATTTCATCTTTTCTTTGATAAATTTGAAGTCTAAGAAAGAACTTTAATTCTCCCATTAAACTCTTGTCAAATTAAAAAGACATCAAAGAAGAAAATTAATTATAGAGTATTTCACTAGATGATCCAAAAACTATATCATCAACATAAATTTGAACAATTAAAATATCATTTGAAGTTATTTTAATAAAAATAGTAGGATCAAAATTTTCTTTATTAAAACCATTATTTAATAAAAAAAGAAAGTCTTTCATACAAAGAATAGGGTGCTTGTTTACAAAGATTTAGATAATTTAAAAACATGGTTAGAAAATCTTTCATTTTCAAAACCAGGGGGTTGAGAAACATAAACTTCTTCAGTTATAAAACCATTTAAGAAAACGATTTTTACATCCATTTGATATAATTTAAAACCTTGAAAGAAATCAAAATCCAATAAAATTATAATTGCCTATAAACTGGAAACAGGTGAAAAAATAATCTTCAAAGTCTATACCTTCTTCTTTAGAGTATCCTTGAGCAAAAATTCTGGATTTTTTTTTATAATCTATCTTGATTCATCCAACTTGTTTCTAAATATCCACTTAGTTCCAATCACCTGTTTATCCTTATACAATTCTACTAAAGTATAAACATTATTTATAACAAGCTGATTTAATTCATCTTGCATAACAACAATCCAGTTTTCATCTTTCAAAGCATCATTAACATTAAAAGGAATAAAATCAAAAATAAAAGCAGAATTGGCACAAAAATTTAAAATAGAATTTCTATTTTTAACACCAAAAGCAACATTTCCAATTACATTTTCAATAGGATGATATTTGTGAATCTTCTATGGTTTTGGATCTGGTTGAGAAGGAGTATGCTCTCCCTCAATTGATTCATTCTTATCTTGAGGAATTTTTTCACCAAAATTAACTTCTATAAACTCTTCATCAATAGAATTAGAATCAGAATTTAATTTAACATTATTTTCATCAAACATAACAATAACAGATTCTTCAATAATCATCAATCTTTTATTATAAACACTATAATCTATACTATCATTAGAATAACCAAGAAAAATACCTTCATCACTCTTAGAATCAAATTTATCTAAAATATCCTTTGTATTTAAAATAAAAACTTTACAACCAAAAAATCTAAAATAACCAACTGTAGGTTTTTTATTTTTAAATAATTCATAAGGAGTTTTCCTTAACAAAGGTCTAATAAGAATTCTATTTGAAATATAACAAGTATCAAAAACAACCTCAACCCAAAAATATCTAGGCAAATTATATTCACTTAACATAGTTCTATCCATTTCAATAAGAGTTCTATTTTTTCCGTTCTACAACACCATTTTTTTGTGTCCTAGGAGAAGAAAAATTATGAAAATATCCATTATTTTTACAAAAATTTTCAAAATATAAATTATGAAATTCACCTCCTTTATCACTACGAATAGAAATAATCATACAAACTTTTTCATTTTGAACTAATTTACAAAAATCAGTGGATCTAGAAAATTTATCATTTTTATGAGCAAGAAAGTATACCCAAGTAAATATACTATAATCATCAACAATAACTAGGGTATATTTCTTTCCACCAAGGATGAAAATTTGAGTGGGGCCAAATAAATCAGGATATACCAGTTGTAAATGTCTATTAGTACTTATCTGATTGATGGGTCTAAATGAAATTTTGTGTTGATTCCCTTTCATGAAAGCGTCACATGCATGAAGATGTTCTTTCTTTAAGGAAGGAAGTTGTAATACATTCTCATGTTTTGAGAGATTATGAAAAATTCTGAAATTTACATGACCAAAATGATGATGCCAAAGGATGCTTCATTTTGTACACTATTCAAACACTTTACATATTGAACAGTTAGTTCAACAAAATCAATAGTATAAATATTATCTTTTCGATTAGCATAAACTAATAAATAATCATCTTTAAAAACTAAACATTTATCACTTTGAAATTTAACTTTCATTTCATCATCACATAATTGTGATATACTAATTAAATTATTTTTTAGTCCTTCAACATATAAAACTTTAGAAATAAAAGTATAATTTACAATACTGAATTTACCAAAACCTTTTACTTTGCCTTTGAAATTTTCTCCAAAAGTAACAGTGCCTCCATCACATGTATTGTAAGTGTTAAACTTTGATGGGTATCTAATCATATGCCTAGAGCATCCATTTTCCATGTACCGTATGTCGTTCTTGAGAAATCCAAGACATTTTTCCTACAAAAATCAATTACTTGACAATTTTGGTACCCAAGATACTTTGGGTTCAATGGGATTAGTTATACCATTTTTAGGTACCCATATAGAATTTAAACATGTATTGTAAGATTCTCTTGATAATAAGGATTTAGAAATATCAGTTTTTGTAAATCTCAAGGATTTTTTAAATCTAAGAGAACAATCATTTGCATAATGACCTTTCATGCCACATTTAAAACATGTAACAGTTGAAGTACAACCATTTTTACTTTTAAAAAAATGAGTTTTATACATTTAGGGTAATCTCCTATCATTGCCAAAACCATCTTTATTTTTATCAGTTTTAGGCAAAGACATCATCTCATGATATTTTTCACGACCTTGAATAAATGCAGATAAACTTTGTTTAAGACATTCAACTTCCTTTTTCAAATTTTCATTCAAATCTTGAGTAGATTTCAAATTTTCATAAACTTTTGAGTGAGAAGTAGAAGTATTTTTTCTTAATTTTTCATTCTACTGTAAAACTACTTTATTTTTTGAAATAAGTTTCTCATTATTTTCTTTAAGCTTATTATATAAATCAACATCTTTGAAAATATATTTTCTCAATCTTTCAATTTCTTTATTAATTTAGAAACATTGGGGTTTTCATAATCACATTTAGAATCAGAATATTCAGAATAAAAACTAAAATTACTAACCTTATCCAGTGATGTCATGAATCACAAGTTAGCAGATTCTTTTTCATTTTCATATTGCTCACTGTAATCAGATTCTTCTGTATAACTCTAGCTAGTGGTCAACACCTTTTTGTCCTTTTTGTATTTGACTTTATTCTTTAATTTAGGACAATCAGGTTTGATATACATTTTCTTCCTGCACTCATAACAAGTTACATCTAAAGCATTATAATTCATATCACCTTTCTTATCTCCCTTATATTTTTCTTTTTGAGGGTTTCTTCTAAACCGATTCATGAATCCTTTATTTTTCATTATTTTGTAAACTCTGGTCACAATCTGAGCCATATATTATTTTTCACAATCCTGTAGATCAAAATCAGAAGATTCGGTATAAAAAATATTCACAGATTTAAAAGCTACACCTTTTCTTTTTTTGTCTCCACATCAACTATGTTCTTCAGTTCGAGTTCATATTGGAGTAGTGATTCAATCAATTCATCAAGTGTGTACTCTTTAAAGTTATTGTTTTCATCAATGACAACCTTCTTTACATGCCATTTATTTGGTAAGACTCATAGGACTCTTTCAACAAGTACTGGGTTTTCTAGAGATTCTTTAAGAGAATTTAGTCTATTCACAATGCTTGTGAATCTATGGAACATTTGGTTTACTGTTTCATCTTCACCCATCTTAAAGTTTCGGTACTCAGTATGGATAATTCTAAGTTTGGTTCAAATCAATTTATGAGAGCCAAGGTGAGTGACTTGTAGAATCTTCCATATTTCCACTACTACAAAATAAGGTTATAGCCACGGTTTGTAACTATGGCTATAGGCCAAAAAAACTGTGGCTATAGGTTATAGCCACGGTTTACTAAACCATGGCTGGTGTTGGCATGGCTATAGGGTAAAGCCTATAGCCATGGTTTGAACCATGGCTATAGGGAAAATCCTATAGCCACGGTTTAAAACTATGAAAAAATATTAAGCCACACAATACCTATAGCCACATTTTTAAACTGTGGCTAAAGGGTTGTAGCCACGATTTAAAACTGTGGCTATAGGGTTGTATCCATGGGTAAAATCGTGGCTATATAACTGTTTCCATAGTTCCAAACCGTGGAAACATCCCCTGTATTCCATAAAAAACACATCGTTGCATCTTCTACTATGAGGCAAAAAACAAAAGAACTAACCTACAGCCACAACCCGCATTCCTCCCCAGCAGTAGCTTGTTGTATCTTCAAATCCTCCCAACTACATCTTCAAAACATAAATGGATGTAGATGTATAAAAATCGCATCAAGGCAACAAACATGAAGATACAAAATTAAAATAAGTGGCATAATAATTTGTTTCTAGAAAACATGAAATAAAACATATCACAAATGGGATTGTATGTTTGAAATCAGCAATAACCTATAGCCACAACTCTGAGAACCTCGATCACCACCCACATTATCCCCATTGAACCATGTTGCCTCGTATTCACATGGGTTACATGCATCAAATTCCCAAGAAACACATGATGACTTGACTCACAGGCCCCAATCCATTAAGAAAGAACAGGGCACATACTAGGTATATCCCATTGATTCCATTATGAGACCAACCCTAGGCATCTCACGTGAAAAATAGAAACTCTGAGTGGTTCCATTTCTAGTTTCACACAAGACCCTACCCATGCCCATAAATTATACATTTCATAAACACATGTATAGCATATGAAAAATCTAGGCACCACCAACCTAGAATTGATAGGGATCTAATAATCAATTATCACTGAATGGTTCGAATTCAATTAGAGGAAATAAAGAATCCTAGAAAAAATTTAACTTAGGGGAACCAATTAATAATTTAAAAACATTGAGAAAACTAGAAAACAGTTTGCTAAGGATAACTAGCCTTACCTGCGATGACACATTACAACAGAAGAATCAAAGAATGGACCATAATTGAATGAGATCCCTCATAGGGTAGAGAGGCAAATGTGATAAGTGGAAAAGGGATATCTCTCTACTTACTATCTCAAAATGAGACTAACCGCTCATTTTAATAATAAATTTTACCATTTAATTAAAACTAAAAAAATTAGACAAAAGGTATCTTACGGTGTGGCCTCTTTTGTTCCCAACACAACACCTTGCTCTAGTTGTAACCAAGAAACCCAACTCTCCTACCTAGGGTCATATCATGGAATAATCATTCCATTTGCAATGATGTTCCCTACATGCCCATGGATTCACAGTTTAGTCTCCCATGGCCTTAGTGAAATCTCCCCAGATAACCAAAAGTTAATCTTATATAGGGTATTTATGGCACAACCCCCACCCGCTGTTGTGTGATCCACTACCAACCCAAAAATAATAATAATCACAAACTATAAATTTTTAATCACATGAGACCACTTACTACACTACAATGTCCTTGTCTATAGTGTGGCCTTATACCTAGTAGAAAATTTTAGCTTCAAGCCTAGGATGACTTCTCAAAATTGAATCTTGATCTACATAGAAACCTATACAACCTCAAACATACAATTCCACACCCTAGAAACCCCCCTGCACAACACCCCCCCCATCCAACACCCCACTTGCACCCCCCCCCCCCCCGCCCCCACACACACACCCACCCACCCTGCACCCCCCTCTGCCCCCTGCACAACACCAGCACCCCCCCAACACCCCCCAGCCCACCTTGTACCCCCCAACACCCCATCACCTTTGCACCCCCACCCCACCCTACACCCCCAGAACCCCATCACCTCTGCACCCCCACCCTGCACCCCATGTACAACACCAGCACTACCCCCCCCCCCCTCATACCCACGACGCACCCCCTCTGCCCCCCCCCCCCCTCCAACACCCCACCAGCACCCCCCCCACAAACACACCCCCCCCCCTCCCCCCCCCCCGCTGCCCCCCCCCCACACACACCCACCCCACCCACACACCCACCCCACCCTACACCCCCTCCCCCACCACCCCTCCAACACCCCCACCAACACCCCCCACTAGCACCCCCCCCCACACACACACACACACCCACCATGCACCCCCCTCTACCCCCTGAAAAACACCAGCACCCCCCCCCCCCCACACACACACACACCCCCCCAGCACCCCCCACCACCCACCCCACCCTGCACCCCCCTTTGCCCCCCCCCCCCCCGCCCCCCCTCCAACACCCCCCCCCCCCCACACACACACACACAACATCCCCATGCCCCCCTCTGCACAACACCCCCCCCCCCCCCATCCAACACCCCACTAGCAGCCATTGAAGATGTCAAAACCACTCTCTTAACAGATAGTGTTTTTGCATAAGAACCAACATTGAGTGCACGGGCATATAGTACTGACATGGATGAAAATTAATTAACAAAAACAATTCACAAATTAGTTAAAAGACAATTCAGGGTTGTAACCTCAGGATCCTTGACTACATGATAAAAGGGAGATGCAGTATGGAAGACACCTTTACACCCTTCAACCAAATAATCAAAGGAACCTTCTTCCAATAAGTCTGCTTTGAAAAGGTGAAGCTTTTCCTTAGCCCCATTGAGATTGAGTAAGTGCTCTGTCTTTTTAGGATCATCTTCAACAAATTAAAACCCATAGTATAAATAGAGAAAATGCATTGAAGGAAAAACAAAAGGTACAATGCTTAAAAAATAGGCATTGAAATGGGCAATCAATTCACAAGTAAACACAATCATGTAAAATGTGAAATATGCATCATCGTTAGTTTTTAATACCAAAATTAGATCATACAAATTTGAAGTGAGATTCCTTCACTGATTTAATAGCATAAATTTGAGTTCATGCCCCAAATAGAAGGCTTGTGTTTGAGGAGACTAAAAAAAGAGCAACATGTTTTGTAGATTGGATCAGTTGTTACTAGAAATTGAATCATCAATACACAAACAGATTTCATAACTTGTGGTTTGTAGAGCGTAAGATTAGTTTCAGCCGAAAATAGCTTACATCAATGAAAAAAATGTTAAATCGGTTAACAGTACCAAGAAGTTGTACTGGAGGTGATCATACACCATCCTTACAAAAATAACTCTGCCAATTGTCTTATAGGAGAAACAAACCAGACAAAATTTTGATGCATGAAAACGATTAAAATAAGTCAAATGAGGCTATCTAGTTGGGTGTGAAGACTCATTTTCCATTGAAATATATTTAATTTGAACATGGAAAAGTAAATGAATAAATAAATTCAATTAGATATGTCAATTTAGTCAATATAAAAGCAAATGAAGGAGCCCAACCATAAGGTCGCTCCTATAATGATGACAATGCAATAGCAGTCCAATTCCCCAAACTATCAACTCGGTTACCAATGCAAAATAATAGAAACTATAAAAAAACACAAATGCAAATTCAAAAGAAAATGATGTTTACATAATATAAATATTCAATAGCTCTTTCTCGATTGTTAAGGCAGCACGGACAGCACAATTGAGAATATCTCTTCCCATATTGATTAGGACCGGGTAGATCAATAAATAATCCCCATATAGTCTGAGATGCAATAATTTAAAATGTATAACATAACGTTCTAGATGTAAGAAAATAAACTGCATAGCATCCAAGGAGAACACTTACATAAGGTCCACCCATATTCATGCATGTTTCCAATCAATAATGGATGGGTAACGTTTGTGACTGTTACCATATGGGATGCACCTGTGCATAATCCCCACTACATCCCTCATTGTCTCTCATTTTTGTGACACAAGCATCCTTGTCATGTGATGTTAAATTTTATGGTACAGTTGAATAAACCATAAGCGCTACAAAAAAAACACTAATTAGCAACGTTTTAAAACGTCGTTAAATTATCAGTGTTTGTAAACGTTGCTATTTAGCGACACCCTCATTTACTGATGTTTTTTAGAAATGTCGGTAAACAAACGTCACTAAATTAGGGGCGTTTGTAAACGTCGCTATTTAGAGACACCTCATTTACCGACGTTTCTTAGAAACGTCGGTAAATAAACGTCACTAATTAGTGACGTTTGTAAACGTTGCTATTTAGTGACACCTTATTTACTGACTCTTTAAAAATGTCTGTAAATAAACGTCACTAAATTAGTGACATTTGTAAAACATTTCTATTTAATGACACATCATTTACCAATATTTTCTAAAAAACGTGAGTAAATGATACATATTTACCAACGTTTCTAGGAAGCATCGGTAAATGAAATATATTTAATGACAGTTTCTAGGAAATGTCGTTAAATATATTTTTTTTATTGTATTAGATTTGTATACAATAAAAAATATAATATATTTTAATTTAACCCACTCCCACCCCACCACCCCCACCACCCCCCACCCCCTCACCCCACCTGGCTCACCCCCCCCCCCCCCACCCCCCATCCCTGCCACACGTGCCAAGGAATAATTCTGCATTCGGAAGAACTTTAACCAACAAACTGTAAGATTATTCCCAAAGACTTTACCAACACACCTATACAATTATTAATATAACATTGAATTATGTAATATATGTGTGTGTTTATATTTTTTTATTTATTTTATGCTTATATATGTGTGTATATTATATATATATATATATATGTATATGGGTGTGTTTATATTTCACATATATATTTATATTTTATATTATATATATGATTATAATTTATATTATATATATAATTATAGTTATAATTATAATTATAGTTATAATTATAATTATATATATAATTAGTCATGTTTTAAAATACTTTAAAACGTGGCTAAATTTAAAATATATATGAGTTTTTATATATAAATATATTTATATATTTATATGTGTGTGTTTATATATATATATAAATACAAATATTTATATTTTTTTTTTCACAAAATGTTGCTAAGTTAACGACATTTTTTTACGGAACGTAGCTAAATTAGCAACATTTTTTTACGGAACGTAGCTAAATTAGCAACATTTTTTAGGAAACGCTGCTAATTTTTTTATTGAAAGTTAAAATTAATTAAGCAGAATAAAAATAGAATCCATCTTCCAAAATAAACGTACAAACATCCTTTAAATTTTTTGAATAAATCTATGCACAATTGCCCACTTTTTAGTAAAAAAAACAAATCCCAACAGCTAAAAGTAATCAACAAACTCCACTTTCAACCCTTTCAAGGCCTTCATCGGTAGCAGAACCCCCTTGCCGCACTCTACTGCAAATAAAAAATAAAAAATAATGACTAAAATTGTATACTAACGCTAAAAAATGAAAATAAAAAATAACGACTAAAATTGTATACCAACACTAAAAAATTCACATGTACCAGTATTAAATTCATAAACCATCATTCCAATCAAGTTGAACGAGCATCATTTTCATCCTCATTAATAGATGACACTGTTTGCCTACTTCCTTGATCAGTTGTCTACAAAATAAAAAATACAATAATGTTCATCAAAAATCTAAAAAAATTATAATAAAAAAACATATTTAATTCATCAATTGTAATACTGATGTCTGGAACAGGGGGAAATCTGAAGGAAGCTATCACTAGTAATTCTTCATTAAAAAACTCCATTGCATTCACTTATGTCTTTAATTGAACAACTTCAACCTCAAGATTCCTATTTGATTCAGATGATGAGTTCATATGCACGAGAGGGAAAACCAACACTTGTGATGGTGAGGGACCCAAGCCCAACCCTCGAACACGTCCCTTGCATTCTTTACCACCAAAAGCTCTTCCTAATAAATCATCACGGGAAATCTCTTTTGAAATAGATGTAGATTCATATTCTTTAATTTTTTCCTATAATAATTAAAAATAGAAAGAAAGTTCATCTTTGTGAAATAATATAACTAAAAACATTAAAATACAAAAATAATTATACTACTTACACATGTCTCTGGCGTTGTCATTAACAAAGCTTCCATCACTATGTTTATGAGTGTCCACACTTCTCCTCTGCTAACTTTTTGACGACACTCCGCTTCCTAAAAATTCAAAGCAGATTATAAACAATCAAATAATAATAAAATTTCTATGTTATTATTAATAATTTAAACTTAACATTTCTTCCCTCCAACGTGCAATGCTTTTAGATCCTCCAGTATGTGGAAGCAAATTTAACTTTCGGCATCCTTTATTTTTTTAGCTTTATCCTTTATAATGCACAAAAAATACAATAATAATTCTAATTTAAAAAACAGTCATAATAAAGACATAGTCATACCAAACTCTCTGGCCTTAGGCGATGGTCGACAAAAACAACTCATTGGTCAGGATTACAACCATTTGGCACCATGTTGATCAACTCAACCCTAGTACGTGTGCCATCATTGCATGCATTCCACAAATCAAACAAGAACTCCTTCCATTTTTTGCCAAATTATTTCAAAATATAACTCTTATGAAGATTAGTCTCAACTACAAACTTATCCTGCAAAGAAATCTATAAGGGTTAAAAAAATTAAATAATTGAAATATAATCACACGTAGAGAAGAATTGGCTTAATAATTTTACTTGGATGATATTTTTGTAGCAATCGTCTTTATATGTAGTTTTAACTTTTCCCTAACTCTCATAACATATGGGGAATAGTTCAAAGTCTCTACCCAAAAAACCTAAGAACCTATTCAATAAGCAAGCACTCCCCCTGATAGGTTGTCCCATATTAATCCACTCCAGTACAATCTTCTCATCATTTAGCAACCATACATATTTGTATGTGATAAATTTAGTCTTTTTCACGCTATTCTTATCTGCAAAAAAAAGCATAAAGAAAGACTATTTTTTTCTAAATACATTATTACTATTTTTTTAATTCATACCAATAACTTCAACGTTTCTAGACCTCTTCTTTGTAGCAGACATTGTGGGTTGTGTAGGGTCTGTATGAAGTTCATTTTGTTCATGCTCCTCCTCTAGGTGGTTGAACTCATGTGGGGATTTGTGGATTTCCTTAAGTGGATTTTCAGGAAAAGAGCCCTAAGCAGAATTACTATACATGTTGGGAAGGAAGCATTTCTTCACGGTTCCTGAAATGCAAAGGCAAAATTTATAAATCAACATTCTAAAAAATTTAAATAAAAAAAGCATGTAGAATTACAATGTGAATATAATACCTAGCTAACAATATATTCCCCTCCCCGATAGGAATAAATTTTCCACATTTTGTTGTTAATATGGTTCACATTCATGAAAATTCTCTTTATCCCCATCACCCATTTCAAAAAGGTCTCGAGGTTTTCAATGCACAAGGATGCTCCAATTCTTATCCAACTCATCTTCAACATAATATACCATCTGAGCCTCGGAATCCTGAATGTACAGCTCATCACGATTATCATCCCCAGTGTCTATTAACCACCGAAAATTTACCAATTTAAATCATGAGTCAGTGATTACAATTCCTCTGCGATTAGTTGTCTCTGCCCACATGCATTTGAATAAGGTCACATCAAAGTGTCCATGATAGCTTATCTCAATAATATCTACAAGATTTCCATAGTAAGGAATACTTTAGAATTTCATTTGATCATCCCTTCTACTTGCATAACTCCTTGTTCCAAATGTACCAAACACTCCGTGATTTTGAGTACGAAGGCATTGATCACGTTCCATAGTGTGAAACCTGAATCCATTAACATCATATGCAGTATATCGTTTTGAATAATTAATAGGACCCATAGCTAGATACTTTAGGTCAACTGAAAAATCTTCACGTGCATCTCCAATCTATAAGGAAAATGTTATAAAAACTATAATACCAAAAATTTACAAACCATTAGAATGCATAAAAATCCTTACGTCAAGAAAACCATTCAACAAATTCTTTGTGGATCATCTTGTCTATCTTAGTAGAAGAACGTGTGCGACTTCTTAATTTTCTCCACACAATATCTCTAAATTCCCTATGTATAGTATAAAAGGTAAATATTTTGTTCCAATTTGTAATAAATTCACATACTCGTGTTGCTTACTATAAGAACGGATCTGCAACTGCACAATTTGTTAAGACATGGCGATGTGCTTGTAACTTTTCCCTTGAAGAAAGAGTAAAATAATTAAAACCATCAAACGGACTTTCCATTCAGAGAAAATGAATTATGGGTAGAAGAACCGTCATAAGGTGGATCATTGAAACATACAAATGCTTGAACTCATTCTCAGTTCCATCTAAATACCATGAGAAAAATGTTAAAGCCTCTTGGGCCATGTAACCCTCGACTATTAAGCCTTCTGGTTGAGACTTATTACGTATATAAGACTTTAGTCTCCCCAGGTACCTAATAGAAAACAATGCATCAAAATAAAAAACATATATACAAAAGAAAACAAAACATATGGAAGCAACATGGCTATTTATTTACCTTTCCATGGGATACATCCATCGATATTGAATGGGCCCTCCGTTTAACTTCATCAACCAAGTGTGTGTTTAAATGAACCATCACCGTGAAAAATGAAGGTGGAAATAACATTTCAAAATGGCATAAACAAAGAACAACTCGAGCCTGGAGAAGATCAAGTTCATTGAAATTTATCACCTTATTACATATTTGTTTGAAGAATGAGCATAATTCAATCAAAGGTGTAGACACTTGCTTAGGCAGTGTCCTCATAGTTGTTCCATCAAAATGTGAGTCATGACTTTTTAGCCCTCCAATCTTTATTTGACTTACATCAATATGTTTGTCAATGTTGCTTGAATATCCATCTAGAACAGTTACATTTTTCAATACCTTGAGAAAAATATCCTTATTTGCATTTGTTAAGGTAAACATGGCAGGGACATATCTGTCATATTCATCAGGCCAAAGATGAGGCCTAATGCCCATTTCTTATAAGTCTCTTCGAGCATTTAAGTGATATTTTGATTTATCGGATTCATTCAACAATGTAAATATAACATTATCACATACATTTTTTCAATATGCATGACATCTAAATTGTGGCGTTATAAATTGGTCGTCCGGTATGGCAGTTGAAAAAATACTCTTTTTTCGCCACTGTTGTGTTTCATGTTGAATATCATTATCTCTTCGTGATCTTTTGGCTCCTCTTTCAACAACTGACAGTTTCCCAAATAGAGTATTAACATTCTCAACTTGGCTGAAGATTTATGCACCCGTTAATGTAGTAGGTAAATTTTGACTTTCTATTGTTCCATCAAATCGCTTCTAGGCTCACCTAAATTTATGTTCAGGGTTCAAAATTTGATGATTATGAAGCATGACTTTTTACTATGAGGAAGTCGTAAGGGAGTTGAGTCAAAATTGCAAGATGGACAATCCAATCCAGTATGTGTGTTCCATCCAGATAAAATGCCAAGCCTAGGAAAATCACTAATAGTCCACAACAAAGTTGCATGCATGTTGAACACCTCATTACTAAAAGAATCAAAAAAAATTGACACTTGTATCCCACAACTCTTTCAATTCTTCTATTAATGGATGAAGATATACATCAATATCATTTCCCGGAGCTCATTTACCAGGAATTATCATCAAAAGCATGAATGAGCTTTGTTTCATACACATCCAAGGAAGAAGATTATAATTAATGATTACAACAAGCCAAATGCTATAGCTCGTACTTAAACTGCCAAAAGGATTAAATCCATTAGTAGATAACCCAAGACGTGCATTTTGAGGGTCTAAAGCAAATTCAAGATGAATCAAAGTTCTTCCATGCTTCAGAGTCTCGTGGATGTCTTAACACACCATCATCATTCCTTTTGGATGCATGCCATTGCATCTGCTCAGCTTTTTTAGATGACACAAACCATCTTTGCAATCGTGACTTCAAAGGAAAATATCTCAAAACTTTCATAGGTAATTTCTTCCTTTTTTCATTTTTATACTTTCCACAACCTCTTCATTTCGATCTAGACATATTGCACTTCTTACAAGTTTCTCCATCTGCATCATCTCCAAAATATAACATGCAGTCATTAGGACGTGCATGGATTTTAGTATAATTAAGTCTGATTTTCATAATGATTTTCTTGGATTCATAAAAAGACGAGGGAATGTTAGCATGCTCAAAATCATCTGACAACAATTCCAATATCATAGACATTTTCTTATCACTTATGTTTCGCATACATTTTAAATGATATAATTTAACCAATAAAGAAAGCTTGGAATATTTTTTACACCCTTCATATAAAATTTGTTGTCCGTCCTTCATCATTTCCAAATAGTCATTGGAATCATCAATCTTTTTTTGGAAAAACTTCATCTTCCTCTAAGCCACATGAGGTTCATTATCAGAACAATGACCAAATGCATCATTAATCATATTGAACATGGGGTCGATATCAATATTTATATATTCAGCCTCATGTTGTGTTGAAGGTGTTTCAACTACGGTGTTTGTAGAACTTGTCTCACCACGCCTAAGCCAAACAGTATAACCCATTGGAAATGACTTAACTATTAAATGATCATATACAACTTCTCTAATTTCACATTTTTTAGACCTGCATTTCAGACATGGGAAAATTATCTTATCCACACCACTTCTTTTGGAAAATGCAAATGCTAAAAATTCATTTAATCCTTATCTATACTCAATTGTGTTACGAGGCTTCTGAATCCATGACTTATCCATTTTTTTAATGAAAGAAAATCCTATAACAAATAAAAGATGTTTAAAAGGCAATGCTTTATTTTTTTATCAACATGTTTAATGTCAAGAAAAACAATGAGAAACAACATCAAAAAATATTATTTTAAGATAAAATGCAAAAATAAATAAATGTGTTTACCATTTGAATGAAAAAAGTATTTTTCAAACAAAATCTATCAAAATGAAAATCATTCAATGATAAAATAAAATGGATTTTTTGGATACAGAATCACTCTTTAATTTTAACTAGAGTTATATTTTTTTAAAATAATTGGATTAATGAAAAGTTTACAAATTAAATCACCATTAACCAATACAAATCAAATAATTGAATATAAAATATTTGAATTTAAATTATATAATCAAAATTGATTTAAACTTAAAAGGGATCGGAGGACCAGGGTGGTAGGTATTCAAAAATCGGAATATAAATAATTTCATAAACTCAGAGCAATCAAAAATTAAAATAAAATCAACTAATGAATCAATCCGTAATTCTGACATTAAAATCTCTGAAATGAGCAAAGGTACCTCAATCAGGAAATCTAGGAGGAACTTCCAATACAGAATCAATAGAACTTGAATAATAGACACCCTATGAATCAATAAAATCAATCAATCTCAAATCAAGGGTTCTGCCAAACCAAGCCATGAGAGGTAAATCTGGAAAGGAGGGAGGAGGAAATTGGAGTTCTTACCGAACCGGAGGAGGGGAGGCGCGCCGTTGGGGTCAGGTATGAGTGCACCGCACGATAGGGAGGAGGCGAGTTCACCCCGCGAGGGGTGGGGGGCTTCGGATGGGGACGCGGATGGAATACTAATAGAGGATTGCGGACAACAGACTGCGAACGGAGGACGATAGTGGACTGTGAACGGCGGCGGCGAACTGCGGACGACTGCGGCAGAATGCAGATGACGGCAGTGGACTGCGGACGGTGGATGAGAGCAGACCTCTGACATGTGCACTGCAGATGGGAGGAGTGCTGACCGGTGTGCGCTGTAGATGGGAGGAGTGCGGCCGGCATGGGCTGCTCAAGGGAGGACTGTATCGGAGGAGGGTTAGGGTGGGGATGAGGCGTACGGGGTAGGGGTGGGGGTTTAATAAAATATGATTTCATTTATTATACCCATTATTATTATTGTTATTATTGCATTTATTAGTAGTATTATTTTGACTTATTAAAAAACTTTATCACTTACTAAAATTATCTTTATTTAAAATGAAGATTCTAAAACCCAACAACCAAAATTTCATAAAACTTAAAAATACACAAAAATAATATTAAATAGTTAATTTAATCGAACATGGGGCTAATTTAGCGATGTTTTGTTAAAAACATGGTTGATTTAACGACGTTTTGTTAAAAATGTGACTATATTTAAAAATAGCCACATTTAAAAACATGACTATATATATGTGTGTCTGTGTACGCGTGTCTATGTTTATATATAAATATATATGTGTACGTATACATATATAGTTATAATTGTAATTTTTTATTTATATATATATGTGTGTGTATTAATTGAATTATAATGTTACACACACACACATATATATGTGTGTGTGTGTGTGTTTATATATAAATATAAATGTGTATGTATACATATATAACTATAATTATAAATTTTCATTTTTATATATATGTACATTAATTGAGTTATAATTATATATATATATATAAACACACACACACACGTATATATAACTAGCCGTGTTTTCTTAAAAATGTGACTAAATTTAAAATATGTGTGTTTTTAATATATGTATATGTGTGTGTGTGTTTATGTGTGTGTGTGTGTGTCTAAATATATACTTACATCGATCTGGAGAAATTGACTATATATATATATATATATACATGTTTATATTAATATGTGTGTTTGTGTGTGTGTTTATATATAGACATATGTTTATATATGTGTGTGTAAATATATAAGTGTATGTATACATATATATAATTAGCCACGTTTTATATACATGTGTGTGTGTTTATATATATAAATATATATATATATATGTGTTTATATGTATGTATGTGTTTATGTAGGTTTGGTACAACCGTAAGTGCGTCGCACAACACTACAAATAAACCGTTGGCCCAGGGACTCAGCCCCGCAACCACACCCCAAACCCCATATATATATATATATATATATATATATATATATATCTCTTTTTATCTATATGGGAAAATGGGCTATATAAATATAAATATATATTTAGTGACGCTTCATGAAAAACGTCTCTATTTTAGCGACGTTTCTTAAAAATGTCGCTAATTTAACGATTTTTTGTGGAAACGTCGCTAAATTAACGACCTTTTTAAGGAAACATCGTTAAATTAGTCACATTTTCTTAAAAACATGACTAAATTTAAAATATTTATGCGTTTTTATATATAAATATATGTATTTATGTATATTTATATGTGTGTGTGCGCGCGTGAGTTTATATACATACATATATATAAAAATATACATTTTTATATATATGTTTCAGTATATGTGTGTGTTAATATATATTAATATATATATATATATATATCTAAATATATATTTACTTCGATTCGGGGAAATGAACTATATAAGTATATATATTTTTAGTGACATTTTTAGGAAACGTGATTAAATTAGCGACGTTTCTGAGAAAACGTCGTTAATTTAGCGACGTGAGAAGATATAAGAGATTATTATAAAATTATTCTTATGAAAATTGAGACTAAAATGGGGCTAAATAGTGGAGAACAATGTGTGAGGAGTAAAGGTGAGGTGTTATAGGTGTTATAAGTGTTATAACTAGGCTATGTTAAGGAGAAAATATATGAAAAAAGTTATATAGGGGAGTTCAATTGAAATAACCTGCAATAAGTATGTTGTTACTGGGGAATTGGTTCAACATAACAAGAAAACTGGACTAATAAAATTGCTTATATTCAACAATGAAAATATAATTACCACTGAATTCAAACACGATCTCTGTCATGATAGTTTTCTCACACATTAGTGAGAAATGAAGTGATTGATAGGTAATTCACAATAGGAACCATCATTCACTCATGAATGTCCATTCCTTTTTAAATCATCTGCTAAACTAGTTGGTAATTTTCACTGAAAAGAAATTTAAAATTGTTTTGATAATGATTTTCTTCTATCGACACTACCAAATTTGAGAAATAAATCATAGTAAAAAATTAATAAAGGATGAATTATCACCAAGATAGAAGTAATCAAGAACATATAATGTAGTTTATAGAATTAGTTTCATCTGTAAAGTCAGCCTCTCCTCCCTAAAATAAGCTTCTATTTTTATTTCTTTCATCCAAATCACCATCATAAGTTTTAATTTCCACCTCCTTATTCTGGTAAATTAATTTTCTATTTTCGTTATCACAACATGGCAGTCCTTTATTTAGTTTTTAGACTACAAGAAATAGCTGATAGTTGACATATTCTTATCAACTCAGCGCCTAATAAGTCATGTGACCTTGGAGGTCTTGCTTTGTACCTCCACTAGGCCGATTCTTCTTAAAACTCAACACTTGTTATCAGAGATAACCATAACATTGATAGCATTGACCAACATTATCCCACTCACTCATAGAATTTAGACTTATTGTATGTTTCCTATGATTAAAAAGGATCATCTTTAGGTTCCTCAACCAGCCTTCTTCCTTGATTCCCGGGGACATTACATGGATAATCACTTGGGCATTTCAACTTCTTCATAAAACTATATTATAGCCAGTATGAAACTTCATCCAAGCTCGAACCTTGGTCACTTAAATAACTTTTCATCCTCTAACAAGATTCCTTGGCCCACTTGGTTATCTTAGTGGAATGAAACTGTTCAAGAACTTCACTGAGGAATTACACATAACATATAGACATCTTACGCCTTTGATTATGCAACCACGACATTTTGCACTACTACAAACACGGCCTTTATCAGCACTAGAAAAAGCGCTGATAAAGCCAGCGTAGATAAAGGGGGGTCCCCTTTATCACCGCTCCGAAAAACGCTGATATAGGACCCCTTTATCAGCGCTGATAAAGGGGTCCTATATCAGCGTTTCCTTTATCAGCGCTTTCGTTTTAGCGCTGATAAAGGACCATTTTATCAGCGCTTTTAAAAAAGCGCTGATAAAAGTTAAAAAAAATTAAAAAAAATTAAAAAAAATTAAAAAAAATTAAAAAAAAATTAAAAAATACTGCGAATCGGGGGGGATTTTATAGCGCTTGAGCCCCCCCTTTTACAGCGCTTTTCTACCCTTGTACATCGCCCCACGCACCCCCTACACCCTTTAACAGCGCTTGCTGCTATATTCCCCCATGCGCGCGCGCCCCTACCTCCACCAGGATTTGAACTCGAGACCTCCCCCGCTGCGCGCCTAAGCCTTTACCACTACTCTATTTTGATTTGTCTTCCAATTCATGATCTCTCTCTCTCTCTCTATATATATTTAGTTATATTTATTCGTATACTAATATATATTTATATTAATATATATATATAGTTATATTATAATATATATATATATATAGTTATATTATAATATATAGTTATATTATAATATATATATATATATAGTGATATTAATATATATCTATATCTATATATATCTATATATTTAGTTATATTTATTCGTATAATAATATATATTTATATTAATATATATATAGTTATATTAACATATATATAGTTATATGAATATATATATATAGTTATATGAATATATATATATATAGTTATATTAATATATATATATAGTGATATTAATATATATATTTATAGTAATACTAATATATATATATATGTAGTTATATTAATATATATATATAGTTATTAGATTAATATATATATATATATAGTTAGATTAATATATATATATAGTTAGATTAATATATAGGTATATAAATATTCATATATTGATATTTTAAATAAAATGGATCTTAGTTATTATTTAGATAAAGCTAATATATTTTATATGTAAATATGTTTAATTAATTATTTAAAAATTTTAATTTTTAGGTGCGAATATATAAAAAATATGTACATATAGTTATATATTTGATTATAAATAGCAATGCATTATAAAAAAGGATGAAATTTCAAAGACATAATATCAATATGAATGTAATACCTTGGAATAAATTCAGTCCCCGCCAAAAAAATCCAATAATACCCCCTTAAACGAGTTTGAAAATCCACAAAATGTTAAAAAAATCTGGGTACCCTGACAAAAAACTCAGTTTTGGAGGCCTTCTGGGCCTCTTTTGGCCTCGAAAAATATTTAAGCAGGGTAGAGCTCGTCGCAGGCTTCGATTTGATATGTGGTAGAGCTCAAACGGACACCCGGATCAAAAGTTATGGCCGTTTGAAGTTTGAGTTGCGATTTCAACATATTTTGGATCTTTTTTTAATTTTTTTAGTCCTCAAATTGTTATTAAATGACTATTACTCCATAATGATTATCAAATTATTAATTAAAAATATTTTTTTAATTTTTTAAGAATCCATTTTCACTAAATATCTTATATATTAAGTATAATAAGTGTAAATGTACATTTATACTTATCTAAAATATATTTAAAAATTATATATTATATTTATATAACAATATAACTATATTTATATACTAATATATTAATATATTTTTTAATTTTTTTTTTGAAGCCGACCCTTTATCAGCGCTTTTAAAAAAAGCGCTGATAAAGGCCCCCCATTTATCAGCGCTACTAAACAAGCGCTGATAAAGGGACCCCCCTTTATCAGCGCTTTTTCGTTAGCGCTGATAAAGGGGGGGCGCTGCGAAAAACTGTTTTTGTGGTAGTGTTGGATGAGTGAAGCTCTATTAAACCTACAAACAAGAACATACACCAGTAAATGAAAATCTTCAAACCCAATCAACATCAATCTACTTAGAAACTTCTTCCACAATGGAGTACTAGTTACCCGGTTTCAACAATAAGCGTTTATTTGTGGGTGGACCGGGACCGAGATAAAATTCATTATTCAAGTTTAGTTGGACAACTTTTTCGTAGTTTTTTATTGCCTAGAAAATTAAAGAGGAATATCGATTATATAACATTCATGTGAATTGAATCCAAAACACAAAATGCTTAAAACATCCAACTTGTTTCCACAACTCTTCAGCCTCTTTAGTACAACCACGCATTTTTTATCGATCAGATATTGCTCTAGCCCAATTATAATAAGCCTGGAACAAAAAAGAGCATATTAGCATAGAAAAAAATGCAGTTACAAATCAGTAATTAAGCTGATTTATGAAAGCTTATATATTTGAAAATAAGTCTATGAAATCAAAGTTTCATGCTACAAAAAACATACCGTTGGAGGTGCATTGGAATGGGTTCACCTGTAGAAAAAATTAAAAACATAGACAAATGAGGGGAAGAAACTAATGGTAGAAAGAGAAAATAATCACCAAAAATGGAAAATTAGACTACATACCATCGGAGGTGCGTTGGAGGAGGTAGAGGGGCCGCCTCGGAGCAACGTCGATGAGGAGGTACGATGGTCACATCGGAGGAGGATATAATTCAATATAATAATAATAAAATTTAACTACTATATAAAAAAACATACATCATAATACAATAATTCAATATATGTAGAAATAGACAGAAACACCGCAATACAATTCAATATTACAATAATCAAACTTCACTACATAATAAAATTCCACATATTAACAACCCAAAAATACAATTTACATCAATAGTGAGTCTCAATATCAGTGTCATCAGAATCACGATAACCCTTATCATCGCCTCCTACAAAAACACCATCACCACCTCTCACACCACTAACATCATCATCGACATCGACATTGGTACCGGCACCGACACCGACATTGGGTCCGGCTCTGGATCCGGTTCAAGCTACGGCTTCGGCTCCATCTATAGAAGAAGAATCTACATAATCAGAACGCATCGACATCAAATATGCATCAACCACTGTAGCTTCTTCTGGTGGAAGTGTAGAAGAAAAAGCAGACATAACTTTCATCATATTTTCAGTTATCGCCTTTTCTGATTTTTGAGCTGCTTCTTTGATTGCGCCATTCATTTTTTCCATTGCGACCAAACCAGAACAGGTACTCAGAGAAACGTTGACGTAAGACCAATATTTAGATGGTACAATCTTCTTCCCAGGTCGACAACACACTCTGTCCTGATGCTCATCTCCTAATACCTGATGTAGTGATCGTTCGGGCCCAAATTGTCAGGTTCTTTTTTTTCCAATGCCTCCAAAGCATTCTATTGATTGATATACAATATAAATTAAAATGATAAAATAATATAATGAATTCAATTCAGTCAAAATAAAAAAATGAAATATACTTACAACTGTCTTCTTGGTGTCGGTATTTATCACACTACCATATTTATTTTTTCTGCTTTCACAAAACAAAGTAGAGAGAGGAACGCGACCCTCGATATTCAATTCCTTTTTCTGGAAAAAACAAAGAAATAAATCAAAATTGGAAGTCAAAAAAATTACACTAAACCAAGCTAAATATTTTAAATTTTAAATTACACGTGTTTGCTCATGATCTGGGAGTGAAGTGTGCCCATGAGTATAAATGTGTTTTATTCCACTCTTATTTCTTTTATTTCTGTCTAATTTATCCTATAAACAAATAATTATATAATTTCATTAACATAAATAAAATAATTAATTTATACTATAAAATCTTTTTCAAATAAATAAATGAATATATATATAAATTTAAAAAATACCTTAAACCCTGAACTCTTCCAATAGTTGGACATCTCTTTGTATTGTGATATTGGGCAATCATGAATCACCGATATTTCTTCAAACTTCATACCAACTCTCTTTTTCCAACCAACATATAAGTCATACTTGTATGCTCACCACATTTCACCTAATTCCATTAACCTTGCAGCCTTGACATTTTATCAATCGGGAAAATTATATCGGAGCTGTAATGGACACAATATTTGTTAAGAAAATATTATAAATTAATATATATAAACGGTGATTAACATTACTTACCCAGATCTCTGACCAGTCATTGTTCTTTATTTGTTCTTCAACTTCCCTCCAACTTATTGGTTGAACCGGAATGATATTGTTGTTCCTAGAAAGTGTTCTCATAAAGATTTTACATTTCGTACCATTTTTGTAATCATAGCATTGTCCTCATTGTATTCAACCATGATTTGCATGCATCGATTCCAAAACTCTCGCATTTTTGTGCGACCTCGTCGTCTGGTAGATGCTAGAGCTAATCATGAAAAAAATAAAGGAAAATAATATATATGAATTTATCACTAATCACTAACAATAATTTTTAAACACATACCAATAGATGGAGGATCTGCTGACCCCTAAAGTTCTATTTCTAGAGGAGGGGGAGTAGCCTACGTGGTAGGTGGGATATGTATAGTAGGAGTACTCTATATAGTATATGGTGATAAGTGTACTGATGGAGGGAGAAAACCTGATAGATAACCAGGTATAGATGATGGTGGATATAGATATGGATATGGCGGTGGGATATATTGGGGTGCAATGCCATGTACAGTGGATGGTGGGAATGAAAAATAAAGAGGGATGAGAGTCTAAGAACTACCGTCCAATGTGGGTGCGGGTAGAAAGGGATATAGAAAAGGTGGGTATGGATAATATGAAGGTGGCATAATGGGAGGATGACCTCCTGGTGACTCGAGCGGCATAGTAGTAGGTTGAAATGTAGAATCAGTCGTAGCAGTACCTTCGCCATACTATCAACCTCAATGGCATAATTCAACCGTCACCTCGACGATGTAGCCTAAAATAACATAGATAATAAAATAAAATTAAGGATAAAAAGATAAATAATATGAAAGACCATAATATTCAAACATAAATTGTACTTACAGTGGTGCCTAGAGGAGACATACACTATTCATTTCTCTGTATTCTTCTACTTCTTCTAGTATCATCATAATCAGACATTTTGACCTGGAAATTTAAAATAATATTCTCAAATAAATAAAAATAATGAAAAATGTTAAATAATACAATTGTATCATAAAACAATGAGATAAATTTTCATGTGTGATATTTATATGGATAAAATATCAAGACTTTTCTATGTTCATGAATTACAAGAGATGTGATTAAACATTAATTGGTCAGGCTATTAATAGTTTTACATTCGATAATGGTATAAAATATACTAGTTAATTTGATATCATGTATGAAAGTTTAAAAAAAACACATACAATATTGTGATAATATCAGGTAAATACTTACAAATGTGTCAACACTATGTGTGCTTTGTGAAAATTTCTGGTTCACAATTTGTTCTAACAATTGAATCATTTGTGTCATCAAATGCAACATTCGAATAAATAAAGACAGGTTCATCCACAACATCATTGGCATCCATGTATTTGTCAAAAATATGTCTAGGAATGACATCAACAATAACACCAAATTGTTGTTGTAATGGGTCAGATACATAAAACACATATCTAGCTTGTGATGCAAGAATATAAGGTTCATCGGTATGAAGCTAGCGATTCATATCAATCACTCTAAATCTATAGTTATCAATATGCATTCTTTGTCGTGTCGTTGAATCAAACCACTTTCATTTCATCATTGTGACATGACCATGTGTATAGTAATCTAATAAAATGATTTTTTTAACAACACTGTAATATGATATATTTTCTGATCCAGGTTGTTTGTCTGATGCACTCACATAACAATATTTTGTGATGCTTATCGTGACACCATCATGTTACGTTGTCATTTTTTTGCATATCTATTTATAACAAATTTAAATCCATTGAAAACCATTGCCTAAAAATCTCGTACCACATCGTTTGGACTAAAGGACATTGTTCTTACTTCAGCTGATACTTCAGTCATTGGTAGAGTTAAAACCTAAAAGATACCAACATCGAATATTAAACAGAGACGTGTGATTATGTTATGAGAAGAAAAAAAATATTACCTTTGACTTTAACCAAGCATCAAATTCTTTGTTGTGTAACAATTCCTTCCTCTTAATAGATAGAGAGTGATGTCTTTTTTTTATAATTTCTAAATGTTCTCTACAGATATGAAAGATTTAAAATGTTAGAAGATATGAAGAAATCACACAATGAAAAAAATACATATTTAATAGTTTACTTACTTGATATAATCATCGATCACACAACAGTTGAATAATACTGTATGATGAGACATTTCCCACTCTTCCCTGCTTAAAGTACACAATGAGTATGATCCAGATATCCCCCTTATTTTGGGCAGTGAAGGAAATGCAGGATCAATGGGATCATATTTCTCATATTTAGTTCTCATTAGTCAATTAGACCTTATAGTGACATTAGCTAAGTACGATGAACAGAAATCCATGCATTCTTGTGCTAAATAGAATTTCACAATAGAGCCTTCAGGATGATATTTATTTCTCACATAAGATTTCAATGTAAACATCATTCTTTCTATAGGATACATCCACCAACTTGAAATAGGACCACCAAAAAGAACTTCTGTGGGAAGATTCACAGTCAAATGTAACATACATGCGAAAATTGACGGTGGGAAAATTTCCTCCAAGTCACAAAGAATAATCGATGCTTCTCTCTGCAATTTCTGAACAACACTTATGCTCAGTATTTTAGCATAAAGGTCTTAATAAAAATGACATAACTTAATCACAACAACTCTAACATTATGTGAAAGTAAATTTTGAATGGCAATGGGAATCAACTCGTGTAACAAGACATGGTAATCATGGATTTTAAGAGATTTTAGTTTCACATCTTATGTATTCACCCATTTCAAAATATTACTTGAATAACCATCTGGAACCTTTAAACTTTCCAAGACCTAAAGAAATTGTTTCTTCTCAACATTTTTCATCGAATAATAGGCAAAAGGGACTTTCCACTTATTTTGACCAATTAACTCAGGATGAAGTATTTTTCTTATACCTCAATCCATCAAATCATGATGAGACTGCAAATCATCTTTTGTTTTGCCTTTGACATTTAAAATAGTAGCAAGTAACATCTCACAAATGTTTTTCTCAGTATGCATTACATCCAAACAATGATGCAATAAATTCAATGACCAATACGGCAACTCAAATAATATGCTTTTCTTTCTCCAATTGCTATTAGAATTCTAATTAACATGTTTTTTCTTTATGATATTTGATTCACTTTTTACAATAACATAATTCAAATCATCAAGTTCTTTAACAATATCATTCTCTGACATTTGTTGAGGTGTCTCATTTGTCCTGACTACATTATCGAACTGTCTCCGATTTTTCCTGTATGGATGATCCATCAGTAGAAATAGTTGATGCCCTATGAAGCTGAAAGTTCATTGAAACTTTAATCTTCGGGAACATGTATTTTTCATAAAAATATGGCAGGATAATTCCCCTTTAGTACTCCAACCAGACATCATTCCATAAGTAGGGAAATCATTTATCATCCATAATAAAGCTACACGAAACATAAAGTACTCCTTCCTGAATGCATCGTACGCTTGTGCACCAATAATCCAAAGCTCCTTTAACTCGTTTATTAATGGCGGAAAGTATATATCAATATCATTTCTAGGATCACTAGGTCCAGATATCAATATACTCATGATAGTAAATGGCTTCTTCATACACATCCATGAAGGAAAGGTATAAATGTGAATGAAAATATGCCAAGTATTGTGTGCAATATGCATTTGGAGAAATGGATTAAAACCATCACAGGATAATCCCAATACAACAATTCATGGGTCAGATACAAAATCAGGATGTAACCTATCAAATTTATTCCAAGCCAACCCGTATGCAGGATGAACCATTTCATCATTATCCTTATTTATTTCATCTTTATGCTATCTCATATTCCTTTCCATTTGTTCTGAAATAATTTTTTTGAAGCCTAGGAATTAAAGGGAAGTTCCACATCACTTTATTTGGTATGCAAGATCGAGTTCCATATTTATTAGTGTTCCACCATGATGTGTCACACCGTTTTCACTAACTCAACTCTGTATTTTCCTTCCAAAATAGGCAATAATATTTGGGGAAAGAATGAATCTTAATATATGAAAATCCAAATTTGTCAACAAACTTTGATGCCATGTAATCATTTTCTAGAATACATGCATCATTAGGCAGAAAAATCCTTAATAAATGTAAGGAGATAGTCGACTATAGTATTAATAAATCCATACATTATTTTCCCATGATATAATCGCATTAAAAACTCAAGTTTTCTCATCTTTCCACATGCCTGATATAATGGGGTATTCACATCTTCCACCAGCTTTCTAACACTCTCAATGTCATCATCCTAATTAATAGATGAAAACTATGTTCTAGTATTCATTTCCTCTTTCACCGGTCTACATGAGGAGCTGCCTTCAGAAATAAAAGGAAACCGATCAGAAATTAGATTTTTCATACCAATCCTTTACATTGAATCAATGTCATTCTCCACTTTAGTTTTTTCTCCATTGTGATACCACACGTGATAATTTTTTTGGAAACCATGTTTAGTGATATGGTAACTCACTTCCTCACGAGTTAACCATGGTATTTCATCATAATCAAAACACGATCATCAAATCAATCCACCATCTAAATCATTAGTGAATGCAATGTCCAAAAAATATTGTAACTCCTTCTGAAACTCATCAGTGATCCAATCAACATTGTACATATAATATCTATTCATTATGAGGCATATAAACATATATTAAATAAATAGTCTATAAAATTAATTAACATGATATGTATTGTTTCATAAGATAATAGGTAATCATCAATAACATGTTCATAAAAAAATAATAACAAATATCTTAAAATTATGGTTTAGGGAATTGATAAATGTTTTAAATTATAAAAAATCATGACTAGTCACACATAAGTTCCAAGAATGAGGATTTATTATAGTAAAAATAACTTATAAGAAATCTAAGAGATGATAATAATCAATTCCCAAAAGTGTTTGGATGGATTCACAATGAGTTGTGATGTTTTGTATTAATTCTACAAAGATTTATTGAAATTTAGAGACATTTTGAAAATATAAACCATATAATATACCATAGTGTGTTGAAGGATGCCAATATACCATAGTGTGTTGAAGGACTCCAATCCATTGTTGTTTTTTAATCATGGAGTATAACACTGCATCATGGTGAAGGAGATTAACAACTCTTTATAATCTTCTTTTATCATACCCAACAACCAAAACAAACCACCCTACCTTTTTCACACTTGAAGGCACAACCCAAGCACCTACATTTTTTCAGGGATAAGGTAGAACATATGAACTAATTTTTTCCTAGGTTAGCATAACCAATACACTACCTTTTAATGGAGGCACAACCATGTGTGAGTTGAGTGATTACAACTCGATAAAACTTTACAGCACAAAGGAAATTCATCATAATGAATATAGAATATTTAAACCAATTAAAGTTGTTGATGATTATTACTAGTGTAGAATAAGTATATTTGGCCCTTCACACAATAGATATAGAATAATTTAGCTTGAGCGTTCCTACGAGAGCAACAAATAACAAAGGCTTTCAAACTTTAGCAGTACTTTTGTCTCAAGAAAGTAATGTGTGTCAATTTCTATATGAAAGTTTTAGAATAGTAATATAATAATATAATAATACAATATAATGGTTATCCATAAATCTCTCAACAATCTCATAAAGATTTCCAAAATATCATCACTTGGTCGCGAATGATAATCTCTATAATAATTATCACCCAAATCATCATTCAAGTCTTCCATAATTATCAACATTTAAAAACTTTGACTAATTTATGTAATCATGTGAAACAAAGCCTTCAAAACAACTCAATATATTAATTTTTAATATTTTAAAATAGTTTTTCAATCATAACATACGATAGATAAGAAATCATAAATAATGATAAAATAATATTCCTTGCACCGATAAAAAATTCCCCAAGGCTTGATGATATTCTCATGATGTAACTCTTTTTTATATCTCTTCAAGGTGTATATAATCACAACATGAACTGATTTATGTTTCCAAATAGATTAGAAAATTAATTTCATGACCTAGCTTCAATCTTCACTATTTGAATATCACAACATGCATTTTTTCGTATCTTCAATTATCTTCAAATCATAACTTTGGATAATGAAATAAGAGCAGTTACCTTAGAAAGAGTTAATATATAAAAGTAATATCCAAAATCCATGTAGTACGTTAGAGTAAAAAATTGAATACGTAAAAGTAATTTGCTTTAATATGTAAAGGTAATTTCTTATTACATAAAGGTAAACTTCTCTTCTCACATCATACATAACAATAAACCATCAATGTGTAAGATTCAATACTTGATATGTATAATTAATAACTTAATATACAAGGGTCTTCTATGAATATGATTGATATAAAAAGGTAAGAACTAGATAAGTAAGGTTCTTTACATAGTTAAAATCCTAACTTTTGGAATTTATGACTAAAATATCCAACTTCTGAATTCTGTAAATTTCATAAATACAAAGTCTATTACACAAAACACTTAGAAATAGATTAATAATTCCAGAATAGTAAATAGAAACATAATAATTCTAGAATAGTAAATAGATAACATAATAGTAAACAGATTAAACCATGAATACCAGAATACTAGATTAATTATGACAATGATAATGAAATATAAACCATGAAATACCAGTGAATAACAGTTGACAAAATACCCATAAACAAACAGGAGCCACAAAATAGTTTATAATAAACACAAACTCCTCCTGCAAACTACAAAATCCCGAAACAGAATGAATACTGCAAACAATATTCAAATAAGCCACAAAACAAGAGCCGCAAAATAGAAACACACCGAAACATAAACAGAATGAATACTACAAACTAGGATTCACAAAACACAAACTCCTCCTATAAATGAAAACAGAATGAATATTGAAAACTCCTCTGGAAAACAGAAGGGATCCATAAAGCATGTTAACAATACTACAAACAAAAGGGATCCATAAAACATGTTAACAATACTACAAACAGAAGGAATACTACAAACAGGAGCCACAAAATAGAATGAAGTAAAATGGTTAGGCGAACGCACCGAATGGAGGAGGAATGCTCGAAGAAGAGTATGGAGGAGGGGAGTAACACTTCATTCGATGCACCAAATGGAGGAGGAACACCCCAAGAAGGGAGGAACATACGAATGGATTGAGGAAGGGAGGAGCGTGCAAGGGATGGAGGAACCCCAAATGGAGAAGCGGGTGAGGGAAGGAGGATCCACGAATGGAGAGGCCATAAATGGAGAAGCCTGAATGGAGAAGTCATGCTATGAATGAAGGAACCATAGTGAGGGATAGAGAAACCAAAGTCGGTGAGGACGAATGAGAGGGAAGTCGATCAGGTGATGATCAGACGAAAGTCGCGAGGAAGAGGAGAAGGGTTTCGAGGGAGAGTGAGTGAGAGAGAGAGGATAGCTGTGAGGGAGTATGAATTTCTATGGGTATCTATCATCTAAAGCCATTGTTTTTTAATAACCATGGCGATTTCTTAACTTATAGCCACAGACCAATTAAACTGTGGTTATAGGTTATTTTTCTAGTAGTGTTCATGAGTTGTCTTACATGCATACATGTGACTAAAAACACTTCTGTTATTATCATAATATAAAATACTAACAAATTTGTAATTTAAAACATATTTCGTAGCATCAGTCTTGGTAAGAGTATTTGGGTCAATTTCAGGCAGTGTGTACAGTTTTGACATGATAAACCAGTGCTCAATGCTCAACTGTTTGAGGTAAGCCTCCATTCGAGATCTTTAATAGCCATAATCACTGTCATCAAAGCATGGTGGATTTTGAGGAATCCAAGCATCATTCGGGTTCAATCCTTCCATCTTATAAGATATTTTATCCTTAGACTGTGAGGTCTAGGAATAGGTTAGTATAATTAAAATATTAAAGAAGACTCTATAAAAGGTTTAGCTAAATTATAGAAGGAACAACCAATGATACCAATTTTGGTATTGATAAAGATAATGATAAATCTAAACTATTCTTAAGAAGGTTATCCTCTAATACCAATTGTTAGGTATCAGAAGGAGAACAACAGAGCAAATCAATTTTAGAAAGGATTACCCTATGATACCAATTGTTAGGTTAGAATGGGTAATGACAGATGGTTTAGAGGGGGGTGAATATACCAAATTAAAAATTCAAATAAATAAATTGATTAATTAAATTAATTATCAAAGTTCATTATTAAGGTTAAATAGCAGCAGAAAAAAGTAAATAACGTAAGGATATTTTTTATAGTAGTTCGGTTTGAAGTGGGTCTACTCTACTCTTATACTTCCACTACCACAAAAACAGTTTTTCGCAGCGCCCCCACTTTATCAGCGCTAATGAAAAAGCGCTGATAAAGGGGGGTGCCTTTATCAGTGCTAAAAAAAGCGCTGATAAAAGCACCCCTTTATCAGCGCTTTTTTTAGCGCTGATAAATGGACCCCCTTTATCAGCACTTGTTTAGTAGCGCTAATAAAGAGCCCCCATTTATCAGCGCTTTTTTTAGCGCTGATAAAGGGACCCCCTTTATCAGCGCTGATAGGGGGGGCTTTATCAACGCTTTTTTTAAAAGTGCTGATAAAGGGTCGACTTCAAAAAAAAATTAAAAATATATTAATATATTAATATATAAATATAGTTATATTGATATATAAATATAATGTATAATTTTTAAATATATTTTAGATAAGTATAAATGTACATTTACACTTAATATACTTAATATATAAGATATTTAGTGAAAATGACTTCTTAAAAAATTAAAAAAATATTTTTAATTAATAATTTGATAATTATTATGGAGTAATAGTCATTTAATAACAATTTGAAGACTAAAAAAATTAAAAAAAATATCAAAAATATGTTGAAAACGCAACTCAAACTTCAAACGGCCATAACTTTTGATCCGGGTGTCCGTTTGAGATTTACCACATATCAAATCGAAGCCTGCGACGAGTTCTACATCGCTAAAACTGAGGAAAACACTAGTCAAGGGACTTTCGAGGCCAAAAGAGGCCCATAAGGCCTCCAAAATTGAGTTTTTAGTCGGGGTACCCTGTTTTTTTAACATTTTGTGGATTTTCAGCCTCGTTTAAGGGGGTATTATTGGATTTTTTTGGTGGGGTATGAATTTATTCCAAGGTATTACATTCATATTGATATTATGTCTTTGAAATTTCATCATTTTTTATAATGCATTGCTATTTATAATCAAATATATAACAATATATTCATATTTTTTATATATATTCACACCTAAAAAATTAATTATAAATATAAATAATAAAATATATTAGCTTTATCTAAATAATAACTAACATCCATTTTATTTAAAATACAAATATATGAATATTTATATACCTATATATTAATCTAACTATATATATATATATTAATCTAACTATATATATATATTAATCTAACTATATATATATTAATCTAATAACTATATATATATTAATATAATTACATATATATATTAGTATTACTATAAATATATATATATATTAATATAACTATATATATATATATTAATATAACTATATATATATATTATAATATAACTATATATATATATTATAATATAACTATATATATATTAATATAAATATATATTACTATACGAATAAATATAACTAAATATATATATATAGATATATATTAATATAACTATATATATATTAACATAACTATATATATATATTATAATATAACTATATATATATTAATATAAATATATATTACTATACGAATAAATATAACTAAATATATAAATATATATAGAGAGAGATATCATGAATTGGAAGACAAATCAAAATAGAGTAGTGGTAAAGGCTTAAGCGCGCAGGGGGGAGGTCTCGAGTTCAAATCCTGGTGGAGGCAGGGGCGCGCGCGCATGGGGGAATATAGCAGCAAGCACTATTAAAGGGTGAAGGGGGTGTGTGGGGCGCTATACAGGGGCAGAAAAGCACTGTAAAAGGGGGGGCTCAAGCGCTATAAAAGCCCCCCCGATTGGCAGTATTTTTTTAATTTTTTCTAATTTTTTTATTTTTTTTTAATTTCTTTTACCTTTTATCAGCGCTTTTAAAAAAGCGCTCATATAGGGGTCTTTTATCAGCGCTAAAACAAAGCGCTGATAAAGGACCCTTTTATCAGCGCTGATAAAGGGGACCCCCCCTTTATCTTCGCCGGCTTTATCAGTGCTTTTTCTAGCGCTGATAAAGACCATTTTTAGCGCTGATAAAAGCCGTATTTGTAGTAATGCTCTCTATTCGGCAAGAGATACATGTGCACTAAAAATGATTTGTATGGAGGAATCATAACTCAATTACAAAATCCTTTTCTAGTAGAGGGATAACCATAATACTGACTTTTGTATGGGGAGTCACAAACCTTGTAACCTGATTCAAGACACTAGAATTCACAACCCAAATAGTCCTAACTTTAGATATAAGAAGTCACAACCCTTAGATCTTGACTTTAGAATCTAGGAGTAACAACCCGAATAAAACAAATAACGCTTTTATATGTAAAAGCATAAACAAAAAAATAGAGTGTGTGTGAGAGATAAGAAAAATTGTTACAGACTGAGAACTAAACAACATATAAACAATAAAAGAACATATACTAGTTTTTGAGGATTAGATCATCTCATCTCATCAAGGTAGTAGAAGCCGAAGTAGATGAAATTCAGCCCTTGAGAGATTGTGCAGGTGATGAAACAAACTATCATAGGATCTTGCAAATGCACAGTGGGTTCAAAGTTCACATCACTTTTCTCTTTGCAAAACAGAATATCAAATATGTTAACCTCTGTCTTTTGTGTATTGCTATTATGGGTATAACCTACAAGAAAGAATGATATATATATAGAGAGAGAAAATATTCAGCAGTTGCAGCAGCTCCGCTTCCTTTGGATATTCAAAATAAATTAAGTCAAGAGCTTTCATAAATATCTCCATAAAAATCGCAGCACTGTTACCTCTTTATTCATGAAGAATAAATCTTAAATAAAAAAAATTTAAAATAATTTGAATAAGTCCTTCGATAAAATCTCTAGAATAAAGGTGGTGTTCAATGATTTAAAACACCCGTTTAAATCGATTCAAAACTTTTTAAACTTAGTCAAAATAATTCTTAAAAACTAGCAGCACAATCTGTAAGTAAATTCAAATATTTGAATTTAAATAAACTTGAAACTACAGAATTTATTGGAAAAATACGTTGAAATAATATATTAATTTTATCCTTAAATATTGCACCAAAACATTAAAAACTCTTCAATCATAGTCCTTGGATTTAATTAGAAATTGTCCAGTAGAAAAATCTTTGAAAATAACCCATATATATAAGCAGCAAATCAATTTTCAACATAAAAGTACAAAATGAACAGTAACGTACGATATGAATAGTAACATAACGTAAGTAATGAACAGTAACGTAGTGTAGGGAATGAACAGTAACGTAGGGTTTCCCAACCATACTTTATGGAAATGAACAGTAACACAATGCAGTGTATGAATAGTAAGGTAGTGTTTCTCAACCATACTTTGCAGAAATGATCAGTAATGTGATGTAGTGTATGAACAGTAATATAGCGTAGGATATAAACAATAAAGTAGGGTTGCCCAACCATAGTTTGCAGAAATGAACTGTAACGTAACGTATGGTATGAACAGTAATGTAGTGTAGAGAATGAACAGTAACACAGGGTTTTCGAACCATACTTTTCACTATTCATAAAAGTAGGGTTGCCCATACTTTGTAAAAGACTGGATAACATATTTTAACAGACTAAACGAAATTTTAAGGGCTCTAAACAACAGATTTAGACTTTGGTAAAAAAAGACTTATTTGTATAAAAACTTATTATATTTCCAATGAATCAAGAATCAAATAAATCTGACATCTACTACTCCAAATATCATCAAAAAATAGAAGCAACAGTATTCTGGAAAAACTACAGTTCTAAAAAACCAAAGCAGAACTTCAGAAAATTTATTCATCATCCAAACGATAGTTTTAGACTTCGATGTAAACTAATTAGATTTAGATAAATATCTTATCTATCTAACATGATAAGAATCACACAAACCCAAACACTATAGTTTAAGATATAATCAAAAACAGAAATGTTTTTAAAAGAAATATAAAATAACATGCAATCAAACAAAATCATAAAGGGTTTAAAAAAAATGTAGAATCATATGTAATCAAACAAAAGAAAACACGCGCATACAAACAATCTCTTATGCTCAAACAATCTACCCCTTTTTTATTAAAAACAAAAACTTTTAAACCATTTAAAACCAATTTTAAAAACATTTAAAATCAATTTTTCTCCCTCTTTTTGTAAATAAACAAAAAGTGAAAACAAACTCCCCCTACAAAAATGCAGGGATAAAAAGTTAAAATTCCAAAATAACAAGTTCAAATTTAATATTTTCAAATTTAGAGGAATCTAAAGGCTTTATAAAAATATCTACTAGCTGATTTTCAGAAAGAATAAATTCTAAAAAAAATATCACCCTTGTTCACATGATCTCTAATAAAATGAAATCTAAGATCAATATACTTTGTTCTAGAATGCTATAAGGGGTTTTTAGAAATAGAAATTGTGGAAGTAGTATCACAATAAATACGTAGATTATCAAGATAAACACTAAAATCACACAAGGTTTTCTTAATCTATAAAATTTGAGCATAACTACTAGTAGTAAAGATATAATTAGCTTCTGCAGCAGATAAAGTAACCGAAATTTGTTTCTTATGTGACCAGGAAATTAAACTTTTTACCATAAAATGACACATACCTGATGTGATTTTTCATGAAATTCTATAGACTCCAAAATCATATTCAGAATAATATTTTAAATCAAAACAGTTATATTTTGATTAAAATAAACCAGAATCAATAGTTCCTTTAACATATCTAATTATTCTTTTTACAACTTTAAAATGGATTTCTTTAGGATCTGCTTGAAATCTATCACATAAACAAACACTAAAAATGATGTCAGGTCTAGATGTAGTTAAATAAATCAAGATACCTATCATTCCTCTATAAAATTTAAAATCAATAGATTTACTAGAAGCATCAATATCTAATTTACAATTATTACCCATAGGGTTTTCATAGATTTAGAAGAATCCAAGCCATATCTTTTAACTAACTCTTTAGCATACTTATATTTATTAAGAAAAAATCCATCTTTTATTTGATAAATTTGAAGTTCAAAAAAGAACTCTAATTCTCTCATTAAACTCATGTCAAATTCAGAAGACATCAAAGAAGAAAATTCATCATAGAGTATTTCACTAGATGATCCAAAAACTATATCATCAACATAAATTTGAACAATGAAAATATCATTTGAATTTATTTTAATAAAAATAGTCGGATCAACATTAACTTTCTTAAAACCATTATTTAATAAAAACAAAGAAATTCTTTCACACTAAGCATGAGGTGCTTGTTTGAGACCATACAAAACTTTAGATAATTTAAAAACATGGTTAGGAAATCTTTTATTTTCAAAACCAGGGGGTTGATAAACATAAAATTCTTCAGTTATAAAATCATTTTAAGAAAACACTTTTTACATCCATTTGATATAATTTAAATCCATGAAAACAAGAAAAAACCAATAAAATTCTAATTGCCTCTAACCTAGAAACAGGTGCAAAAGAATCTTCAATGTCTATACCTTCTTCTTGAGAGTATCCTTGAGCAATAATTCTGGCTTTGTTTTTGACAATCTGTCTAGATTCATCCAACTTGTTTCTAAATATACACTTAGTTTCAATCACCTGTATATCCTTAAGATATTCTAGTAAAGTCCAAATATTATTTCTAACAGACTGATTTAATTCATCTTGCATAAAAATAATCCAATTTGCATTTTTCAAATCATCATTAACATTAAAAAGAACAAAATCAAAAATAAAAGCAGAATTGGCACAAAATTTTAAGATAGAATTTCTAGTTTTAACGCTAGAATCAACATTGCTAATTACATTTTCAATAGGATGATCTTTGTAAATCTTCCATGATTTTGGATCTGGTTGATAAGGAGTATGCTCCCCAATAATTGATTCATTATTATCTTAAGGAATTCTTTTACTGAAATTAAATTCTCTAAACTCTTCATCAATAACATTAGAATCAGAATTTAATTTAACATTATTTTCATCAAACATAACAATAACATATTCTTTAATAATCATAGATCTTTTATTATAAACTCTATAAGATTTACTATTATTAAAATAACCAAGAAAAATACCTTCATCACTCTTAGCATCAAATTTATCTAAATTATCCTTTGAATTTAAGATAAAAACTTTACAACCAAAAACTCTAAAATAACCAACTTTAGGTTTTTTATTTTTAAATAATTCATAAGGAATTTTTGTTAATAAAGGTCTAATAAGAATTCTATTTGAAATATAAAGCAGCAAAAACACCCTCAACCCAAAAATATCTAGGCAAATTATATTCAATTAACATAGTTCTAGACATTTCAATAAGAGTTCTATTTTTCCATTCTACAACACCATTTTGCTGTGATGTTCTAGGAGTAGAAAAATTATGAAAATATTCATTCCTTTTACAAAATTTTTCAAAATCTAAATTATGAAATTCAACTCCTTTATCACTATGAATAAAAATAATCATACAACCTTTTTCATTTTGAAATCATTTACAAAAAGTAGTAAATCTAGAAAATGTATCATTTTTATGAGCAAGAAAGTATACTCAAGTAAAAATACTATAATCATCAATAATAACTAAGGTATATTTCTTTCCACGAAGGATGGAAATTTGAGTGGGACTAAATAAATCAAGATGTACTAATTGTAAAGGACTATTAGAACTTATCTGATTGATGGGTATGAATTAAATTTTGTGTTGCTTCACTTTCATGCAGGTGTCACGTACATGAAGATGTTCTTTCTTCAAGGAAGGAAGGTGTAACACATTTTCAAGGTTTGAGAGCTTATGCAACATTTTAAAATTAACACGACATAAACGATGATACCAAAGGATTCTATCATTCTGTATAGCATTCAAACAATTTATATGTTGAATAGTTAGTTCAAAAATCAATAGTATAAATATTATATTTTCGATTAGCATAAAATAATAAAGAATCATATTTAAAAACTAAACATTAATCACTTTGAAATTTAACTTCCATTTCATCATCACATAATTGTGATATACTAATTAAATTATGTTTTAGGCCTTCAACATATAAAACTTTAGAAATAAAAGTAGAATTTGCAATACTGACTTTACCAAAACCTTTTACTTTGCCTTTGGAATTGTCTCCAAAAGTAACAGTGTCTCCATCACATGTATTATAAGTGGTAAACATTGATGGGTCTCCAAACATATGCCTAGATCATCCACTTTCCATGTACCATATGTCATTCTTGAGACATCCAAGACATTTTTTCTCCAAAAATCAATTACTTGACAATTTTGGTACCTAAGCTACTTTGGGTCTAATGGGATTAATTATACAATCTTTAGATGCCCATACAGAATTTAAACATGCATTGTAAGGTACTCTTGATAATAAGGATTTAGAAATATTAGTTTTTGAAAATACTAAGGATTGTTTAAATCTAAGAGAACAATTATTTGCATAATGACCTTTCATGCCACATTTAAAACATGTAACATTTGAAGTACAACAATTTCTTACTTTTAACAAAAATGATTTTTATACATCTGGGGTAATCTCCTGTCATAGCCAAAACCATATTTTTTTTATCAGTTTTAGTAAAATACATCATCTCATGATATTTTTCAAGACCTTAAATAAATAAAGATAAACTTTTTTTAAGACATTCAACTTCTTTTTTCAAATTTTCAATCAAATCTTGAGTAGATTTCAAATTTTCATAAACTTTTGAGTGAGAAGTACAAGTAGTGTTTCTTAATTTTTCATTTTGCTGTAAAAGTACTTTATTTTTATAAATAGGTTTCTCATTATTTTCTTTAAGATTATTATATAAATCAACAGCTTTGAAAATATCTTTTCTCAATCTTTCAATTTCTTTATTTAATTCATAAACATTAGGGTTTTCAGAATCACATTCAGAATCAGAATATTTAGAATAAAAACTAGAATTACTAACCTTATCTAGTGATTTCATGAATCACAAGTTACAAGATTCTTTTTCATTTCCAGATTGCTCACTGGAATTAGATTCTTTTGTACAACTCCAGTAAGTGGTCAATGCCTTTTTGTCCTTCTTTTTATATTTGTCATTATTCTTTAGTTTAGGACAATCAGGTTTGATATTTCCTTTCTTCCTACACTCATAACAAGTTATATCTAAAGCATTATAATTCATATCACCTTTCTTATCTCCCTTATGTTTTTCTTTTTGAGGGTTTCTTCTAAAATGATTCTTGAATCCTTTCTTTTTCATTCTTTTGTAAACTCCAGTCACAATCTGAGCCATATCTTCTTTTTAACATTCCTATAGATCAGAATTAGAAGAGTTAGTAGAAATAATATCCATAAATTTAAAAGCCACGCCTTTTCTTTTTGTTGTCTCCACATCAGCTATGTTCTTCAGTTCGAGTTCATACTGGAGTAGTGATCCAATCAATTCATCAAGTTTGTACTCTTTGAAGTTCTTGTTTTCATCAATGACAACCTTCTTTACATGCCATTTATTTGGTAAGATTCGTAAGATTCTTTCAATAATTAATGGGTTTTCCAGATCTTCTCCAAGATAATTCATTCCATTCACAATGTTTGTGAATCTGTGAAACATTTGGTTTACCATTTCATCTTCACCCATCTTAAAGTCTTGGTACTCAACACGAAGCATTCCAAGTTTGGTTCAGATCAATTTGTCAGAGCCAAGGTGAGTGACTTGTAGAATCTTTCATATTTCATGAGTTGTCTTACAAGTAGACACATGACTAAAAACACTTATGTTAATAGAACAATATAAAATATTAAGAACTATGTAATTTAAAACATATCTAGTAGAATCAATCCCAGTAAGAGTATTCGAGTCAGCTTCAGGAAGTGTGTATAGTTTTTACATGACAGACCAATGCTCAATGCTCAACTGTTTGAGGTAAGCCTCCATTCAGGATCTCCAATATCCATAATCATTGTCATTCAAGTGTGGTGGATTTTGAGGAATCCAAGCATCATTCGGGTTCAATTATGCCATCTTATAGGATCTTTGATCCTTAGACTATGGGGTCTAGGAATAAGTTAGCATAATTAAAATATTAAAACAGACTCTATAGAAGGGTTAGCTAAATTCTAGAAGGAACAACCGATGCTACCAATGTTTGGTATTGAGAAAGATAATGATAGAGCTAAAATGTTCTTAAGAAGGTTATTATCTGATATTAATTGTTAAGTATCAGAAGGACAACAATAGGGCAAAACAATTCTAAAAATGATTACCCTCTAATACCAATTGTTAGATCGGAATGGGTAATGGCAGGTGTTCTAGGGGGGGGGTGAATAGAACAAATTAAAAAAATTAAACAAATAAATTGATTAATTAAATTAATTATCAAAGTTAATTATTAAGGTTAAATGACAGTGGAAAAAAGTAAATAACGCAAAGATGTTTTTTTACAGTAGTTCGGTCAAAAGTGGACGTACTCTAATCTTATACCTCTCTACTTGGTGAGAGATACATGTGCGGTAAAAATGATTTTTATGAGGGAATCATAACCCAATTACAAAATCTTTTTCTAGTGGAGGGATAACCACGCCACTGGATTTTGTATGAGGAGTCACAACCCTTACAACCTGACTTTATACACCGAAAGTCACAACCTGAACAGTCCTGACTTTAAATACAGGGAGTCACAACCCTTAGATCATAACTTTAGAATCCGAGAGTCACAACCTGAAGAAAACAAATAACACTTTTGTATGTAAAAGCGTAAGGAGAAAAAAAGAGCGCGTGTGAGAGATGAGAAAAAATGTTACAGAAACAGAACCAGATGAAAGAAGATAAACAATGAAAGAATAGGTACTGGTTGTTGAGGATTAGATCGTCTTGTCTCGTCAAGGCAGCAGAAGCCAAAGTAGAAGAAATTCAACCCTTGAGAGATTGTGCAGGTGATGAAACAGACTATCGCAGGATGTTACAAATGCACGGTAGGTTCAAAGTTCACAACACTTTTCTCTTTGCAAAACATGATATCAAATATATTAACTCGTGTCTTTTGTGTATTGATATTGTGTGTATAACCTGCAAGAAAGAATGATATATATATATAGAGATAGAAAAATCTAGCAGTTGCAGCAACTCCACTTCATTCGAATATTCAAAATAAATTGAGTCAAGAGCTTTCATAAATATCATCATAAAAATCACACCATTTTTGCCTCTTTATTCAGGTAGAATAAATCATAAATAAAAGAATTTAAAATAATTTGAATAAGTCCTCTGATAAAATCTCCAGAATAAAGGTAGTGTTCAATGATTTAAAACACCCGTTTAAATCCATTCAAACCTTTTTAAACTTAGTCAAAATAGTTCTTGAAAACTAGCAACACAATCCGTAAGTAAATTCAAATATTTGAATTTAAATAAACTTGAAACTGCGGACTTTATTGGAAAAAGTCGTTGAAATAATCTATTAATTTTATCTTTAAATATTGCACCAAAAGCATTAAAAAACTATTTGATCATAATCCTTAGATTTAATGAGATATTATCCGGCAGGAAAATCTTTGAAAATAATACATTTATATAAGTAGAAAATAAATTTTCAATATAAAAGCACAGAATGAACAGCAACGTAGGGTATGAACAGTAACGTAGCGTAAAGAATAAACATAAACGTAGGGTTTCCCAATCATACTTTGCAGAAACGAACAGTAACGTAACGTAGGGTATGAACAGTAACATAGGATTGTCCAACCATACTTTGCGAAAATGAACAACAATATAACGTAGTGTATGATATGAACTGTAAAGCAGGGTTGTCCAACCATACTTTGCGAAAATGAACAATAATGTAACGTAGGGTACGAACAGTAAAGTAGCGTAGGGTATGAACAATAAAAAAGGGTTGTCCAACCATACTTTGTGTAAATAAACTGTAATGTAATGTATGGTATAAACAGTGACCTAGCGTATAGAATGAACAACAACATAGATTTATTGAGCCATACTTTATACAATTCATGAAAGTAGGGTTTCTCATACTTTGTGAAAAACTGGACATCATATTTTAACAAAATTAACGAATTTTTAAGGGCTCTAAACAGAAGATTCAGACTTTGGCCAAAAAAAATTATTTGTATTAAAACTTATTAGCTTTCCAATGAATTAAGAATCAAATAAATCCAACATCTACTGCTCCAAATATCATCAAAAAACAGAAGCAATAATATTCTGAAAAAACTGCAGTTCTGGAAAATCAAAGCAAAACTTCAAACAATTTATTTACCATCCAAATGATATTTTTAGACTTCGATGTAAACTAATAAAATTTAGATAAATATCTTATATATCCAACTTGATAAGAATCACACAAATCCAAACACTTTAGTTTATGATGTAATAAAAAAACAAAAAGGTTTTTAAAAGAAAAAGAAAATAACATGTAATAAAAAAATCATAAAGGGTTTAAAAAACAAATGTAAAATCATATGTAATCCAACAAAAGAAAACAAACACATACAAAAAATATCTTATGCACAAACACAAAGTGTTTGCAAACATCACGAAGAGGTGGTTTCTTATCACATTTATTGTTATTTTTTATTCCGTATAGATCACGAAGTGGTGGTTTATTTGTTACTTATTTAGTTATTTTTTTTATCATTGACTCTCATTATTGGTGACATTTATTTTAGTTCTATATGGTTAGAATATTGTTATATGACCCAACATATTGAATTCATTTCAAAATTAAAAGAACAACTTTGACTAAAAAAGTGTACACAAATTGCATGTTTTCAACTTAAAAGTGACATTTTAGTTCAAAACGCATTTCACATACTCAAAACCAAGCAAACATGTTCAGATTGTATTGATACATTTTAACAACGATACATGATTCATTTTTGACATGCAGGAACTGTAGATCAATCCAACATATAGTGTGTCTGTTGTGACTCAAAGTGCGTGTTTCAATTTAAAAGTATCATTTTAGTTAAAATTGCGTGTCATATGCTCAAAATTGAGTAAACGTGCTTGATTTGTCTTGATACTCAAGGAAAAAAGATTGATAATTCATTTGTGATATGTTAGAATTAACCACACGCCAGTCTGACACATGGTGTGGTTGATATGCCCAAAAGCGCATGTTTCCAGTTTAAAAGTGACATTTTAGTTCAAAACACATGTCACGTACTCAAAATCGAGCAAACACACTCACATTGTCTTGATACTTTATGATAAAGATTTATAATTCATTTACGATGTGTAAGAATTAATCGCACATCAATTTGATACACGGTGTGACCAGTATGACTGGAGGTACATGTTTTCATTTAAAGGGGAAAATTTAGTTCAAAACACACATCACGTACTCAAAGATGAGAAAACACTCTTGGATTGTCTTGACACCTTAAGAAAACGATTGATAATTCTTTTATGACATGTAGAAATAAACATCATGTTAATATGACACACAGTGCGTGTTTTCAGTTTAAAAGTGACATTTTAGTTCAAAACACACATCACATACTCAAAACCAAACAAATGCACTCATATTGTAATGATGCTTTATGACAAAAATCGCCAATTCATTTGTGATGTGTCGGAATTAACCGCACGTCAATTTGATACGCGATGTGATAGGTGTGACTGGAAGTGCACGTTTTCATTTGAAAATATATTTTTTTAGTTCAAAATGCGCGCATCATACTCAAAACGGAGAAAATGTGCTCGGATTGTCGCGATGCTTTAGAACAATGATTGATTATTTATTTGTGACTTGTAGGAAGTAACCGCATACCATTCCAATTAAAACTTATCACGAATTATATAACATTACAATTATAATTTGTTTTTATTTTTTATGTATCATTGCTAAAAATTGTTTTTATTACAGACATAACTTCATTTATACGAGGTTGGACTGATCGTTGGAAAAAGCATGCTATGAGAGTTTTGTTTTTGTATTAGTAGTAATTATTTTTCCCTGAAAGTGAATTTATATCAATGTAATTGTATTGTACTGAGATTCTTTAATGTGATGTTTGTATTGAAATGGTGCAATGTAAACATATTATACATTGTATAGAAGTATTAAATTACTTCAATTTAAATTGTTTTTATGTGTTTTTATTGGATGTTGTAGAGTGTTATTTATATAGTTGCGAACACTATGGAACAAATGATAATTGCTTTTACCATCACTAGGAGATAACAATGATAAAAATCGCTTTTATCAATATTAAAGACACCACTGATAAAACCCTTTTATTAATGTTAAAGAGAACTTTAACAAGAGTTGTTCTTTATCATCGTTCTTTTAGTGTTGATACAGATCGCTGAGCTTTGTAAGTTTTTAAAATCACCCATAAAATCTAGTTTGCGCCCTGACAAAGCTTCCTCTTGTAATATTGACTGTGTTTTGTATTTAATTAACACACATGTTTGGACATCAATGTTTGTATTAACTAATGAAATCTAGACATAAGAACGTGAATTTTTTGAATCTGGATTACTCAATTGATTGTATACATTTAATTTGGGTTTGACCCGAATGACCATTGACCGGTAGTTTCAGTCATCTAAGCAATGAAATGTCTTTATTTTAATATGAAAATTCAATTTAAATTGTTTCTATATCCAACATTTTACAAGAGAGAATAACATTCCTTCATTTTATTTTCTCTCTCTCGAATGATAAAATCACAACACACATGATTTTGTACCATCATTTTTTTTAATATGAAAATCTTATATTACAGATCTTGCTCAATTATGCTCTGGAATCCAAATATATATTTTTTCCTTGACGCTCAAAAGAAAATCTGAGCAGTTGGGCAGGCTGTGCCATAACCAGAATATTATGAGGCTTTCATCCGGTCCGGCCCAGACCGTGACACCCGAGTCAGACATGGAGAGGTTTCAATTGTTTTGCCCTTCTCCACACGGAAAGCAGTTACAGGTTCTGGACTTTTTAAGAAAAAATGAATCAGCTTTACAACATTCGTGCCCGTCCTTCAGTATTGAAGAAGACGGTGGGACATGTAAGACAGCCAGGCAGCCAGGCTGCCAGACACGAGCGTTGGAAAATTTGGGGTGGGGGGGCATTTTTTTTTATGAAAATGGGTTACCGATTTTATTTTTTAGGAAAATGGGTCAGTGTAGCGCCACTTGAATTGGCGCTAATGGCAAAGAACGCCATAACGCCACTTCAAGTGGCGCTAACCGGAAAACCGGTAATAATTGGTCAGCGCCACTTGAAGTGGCGCTGATACCATTAGGATAAAAGGATCAGTGCCACTTCAAGTGGCGCTGATCCCTTATCCTTATGCCGATCAGCGCCACTTGAAGTGGCGCTGATCTCCACCCACAGCTATAAAACCCCCTCCCCCCTCCTCCTCTCCTCATTCCCTCCCCCTCCTCCTCTCCTCATTCCCTCCACTTCTCTCCTCATTCTCCCTCTTCCCTCTCTTCATTCTCCCTCCTCCCTCTCCCTCATCCTCATCCAACTGAGGATCTTTTTGCAAATTTAAAGTTCTGCAAATTCGAGGTAAGTTTTTATTTACATTTCTTTAATAGTTTAAATTGTGTATTTAATTGTTTAGTTAATGTAATTAGATTATGGAATTTGTTTTGAATTATTTTTAAGTATCAAATTATTTAATTGTAATTTGTTATTTAATACATTCTAATTAGTTAATAGTAGTTAAATATTTGTAAGTAATTAAATAATTAATTGTAATTAGTTAATTAGTCAATTTTAATTAGTTAATTAATAGTAAATATTTAAGTAATTGTAATTAGTTAATTGTAATTAGTAAGTAGTTAATTTTAATTAGTTAATTGTAATTAGTAATTAGTTAATTGTAATTAGTAAGTAGTTAATTTTAATTAGTTAATTGTAATTAGTAATTAGTTAATTGTAATTAGTAATTAGCTAATTGTAATTAGTAAGTAGTTAATTTTAATTAGTTAATTGTAATTAGTTAATTAGTTAATTGTAATTAGTTAATTAATGAATTCTAATTAGTTAATTAGTTAATTGTAATTAGTTAATTAATGAATTCTAATTAGTTAATTAGTTAATTCTAATTAGTTAATTAATGAATTCTAATTAGTTAATTAATGAATTCTAATTAGTTAATTAATGAATTCTAATTAGTTACTTAATGAATTCTAATTAGTTACTTAATGAATTCTAATTAGTTACTTAATGAATTCTAATTAGTTACTTAATGAATTCTAATTAGTTACTTAATGATTTCTAATTAGTTACGTAATGATTTCTAATTAGTTACATAATGATTTCTAATTAGTTAATTAATCATTTCTAATTAGTGAATTAATTAATAATAATTAGTGAATTAATTAATAATAATTAGTGAATTAATTAATAATAATTAGTGAATTAATTAATAATAATTAGTGAATTAATGATTTGTAATTTGGTAATTAATTAATTCTATTTAGTTAATTAATTATAATTAGTGAATTAATTAATTATAATTAGCTACTTAATGATTTATAATTAGCTAATTAATGAATTATAATTAGTTAATTAATTAATTATAATAGTAGTTAATTAATTATAATTAGTGAGTTAATTAATTATAATTAGTGAGTTAATTAATTATAATTAGTGAATTAATTAATTATAATTAGTGAATTAATTAATTATAATTAGTGAATTAATTAATTATAATTAGTTAATTAATTAATTATAATTAGTGAGTTAATTAATTATAATTAGTGATTTAATTAATTATAATTAGTGAATTAATTAATTATAATTAGTGAATTAATTAATTCTAATTAGTGAAATAATGATTTCTAAGTAGCTAATTAATGATTTCTAAGTAGCTAATTAATTAATTATAATTAGCTAATTAATTAATTGTAATTAGTGAAATAATTAATTGTAATCAGTGAATTAATTAATCAATTATATTTCAACTTAATTAATCAATTATAAGTCGACTTAATTAATCAATTATAAGTCGACTTAATTAATCAATTTTAATTAAGTATTCTAAGTAGCTAATTAATTAATTGTAATTAGTGAAATAATTAATTGTAATTAGTGAATTAATTAATCAAATATATGTCAACTTAATTAATCAATTATAAGTCAACTTAATTAATCAATTCCAATTAGTTGATTAAGTATTCTAAGTAGCTAATTAATTAATTATAATTAGCTAATTAATTAATTGTAATTAGGGAAATAATTAATTGTAATTAGTGAAATAATTAACTGTAATTAGTGAATTAATTAATCAATTATATGTCAACTTAATTAATCAATTATAAGTCAACTTAATTAATCAATTCTAAGTCAACTTAATTAAGTAATTTTAATTAGGAAATTAATGAACACTAATTATGTAATTAATGAACACTAATTAGGTAATTAACTAAATTTAAGTAGGTAATTCTACTTAGGTAGTTAATTAAATCTACTTAGGTAGTTAATTAAATCTACTTAGGTAGTTAATTAAATCTATTTAGGTAGTTAATTAAATCTATTTAGGTAGTGAATTAAATCTAATTGGGTAATCAATGAAATCTAATTGGGTAATCAATGAAATCTAATTGGGTAATCAATGAAATCCAATTGGTGGTTTAACTAATTAGCGAAGTAGTTTAACTAATTAGCGAAGTAGTTACATTAATTAGCGAAGTAGTTACAGTAATTAGCGAAGTAGTTATATTAAGAATTGTTTATATAATATATATTTGCATTCCATTCTAAGTATGATAATTTATTTAGTTTGTCATCTACCTTGACCTCAGTTTCATTAAATCTGGACATGCTCTCATTTTTACCGAAATATCATTCACATATCCAAATTAACCCCCAAATTCTGACGCCCCTGGGTTCGTACCGTTCAACGAAGGAGAGACGTCCATGGTAAACCTCCGAGTGAGAGTGGAGGAAGACACACTTACTGTTTTATCTAAAACCCTTCTACTGTTTTAAAGTTCTCTATTTTAAATTTAATAATTAATGATATCTTTCACTAACATTTTTTTTTGGAAATTCCTTTTATTTTCAACTATTTATTATATGTTTCATCAATGTTTAAAGTTTCAGTTATATCCGTGTAATAATTTATGTTTTATAGTCTTTCAAATTGAAATCTTATAAATTATTTTTTGTCAACATTTTTCATTAAATTCATTATATTTTCAAATATTTATTATATGTTTAATCAATGATTAAAGTCTAATCTATATCGGTGTTATAGTTTATCTATTATAGTCTTTCAAAGACCAGTATTTGAAACATTTTTAAGTTTCAAATAAGTGTCTGATTTCTTAAAAAATAGTTCTCGTCGACGTTTTTTATGAAATTCCTTTTTTTTAACTATTTGTTATATGTGTAAAATACAATTATTACAAATTATTATAAGTAATTATATTTGTAACTATTACAAATTATTATAATTATAAGTTATTATAATTATAAATTAGTTATAAATAATTAATTGTCATTAATTAAATTACAAATTATTTATTATTAATATTTGATTATTATAAATTATTCTATCTTTATATATACATTATATATTTATTCTATTTATATTTATATAATTATAATAAATATATAATTATAATTATAAATATTATAAATATATACTTATAACTCTAAATATAATAAATATATAATTAAAATAAATAATTATTATAGGCATATATTAATTATAATTACATATTTTTTATAATTACATATTTATAATGTAAAAAATATATATAATGTATATATATAGAATTATATATTTACATTATGTAATTATATATTTGTATATACATTATATATAATTAAAATTGCATATTTACAATGCAAAAATATATATGTAATGTATACATAAATATATAATTACATTTACTACATTTATTATATTTATTACATTTATAACTTTTATTATAATTATATAGTTATTATATTTTTGTATTTGCTATATTTATAATTATATAATTATTATATTTTTGTTTTTACTATATTTATATATTTATTATTTTTATATATTTATCATAATTATTATATTTATAATTATAAATTTATTATAATTCTCTAATTAATATTATATTGAATATATAATAATTATAAATATAATAATTATAATAAATATAAAAACTATATAATTATATTAAATGTAACATAATAAATATATATAAAAAAAAAACAGTTTAGCGCCACTTGAAGTGGCGCTATTCGATTCTTTGAATATCGTCACTTCAAGTGGCGCTAAAGCAACCCACTTTCCTAAATAATTTCTAACCTACCCCATTATAATAATAAAAAAAAACCCCAGCTAAATTTGCCCACGATCGTTCTCTCTCCCTCCTCCTCCCCTCTCCAAGTTCAGGCCGCATGTTCTCCCATTTGCAGCACTTGGCGGTGGGATCGGCCTGGAATTTCCATTTTCAAGGCCGTCAACGACTTTTATTTGCATTGGCAAAGAAGTCAGACGGCTGTTGCTCGACTCCCTTCTTCTACTGTAAGTGTTTCTGTTTATAATTCTAATGCTTTACTCATAATAAAGTTTTTTTTTGGGGAAATCGTGTTTATGTGTTGTTATTTTCTGAGACTCCCTCAAATACAGCACGAGATTACAACAGTGGAAAAAAGCAGCTGTTATTTTTAATTTGCAACTCTTTATACAGTGTTTAGTTTTTTATCTACTCGATCCAGTGGCTCGTCTGTTATTCAATTTTCCAGAAAGGTCAAACTTCGGAGTGTGTGTTCTTTTAATTTTGCTATAAATGGGCCAGTCGGGGCAAAGATCCCTATTTAATAGATTTAAACAAAATCACAAAACAGGGCATGGGGGAAGTTATTCCCAAAGTAGGGTCTTTTTTGTGGTAGAAGGAAAGATGATAGTTCAATATGCACATTATTCAGATGCGACTTCAATGGAATTATCCCAGATAGCATCCTTATATCTATTAATTATTATTTTTTGTTTTGTTTTATATTACACATTTTAAAAATTTAAATAGACCAAAGCAAACAATTAATTCCTGGTTGGGACCAAAAACATGAGAAAATGTCAAATGAGGACCAAATACATTATAAAATTTCAAATTAAATTAGATTATACTTTGGTCTTAAAAGGAGGCGGTCTTTAACTGGAATCAAGACCCTGTTTTGATCCTTGAACGACATTGCCCCTTTATTATATTATGTATTACTTTAATTAAAGTATTTCAAAAATATTAGTTACACTCCACCAGAAACCTCACTTTTATAAATAAATGACTCAAAACGTTTATGTTAGTCTCACATCCTTATTTTCCAGTGTTGCAATAGTTACCTCTTTATTTATTTTTTCAATGGGAGGCTTTTTATTAATATGAATGAAAATATTATTAATAATTGTTAATAATAATTAGCAATAATAATCTAATTATTAAATAATAATGTATTTATCAACAATTAATAATGTAATTAACAATAATAATAATTTTATTATTGATTACATTATTAATTATTAATAATTATATTATTATTAATGGTTATATTATTAAAAATTACATTACTACCAATAACTACATCATTACTAGTAATTAATTATTAATGATTACATTGTTATTATTAATAATTGTATTATTATTATTAATGGGGATGACGAAGGGTGTGTTAAGTAGGTACCGGGCACTACCCAACTCTATATTAAGCAGGTTTAGGGTAGTGATTAATTGGGTTTTTATAGGATTAGAGAAGCGAATTGAAATCTTGATTGCTACCCTAAACATGAAACCAATTAAACTGCTTATTATTAATTTATTAACTCTATATTTTCAAATAATAGTAAAATTATAAAATATATTTATTTATTTTGAGTTCAATTCATATTAGATTTATAAATTAATTCTAAATTTGAATCCTGTTGAATTAATTATTATTAATCCAATTGAATTAATTCTATATTAATTTAGATTTATAAATGATTTTTAAAATTTTGAATTTAAAACAGTGTTGAATGGTATTCATGGAGGTGCCATGGCGTGGTGAAATTTCTACAATTCGCCACGGTGGAAAGCTGCCATTTTTGTAGTGCTTCAAATTGCTTGTTAAAAAGGTATTTTCTGCCATTTATTTAAATGATTTTCTTTAGAAATGTAAGGCTATGGTGATTTACAGCTCTTGCTGAAAAGCAGTTTGAAAAAATTAATGGTGTTTGCTCTGCATCTGAAAAACTACTTAAATTCTTGATGAAAACAAGAAACACTTCTTGAATTAGCGGTCTGAAAACACTTGAAAAGAAACAAGATTTTCAATGAAGTGATTTCAAAAGGAGGTAAAGTGCAAGTATTTTTATATATAAAAAGAAAAGAACAAACAACACTTATATTTTCTAACTGCTTATATGTAAAATACAAAACACTCTTAACTATTTCCCGACATGCAAAAATTCGGTACCGTTTCGCTGGTGAGCTACTTTTTACCTTCCAGACTGATTCGATGGGGCAATCATCTCCAAGCCTGGGGTCAGCTACTTTGCTGAGTTCCTCTTTAGGATCCAGTTGGCTGAAAATACCCTCAACCACATTCATCGGGAAAGGAAACAACAAACAAATGAACATGCCGTCACTCATTCCGGTTACAAGCATTTTTCCATAGAAACTTGCAATGCTTAGGTTAATAATTTTTACAAAGATAATTGAAAAATGTGAAACTTACTAAAGCGACAAGACCTTTTGAGTTGTCATCGCCACCAGTTGTTCTCACTATAGCTTCTTCTGCAGAGATCAGTACATATAAAACTACCCTGGAAGCAAACACGTCAATTTAGGCTGTTTTGCTTAATGCCACTGAGAAAGTGACTTAGAGGGTCACACACTATATCCAGAATCTCAGTTAAATAATATATTATTATTTATTATTTAATAAGTTAAATAAATATTATTTCCGCATGTGGTTTAATAATTATTCACGTTTGATTGATCACATATATTCCGTCACCAGTTATTCGACAGAATATTACATGAGCATAATATTTAATAAATATTTATTCTCTATTTAGTGAATATGATATTTATTTATTTTTTGGTGAATAATGCAGTGATATTTATTTATTAAATAAATAGTCATTATTCAAGTCCCGATAAACATAGTTATTAATGGCGCGTGTCAGGAAACTGAGCGCCATGCCATGGCTTCACCATGGTGCATCTGGAAAGGCGCGCAGTGGCACGCGCTAGGGTGCGCAATGGCACGTAGTGGTGTGGTGCGCGCCACTGTGCCAACCTGTTCGATTTTTTTTTGCAATTTTTTAGCTTGTGTTTGCCGACTCATATCCCGATCCTGATTAAAAATACCTCAAATGTACCTCGCGCGCGACCTCCTTTACGGCGTAGCCCTAACCTCTTCTTGCGACAGCCTTGACCTAGCCCTTGCTGGACTAAGTCGAGCGGCGCGAGTAATCTCCCTCGAAACCCACTTCCCAACTGAGACCGACCGACCACGACCTTGCCCTCCTCGTCCCCTCCTCGTCCAGGGCAGGCGCGCACACACAACGAACCCCAAGTCCTCACCCAACCTAAATATTGTTTTTTTTTATTCATTTTTATTTATGTTTTCTGTTTTTTCCCCAGTTGCTGGTGTCCGCCCCACAGTTTGTGGAGGGAGGGCACTCCCCCGTTTTTTTGATGTTGCGTTTTTTTATTTTTTTGTTTATCGTTTTTTTTTGAGATATATTGTTTAAAATATTTAATTGTCTGTTTCAAATATTTCAGGAATTGTGATTTATTTCAAAATGTCTAAAGCAAGACAACAAGACCCTCCTTTGCAATATTACAAGTTAGCATATCCTCAAGATAAAAATTTAGTAATATGCAAATTTTGTGGAAAAGTAACGAAGGGAAGTATTACAAGAGCCAAACAACATTTGGCCGGTGGATATAGAAACACAACTGCATGCCAAAATTGTCTGCCACATGTGAGAGAGGAGATAATTTTTTTTGATGAAGATAGAAGGGTTTTGAAGGGAAAAAGAAATATAGTCGGGACCAGGATGTATGCAATTGATGATGATTTTATAGAAGAAGAGGTGCAAGGTCTAGAACGTACAATATTTGATGGTGAAAAGAAAAGGAAAGCTATTTCAAGCAACAGTCGCGTGCCAGAAGGATGAGGTTCTCAAAAAGGAGGCAATAATGATCCTTTATCCAAGGCAAAGGGAGTTATAGATGCATTTTTCACTCCAAGTTCAGAAGAAGTTGCACAACAAAGAAAATTGTCTAATGTTAGACAAACAACCATCATAGATGCATACAAGGAGAAAAGAGATCATGCTTGCCGATTGTTTGCAAGTTGGATGTATGATGCTGGAATTCCTTTTAATGCCGTCAATTATGATAGTTATTCGGCATTTGTTGAGGCAGTTGGACAATGCGGACCTGGTATGAAACCTCCAAGCTTAAAAAAGAATTAGAACACACAAATTTACTGTTGAAGGAATTTAGGGAGGAGTGAGCAAGAAAAGGATGCTCAGTCATGGCAGATGGTTGGAAATATTGAAGGGGGAGAACGTTGATAAATTTCTTGGTTAAGCCCAAAGAGATCAATATTTATTGAATCAGTTGATGCTTCTTCTTATGTAAAGAGTGGGACAAAGATGTTTGATTTGGTGGATAAATTTGTCAAGAAGGTTGGACCGTCCAATGTGATACAAGTTGTCACTGACAACGCTTCAAATAATTTTTTTGCTGGTAAATATCACTGTTCTCAATACTTACGTTGATATTTTATTGAACTTTTATTTTTTTTCAATGATCTTTATTACTTTCTAATATGAGTATTTTTTATTTTTTATTTTTCAATAGGGAGATTATTGGATGCAACTTACTCTAATTTATATTGGATCCCGTGCGCCGCTCATTGCATTGACCTAATCTTAGAAGATATTTGGAAAATTCCTATGATTGCTAAAACTTTGAAGAAGACGACGACAATTAGTGGTTTCATTTATAACCATGCCGGTGTGTTGAATTTGATGCAACAATTCACCAAAGAAAGAGAGTTCCTTAGACCTGGAAAGACTAAATTTCCCACTGCCATGATCACTCCTTCTAGCATGTATACCCAACAAGCTAATTTGAGGAAAATGTTCATTTCTGATGAATGAAATCAAAGTAAATGGGCAAAGGAGGGGAAAGGGAAAGATGTTGAAGTGTCTCTTTTTGGAACAATATCAATTATTCTCTCAAAGTGGGTGCTCCACTTGTTGAAGTGCTTCGTTTGGTTGATGGGAAAAAAAGGCCTCCGATGAGATACATATATGAAGCCATGGATCGAGCAAAAGAATCAATTGCAAATGCTTTCAACAATAGAAAAGAAAAATATAAAGAAAATTTCAAAATAATTGATCGAAGATGGGAAGTTCAACTTCATCGGCCTTTACATGCTGCATGATACTTATTAAATCCAAAGTTTTTCTATGATCATCCTGACATTGATGCTGGTGAAGAGGTAAATATGGGTTTGATTAAATGCATTCAAAGATTGACACTTGATATAGTGATGGTTGATAAGATTGCTGAAGACTTGACAAAATATAGAGAAGCATTGGGCACTCTTGGCACTGATTTGGCAATAAGAAATGGGAAATTGAGGGCACCTGCTGATTGGTGGACAACTAATGGTGCATCGACTTCACGCAGACATTTTGCGATAAAAGTGCTCAGTCTTACATGCAGTGCTTTAGGCCGTGCATACTCCTCTGCCTCCCTATTTTAGGCCGCACGGTTTGGGAAACCATGCGCCAATCGTGTGCCTTCTGTTGTTCTTTAAAAACCAGCCTCCTTCGGGTACGACGCACCCGAAACACCTCGAGCCACCCGAGACACTTAACGGGCATTCGCCCATGTCCAAAAAAATTAAAAAGAAGGGTTCAAACCTTCAGAACCTCTTTCCGAAGCCCGATTCTAAAAACGATCGGTTCAGTAATTGAAAAAGTTCAATTTCCCTCACTTTTTAACCCGGTTCAAAACGTGGGTCATTACAACCTTCCCACCTTAGAACTTCTCGTCCCCAAGAAGCCCTCGCGAACAACGCACACTTCATTCGACCTACAAGGGTCGTGAAGCTTCGTTCAACGATCGCTTTACGTTTCCAAACGTTCAACGCTCCACGATCATCCACTTAAGCACACGACACTTAAGTCGTCAACACCCGAGCCAAAGATCGTTTTCCCACCGAACCAACACGAAAGCTCTTACCCGAGCCCATTCCACAAGAGACATGATCACATCGTCGTCTCGTCAAGCCACCAAACAAAGGTACTTCCCACCTTAGACTTTTCACGTTAAACGACCAAGACTCAAACCACAGCTCCACCACCTTTTGAACTGTCTTTCAAAAGCACGCTCCAAGCGTTCCAACGACGCACCTAGCGTGATTTTGAAACGATCAAACGATCGATTTCCCCATCGACCTCAAAGCCCAAAAACGGAAAGAGTCAAGCCACTCTAGCTGACTATTCAAGAAGACGCACGACTTAGACGAACGGCGTTTTATAAGCTGAACAACGATGCCTTCTCCCAAAGCATCCCGCATTCACCATGAGGACGTTCACCGAAAAGCTCATACCTGACTCTCGGTGACGTCTCAAAGATCAAACCACGAGCGAAACCACGCATGCAGCGTGCAACGCCGAAAGGAAACAACCAACCAAGCTCAACAACCTTTTAAAACTTTAGCGTGGCGTAAGACCGACGCTCTCTTAGCGCATCCAGGACGAAAGCAAGATAGGGGACAAGCTCGTTGCGTAGCAGAGTACACTAAGAGGATTGAAAACAGATTCCAGTTATTTATACCCAAAAACTGGAAAGGAGATCAGTCGAACCACCCCTGGTCGACTCTAAAGAAGAAACTCGGCTTCACCTGCAGACGCATCAAGAGTTCTAAACCGATTACAATGCCTTTTTCCCGCACAAGGCATTCCGTGATCGTTCACGATTTACCACCGAAGTCCTCCACGACCAACGGTGTTTCTTAAAAAGGGTTGCATACACCGCCAACCAGATCAAAGTCGTGCTACCGAGCAAGCATCGACGCATAACGACACCTGCAAGCCTCAAAGGCATTCAAACAAACTCGACCATTCCCAGATGGTCCTTCTTGACGTGTTCCTTCTACCCGGAAGAACACACTTTACTCGACTGGCACGACGCTTCCCACCTTAGAAGGGTCGGCGTCATCGAAAGGAGGAAGACAAGCTGCTCATAAGCAGACTTGTTCATAATTAACTGAACGGGCGTGCGTCGCTCCTCCGAGCCACGATCACCACGTCAAACGTACAAGGAAACCAAAGAAACAAGACCGGCGTGTTAACAACCCGAGTCTTCCGAAAATCATCCCGAGCATTGGGACAACTTGATTCTCAAACGCTCAGGTCACTCTACCACGAAGATGACCCGAGACCGTACACAGCAGCGCAAGAGATACAGCCAAACGTCGTATTTCCCCATACGACCATTCGCTTGGACGATGACATGTCAAGTCATCCATTACTGCGCAAACGGAAAGGGTCAAACGACCAACAAGGCGACCGACCATGCCCGAGGCATGTCCAACCAACTGATACAGAGCATTACCCGATGCTCAAACCCTTAACAAGATCAAAAGAAGCATGATCACCCGTCCGAACAAGGGTGTCATTAGAACTGGAAGTCCTACACGGGATAACAGTACCCGAACAGTACCAAACTTCAGAAAGTTCACCGAACAAGCCAAGCATGATCACCCGTCCGAGGACTTGCCCATTGCCCTTCGGAAAGGTACTCGCTCCTTCCAGAGTACTCCTCTATTTGTATCTTCATACAGGGGTTTGTCCGCTCTGGAGACAGTCTCTGTACCTCGCACGGTTGGTGAAGCCAAATCTCACCCCGGGTGGCTAGCTGCAATGCGGGATGAATTGCAGGCTCTAGAGGATAACCATACTTGGGATCTTGTACCTCTTCCAGCAGGCAAACAGGCAGTGGGAAGCAAGTGGATTTACACCGTCAGGCTCAATCCCGATGGCACTCTCCGCCGCCTCAAAGCCCGCCTTGTTGCCAAAGGCTTTGCACAGACGTACGGTGTTGACTACTTTGATACCTTCTCACCGGTTGCCAAGATGGCCTCAGTCCGATTATTCATCTCTCTTGCCACCCATCATCAGTGGTCTCTTCATCAGTTGGATGTCAAGAATGCCTTCCTCCATGGCTTCCTTGAGGAAGAAATTTATCTGCAGCAGCCCCCCGGATTTTGTGCCTTCGGCGCTGAATCTCGAGTCTGCCGTCTCCGCCGCTCTCTTTACGGCCTCAAGCAGTCTCCCCGTGCTTGGTTCGGCCGCTTCAGCACGGTCATTGGCGACTTTGGCCTTTCTCGCAGTATGAAGGATCACACTGTCTTCTACCGGACGAGTGCACATGGCTGCATCTTATTGGTCGTATATGTGGATGACATCGTCATCACCGACAACGACTCTGTGGGTATTACCCACCTCAATTCCCATCTACACCACCACTTCAACACGAAGGATCTTGGTCCTCTCACCTACTTTCTCGGCATCGAGGTTTCCTATTCCTCGGACACCATCTCCCTCTGCCAACGGAAGTATGCATTGGATATATTACAGGATGCTGGGCTGACTCAGGCCACTGCGGTTGATACTCCTCTCGAGCCTGGGGAGCAGTCTCTTTATGCCTCCTCAGCACTATGCCCACATCCCGAGCGGTACCGTCGGTTGGTGGGCCAACTCAATTATATCACCATGACTCGACCCGACATCTCCTGTGCGGTTGCCAAAGTCAGTCAATTTATGGAGCATCCAACCACCTCTCAATGGGATGCTGTCATCCGCATCGCCAAATACATCAAGAGAGATCCTGCCCGTGGTCTTCATTACTCCCAGCATCCTCATCAGTCTATTGAGGCCTTCTGCGATGCTGATTATGCTGGTTGCCTTGCTACTCGGAAATCTACATCTGGGTTTGCCATATTCTTCGCAGGCAATCTCATTTCTTGGCGAAGCAAGAAACAGACGGTCGTCTCTCGCTCCAGTGCCGAGTCTGAGTACCGTGCCATGGCCACCGTCACTACCGAGATCTTGTGGCTTCAACACCTCCTCCAGGAGCTTGGCTTTCCTCAGCAGACTTCTGCTCACATATGGTGTGACAATCAGGCCGCCACTAAAATTGCTTCGAACCCCGTTTACCATGAACGCACGAAGCATATAGAGGTGGACTGTCACTTTCTTCGCCACCACCTGGAGAACAAACATGTCAGCTTTAACCACATTTCCACGGCGGACCAGCTTGCTGACATCTTCACCAAAGGCCTCCCCGGTGCTCGCCTCGCCTCTCTTAGTTCCAAGCTGGGGATCCACAGCATCTGAAGCCCAGCTTGAGGGGGAGTTACGGTCTTCTTTTTTTTTTATGTGTCCAAGCTAGGTACACCTAGCTTGAGGGGGAGTGTTGGAGTATGGGTAACTTCCAGCCCCACTTACTTTGTAACTTCCTGCCCCACTACTTTTGTAACCTCCCTTGTAACTCCCTCTTACAGTTTTTTATAAATACAGGCCCTCTCCTCACCTTGAGGGTAAGAGGGATCTCTGATTTACAATAATAATAATTTTATTATAATAATAATTGTTATGTTATAATAATAATTTCAATATTATAATATTATTATAATATTTTAATATCATAAAATTATTATTATTTTTGTTCCAAAGGCTATTTATTAGGTTTTGGAATTTTTAAAATCATTGTATTTTAAAAAAAGGGGATAAGAAAGACTTGCAAAAGCAAGTCTAAAATCAAAAAAAAAGAAGGGGGGGGGGGGGGGGCGACGACCTGGAAAGCAAGTAAAAAAAAGGGTAAAAGTGTGGGAGACCCGACCGGGTCTCCCTTCTCCAGCGTGCGGTGGCCCTAGGGGCCGCCTCCTTCCTTGCCCGTGGTTTCAGCCACACAGCACCAGCGGGCCTCCTCCCTTCCCGCTGCAGCGGCGTACCGTCCTCCGCCATGCAGCAGGCGCACAAGGCCGCTCCTCCCGGACCAGGTGCAATCCTGCACCCCTCCGGTACTTGCCTCCTGCAGTGCGCATACACCACCCGCGGGCCACCCCGGCGGCTCCCTCGCGGAGATCCCATGCAGCGACGACGCTGCACCCCGCGGGCCACCCCGAGGCCACCTCCCGCGACACCAGCACCCGACCTCTCCCCAGGACGCGCGCGCCAGCTCCTCGCTACCCTCCGCCCTCACGCCGCACCCAACCCCCTCTGTGCTCGGCCTCCCTGCTGTCGCCGCGACTCTCCCATCCTGCGGAGCGGCCTGCGCCACACCAGGCTGGTAAAGCAGCCTTGGCCGACACCTCCCATCAGCGAACCTGGCCGAAGCGACACCCCCTGCTCTTCACCGCCGCGCTGCAGCGGCAGGCGCCCGCCCGTTCGGCTCCTCCTGCCTCGGAGCCGTGCACACCAGGCAGCCTCTTGGCCCTTGGTCCGACCTCCTCCTTCCAGCGCACTGCCGACGTCCGCCTTCACCAGGACCGCACCGCGGTCTCCCTTGCGCGGAGCAGCGGCGCACCAAGCCTGAAAACCAGGCCGCGCCTCCCGGTTGCTCCGCTCCCGGACGCCGCGGCGACTTCACACCAACCGGACCGCGCCGCACACCACCGACCTGCGGCGCATGGGGTAACCGTTTGCATAAACTCGGTTTACCCCGAAACAGGCCTGGGCGGGTCTACCCAACCCAGAACAGGCTTAGGCGGACCTGCCCATCCAAGAATGCCCTTACACGAGGTTGGTACCGCCCGGATTGGGCCTGCGCAGGTTCGCCCCGACCCGCATAGGCCCTGCCCGAAGTTTAATGGGCCTGGGTGAATTAATTTAGTCAAAAATTAATTAAAATAATTAATTTAGTTACAGTTGATAATTAAATTAATTAAATATTAATTTTTGGTTATTAATATTTAGATGGGGCGTAATTAATTTAATTGGGTGATTAATTAAATTAGTTAATTAATTTAATTTTAGTTTTAAAATTAAATTAATTAAATGGGACCGAACGACGTATTAATATTGAATTAAAATTAGAGTGAAATTTAATTCAATAAAATAATGTCCTTAAGTTTATATTAATGCAAGTTTAATTTTATTCTGCATTTAGTTTATATATACACAAGTTTAATGCGTATATGCTGGTAATGAGCCGTAGACCTACCAATGTATGTTTGGTGCGTTTATTTTATTTAATTATTGTATGGTTTGTAATAATTGTTTTAATTAAATAAAAGACGATCTGCGTGTCGTCTCAAGGGTCATTATATGTATAAGGGCCTGCGCACCCATTCTCAGAGTTGTACATTTTATACCCGAGACCCCCTTGCCTGTGTGCGAGTACAATTGTATAATGACGAGACGACTAGTGACGCACTTCGTGCCAAATGACGACGACGCATCAGACAGAAGTCAGATGCATTGGATGAGCAGACGTTGCTGATCAAGTTGCAAGCCATGCGACTAAAAGGTACTTACCCCTAGGGTTCCGGTTGGTCTGTTATTCACTCAACGGATCAACCAATAGTACCGGCTCATGATGTTCATTTTATTTCTGCATGGTTTATTATTTTTGTGCATGTGTAATTTATTGCGCGATCACATAGTATAATAATAAACAAGCATGTAAGATAAAATGAACATGTGATGTGATGAAATTTCTATTTCATTGCATGATCATTATGAGTGTGATCACATAGCAAGTGCTTATAAAAATAGAAAATGATTTCTTTCGTCACATTAAAATAACAAAACCCTCAAAAATATATATTAAGTCATAACCGCCTTCCGCAATTCAAGTTTGGACAAAACCGGTTGTTTGAGGTGCCGGTCATGCCATAGCTGAGATTGCCTCTTAGTACTGGGGAGTCCTTGTAAGAACGATGGGTTGACTTAACTAAAATTGCAGCAAAGAAATAACCATAGCTAGCTTGTTGTAATTTTAGAGGGAAACGTTGAGTAAATCAAGTTCTGATTTTAAGAAGCTGGGACTTCACTCAACATATTAAGGAGCCCTAAGTTAAAGCGGTCGGCCAACCAAAAGCCTACCTAGAACCCTCCATGTAGTGGCGTAGCTATAGCTTGTAGACTATGAGGGGTGGTTCCGGGATCCTTGCCACTAGAATACTCAAGCAACAGAGTATTTCGATTCTAGCACAGAGGGTTCCTAGAATCCGATAAAATAGTGGGAGACAAAATGATTTAAGTAATTAATAAAAAATGTCTAAACGGTAATCCAGATAAAAGGTGTTGGAGTCTGCATCCCACATCGAACTTGTGGTCCGATGTGCTCTTTAATATTCATTATAAAAGAATCTCAAGAACTCCTTTAGAGAGGACCTTGGGGATTCAAGTCTACCTCTTTTTTACTTCTACATGGTATCAGAGAGAAATTAATCCCAAACCCTCCCTCCTATTTTATTTTCTCCTGTCTATGATTTCTCATCGTTACTCCCCGGGGGGAGGGCCTCCATGGCCAGCGAGCCGTAGGTATCTCCCGTTGCCCCCCTGCCAGCACCCGACCTCCGCCCCTGTGCGATGGACCTCCCCGACCTCGCCTCCCTCCATCTCTCCCGCAGCATCCCGACGCCTCCTTTCCTGGTGTCCCCTCTCTGCTGCGTGTGGCGGCCTCGCCCTCCTCGCGCGCCTCCCACCTCCTCGCGTGGCTCCCTGTGCGGCGACTCTCGCTCGATGGCAACTCCTGCGTCGGACTCTCGGCGGATCCCTCCCTGGCGTCTCAAGCGCCGCTCGGCCCGCCGCTATCCTGTCGGCCTCCCTTCCGTCGCGGTTCCCAGCCTGCCTCCCGTCGCGACGCATCCCACTCGATGCACCTCCAACGTCTCCTGGCGCACCTCCTGCCTGCGGATCCTCCTCCCGCAGCTGTTCTCCCCGACGGCGCTCCTCCTGCCCGCGGGACCTCTTCTCGCCGTGTTTCTCCCCAGCGACACCTCTCCCGCACGCGACGCTCGCCTCCCGCATTTCTCCCGCACGCGGCCCTCCAGCGGCACCCACCTCGTCCGAGGCTCTCCCTCCCATCCACCTCAAGTTGCCTCGCCTCCTGCTACGCGTGCGCCTCCCCAACCGTTGCTCCCTCCTGCGCTGCTCTCCCGACAACCACCTCCCTTTCTCGGCAGAACCATTTCTGCGCGCTCCTTCCAGATCAAGAGCGTTGTCTCCCGTGTTCGCCGACACGCCCTCGCGCTTCCTCCACCGTGGCGCAACACCTCGACCGCCTTGGATCTGGGCTCTTTGGCGCCGCCAGATCCCGCAACGACTCTACGGAATCACTGCCTCCCATCGTCGGCCCTGCAAGTACAGCTTTCCCGATACTAGTGCGCCTTTCCCGGCGTATCATCGATCGGCCCCGCTATTGCGGTTTTCCTGGCGCTCCGTCAACCGGCCTGGTCTGTGTGGTTCCTCTGCTGCGCATGCGACATCTTCTTCCATCCATCATCCTGAGGGTGAGCTGCGATCTTGAGGGGGAGCTACGATCGTCGATTGTTTCTTTTTATTTCGTCTTGTTTTATAATCAAACTGGGTATGTCCATCTTGAGAGGGAGTGTTTGCAGCATGTCTTTTTGCTTTGTATTGTCGTTGCTTTGATCTCTTTTCTTTATGTGTCCAAACTAGGTACACCTAGCTTGAGGGGGAGTGATGGAGTCTGCATCCCACATCGGACTTGTGGTCCAATGTGGTCTTTAATATTCATTATAAAAGAACTTCAAGGACTCCTTTAGAGAGGACCTTGGGGATTCAGGTCTACCTCTTTTTTACTTCTACAAAAGACACTCATCTGCTAAAATTCATTTTTGTAGAAAAATGGCAAGTTCTACCACAAGTTTAAACTGCGATAAATATTGGATAGAGTAAATGTCCACACTGACACGAGTATCCATGAATAGTACAGGCGCGTGTGCATAGTACTATGATATAGGAAACTCAGGGTGCCAGTGTCCCCAATACTGTTAACTACCTCAAGAAGCGAGGGTGAAAATTGCTTACAGGAGACTAATGAACAAAGCATATGATAGTTATATCATTATGCTTTCATTAACGTCCGGTGTCAGTTGTGGTCGCTACACTGGGACATGGATGATATAACATAAAGTCTCATCTCTGAGAAGTTTGCAAGGAGAAAGTGAAGCAATAATATGAATAAAGGCGATAGTTTACACCGGCATGTGTAAATTTAATGATTGATCATGATCTTTAGTTGGATCCCTTTCTCATATCATTTTCACCACATTACCCAAGTATCCTTTTAAGTTACAAAACGAACAAGTATTGAGTAAACACTTCATTACCTATCTAGGTAAGGTTCGCCAAGTGAATAAGAATAAAAGACAATTAAGCTTTAATTCTTATGACGGATAAATTGAAAGACAATGTGAAAAGTGTAGGTTCCGGGCGCAGCGAAAGCGCGTTGGTGGGTCGCCCAACTTTAATTTTAGCGTTAAACAACGTTCAATCCGAGATCCGTCACGATAATAAAACGTCGGATCTTCAGATTAGAATGAAGAACGAAAAGAAAGAGAAGGGTCCCGGAACCATTGAGATGGTCATCATATGTTGGTTATAATTAATTTAATTAATTGACAAGAATTACCTTGATGGAATTCTTTCTTCGTTGATGTCTTCGGTCACGATCCGATGTGATCCGTCGTTGCATCGTAGAATCCAAGTGTAGGATTTCTCTAGTGGTGATCCACATGTGCTCCACGTATCTCTGGACGTCGCCGAAGGGATCTTCGGGTGCTATTGTGGAAGAACCTTCGCTTGCGATGTCCGCCTTCGATCGCCTTGATCTGGTGGTGGTGAATGTCTCTCGGTCTTGAGAGCGTTCTTGGAGGAAGGAGTTCATTCGGCCTTGAGAGAATTCTCCAGAATTGTTGTGCACAACGATTGGGGAAAAGTGTTGGGGTTGTGAGGATATTTATAATCGGGTTTGAGGTTATAGAGTTATGACAATAAACGCGTCACACGTTTTATTTATTTTATCAACTCTTATTGAAAACCCCCATGTCGTATCATTAATTCCTTGACATGCGCTCACGCTGATTATAATAAATACCATTTAATAAAACAATATTATTTCCTCAAAATCCCGACTAAAAAAACTACATGGCGTGTAATCATTAATACACGGCGTGTACTTGTTTTTTATTTCCTTTATTTCCTCCACTACATTTATTAGACCTTGAATAATGACTATTTATTTCTGAAATAAATGTAACTGCATTACTCGCTAATAAATATATTATTTCGCTTACAATATATTCTCTCGAATAACTAGTGTCGAAATAAATGCGATCAGACATCCTTAAACAACGGTCGAGAATAATCTTTATTTAACTTGTTAAATTAATATTTAACTGAGATACATGGACACACTTAGTGTGTGACCCTCTAGGCCTCTTTCTCAGTGGCATTAGACGGAGCCTGCATAAAGTCCAAGGTTAGTGTCTAGCAACACGCCAAAGCACCTATAGAGAAAGAAGTTAACGCCGCAATGACGTGTCACCTCATACGAATGCTTACCGTGTAATGTAATCCCTTTATCTCGATATCTCTAATCAAGCGGGTTGCATGCTAGTGCCATCAACCCATGTGCTCGATTATTCTTTATTTGACTTCTCAGAATTGAACTCGCCCATACCTTACCATGACTATGTATTTATTTAGGCTATATCAATTCCATTAAAAGGGTCTGAGATATCTACTTTCGTTATGGAACAGAAGGGACAAATCCTTTCTCCCATTATCTATTAATGCAACATTACTCGTAACGCACCCAACGTATCCTACCTCGCTGCGAACAGTGTGTCGTCACAGTTTTCGTCAATACATCTAAGTGCGCGAGTTGTAATACCCATTAATAATAATCTTAAAGTCCAAGTACCAATACACACGTCTGCAGATAGGAACATCCAATGACACTATGAAATGTGGATTTCCTACTGGCGGGTCTCGTTCTCATAATATCTTCCTGGATATTACCAAGGGGGCACACCATGAGAAGGTGCCTCAAAGTTTTATGAGTCCTCACCCCCAATGGCCTGTATTATTTGTGTCTCTCAAATAACATAATCCGGCCATAGAACATATATTCAAGAACAGTGTTATGACACTTCCGGGTTCTCATCATAGCAAGGATCCGCTATGACCCTTTAATGCAACAGCTGTCCTTGGGACATTATCACATTCATTGTCACGCAGAAGAACAATCAAGATGTGATAATGTATTTATTAATGAATAAAGTACAAAGTAGTTGGTTCTAGGCCACCAACTCCAACAAAAAGCTCAAAGGCATTTAATGCCAATGACACATTCGTGACGTCCTTCAATTAATGAGGTATTAACAGAGGTTATTTGCATTGCATATTATAAAATAATACTATGGAAGTTTAAAAGCAATAACCTGATTTAAAGGAGCAAGTTGCTGTTTCTACATCAGGCGTATTCATCAATGTAATGTTTCCCTTTTACTACTTGGGTATTAAATACAAATATGCTCGTAACATATGTGTATTCTAATACGATAATCAAGTTAGTATAGAAACCTTACTAGAAGTCAGGTGTATTGTCCAAGTGGCTGTGAAATGGTGATACCTAGACCAGTGGTGAGAAGTACACGACTTCTTTAATTTCCAAGTGAAAGATTTGTGTTGAACTATTGTTGAGTATAACCAAAAACATTAATCTCGTGTGTCCTTGGACGCAAGAAGACATTTTTTCAGTTTTTGGAATGAATGTTGTTTTTGGTAAACTCAATCACCAGTTCAGTAATACATGAATCATAGGCAATTAGTGATGAATATAAATGTAAGACTTATACCCAGTTGTGACAGGATAATTCTTGTCAAGTAGTTAAAAATGGACGTCATGAATATACCAAGTATGGTATTTAGGCTCGGCACAGCTAAATACTTTTGGTATTATCGATGTCTTTAGTTTTGACAAAGGAGCCTTTAGAAATAAAGGTACGTCACAAAGCTTTTGGAAATGGTTCAACACGTAAGCGTGAACTATTCCAAGTATAAGCTAGAGGTATATATGCTTCATAAGATTCCTTTAAGCAATTAAGGAATAATAAAGTGAAGTATTTGCATGGTCAGGAGATATGAGTTGCTTCGGGTTGGGATACCGAAGAATATCTCGACCAAGCATTCATCAATCGTGATAATGTAGCATGGAGTAATTCCTAAACGCACATTACCTTATCGACATCACGACATTGATGTTAATGAGTAACATTGATGATCAAGTCTTACATATCAACATTGATCAATAAACATATAGCGTGGAGCAATTTCTAAACGCATATGTTATACATCATAGTTTTGATTAAGTAATATCAATGTTGCAACTAGCAGAAACTTCCATTATATTTCATGAAATACTTTGCAAATAACAACGATATCCCACAACCATATGCTAACTATAATGACAAATGGATATCATACGAGTCATAGTATGATAGAAATCCATTATGTCATAAAGACGTGTTTGGATGCAAATAGTTTGTTCGGATACAAACAAACTTGCATCAAGATAAACACATTGTGCATCTAAGGTACTTATCCTAACAATTGTTTAGGATATTACATAAATCCCTAAGATAGAAAAGTTGTAGTCAAGTAAGGGACTACATATATCTATATAAGGGTGCACATCTCTATTAGAGATAGTGAGAGCTATATTGACTTGTGTTTAGTCAATGCTCAAGATGCACAAAATAGTTGGCATAGGAACTAGTTCCACAAGTGCATGTGGAACAAAGTATGTTCCAAAGACACATACTGCGTAGGAAGGATAAAACCATGGTGATGGTTTTTATATTCACCGCGGTCGGTGATCTATTATTCAATGTGAATAATATTTCCTACAATTAAGCAGTATATGGCAATTAGCTAAAATTGATAAGACCAACTAAAATTCAATTAATGGATTCCATGTATCAAAGTGAAAAGGGCTTATTATTTGAATACTGCGGTGGGTATTCAAGTGAGTTGATACATGGATGGTACGAGTTTGGTACCAATAAGGCTTGACTGATTTGACCAAGTTGTTTTTCCTAAATCTGTTAGAATTTTACTTATCATAGCTAATATCTATGATCAATTTATTTAGCATTGGGTGTCATGACCACCAATCATGGATGGTGTCTATACGATGCAACCAGAAAGGGATGGTCACATCATAAAATGCTAAAAAAGGTTGCAAGTTACTGAAATCCGGTTTAGGATTAAAGTAAGCAACATGATCATAGAAAATACATTTGCAAAAAAAAAAATGTTTACCATGTGTCTACGTGAGGTTAGTGGGAGCATCAATGTTTTTTAAACAAAATATGTTCGAAAACATATGGAAAATAGACATTGGTCTCACAGTTAGTTAAGACCAAAATGAAATTTACTCCAATGATTGACTTAAAGTAGCAACCTAAGTTATAGGGAACAGGATCTACTAAGGTCGATCTATAGGTTGCTTGGCCCTAGTCAATCGTACATATAGTGACATTGTATTGAAAAATACATGTTGAAACAATTCAAGAGATGAATTGTTGCCTATGCCACAGGGCATAATCTCTCCATGTTGACCTGTCCGTGACATGGGAAGAGATAAATGTGGTGAGTTGAAGTCCATATGTCAGAGTGATGAATCAATCACGTATGCCATGATATGTACAAAAACTGATATTTCCAAGGTATATTTTACAATAGGCAAATATCAGTTATATCCAGGAGCACTGCAAGGGATGTAGTCAGAACTATCTAATTGTACTTCGGTAAGTAAAAAAGATATGTACCTGGTAAGTGGAGAAGAAAGGATACTGGTTTTAGGGGATACAAACTAGTCTCCCATAGATCAATGTGATCTACTATCGCAGTTAGGCTAAAAACGATGAGCGAGTCAAGCTCATATAAGCCAGTGGTAGCCATACCTACAAAAACCGAGTATGTTGCAACTTTTAAGATATCTAAGAAGCAGTTAAATGCAATGCTTTGTTTCATTTCTTAGAATCGCACCTCCTAAGAAAAGTATTATCATAATCTAAATTATGATATTCTTACTAGACAAGAGTCAACTTATGACAGTGGACAAAAGGGATATACTCGGGATATTATCTCTTGAGAAGTTTTATTCTAAGAGATGAGGTTGCAATAGCAGAATTGCCGCGCGACGGAACCGTGGCGGACCCAATAACTAAAGCCATAACTCAGCAGAAACATGATAGTCATCATGTGAGTAGCTAACAAGTTTGGTTAGCAAGTTGGCTCTAGTGCAAGTGAGAGTGTTGAAATAGTGGGTGCCCTAGACCCAACTATTCAGTGCTTTTGATTACCATATCGTGTATACAGTTAGTTGTACATGATATTATCTTACCATTACAGTGTAGACTTTTCTGCGTCCACTACATAATGGTAATGTCCAAAGATTAATTGTCGTATCGAAAGGTTATAGCAGTTCCAAGGCTATAATGAGAACCTCAAGATACTATGACATTAATCTTAAATATATGTTCTATAGTCTAGATACATCTTATTGATTGGACACAGTAGATGTTTGACTATCAGGTGCTGGGGGTTCATAAGCATTGAGACTTCTTTTCATGAAGTTTGCACTTGGTGATCTATAGAAGTGAGATTATGAGGACTGACCCGCCAATAGGAACTCCACATGTTTCAGGTGTCATTGGATGTTCCTATCTACGATCATGTGTAATGGTCTCCTGACTTGAGATCATTACCAATGTATGTCATTTGATTGCATACTTTGATACAAGATGAAAACCATGGCGATGAAGTCGTGGCGTGGTAGTTTGTGTTGGGTGCGTCATTGGTGACATGACATTGGTTGAATGGTCAAGAAATGATTTGTCGCTTTCGGGTTATGGAAATAATATATCTCAGGCCATGTTGATATGGATGACAGTACCTTTATAAGACCATGACCATGACGATCGAGGGTAAATTCGTCCAGTTACATCAAAAAACTATAAAGCAAGAAAAGGACGATGACACGAGAGCGCGTCCTGCTTTATGAGATATTACTGACAAAAAGATTATATTACACAGTGCGTGTTCGTAGGTTGGTTGTCGCTGCTGTGATAATCCTTATCTCTTCAGGGGCCATGATGGATTGTTAGATCCCGCTCTTGGTTTGTGAATACTATTCAATGCTATTGAAATAAGGGCTTAGTGGGTCACACACAATAGCATATTCAAGAATCTGCCCTATTTAGCCGAATAAGAATTTTGGACATTGTAGGCCCCGCCACAGGGGTTCGGGATTTGTCCAAAGTTAAATGATCACCAATGAAATAAAAAAATTCATATTATTCGAGTTTAGGATGAGTATTGAATTTATTTATTAAATGTATTTACAAGTTTTGGTAAATACATGAAAAATATCAATTGACGAATATTAAATTATTCAAGGTTCAATTAATATTTATGGGAGCGAGGAGTCGAGTTAATGACTTAATTATTATCACGTAATATATTTTAATATATTACAAGTGAGTGATAATAATATTTATGACTCAGACAAGTAGTCATAAAATGTTGTTGATAGTGCGTTAAGTATTTGGGGGGGTGGGTTGGCATTTCCGGGTAATTAATTAACCACTATAAATATTAGTGGAGAGGAGATTTCTAATTACTATTCATGGCGCTTCTTTCTTTTTTTTTCTCTCCCATAATCTAGAGAGAGGCTCTGGATCCAAGGAGCTCGGATAGAGCTCTCTTTCAGGCATCGCTAGCGAAGCGATGTGGTGGTCGTTGGCGCGTCGAAGGCGTCGTCGCAATTCCGCGCTAGCACCCAGATTACGACGAATGACGCTTCCACGGATTCCATGAAGCGTGTGTGGACGATCTAGAGAAATTTGACTTTGGATTCTTCGAGCAGCGATCGCCAACGACGAGCAAACGTCATGCACGACTTCGGATCTAAACCAGGTATTTTTATGGTTTATTTTGTGCTTAAAACCCTTCACGCGAGATCCTCGGATTTAATTTGGCTGCTCTTCACCGATGTCGACAAGTTTACATCGATCGTCGGTGGAAAATTTTTAAAACCCACATGTTTGGGGCTTCCGCTGCATGCTCGGTTCTAACACCGGACACCATGCTGATAAAATCGTAACGAATTCTACCCGAACCTTCTTTGTTCTTTCGGGTTGCCTTATCTTTCTTTCAAAATGGTGTTATCTTATCTATTTATGTGAATCTTCTAAATTCTGGTTAGTTGTACAAAATTCTTATATCAAGATCATTTCATCACTTTCTTTCGGGGATATACATATTTTTAAAAGATTCCCTCCTTAGAACTTTCCGATAAGCAAACCCGTTTTAAGAGAACTTTCCAAATTTTTACCCAAATTTCAAGTGCACTCTATTCTCTGTTTTAAGACATCATTGTCTTTATAAAATCAGTATTTTTATTATTAAAACATTCTTGGTTCAATTCTGGTTTTATATAAAAGAATGTTCTTTTTTCTATTTTAAAAGCTCTATAGGATTTTCCTTAAAATCACACAAAAATGTTTTAATGCTAATGTTTCTCAAATACATTCCTTATATGTTTTCACTTTTGTTTGACGTCACATACCATGCTATAATCCTATTTTACCCTATGAACGTCCATGTTTGTTCTAATCCCTTTCTTTCATGGACACTCATGATACGCTCATTTTCCATGGGTACCTTTATGTTTATGTATGGTTGATTATGTATGATTATTTATGTGGCAAAAATATTCATGAAAATGTTGAGATGGGTGCGCCCAGATGGCGCTCCAATGCATTGGGTAAAGTTAAGTCTCATGAGATATGGTGTGAAACAGGATTGGCGGTTAGCCTTGACTCGTACTAAAATGGGAAACGAGATTGGCAGTTAGCCTTGACCCGTACTAAAGAAATGTTTTATAAATATGATTCCATGTTTATATGATCCCATGCTTATATGATATGATTTCAAATTTTTCATGCTTTGGATATCATTATGTCATGCCTCCTAACTCATGTGCTTGAGATGTATCTTTATGTTCATTCCCTTACTAGGTTTTTTAGCTCATCCCTTTGTTCATGTGTTTCCCAGGGTACCCTATGCAGATGTAAGAGCTCAAAGGAATTTAGGAGCTCTTTATGGAGATTAAATAAAGAAGTGTTTTTTTAGCCCCATGTTTTACGTTATATGTACCTAGTCTTCCAAGACACTAGACTTAACGATCCTTGGCTTGTACTCTGATGTATAATTATGCTTAAAATCATGTAATGATATATGAAAAAGGCTTGGGTCACTATAGGAAGTCTCATCTGCTTATGAGTACTCGCACCTGACGGTCTGTATACTATGAGTCCCATCATTGTATGTCATCCATCCGCATAAATATATTTAAGAATATTGTTGTAGCATTTAAAGGTTCTCATCATAGCGGGGAACTGCCATGACCTTATCAATGCAACAAATACTTTAGGACATTATTACATCATAGTCATACAAAATAATGAACAATATGTAATATGATGTTTAATATTTAAATACATTAAATATTCATGTGATCAAAGTACAAACAATTGATTCTAGGATACCAACTTAAGAAACTCCCACTTGGACTAGAGCCAACTGCCTACGACTTTCAGTCCGCTAGACCTCACATGATGATCATGTTTCTGTTGGGTCAAGGTTTTAGTCAAGGGGTCCGCCACATTGTTTTATGTGGAAATGCTGCTCACTAGAACTTCACCTCTCTGAGAAAAATCCCTCAAGAGATGATATTTTTGAAGTATGTGCTTTATCCGCTGATGTGATCTTGACTCTTTTACAGCGGATGAGAGAAACAAGGAAGAAGGGAGATGGAGAAGAATACTCGAGGGCCTCCAGGACCACTCACCCAAGCCCAGAGGCCGACTCTCAGCTCTAAACTGAATTCCCTCCCCCATTTTCCCTACTCTTCCAACCCTTATATAAGTATTTCCCTAGCAGAACGTGGGCCCCTCCTTAAACATATTCTAATTATTCCCAGCATATTCCCCTAACCCCCTGGCTAACCCACTATCTTGGGTACCTAACACTGCCCCACCCTTGAAAATCACCTTGTGCTCAAGGTGAGATAAGGGGTGAGGTTCTGGTGTAGTAGCTGTCGATGCTCCTTTTCTGCAGACAATTTCCACGCAATCAACCATATATTCCTCCCTGATTGATGAGCAGGTCGTAGAAAGTCTGTTAGTGGTTTTCGATGCTTCGCCTTCCGGTGTGATGGTTTGTGAGTCGCCATGTTCTTCCTGCAGCTCTCAATGGTCCCCACCAAAATCACCAGACTATCAATGTGGTCGAGCGAATGTGCCGCCACCCTCATGGCGCATCCCTTCACCTGCAAAGCACTAGACGCCACTGTTGGCGCCATTGCTTTGGAGGCCCCCTTGCTCGCAATATCTAATGGAGGGGTGCGTACGACCAGCTCGTCCCCCTATGGTGCCCGCGCCTCTTGATGGCGCAGTTCCCCAGCTCCCAGATGTCCCGCGTCGCAGGCGAGAGACAAGCCTATTGTCGCTGCGAGTCTAGCCGAAGCCCCCATGGCGCGCCCTTGTGCCGCAATTGCGTCAAGTGTTGTGATATGTGCCACATGCAACGCGGACGCTTGAGCAAGCGATTGCTCATGCTCCTCTTATGTTGCAAATTCAGAAGTTGATGAATTTGGCATCGAACTTATTTGTCTTATTTTGGTTTCCTGTTTGTTTGACTTCGATTGGCACCCAGTCTGATTCCATGATGATTTCTGGTGGCAGCATGTCACTAGTGGGAACTGCTGGCTCCGTGAAAGGATTCTGGAACTCCGTTTCATAGAATCTCTCCAGTAATTCGTCTTTGAACATGGACCATGACACATCTGGGTAGACTTCCAACATCACGTTACATCAGTATGTCGTGACTCCTGCCATAGATACCTGAGCAAGGAGAATCTTTGATTCCTTCGGAGTTCGGTGGATAGAGAAATACCATTCTGCTCGTGTGATCCAGCCCTGAGGATCCTTCCCATCGAACACCGGCAACTCCTCCGGGACAAGGGACAATTGCTCGTCATCCAAAAACGCTTGTTTCCCCGAGCGACATATTGATGCAGTGAAATACTTACGGAATGTCGCCCACTCTAATGCTTCTTGGTCCCAGTGTTGTTGGCGCTGCTTCAAGATGTCAAGCGTCGTGGCTATCGCCCCAATCGATGAAGTCAATTTTACCAAAGTAGCTTCCCCATGCCCCAAGCGCTATTCAGTGATGTCCAATCGCGCCTCCATTGGGAAGTGTTTGCCCTTCTTCAAAAGACAAACCGGTAGCGTTCCCCTCCGATGGGAACTTCGTGTGGCGTGCCTCCCTTCCTTCAAAACTGCGGATGCAGGTCGCCTCCTCTGTTCGTTTTTTTTGTTTGTTATTTTCCGATAGCGCTATGTACTTGTATGAAAAAAATTGGAACCCGCCTCCTTCCACGCGATCAGGAGATCCCAGGCGTGTTCCCCCTCCTGCGCGAGCAGAAGGTCCAGGCACAGAGAGACGGACAGGGCGCCGCCGGAGAACAACCGCGGTCGCCTGTTGTGGTAGATGCGAGCCGACCAGGAGCGTCGCCTGGTGCGGGAGATGCGAGTCGGCCAGGAGTGTCGCATCAGAAAAAAAAATCCCCATCACTGCGTGGGTTGCCCGATCTAGATGATGGCCACCGGGACTCCGCGTGGGTCGCGGCGGTTTGCGCTGCAGATGGAGAGTTGTAAGAACCCGGATCTTCGTTTCAGGTATGTCTTTCCTTTTTTTGGAGTTTTTGAGAAGAGTTTCTGGAAAATTTTGAAGTATACGCCGTGTACTTTATGAGTACACGCCGTGTACTCCCTTGCCGCGCCAGGCCGTGTGCTGGCCGTGTCCGGGCCACACACACGGTGTGTAGGGGTGAAGTGGAGGCCGCTTGAAGCGGAGTACGGAAAAATGGAGTACACGCCGTGTACTCAAGAAGTACACGTCGTGTATTTTTTTTCATTAAACGCACCGGGGTCGCGCCTGACGGACAAAACACCTTTCGTCTAGGTTTCGTTCGTCCGAGAGAAGCCGTACGACCGCGGATCTTCTTCGAGCTCCCGTGCCTCCGTCTGTTCTCCGAATCGACCGCCGTCGATTGCGTTGGAACCGCAGCGTTTTTGACGTTTTCTCAGATCCTCGACGTTCTAAGGAGAATCAACCATTGTGGTTCACGTATATCGTTCTTCTAGCATCGAGGTAGGTGGTTTGTGCCTTTCTGTAGGAAGTCTGTGAATATTTTTTGCAAATTCCACCAATACCCTTGAATGGGGTATTGTGTGTTTCCTGTTTTGCCCTTGTTGTTGCCTGCTTTGCTTGATTGCTTGAGTAGAGGTAATTGCTTGTGAATAGGGTAGTTTTTACTGTACTCTGGATGTTTGCCATGCTTGTTTTGCTTTTGGCGTTTTTGCCAGTTGCCATGCCTAGTTGTAGGATAGTGGAACTGTTGTATTACTATGCTGTTGTGCCTTAGAATGATAGCCAAGTAGTTCTCGAGGTTTACTTGGGACGATACGCGCGCTATGCATGTTTGTTTTACACAGGGCTGAGAGAACCTAATGTAGTGGACTATAGGGAGAATGGACGTAAGGGCTTCTCCTGAGTGTCTTTAATTTACGATGCGAGACCACAGGGGGAATTGACGTTGAGTGATTCCTCAGAGAGTCTGTAGTTCCTCGACGCGGGTCACAGGGGGAATTGACGTTGAGTGCTTCTCCAGAGAGCCTTTAGTACGATACGAGACTATAAGGGGAATTGACGGTGAGTGCTTCCTCAGAGAGTCTATTCTTTAGCTGAACCAGAGGGGCGAGACTGTGTGTGCTTCCCAGAGGGTTGCTAGTACTTGTAGGTTGAACCTTAGGGGTTAGACTGTGAGAACTACCCAGAGGTTACCTTTTTGTTCTACTTGCTTGAGTGGCTGTTTCTTGTTTGTAGATTATATGCTAGAAACTATGGGTTGTTACTGCTGTGTATTACCCTGTTTACTGCTTACTGTACTTTTACTTGCCATGTATTCACTGATTGTTAGGCACAGATCTTTGGGTGGTTGTCTACTGGGACCTTGTCTCACCCCCTGTTTGGGCCATGCTTTTGGGCCCAAACAGATTATATTGTTGCAGGTATAGATAAGGGCAAACGCCCTTCTACTTCAGGTTCTTGATTGCTGTGGAGCTGGAGAGCATGAGACCAAGCCGAGCCTTGTGATGCTGGGGAGTCGCTCATCTGTTTTTCTTTTGTACTTTGGTTTAGTACTGTTTTCAGCATTGTGACTTGTTTGGCTGTTTTCCTAGACATATATATATATATCATGCATCATTATTATATATGTGTGCTCAAGTTTTCTTCTTTCAGTCTTCTGCTGCTTATTTCTGTATGGATTTGTTTTTCTTCCGCTGTGTACTCTGCCAATGAGGGCATAGTTTCCCCACTATCACACCCAAGGCCCTCGCTGCTAGTCGGCAGCCTCTGGCGTTTGGGGAAATGCGCTTGAGGCCATGTGACCAACCGGGTACGGGGCGCCTCTATGTGGCTTCCGGAACCGGGACGTTACAAGAGTGCACCCGCCGACTGCAGAGGACGGGTCGCATGAGTCGTCTCGTCCCAAACTAGCAGCGCACCTCCTTTGATCAACGAGAAGGCATCCTGCAGCAGCACGTCGTGCGTCCGAGGGAGTGGAAACAGAACAACAATGTGTTTGAGTGAGAAGTCGGCGTTCACGCCTCCTCTCTGCGCCTCCTCCAAAACGAGCAAAAACTCCAACAGAACTCCGCCGACGAGGTAAGTCACGGTCCAACAGAAACGCGACGGAGCAGCAGTATACGCCTTTGGTGAGTGCAGGCTCTTGTGTGAAAGACGATCCAACCGTGTGCCTCTGTTGAGCAAAGAGGCGTAGCCGGTGGTTGGACCAAATGATAAGACTCAGCCATTGCAAAACAGAATCCCTTTGTATTACCAGCAATAGACACATACAACGGATGGAAGAAATGAGGAAGAAGGGAGCTAGAGAAGAATACTCGAGGGGCCCTAGGACCACTCGCCCAAGCCCAGAGGCCGACTCCCAGCTCTAAACTGAATTGCCGTCCCCCTTTTCCCTACTCTTCCAACCCTTATGTAAGTATTTCCCTAATAGAACGTGGGCCCCTCCCCCAACATATTCTAATTATTCCCAGCATATTCCCCTAACCCCTTGGCTAACCCACTATCCTGGTACCTAAAGTAAAGATGACCATCGTAGAACTCTCATGCTCGCTTGTTGAGGACTACCCTTGCTTCAAGATGTCGGATGAAACAACGACCAATAAAAGGCCTCAAGACGGCCGAGTGAAACAGTGCCCGACAAGCGGACCCAAAAGGCCGGGTGATGCGACGTCCAACTTTGCAGACCCAAATTGCCGAGGTGAAACGACGTTCGACTAGCGGGCCCTAAAATGTCAAGGTGAATCGACGTCTGATTTTGTGGACCCTAAAATCTGGTTGACAGCAAAGGTCTGAAGAACATCAGAGAGCAACAGAGAACCTGATAGAGACAAAGAATCCATTTGGCAGCAGGTCGTGCACAAGCAATGAGTAGAGGAAATTTGGTGCATCCAGTGTTGGGGTGGCTACCGTGCAGGAGGCGTCGCACATGAGGGGGATGCCTGGGTGGCTTGGATCTGGACCTCGCTTTGGAGTAGAGGGTCACGCGCAGAGGCGCAACTAGGCTGGAAGACGATGCATCAGGAGGAGGCTCGTCGGAATGCTGGGCGTGCGGGTCAGGAGGGAACAACAGGATGGTGGCGCAGGGAGTTGGGGCTATCGCTGCCGCTGGAGAAGGGCGGCGCAGGGAGTCACTATTGGCTGGGTGCGGCCGCCGACCGTCGAGTGCCGATGCGCAAGGAACGACCGGTGAAAATGAGAGGTGCCGATAGGGGCAGAGGGCTTCGACGTTGGCCAAGGGACGCGCGGGGAGTCGGCGCGGCAGGATTTGTTGTGCAAGTGGGAGGAGCGACGTGTAGAGGGTCGTCGCACAGGAAGGGAGTCATCTCGCTGGGTGGGTGGGTGGCCGATGGATAGAAGCGCCGGTGAGGGGAAGTTGGAAGGAGGCACCGCGGGTACTGGACCCACGACGTCGAAGGGATGCGCGCAAGAGGGAGATGGCAGGGGGGGCGCCGCGAGCAAACATATGAATGACGAGGAAAATTTTATGAAAATGACTTCTAAAAGAAAACGAGTATTCGTTAGAGAATATTTTTTCCCAAAAAACAAAAACATACAGCCAGTTTTCCTACTTCCGCTTCAGGCAATTTGCACCTTCCACATAAATCTTCAGCAGTCTTCATGTTGCCCCTTTACAACTTCTCAGGTCTTTCTTCAGGAATATCATCTACCAAACTAATCCTCTTATTCCTCTCTTGAATTGATTTTTCCTTTTCTTCTAGCTTGCTCCCTTTGTCTTTGATGTTCATAGCCAATTTGCAATGTTCCATGATGCGGCCTTTTCTGTTACAATAGAATCATCTCCTTCTAGTTGGTGTGGCATCCATTTCAGCTTTCTTTATTAACTTCTTGGGAGTAGTTTGCAGAACTCTTTTCTTCTGTTTACTCCTCAAGGTAGACTCTTCTCCATTTCTGCTTTGTTGCTTCATTTGCTGTGGTCCTCTCTTCTTATCAGCATATGAATTGTGCTTGGTAGGAATAAACCAGCACACATCTTCATTGTGACCATCTTTGTTACAGTATTCACAGAAATTATCAAGACTTACAAATCTGTTCTTGATAAGCTGATTTACTTTCTTCTGTGAACATTGCTTTTGTAAAGAAGAATTCTTTTTAACTTCAGCTCTGCTCCCCCTAAATTCAGGCCTTCCGCAATCTTCATAAGTTGGCATGTTTTGCCAACATTCAATGGCCTTGTGCCCACACCTCCAACAACATCAACAATGGCATATAAATCTTTTTCTTTTCACTTAGCAGCAGTCTGACTTGATATTGCAGCTTGTACACCTTGCTGTTTTTGAGTTGATATACTATTCTTTTGGGCCCTTCTTGGGGAGTTGCTTTTCTTGAACATGCTCACACCCACCCTTGATGATATGGTGGATTTCTCAGCTTTTTTCACCACCTAGATTTGCCTAGATTTTGAATTGTTATCCGTATAAACAAGTGAAAAAACATCAGTACATAAAACAGTGAGTACTTTTAGAGATAGGACTCTTACCCGAAACTTCATGGCAGCTGTTCTTCAACAGCTGGGAAGTTTCTGGTTGAACCTCTTCCAAAATTTTCAATTTAACTTCAAGTACAGGACACTTCATGCTGAGAGTGATCTTCTCATCTTCAACTGAATAAATAATAATTAATTTTATTGGATTCAGCTTTAGAATTAATTTATAAATCTAATATGGATTGAACTAAAAATAAATAAATAAATTTTATAAATCTGTCATTATTAAGAAATGTATAGTTAATAAATTAATTATAATTAATTCAACCAAGTTCGAGTTTAATGTACTCTAAGGCTGCTACCTGAACCATACTTGAATATTAATCTGGTTTTGGATTCTTTACTTTAATTATATAAAAACCTGGTCAACCACTACCGTAATCCTACTTAATCGGGTTTTGAAGGTTCCGGGGTGCAGCGGAAGCGGTTGGGCTCGTGACCAACAATGTTTTTCGTCGGTTTCAACAAATAAATTCGAAGAACTGAATGAATGCCGTCCTGAAATATTCATAAAGTTGATCTTTTCACATATAATTTATAATTTATTTATAACAAGAATTACCTTGGCCTGATGATTCTTTCGTCGTTGATGTTCAATCAATTGATGTTCTTGTCATGCCGTCGTTGCAGTGAAGAACCCAAAACAGAATTCCTCTAGTGGGACCCACATGTGCTTCATGAATCTCGGAACGTCACCGTTGGAACTCCAGGTGCTAGCGCAGATGAGACAAACGTCTTGCGTCGTTCACTGTTGACCACAACAAGAATTCATTCTGGCTTGAACTTGTGTAATATGAACGCTAATTGTGTAATATAATCCCCTTGTCTCTAAAATGAACTTGTTGATAAACCGCAATGACCATGGACTCAATCAGACAGTTCTATTTCAATCAAAGGGTCTGAGATATCTGATTTCATTAACTTGAAATGAACAAATTATTTCTTAACTTATTTAATCAATGTCTTATCATTTATGACGTATCCTACTTTGATGTGAGTATATGTCATCACGGTTTTCAACAATACATTAAAGTACGCAATTATTTCTTATTGGTATGTTTGTCTTCATAACCTTTATTCTTGGAGATTACCAAGTACAAAACTTCATGAGAAAAAGTCTTGTACTCTTACGAGCATCTAGCACCTGATATTCAAAACATTGTCTGTGTCCCGTCAGATAGATGTCATTTAGACCATATGACATGTTTAAAAATATTTTTATAGCAGTGAACTGCTATAATCTTTCGATGCGACAAATACTCTAAGGTCATAATCACATTAATGTTACCCAAAAGAGCACATATCATGTGATAAAATATTTATTAATATTCAGGTCTTTGATATACAGGTAATCGAAAGTACAAAGTTGGTTCTAGGGCATCAACTCCAAGAGTTTATGAATCGTTTATTTTTCATGCTCTTTACCCTAACCCAATCTTATTATATTTTGTAATATCCGTTTTACTACCCTAACTCATTAAAATTCTCATTTATATTTTTTTTGAAAATTCACTTATGAATCTTAAATGAATGGATCTCAAATTAAGTAAATTTATTTTATAATTTTACTATCATTTAAAAAATATATTTAATGAATAAATAATAATTAATTTTATTCGATTCAGATTTTGAATTAATTTATAAATATAATATGAATTGAACTAGATAAATAAATATATTTTATAAATTTTTTATTATTAAGAAATATATAGGTAATAAATTAATAATAATTAATTTAATCGGGCTACTACCTGAACCATACCTGGATATTAATCGGGTTTTGAATTCTTTATCCTAATCATATAAATACAAGGTTAACCATTATCCCAATCCTTCTTATTCAAGCCGGGTAGGGTCAGATACCCGGTCAATGACCACTCGTTGTCGTCCTTAGGTTTTAGTGTAGGTTTTCAAAAACGAATCGTGTTTTTTTCAATGTTTTTTCATTTCTGTATATCTCTATTATATTTGTTTTTCTGTTAATGTTTAGTATATGTAGTTAAGAAATCAATCAGACTTCATTTATGCTGCGCAACAATTGGGATAAAAAACCTAGGATTTTTAGGGTGATCTAAGGGATGTCCAGCTAGCTTATGTGTTCATTAATCGGATGATATGCTTTGGTAAAGAGGTATCGTTGTGATCCCTCCCATCTATCTAGGAGATTTCATTTGAAAAAGTTTGATGTGATTAACTCGTAAGTCTCTCATGAGACATTATCGTCTGAGTACTTTTGTTGGGTGCATAACGTTTTTGAATAAATGATACCAAAAAATTAGGGTTGATAATTTGATGTTCATAATTTCGAGTTTCATCATGCATGGACAATTGAGAAAATTTTGAGCAGGTTAGTTTTTCGAAAAAGATGAGAACTGGTAGACTTTTGATAAAACTAGAACTGGTAGACTTTCAATGATGATGAAAATTTGGTTTGCTCTGTCTTCAGAGGTTGTAGACGAGTCAGAGCAGATGGAGTTTTCTGAGAAGCAACTAAAGTTTATTCTGAAGTAGGTGGAGTCTCCTCAAAAACTTTGCAGCCGATTCCTGTGCAACAATTTGATGTGATGTAGCTGAAGTCACAACTGATGAACTAATTTGCCAAGGTGGAAATTATTGTATTTTTGGCTCATTAGTTTTGCAACTACCACCATTGATCCAATGAGTGACTCAATTATTGTAAGAATTTATATCTCAATTTCTGTAAAAGTTATCGTGAAGTTTTTTATTTTCTTATATTGAATTCGTATGAGTGTAGGTGATGAGAGATCTATAAAAAGACTTATTGGACGGTTGGGTTGGGTATACAGGAGCCCTCTGAGATGTGTCTGGATATTATCTTTTTCATTTATAGGAATTAAACATGGGTCATTTGAGATCTCTGTGTATCATCTATTAAAATGTTATCATGCACCACTTTATATCTTCCTACAACATAATGGATGGTTTTATTATGGTGTCTGTCTGGTTGTGAGATCGGTCAAACTACTGCTGTATCACACAAATACCTTGTTTTAATGCTGAATTTGTTGGGGCCCTTTTCTTTCTTCTTAATGAAAACAGGAAAGCAGAGGGGAAAATGAGTCTAGATGTCAGGGAGATCACTCCAAGGATGAGAAAATTCCTGCTCTCAGTTCCAACATGCTACAGATCTGTTTGTAATCATCCATTCCTTTTAGGTCTCACGCTGTTCTTATTTCTCCTGCACAGAACATTTCCTTTTGTATCTTCCCTTTTGGTGTCTTCGGCGCCTATTATTGTATGCACTGCTGTTTTGCTTGGAGCCCTTTTGAGTTTTGGGCCACCAAACCCTGAAAAAAATAGGGAAAAAATTTCAGAAATTTCATCTGCTATTGCTGTGAGAGATGGACATTCTTCGACAGAGAGATTTCTATCTAAGAACAGGGACAGAGTACAGAAAGAGAATGAAGAAATACATTTTACAGAAAAAAATGTGGAATCCGCTGTGGCTTGCACAAAAGATGAACAGAATAATTTCATGGATTTGGGGACATGTGAAATGGAGAGAAACCGTCGATTGGGGAATCTTATTCTGAGGCGAAGAATGAGGAAGAGCGTGAGAATGAGATCAATGGCTGATAATAATCTGATTGATTTAGAGTGTACAGGCATCTCTCAAATTGAACCTATTTCTACTGCAAGATGCCACCCATTTGAAGATTTAGGGTTTTTAGCCAGTCCCGGGTCTGCTCCATCAGTCTTGTTGCAAGGGAGAAATCCTTTTGATCTTCCATATGAATCAAACGAGGAAAAACCTGACCTAAGTGGCGATACTTTTCAACAAGAGTTTATGCAACTCGATCAAAAGGATAAACTGTTGCGTAAACATGAGAGTTTCAACTTGGGGCATTCATTATCGAAGTTAAAACCTTGTTTTGTACCGGAAACATGTTTCCGTGAGGGATCTTTTCTCCCGTTGCAAAGACAATCAAGCAAGTTGAGCGATTCGAAGCAGAGTTCTTTTACTGAAATTGGTTCTACACTTTCAACTGCGGTCAAGTCTTCCTCTGACATGGGAGAAAACATACCATCTACTTATGATCACGAACAACTTCAGGTAAATGATGATTTGTTTTCTGTGCTTTTTGTATTTTTGCAAATTGATTATGTTCCCTCCTGTTTTTATTGTGTTTGATAAAAATTTGTTATTAAATTGTTACTTGTTTCTGTCGGTATAAATTGCATGATTTCCAAAAGAAAACAACATTTAATGTATATTATTGCTGATTGTGTTATTATCTTTGATGTTGTGTTTCCTATTTTATACGTTGAAGTATTTTAAGTACTCTTTTTCTTAGACATATTTTTCACCTTCTGATCTGTTAAAATATTTAAGAAATGGTTATATATTATAAGGGTCTGTTTGACAACACTTGTTCAAAACTGCTTATACCACTTATCACTTGTGCTTTTGGGTAAGTTCTTCCAGATTGCTTATTGAACAATTGGTTTTCTGACACATATTTAAGCGGTTTTGTTCTGGAATTTTAGTGCGAGTGTATTTTTCAGAAGAAAAAAAAAACAAACACTAAATATAAACACATCTTTTAATTTCAGTGAAAGTGTTTTTGCAATATGGTGCGTTGGATTGAAAACTTGGCAGTAAAGTACTTGAGAGGATTTTGATTCATTTTTAATGGCATTTTGAAATCTAATATTCTAAGGAATCTTGACCCTTGACCGACCATTGATCCAACACTTGATGGTCTTGATCGTCGATCTTTGACTGTTAATTTAGTACTCTGAAGATGCAAAATTTAAATATATAACAGGGATAATGATATGTAAGGAACAAAATGCGCATTTTATTTCAATCAAGGTCCTCGCTAGTTGTAAACATTTCTAGGGAAACAAATGTCAGGGTCCTTCGTTGTAAGAAAATGCACATTTTGGTCCTTACATGTTATTCTCCCTATAAACTAGCTATTTCTTCACCCTCATTAAGCACACTGTCAAAAATAAAATACAAAAAGCATGTGTCTTGACTATCTGAAATCCATCAAACCACTTTTTACAAGAAGGAATCAAAATCCTCTCAAGTACTGTACTGTCAAGTCTTCAATCCAACACACCATATTGTGCCACACACAGAGATTATTGGGTCCCATAAAAATGTGGTAACACTTTGGATTTTGATCTAGTAAAGTCCAATTGGGTCGATAATGATTGTAACTATGATGTAATACAGGAAACACGGAGAAGCCCGTGATTCGGAGAATATGGTGGCTGCAAATCATGTTTCAACTCCAGCAAATAACTCCACCCCCTCTGAGAATCAAATAAGCCATGTTTGGAGGTATTTGAATGAAAATATTGTTGATCTTGGTTTTGCTGGAAATGGAATCCAATCTTTTAATGTAGATGATGAAATCAAAGATACTGATGGATTGTTGTCAGAACTGGACACTGTTGGTGATTTTAGGGTTAATGAAAATATGAACAAGGATGAAGGTCACATGGATGGGGACAGAGAACTATGGAAAATTCATGGCAAGGATCACAGAGAATGACTTGCACTGTGTGGTTGATTGATTACGGGGAAGATTAGTAGACAGATAAACATGTTATTCAAGAAAGCAGCCCAAACCATGTTTAGTGATTTGTGATGGGTTTTTGTTTTTCCTTTTCATTTAATTTTTATTACAATTTTTACAATATAGCAAGTACCCCATGTCATCATCAAGGAGACTTCATTTTACTTTGTAACACATTTAATTAAATTGTAGGTGGGGGGTTTGCTGTCAAATTAAAATTAATGATCAAATAAAGCTAAGCTAAGTATTTCTTAATGTTAGATTCATGGATTGCTTGTCGGAACCACCACACACGTGCCCAAGCCATCTACTGGATAATTGTTTGAGATTTGATCAACAACAAATGTAATCCAGGGTGGAGTGATTTCAAAACAATGATTATTATCAAGGAAATGACTCCCACATTGTGCATTTAAAATAGATTTAACTCTAGGAGCTAAACTTTCAACATAAAAGTAACTGAACAATAGAACTATGTTTGATCAACCAAGGTTCTAACAATGGAAAGATTCTCTGCTCTCTCCACCTTTCTCCTTGATCCCATATGCCATTTACAATAGTAAGATTTAGAAGTGAGGGCAAATATAAGCTTGATGTCAATTTTGTATTTCTCTATAAATCTCTTGATCTAATAATAGGAGGACTTTAACGAACATGATATGTTTTCATGGAATAAAGGAATAACGTCGAATAATGTCATTTCATTATTTGAGTTTTTATGAGTGGTTATCAACAAACATTCTAGGCGGCTATCCCCCTCTAAGACGTTTCTTTATTTTGATCAGATGTGTGTGAAAGTCCATTTTGAGAAATCTAAAATGACATGTATGAAGGATAACGACAGTGCCTGAAATGCTATGGAATTTAAGGGGAGTCATTGAGAAATTATAAGTTGATCCACACATGACAAATTATTTTTTCAATGATGTGTTGGGAAAAATAAATCATAGGTTATTCTTGTGTAAATTAAATAATATCTTTATAATTTATTATATGACGAGCGAGGAACATAATATGTATGATATCATAGTGTCCAAGACTCTGTCATGATTACAAGCAAATTTCAAGGAAAGTGGATACACATGCTTTGTGAATAATTGGAAAAGGATATATTATGGGAGAATTATTATTGTGAATATTTGTTATGATGTTTTAACTTGATATTACGTCGTGTTTGTGGTTATTTATTTATGAGTTATTTGAGTATGATTTTCATTTGATTATTTATTATCATGCTATACTGAGGATTATGAAGTGTGTGAGTGTGTGTGCGCATGTTGAGATTTCATTTATACATATGGATTCGGGTGGGCGAGATGATAAGCTCTATGGTAATGCAAGAATGATTGAGCCACTACGCATACTCCACGGTTATTTCGAGAGATGGGGTCAGATATATATACCTACTTAGACTTTGAGCAAAGTAACCAAAAAGAGATGCACTACTTACACCCTAGGAGAGCACATGAGAGTATAAACTTAAATTCTAGGTGAGTATTGGGGGATATAACTATTTAGACTTCGAGCGTGCACTCATGAGCATATACCCACTTACATATCAAGTGTAATTTGGGTGGATATACCTATGTAAACTCCGAGCATATATTGCGAGGACATACCTATGTAGACTTTGTGCCAAATACCTGAGAGGAGTGATCATTACTTATACTTTGAGAAAAGATTCATTAGGGTATTCAAATTACTCATACTCCAAGCGGTATCCCATGAGGTGTCATGAGAGTGGATGCCCTAGACCCAACTCGAACATGTACTTTTCAATTTCCGTATCATATATACAACTTGATATATACACGTGTTTCACTTACCATGATAGTAATATTACTTCTGCATATATTATATATTGGGTGGGCGACCTCAAAAGAGGGATGGGTGTGATGACACCCATCATTTAGCCATCTATTATCATTTTTGATGGACGGATGGAACCTTGCTTTGACTCATGCTTAGTTTTTTCAGTCAGATTTTGCGCTGCATTAGGTTGACATTGCTATGATTTTTTCGCATACTTTGTCAGGTGGGCGACTCGAAAGAGGGAAGGGTGTGCAGACACCTTTCAACCAGCTCTCCTCCACATGTTTGTGTTGGTTGGAGAGGTGCTTTGCCACGTTGTGCTGGTCCAACACAATGCAACTTCTTGGCGGAGGGGGCGGGGCATCATTTTGACTGATCTCACTATTACACTGTCTAGCGAGGGGGGCGATGAGACTTTTTTCTGGTGCCTGTCTTGATGTTTGCTTTCTTTTGGACTTGTGGGACCATTATGACCTTTGTGTCTTGTTTCTTTAAGGCATTTTTCCCTTGCTTGTAATGGGTTCTCTCTTCCCAATTTTAAAAGAGGTTTCCTTTTTTATGTTTAATAAAGGGGTCTTGAACTTCAACCTTTTATAAAAAAGATAATTCCCTTACGAAATCCATGACCATGGTAAAAGAAGAGAAGTATATCCAATATGTTCAAAGAAATAATAAATAAAGCATGGAAGGATGATGACATAACATATGCATCCTTTTTTATAAGTTATCACTTGACAAAGAGATTATATTACATGGTTAATGTTCATAGGTGGTTATTATAGTTATGACTTTTCCTTATCTATTTAGGGGTCATGATGTGTTTCTAGATACCACTCTTGGTCTATGGATACAACTCACTTCTATTGAGGTCCTAAAGGGTCACATGAAGTGTGTTCACAAGTTCCACCAATTTGGGTCAATCAGAGTTTAGGAAGAAGTGGGCCCCATGTTCATGGACCAGTGAGCGTTCGAGTGTGAACAATCACACATAAATGAATGAATAAATTTAATTATATTTTATTCAAGTTTATAATAATAAGAATTGAATTTATTACTCAAGGTAGTCATAAGTTATTTAAGATTAAATAAGTGAATATGAGTAAAATGTTTTTTTGAACAAATATTTATTATTCAAGGTTTGTTAAACATATATGAGAGGAAAGATTAGAGTTAAAGGCCCATATTTCATCACACAACATTTCAGAATGTTATGAGTGAGTGATGAAGTATACATGTAACATACAATAAGTTTATTTAGTTGTTTTTTACATAATGGGTCGGTTTTAGAGGTTAAACTTCTTTAAGGGATAAAGTGTAATTAAAGAAGTTTAACCTAGATATAAAACCTCATTTTAGGCCCAATAATAAATAGAGAATCCTCTTGAATGAATTTTCTCTTCTCTCAACTTATCTCTCAAGCCTAATAAGGAAGAAAAAGATCCAACCAGTTTCGTCTCTTGAATGGATCACGTGTTCATGATAAGATCATACAAACACCATAAAACCATTTGATATTCCACGATAGCACACATAAATTGAATAATGATGAACCGAAATCTTTGTGGAGCATGTGTGGATGATCTAGATGGATCCTCAGTTGGATCCTTTAAACCACGACACGCTGATGACAAGTGAACTATGTCGGTATCACATGAATAAACAAGGTATCATTTCATTATATTTCTTTGTGCTTAAATTTAGTTGTACATGATCCATTCAAGATTCTAGGAATTTGTATATCAGATCTTGTGTTACGACCCATATTCAGTTGATTTTTTTTAAATTACCTGTTTCAAAACCTTATGTTGCACCTGAAATCCTTCAATTGGTATTAGAGCAAGTGCACATTTTTAGGTCAAGAGTTTTAATTAAATTTTCTAAGATTCAAGCAGAGGGATTTGATATGGTCCTGACATCACAATCAATTTGCAAATTGAAGTTCATATGGATGAGTTACAGTCATCCAAAAATCAAAAGTGGATCTAAGAGGGGAGGATGGTGAGGCATGTGGGCCTCACGAGCCGTTGGGGGGGGGGGTCTTGTTAAGAGGATGATTTTATAATTTTTTTAAAAAATTATGAAAAAATTCATGTGGACAGTAACTGTCACCCGCTACCCCTTTGAAATGGGGGTGAAAACTTTGATTTATGTGACCCATGCTTCGTACAAGTCCGTGTGGTGTTGCCTCAACCCCAATGGGTCTTCTCAACCCTAGACGAGCCGAGTCGGGCCCTACCTGACCCACTCGGGTTTAGTTACTCTTCCAAACCACCTTTTTTTCTTCAAAAAATCCTGAAAAAATGTAAAAAAACTACTAAATTTTTTTTACACTACTAAGAATTTATTAAAATTATTTTAGGGGACTTGGGGGTGTTTTATTGGTGAATTAAAATTATTTTAATGTTATTTTAATTCATTAAAAAATCTATCGAGTAGAGTTTTATCTTATTTAATTATATTATACAGTGTTATGCATGTGTATTGATCATGAACTAAGACCGAACCCATGTATTCTTGGTTAATATTTATTTAATTTAATTATTGGAATGTATAATGGTTTTTAATAAATAATTATTTAAATAATAGATTTCAATGATCTGTGAATCCTCCCTCCATAATTATAATGTATAAGGGATTGCATGTTCACATTTTAATAATTAAATGTAGTCATGTATCCCGAGTTCCCCTCACTTGTGAGTGAGTATACATGTATAAAGAGAAGTATCCAAAAACGATGTGGTCTGAGGTGAGAATTGGCATGGAATCAAGTAAGAGATAATAAATGGGAGAAAGATGGGTGCTGGAACTGGAGCCTATATATGACTCAAGGAGTTCCCATAGGGTTTGGGTTGATCCATCATCCACTCAATGGATCGATCGGTAGAATACAACTCACGATCAATTCATTTTTTTATCACATATAGTTAATTATATATTCATGGACGATATACAATCACATAGGATAGTTAAAAATCATGAAAAGATAAAAATTAATAAATGTGCAATGAATGTTTTTTTATTTATACATAGTTAATTTTGTAAAATTGATCACATAGTTCAATTAATAATCATGATAAATAGATTTATATTTCATTCACCAATAAATAAAAGAATTATAAATCCATCAAAGTAATATTAAGTATAACTCCTTCCATCAATTGAATTAGAATGAAACTATAGTTTGAGGTGCTTATTATCTATAATTGAGGGTGCATCATACTTTAAAGGAGTTCAAATAAGGGTGGTGGGTTGACTTAACTAAATTTTTCATCAAATAGATGTTCATAGCTAGCATGGTGAAAATTTTAGAGTTAAATTGTTGAGTAAATCAATGGTCAGGAGTTGTAGGAGTTGTGAATCCACTCAAAAGATCAAGGAGCTGCGTGTTAATGTATTTGGCTAGCCAAAAGACTACTTTAAAAATCTCTAAGTAGTGGTGTAGACAATTCTTTAACTATAAAGATAGGTTTTAAGTATCATTTCCCACTAAAATATTCAAGTTACAGAATATTCCGAATCCAATAGTGGTGGGTTGTTGGGATTTGAATAAGACATTAAAAGATAATAAATCAATAATTCCTATATTATCAATAATCAAGATAAAAGTATCAATCTTCTGAATTTATTTATTTTATATCAAATAACAAAAAATATCATTAATTAACATCCAAAACGATCCATAAATAAAAAAGAAAATTTCCCAACCGACAACAATTTCTAAGAGTGGTAAAGGCGCTTGTGCATAATACTATACCAAGAAAGGAAGTTGTATGTGGTAGAGTCTCAACTTCCTATTGATCCTCCCCAGGTAGTAAGCATGTCAGATAAAGTGTCCTATATGAGACACATTGACAATGCATTGGATTTCTAGTGCATTATGTTATCATCCATGTCTAGTGAACTATAAAGAAAACATGAGGATAAGTATGCATACAAAATGTTGTCTCATATCCATGATTTATATCTATAGAGAAATGATGGATCAAAACAAGATATCTAGCATACTCTTTAAGTGCAGGCTAGGAGAATGAAACCAAATTGGTCCTCATGTACTCAAGATGATATAGTGCATTGAGTGATTTAAGTCCTTGGGGATTAAGTTGAACCAAGAACTTTCCATAGATATCATAATCTCATCTTTACCACATGGATTCTAAACATTAATTGTTAATTATAATTTGAAAAACATGAAGAAGTCTCCCCCTGATCTTTTGGAAATGGATCACCAAGTGATAAGGATACAAAGATATCTAATTCTTCAGTCCTTATGGTAAACAAGAAGAGGAATGGAAATGTTAATATTCCAATGACCAATTCAAAGTCAAAGGGTCCTATGAAACACTCTTACAAGAATCTAAAGATATAAAGGGAGAGAAATGAGCAAGAGGTTGTACACAACAATCCAATATGATTCAGGTTAGTGGAGCCAAAAATGAACCAGGTTTTAAAGAGAGTAGAACCAAAATCAATTTGAATTTTTCATTTTGGAATGTGAATTGGAATTTAGGAACACATTTGATATGTTTGAATAGAGGTTTATGAGGTGGTCACATGGTTAGAGGAGTCCCAGGTTGAGTTCTAGGGGTTTGAGAGATGGAAAGGGGCCAGTAGGTGGATAAAATAGGCCATCATGTACCCAGTTTGGTAGCATAGGGTACTCGGTAGGTACCCATGAGAGGGGTGCCCTATGCCTGAGGCTACTGAGTGGCCTATGCTGGGTGATCGAATACTAGGTGCATCCCAGACCCATCCTGCCCGCAACACCTGGGCCTCAACAACCACACGTAACCAAGCCAGCAGACACCTGAGCCATAACAACTACTGCCATGTCTGAAGACACCTGGGCCAGAACAACTACTGTCACGCCTGAAGACACCTGGGCCTCATCCCGAAGACACTTGGGAAACAACCTGCCCACACACACCTGGGCCAACCAACACAACTACCCTACCCAAAGAATCTTGGGCTATAATGGACCTCAAGATGTCACAGCCTGCCCAAGGAATCTCGGGCTACTTGGGAAAAGGAGCAGAAAATGAGCTAATAACCAGCTACTCATAGGAGTGTTGGAAAAAATAACCTCCCCCATGAAATGGGGGTGTTCAGCACGAAGTGCTCAACTTGGGTGGGGCGTGAATAAGAAACATAAGAACTAAATTATACATATAGGTAACAAACACTCTTGCCAACCTAGGGGTTCCAAAACTAGCCCATACACAAACACCCTCGTTATTATTCATTCATAAGAAGCACCACAACCACAACCAAGTCACAAATCATTCTCGGAAAACAACTCCCCATTGAACCCATTCTTGTTTTCATATTCAAGTGATTCCATTTAAATAATTATTCACTACTGGGCAACTAACAGGCATAGCCACAAGCCAAGGAAGAAAAAACACAGCCAAGCACCAAAATTAAGCATTCACACCCGATTCTCTTGTAAAGTAACAACAAAAAAAGGGATCTGTGAGATCCCTCGAAGTAATAGAACCAAACCAATCCCCAACATATGTCCCCACACGACCTCAGATTCACAAACCAACAACTGCACAACAGCAGGGGATCCCATCCCCATCCATGTCATCCCACAAGCATCAAGCAGAATAACCACACGTGTTACCAAGACAGAGCAAGGGAGTTTTTAGATTCAAAAACACATTTCATTAACTTTCCTTCTTCTATTTGGTTAACTGGGGTGACTACACACGAATTCTTATTCATTGGGCATCCATTTAATCAACCGAGTTTATGTGATTAACCAGTTTCCATGTTACTGCCATTCAATCATAGAATTATCCAGAAAACAGAGGTTCATCAGTGCGCAAGAAAAGACCACCAACAACCACGATTTTCATGGAGCATAATCCCATACACTTCACAAACATATAAGCAAAGGTAAAAGAGTACACCAGGATCATCAAACACACCCCCTTCATTGTTTAAAAACCATTTATTATCTTTGTTAAGGTTTGGTTTCATCCATCCCCGAAGGAAACACTATCATACCTACCCCACATGATACATAGTAAGAGAGACTAAGGAAAAACCCTACTTGGATGATCAATGTTTGAAGTTTTTCTCCATGCACCAAGAACTGGGGATGCACGACTTGCCGGGGAGGAACTTCAAGGACTCCAAGAGAGAGAAGGAAAGGCTCCAGCACATGTGCACCACTATCCTTGGGAAGGGGGACTCCAAACGCACCAAGTAAAGGAAAGAGACCATCCAAGAAGAAGAAAGAATGAATACCGTGTGATAAAAGGTGAGATCTTGGAGTTACAAGATATGAATTTTGAACGGATTTAAAGGTGGATCATGGTTTCACCACACTATTGGATGGTTACAAACGATGTAATTAATTGTTATTTAATAATTCTCATTGGATAGGTGGCCGTAATGACTGTGAGTTAAAGGGTTTCCTTTAAACAGAGGAAAATGCGTAATAGGGGTGGAACTGGAAAGTACGAGAAAAGGGTTTGGCAATGAGGGAAAAGCCACGAATTTTGGTAATTCAAGGGTCTTCTAGCTCTTGGGGGATTTTAGGTATCATTTATGGAATTTTAATGGCTTTCAAAGGGGTATTAAAACACTTTTACGTCAAAAGATACGTTGTGGGAGCAGAAAAAGTCAGAAATTGGAAAAAAGAACAAGGGTGAGACTCCATTTGTTGAGACACCGTAATGGTGCCACGATTTCGGCGCCACCCTAACAGTGACACCGTCATAGTACCATCATCACGATGACATTGTAAGTGGTGCCACCATTTCTATGAGCGACCGTGTAAGTGCGATCGCTACGGTGCCACCGTCACGGTGCTGCTGTGATCGGTGCCACCATCACGGTGCCACTGTTTCATTGGAACCATTTGATGGGACAGAGTTTTTGGTAAAGTACTAGACTAGGAGGTTCTGGGCCATTACATTAGATACCTCTCCAATTATTCTCATCCTCGAGAATTCAAAGATAACCAGAAAAAAAAAGCGAGAGGTCCGAACAACCACCTCAAAAGATACCTCTCAAGAGTAAACCTACTCAACATATAGGAACACCTCTCCCTCAAGTAACCACACAAACATATAAATGTGTCACTATCTAGACATATGGATTAGAGAGTACCTTTACCCCATGTTGAGATACTATCCTCTTTGGGCAACACTGACTCGCCCGCACAGGTTTAATCGCATCCACCTTAATGCATCTCGATTAGGGATCAGGTCCTCCCCTCCCCACACTCAGGACTCTTCACACACATCTAGAGAATAAGGAAAATAGACCATCTTATAGTTAACAAGGTCAAGCACTTCACACAAACAAGTATGATACAAAAGAGAACAAAACTCAAAACAGCTCTGGGTACTGGGAACACATCTGAGCCTCCCATTCCCAGGTACTCTTCTTGAGGCCACCATGCCTCCATAACACACAAACCAAGGGGATGGTTCATCCATGAAGCACCTTCTCCTCATGATCCTCGATCATCACTGGTCAATCTACAAATTTCTCATCATCCTCGATATCCAGCTCCCCCCAATCGAGGATGTGCGAATCATCGTGTAGATACCGATAGAGTTGAGACACATGAAAGACATGGTGCACCTTTTGTAGCAGTGGTGGTAGCGCCAGCTGATAAGCCACTTTGACAAACTGCTACAACACATCGAAAGGTCTGAAAAACCTGGGGTAAATCTTAATCCCCCGACCGAACCTCCATTGCCCACGCCGAGGGGAGACCTTCAAGAACACGTGGTCCCCGACCTAGAACTCCAAGGGTCTCCTCCTATGATTGACATATGACTTCTGCTGGTCATGAGCTGCCTTCATCCTCTCTCGTATAAGCTAAACCTTCTCCTTCGTGCTTTGTACTACCTCAGGGCCAAGAGCACCTGCTTCCCCAACCTCTGCCTAGCACACGGGTGAGCGACACATCCTCTTGTACAAAACTTCGAACAGAGTCATGCCAATGGTAGAGTGATATCTATTGTTGTTGGAAAACTCCAACAGAGGTAAGTATTGTAACCAAGATCCCCAAAGTCCAAAACACATGCCCGTATCATATCCTCCAACGTTTGGATGGTGCGCTCTGTCTGTCCGTCTATCTAGGGGTGAAAAGTAGTGCTAAGGCATAGCTGGGTTCCAAAAGAATGTTGCAATCCCCTCCAGACTCGCAAGGTAAACCGTGCATCCCTATCTGAAACTATGGACTTTGGAACTCCATGAAACCGCACCACCTCATCCACGTACCACTGTGCTAGGGCATCCACTGCACTTGACTCCTTGATTTCTAGGAAGTGAGCTGATTTCATCAGTCAGTCTACCACTACCCAGATAGCATCGCAGCCTTCGTGAACCGTGGGTAGTCCTGTGATGAAATTCATCGAGATGTCATCCCACTTCCACTCGGGGACATCTAAGGGTTTCAACAAACCTCATGGACACAGTGTTTAGCCTTCACTTGCTGACACACCAGGCACCTTGCCACAAACTCTGCCACTACCCGCTTCACCCCAGGCCACCAAAATTGACCCTTCATGCCCCGATACATCTTGGAAACTCATAGGTTCACCACCAGGGGTGAGTTGTGGAACTCACAAAGAACTCTCTCATGCATTCCCATGGGGACGAACAACTTTCCATGAAACAACATCTGATTCTTCCCGTCTTCCGACCATCCACCTGGAGCATCACGCTGGTTAACACGATCGCACATCACTTCAGCCTCTAAGTCCCCCCACCGAGACTCCTCCACCTACCACAACAGAGAGGACTGCACTTTCATCTGGAACAAACAGCCTCTGCCATCCTCCACCCTTGCATCCAGGTGTAGGACAACCAACTCCTCCATCGCCTTCCAAGTATCATCCGATTCTCAAACCACATCCTTCTGTGACTTCCTACTTAAGGAATCAGCCACCATGTTCCCCTTTCCTAAGGTGTAGGAAATTTCGAAGTCGTAGTCCTGAAGAAACTCCATCCACCTCTGTTGCCGCAAGTTCAGGTCCCATTGGGAGAAGATATAAATCAAGGTTTTGTGATCTGTGAAGACCACAAAGCGTTCCCCAATGAGGTAATACTACCATAACTTTAGTGAAAACACGACCGCTACAAGATCCAGATCATGGGTGGCATAGTTACGCTCATGGGGACGTAACTTCCTAGACCCATAAGATATCACCCCTGCTGTTTCATCAGTACACACCCCAATCCTTGGCCTGAAGCATCACCGAACACCTCAAAAGCCACCCCTTCTTTTGGAAACCTCAGCACCGGGGCACTAACCAACTTCCCCTTTAGATAAATGAAGGATTCCTAGAAATGATCACTCTATACAAAAGCCTGGTATTTCTTGGTCAAGGTTGTCAGGGGTGCTACAAATTGGGAGAAGTTGGGCACAAATCTCCTCTAGTAACCTACTAGACCCAGGAAACTACAAACCTCTGCCACATTCTTGGGTGATACCCAGAAACAACCACCTAGACCTTTGATGGGTCCACTAATATCCCCTGCCCAGACACCACATGTCCAAGGAAGTGCACTTCTCGTGTGCATAACTTACACTTGGACAACTTCCCATAGAGTTGGTGCCGTCAGAGGACCTCTAAAACCATCCTCAAATGTTCGGCGTGATCCTCCTATGATCTTGAGTAGATTAGGATGTCTTCAATAAAAACAACTATGAACCGGTCTATATATTCCCAAAAGACGGAGTTCATGAGTCCCATAAACACGGTTGGTACATTCGTAACACTAAACGACATGACCACAAACTCAAAGTGCCCATATCTGCACCTGAAGGCAGTCTTCGAGATGTCACCCTCCTTCACCCTCAACTACTGATATCTTGACCGCAGATCAATCTTGGAGAACCATCCTTCCCCCTTAAACAGATAAAAAAGGCCATCTATCCTTGGGAGAGGGTAACAGTTCTTGAACATTACCTGATTTAGTCTCCGGTAGTCTATGCACAGCCTGAGACCACCATCTGCCTTCTTCACAAACAAGACCGGAGCACCCCATGGTGACGTGCTTGGTCGAACAAAACCCTTCTTCATCAGTTCATTAATCTGAATCTGTAACTCCCACAACTCAGAAGGTTCCATCTGATAGGGATCCATTGAAATCAAACGGGCACCAGGTTGCAAGTCTATCCTGAACTCAACATCACATCGAGGGGGTAGAGTCACCACCTCTTCAGGGAAGACGTCCATGAATTCACTGAAAATTCCCAGGACTTCCACCATCTCTGTATCTACTGAATCCACTGATAGCTCAGATAACAAAGAAAGAAGGGGCTCCACTCACCGGCTGCCTTCCTGGCAACCCCGCTCGCTGATGAAAGTTTCACGTTGTCCACCCATATCTGAAAACACGACCATTCTTTAGAAGCATTCGATAATGAAACACACAGAGAACAACCGATCGATTCCTAGAATGACATCATATGGCTACATCTGCAGCAAAAGAAGGTCCCCAATGGATTGATGTGGTCCCAACATCAGTCTACATCCTCAGCAAACACGAGACAAGCTGGTTTGACCTCTGAATGGCATACTCAAAACCAGGGGTACATGAAGTCTCTCTGAGTCTAGACCTAAAGAATGGGATATACTGGGTGCAAAAAAGGAGTTCGAAGCTCCTGAATCAAACAAGGCATTGGAAATAGTGCTAAATAATTTGATCGTACCTCGAACGATTTTTGGTCCTGTTGGAACTGCTGCCTCTGCGGTGTAAAACTACCCACGCCTAGATCCTATGCCCCTCAGCTTTCGTCCGCCTCCCCGAACATTCCTTAGTCGTGATCCCTGAGGAGCACCCTGAGGTCAGCCTCCTCCTACAATGTTTACTCTCAAAGGAGCGGGATCTCGCTATCCCTACTGCTACTGCTTAAAAGGCTTGGCCGAAAATTGCTGCTGTTGGGGTAGGCATTGAACCTGGCACCCCCACTATACTGCACTCAGTCCGGACACTGATTTTGAAGGTGCCCACGACTTCCACAGATGAAGAATCTCAGTCCTAGGCCCTCAAGTAAGGGGAAAGGACTGGGAGATCAAAACTGGAACTATTGGGGCCTGATTCCCACTAGCCGAAACCGAGAAGGCCCTGATGTTGGAGGCCTGCTGCTGACAACCTTCCCCTTTGACGATCCCAACTGGATCCCCTCTCGCATAACACCTCCCAGCATGTGCATCCTTTCTACCACTTAGGCCTTCTTATGGACTTCCAAGTATGTCGGTAGAGTGAAGGGAGTAACAACATACTGAAGAGAAGGTTAGAGTACCTCCTCTAAACGTATCTCCCGAGACTCCTCATTTGGAAAGAGGTCTGGAGAAAAACTATGGAGATCCTTGAACTTGATCCCCAGCTCCCTCACTGAATTAATCCCCTGCTGAAGGGAGAGTATCTCCTGCCTCTTCTTATCCTTCATCGTGGAAGAGAGGAATTCCGCCCGGAACTCCCTCTCAAAGTCAGTCCATGAAACTTTAGCCTCCCTCTTCTCCCCAAGATGGAGCGTACACCATTGACATGCCGCTCCCCGCATCTGTATTACAGCCAGAGGAACCCATTACTCTGTCGGAGCCCGAATCAAGCTGAAAGCTATCACCAGCTCCTCAAGCCATCTCTCTGTCTCCATGTCCGAGACACTTCCCTCGTACTTCCAGAGGGTATGTCGCTGAAAGGAAAAAAGTGTCTTCTTCCACTGTTTGTCCTCCTCCTCTCGATCATCCCTCTGCTGATCAGCTAAATCAGCCTCCTGGGCCTCGATTTCCCGCACTACTCGTGGTCATCGTCTGGGTGCCATAGCTGCAAGGTAAACAAGGAATGCCTAATCCCAAGTGGTGTAGAAGATTGATTTTAATTTTTTTTAAACGTTTTATTTATGTTAGATCCCCAAAGAACCCAAGATACACAATAAAACAAGTCATTATGATGCATGTACCTTTCCTAGGGTCTCTACCTTGCAATCATTGTAGCCTCACTTGGTCGTTCAGTAGGTCCAGAGTCCTTGCATCGGATCATGGGGGGACCTAAAATACCGTGTCCTAGCCAGTCTTCCCTGGCCAATTTCATGCGCCAAGATTTCTTAACACTGTTTCCCTACCATCCCATGCAATCCTCACTGTTCCTAACCCCAAACTCCATCTCATCACTCAACCATCACCTCTGATACCATTATGTCATGACCCGCCTTCACCAAGATGAGGGAAGGGACAATAGATTTCCAAACCCTTCATTCCTCAAGTTGAAGGAGAGATAATGACCCCCGAGACCCGCCTTCAATAGGCCTCAGAGTGGCGACTAACACCAAGGGTATAGAATCACACATAAAATGGAAGGCATTACCCTTTTTATTTAGTAGTATCGAGAGATAAGATACTAAATCCCAACAACACCAAAAGTGGAAGTAAAAGTAAATCCAAAACAATCCATTACCATATGCATGTTCCAATAATAAGTGCGACAAAAAAATATAGAAAAATCCAAAGGGAAGTAGAAAAAGAAAATAAAAGCAATGACGTCAACGGTCCCGGTGTCCGAGCTAATAGGGTCTGGCATGGTCCTCGAATTCCTCCTGGAAACCTGAAATCAATTTTATATATGTAGGGTGAGTATACAAGTATAATCAGTAGGGAAAACCAAAATCTCATGTGCATAAGTGGGGACGAATTCTAATGCCCCGTGAGAAAAAGGAGATAACCAAGGCACCTAGCAAGGAAACTATCCACCAACCTCACCAAGTCACACTCCCCAAATAATGCAAGTCAAGTAAAGTAATAGTAATAGTACGTTGATATTTGGGTACCCCTCACCACTTTACCACTGGTTATTGAAGACATCCTATGCGTTAAACCTCTCCCTCCATTCTCACCACAGTCCCACCGCCATCCCCCGCCCGCACACACCTGGACTAAACAACCACACATCCTTCCTACAACACCTGGGCCTCAACAACCACATGTAACCATGCCCGTAGCCACCTGGGCCATAACAACTACCGCCACACCCGAAGGCACCTAGGCTAGAACAACTATTGTCACACCAGAAGACACCTGGGCCTCATCATGAAGAAACTTGGGAAACAACCTCCCCACACACACCTAGGCTAACCACCACAACTACTCTACCCAAAGAATCTTGGGCTATAATGGACCTCGGGCCATTATAGCCTACTCGAAGAATCTTGGGCTACTCAGGAAAGGGAGCAGAAAAAGAGCTAATAACCAGCCACTCATAAGAGTGTTGGAAAAAACACCCTCCCCCATGAAATGGGGGTGTTTGACATGAAGTTCTCAACTTGGGTGGAGCACGTATAAGAAACATAAGAACTAAATTATACATATAGGTAACAATCACTCTTCCCAACCAAGGGGTTCTAAAACCATCCCATACACAATCACCCTCATTACTATTCATTCATAAGAAGCACCGCAACCACAACCAAGTCACAAATCATTCCTGAAAAATAGTTCCCCGTCAAACCCATTCTTGTTTTCATATTCAAGTGATTACATTTAAATAATTCTTTACTACCGAGCAACTAACAGGCATAACCACAAGCAAAGGAAGGAAAAATACAGCCAAGCACCAAAATTAATCATTCACACCTGGTTCTCTTGTAAAGTCACAAAAACAAAAGGGATCTGTGAGATCCCTCAAAGTACTGGAACCAAACCAAGCCCCAACATATGGCCCCAAATAGCCTCAGATTAACAAACCAACAACTGCACAACAACAGAGGATCCCATCCCCATCCACGTCACCCCACAAGTATCAAGCAGAACAACCACACGTGTTACCAAGACAGAGAAAGGGAGTTTTTATATTCAAACACACCTTTAATTAATTTTCCTTCTTACGTTTGGTTAATTGGGGTGACCACACAAGGATTACTATTCATTGGGCATCCATTTGACTAACTGAAAATTATTTTTTTTATTAAAATAAAAACACTTTTGAGGAAAAAGTGAGAAACCAACATGAATTCACCATATCACCACTTCACAATTTCCTCACTTCCCCACTTCCTCACTTCCCCACAAAACAATACAAGGCATCACAATAAACAACCTTCAAACACAATGGATGGAAAATCCAAACAAGCATTCAAAATGGCATACCTTCATAGCTGGAGTTGAAATCGTTAAGAGAAGACCGAGGTACCACGAATCAGGGTACACGAACGTCAGCAAAGCAGGTCAAACCACATAACTGTTCTCCTAGAGCGCCCACCAGTGCGACCGTAGACACCAACCCAAATCCAAAATCCCGCCGGCGAACTCCAGTCGGACTTCGCCCAACCCTCCGGCGAAGTGAGATGACTCAAAGAGCTCATACACAAATGGAGACAAAGAAACAGAACGAGGAAAGACAGGCCGTCCAGACGCCGCGCCCCACTCCGCATCCACCGCAGCGCAACCGCGAACCAATCGACACTCCACAGACCAACAAATCACATCAAAAGGGATTCACACCAAAAAGAAACATAAAGGGGGAAGCTGAGAATCTGAACTCTCCCACTGCAAAGTGCCGTAGGAACCGAACAACCCCTCCGCATCCACGAGTCACCCCTTCAACAACATCCGTAGGAACCCGAAGGGGAAGATAAACCATGGAGCATGGAGCTGATTATTCATCACTCAGGACAGGAAGATCAATAGCAGGTCAATGGAGCATCACCGATGTGGGGAACCGAGCTGATCCAGGACAGCAACGCCACTCTGGGATGGAGCTGATCAGAACAAAGCCATGGAAGAACCCTCACCGACTTCCGAGTCGGACGAGCCACCGGAAGCTGAAGGAACCAGCGATGAAGGAGAGAGCCACTCCAGCGACGCACCACCACAACAATACTAACATCCACAGCAAAAAACATTCAGAAAAGAAACTAAACCACAAACCTCTGATCCACAATCCACCTTCAAAAACCAAAAACCAGAAATCCCCCCCCCATCCGAGCCACTTCGAAGAAGAGGCTGAGTCACGCCGGAAAACACCCGAAGCTGAGGGCCAGCCGAGACTAGATCCCGAATCTAGAAGCCATCACCAAGCCACATCGACACAGAACCGTTGCCAAGCCGTGCTGGAATCCAACTGAGATCCAGTCACTCGAAGCCCCAAGCCGAGAATCTGAATCACGCCTCACCAATGCCAGCGACGATCCTTCATCATCTGGCCATGCCGACGCTGAGGCGGGATCCATACTGCCGACGCCAATCCATATCGACATGCTGGAGGGGGGAGAAGAAAATGGCGTAGAGGAAACCCTAGGAATGCGAGAGAGGAGAAAGGCGCCGCTCAGAGGCCCGAGGAGTTATTTTCGACAATTACATCCATTGGGCATCCATTTAATCAACTGAGTTTATGTGATTAACCAGTTTTTATGTTACTGCCATTAAATCACAGAATTATCTAGAAAAAAAAGGTTCATCAGTGCGCAAGAAAAGACCACCAACAACCATGATTTTTAGGGATCATAAGCCCATACACTTCACAACATATAAGAAAATGTAAAGGAGTACAACATCATCATCAAACACCCCCTTCATTGTTTAAAAACCATTTATTATATTTTTTAAGGTTTGGTTTCATCTATCCCCAAAGGAAACACTATCATACCCACCCTGCATGATACACAGTAAGAGAGACTAAGGAAAACCCCTACTTGGATGATCAACGATCGAAGTTTTTCTCCACACACTAAGAACTGGGGATGCGCGACTTACAGGGGAGGAACTCTGAGGACTCCAAGAGCAAGAAGAAAATGCTCCAGCATAGGCACACCACTAGCCTCGAGAAGGGGGACTCCAAATTCACTAAGGAAAGGAAAGATACTAGCCAATAAGAAGAAAGAATGAATCATGTGCGATAAAAGGTGAGATCCTAGAGTTACGAGATATGAATTTTGAACAGCTTTAAAGGAAAATCATGGTTTCACCATGTTGTTGGATGGTTACACATGATGGAATTAATTTTTATTTAATAATTCTCATCAGAGAGGTGTCTATAATGGATGTGAGTTAAAGGGTTTCCTTTAAATAGAGGAAAATGCGTAAGAGGTGTGGAACTGGAAAGTATGGGAAGAGGGTGTGACACTGAGGAAAAAGCCATGCGTTTTGGTAAGTTAAGGGTTTTTGGGATCTTGGGGGATTTTAGGTATCATTTATGGGATTTTAATGGATTTTAAATGGGTATTAAAACACTTTTACGTCAAAAGATACGTTGCGGGAGTGGAAAAAGTCGGAAACTGGAAAAAAGAAAAAGGGCGGGACACCGTTTGGTGAGACACTGTAATGGTGCCATGGTCACGACGCCTCCCTCACGGTGCCACCCTCACAGTGCCACCCTCACGGTGCCACCCTCACGGTACCACCATCATGGGGTGGCACTGTGATGGTGCCACCGTCACGATGCCACCATTTCGGTGAGTGATCGTGACGGTGAGACTGCTATGGTGCCACCGTCATAGTGCCACCATTTCGGTAGAACCGTTTGATGGGATCGAGTTTTTGGAAAAGTACTGGACCAGGAGGGTCCAGGCCATTACACTTACAAAACATCAAATCACTTTTACACAATCATGTCAAGTGACCTTTAAAAAATGATTTCAACAACTTGACTACCTTTATGCGATTAATGAAAATTCTAGGTTACCTTTATGCATGAATAATAAATTGTATTGGCCCGGACCTTCTTGGTCCACTACATTGTCAAATTCTGGTGTTTGGGGTGTCCTAGACACCATCGGTGAGTCAGGAAGGCGTCAATGTCAGTGGTGGGGTGTCGCCGTGGTGTCACCTATCAGTGTCATCGATCGATGTCTCACTGATCGGTGTCTCACTGATTGGTCTCACCGATCGGTGTCTCACTGATTGGTCTCACTAATCAGTGTCTCATCGATCGATTTCACCTATCGAGGCCGCACCCAAACGGTGTGACCATGGGGTGTCGTGTTTCCTTTCCAATTTTCCCGTAACGCCCCTTATAAGTTTTAATACCTCTTTTAAAGTGGTTTAAGGCTATTTTTAAACCCATAAAGAGTATCATAAATCCCCTAAGAGTGAGGCGACCCTCAATTTACCAAAATGTGTGGATTTTTATCAGTGCCGTACCCTTTCCGTGTTTTCCAACCCTCCCATGTTCTTCTATTTTTTCCCCTATTATGTGTTTTATTTGTTTAAAGTTGATTTATCAACTCACAGTCATTATCTACACCATATCTGCGGATAATTATTAAATATATTTTATTTCCAATGCGTGAAACCTCCCAACCACATGGTCAAACCATGATCCACTTTTTAATCAATTTTAAATTTCACATCCCATAACTCTAGGATTGGGCCTTTTTATCCCACAAAGATCTTCTTCTTCCTTGGTCTCTTTTATTTTTCCATGGTGTGCTTGGAGTCCCTCCCTTCTAGAGACGAGTCATGCCTGTGTAAGATCTCCCCCTATTCAGTTCTTCTTGGAGATTCCTGACGCATAACCATAGTTCTTTTCACAAGGAGGAAACATCAATCCTTGATCATACAATTAGGGGTTTTTCCTTTGTCTCTCTTTACTGTGCATCATGCGGGGTGGGTATGGTGATGATCCTTCAGGATGTAGATGAAACCAATTTTAATGAAGATAGTGAAAAAAAAATTTAAATAATAAAGGGGTGGGAGAGATGATGTTGATGTTGCTATGTTTTAACTTTATTTTTTTATATTTTGAATTGTATAGACTCATGTACACTAAAAATTGTTGTCATTGGCAGTCCTTTCTTACACACTAATGAAGTTATGTTTTCTAGATAATCTCATGTTTCAATGAGTGTAACCGTGAAACTGGTTACTCACGTAAACTTGGTTGATTAAATGGATTCCCGATGAATAAGAACCCCTGTGTGATCACCCAAGTTAAACAAACAAAAAGAAGGTACTTAATTTATAGTGTGAAAAAATATGAAAACTCCCTTGCTCAGTTTTGGTAATATGCATGGTTGTTTTGTTTGATGCCTTATGGGGTGACGTAGAGGGGAATGGAACCTATGGTTAAGGGGTTGTTGGTTTGTGAATCTGAGGCTGTGTGGGAATGTTATGGTGGGGCTTGGTTTGGTTCCAGTACTTCAAGGGATCTCATGGATTCCTTTTGATGTTGTGACTTTACAAGAGCACTGGGTGTGAATGCTTAAAAGCATGCTTGGCTGTTTTTCCTTCAGTTTTTGTTTTGGATTGTGGTTATTCCTGTTAGTTGCCTGGTAGTGGAGAAATGTTTTAAATGGAATCACTTGAACATGATAATGAGAATGGGTATAACGGTGAATTGTTTTTCAGGAATGGGTTGTGCTTTGGTTGTGGCTATTGTGTATTTGTGCATGTAGGGATAACAACAAGAGTGGTTGTGTACGTGATGGTTTTCTGTTTTGGAACCCTTAGGTTGAGATGAGTGCTTGATTACATATATGTATAATATTTAGTTTTTTTGTTTCTCATATGAACCCCACCCACGTTGATCACTTCATACTGAACACCCCCATTTCATGGGGGAGGGTGTTTTTTCTAACATTCCTATGAGTGGCTGGTTATTATCTCCTTTATTATCCCTCTCCTAGGTATCCCAAGACTCTTCGAGAAGGATGTGATGACCTAAGGTTTATTATGGCCCAAGACTCTTCAGGTATGGTGTGTGGTGGTGGTTAGCCCAGGTGCGTGTGAGCAGGTTTGTTTTCCAAGTGTCTTCGGGATGAGGCCCGAGTGTCTTCAGGAATGGAAGTGGTTGTTCTAGCCTAGGTTTCTTCAGGAATGGTGGTGGTTGTTTTGGACCAGGTGTCTTCATGTGGTTGTTGTGGCCCAGGTGTCTTCGGGCATGGTTATGTGTGGTTGTTGTGGCCCAGGTGTCTGTGGGCGTGGTTATGTGTGGTTGTGGTGGACTTGGTGTCTGCGGGCAGAATGCATGGTTGTGGTGGACCATAAGGTTGTTATTGGGGTGTTAGTGGGACTACAATGGAACTTTTGGAGGAGGTATGACATGTAGGATATTCTAAATAACCAGTGGAAAAGCAGTGCGGGGTACCCAAATATCGATGTGCTATTACTATTACTTTACGCCAACAAGCCCGTACCCGAGTGGTAAGGGCTCCTGCTTGGCATCCAAGAGACCCAGGTTCAAAATCGAGTGGTGGTGAATTTCCGGGTTACTGTATTAGTCATTGTAGCAGTTACTGTTCGGTACTATAGCAGCCGGAACTATTCACCCGATTTGGGCCTTCAGGGCACTGGTTTGGGCCTACGGGTCTCAAGGGCCTTAGGGCCATCAAAGGCCTTCGGGCCACAGGACCTTTAGGCCACAAAGACCATGGTGTAGCCCAGTTCACATAGAACAGGCCCCAGAAGAGGATCAGAGTAACTGGAGTAGCAACCACTATATGCAGAGCTAACCGGATTGGAAGAATGAGAGGGTATGACAGCCGCCATCGGGACCAGGCACCACGCAGATTTGTACAAGGAAATGCTAGCCGATCAGCAATGTAATGTGGGGATATAGGTGATCAATGATGCATATGCTGGGGAGGGGCAGTTCAAGTGGGTTGGGCCTACAGGTCATGTATTGGGCATGGTATGCCTCTGGGCCTTCGGGTCATGTATTGTGAGTCATTCAGGCCTTATGCCTTGGGCCTACGAGTCATGTATGGGTTCCCCTTAAACCCTTAAAAGGGTGATTATCCATAATAAAATAAAAAAGAAGGCCTTTGGTCCATTCGGGCATTCTTCTATTACTATTACTTTACCTAACTTACGTTATTTGGGGAGTGTGCCTTGGTGAGGCTGAGTGGATAGTTTTCTTGCTAGGTGTTTTGGTTATCTCTAATTATCATGGGGCATTATAATGCCTCCCCACTTGTGCATAAGAGCTTTTTGTTTTCCTTACTGAGTATACCTGTATACTCACGCTACGTATATAAAACTGCTTTCAGGTTTCTCGGAGGACTTTGAGGACCGTGTCAGAACTTACTAGCTCGGACGTCATGACAGTTTTCATTAATGCTTTTCTTTTATTTTGGTACTTTCCTTTGGATTTTATTGTACTTGGTTTCACTTTATTTGGAACATGTATGTGGGAAAATGGATATTTGGGATTTACTTTTATTTCAACCTTTGGAGATGTTTGGGATTTACCATATTATCTCCCAATATTGTTCGATAAAAGGGTAATTCCTCCCATACTACATTAGATTCTATACCCTTAGTTCTAGTCACCACTCTGGGGCCTATTGAAGGCGGGACTTGAGGGTCATTATCTCTCCTTTTTCTTGGTGAAGGCGGGTTGTGAAAAAATGGTATCGGAGGTGATGGTTGAGAGGTAGGATGAAGTTTGGGGTTAGGAACAATGAGGATTGAATGGGATGGTAGGAAAACAATGTTAGGCAATCTTGTTATGTGAAATAGGTCAGGGAAGACTGGCTAGGACATGGAATTTTAGGGCCCCCCGTGATCCGATACAAGGACTCTGGACCTACTGAACGACCAAGTGAGGCTGCACTGATTGCAGGGTAGAGACCCTAGGAAAGGTACATGCATCATAATGACTTGTGTTATTGTGTGTCTTGGGTGTTTTTGGAATTTAAAATGAATAAAAAGTTTAGAAAAATTTTAAGAGAATTTTCCACACTACTCGGGCTTAGGCATTCCTTGTTTACCTTGCAGCTATGGCACCTGGACGACGTCCACGAGTAGTGCAGGTGATCGAGGCCCAGCAAGATGATTTGGTTGATCAATAGAGGGATGATTGAGAGGAGGAGGATAACCAACGGCATAGGTAGCTTCGTGCCTTTCAGCGGTAGACCCTCGGTAAGTATGAGGGCAACATCTCGGACATGGAGAATGAGAGCTAGCTTGAGGAGCTTGTGATAGCTTTCATCTTGATCTGGGATCTGGAAGAGTATTGGGTTCCTCTAGCCATGAGCCAGATGCGGGGAGCAGCGCATCAGTGGTGGACGCTCTATCTCAGGGAGAAGAAGGAAGCTGAGGTTTCATGGACTGACTTCGAGAAGGAATTCCGAGTGGAATTACTTTCTTTTACGATGAAGGCTGAAAAGAGGCAAGAGCTACTATCCCTCTAGAAAGGGAGTATGTCAGTAAGGAGGTTGGGGATCAAGTTCAAGGATCACCTTAATTTCACTCCAGACCTCTCCCCGTATGAGGAGTCATGGGCAAGGTGCTTAGAGGAGGAACTCTGACTTTCACTTCAGTATGTTGTTACTCCCTTCACTCTACCGATGTACTTGGAGGTTCAGAAGAAGGATGAAGTGGTGGAGAGGATGTATACACTGGGAGGTGTGCTGCATGAGGGGAGACAGTTGATCTCATCAAAGGGGAATGCCATTAACAACAGGCCTCCAACATCAGGGCCTTCTAGGTTTCGACCGACGGGGAGCAGGCCTCAGCAGTTCCAGTTTCAATCTCCCGGTCCTCTCTCTTTCTCCCCAAGACTAGGACTGAGATTATTTATCTGTGGTAGTTGTGGGAACCTCTGGAATAAATTCCTAAACTAAGTGTAGTATAGTGGGGGTGGGAAGGTTCAGCGCCCACCTCAGCAGCACTAGTTTCCGGCCAGACCTTTTCAGCAGCAGCAGTAGGGACAGCGAGCTCCCGCTCTAGTGAGTGCGGACGGTGCTGGAGGAGGCCAACCTCAGGGCTCTCTTCAGGGACCTCAACCGGGGCATGGTTAGGGAGGCAGTCGATAGACGAGGGGTAGAGGAGATAGGCGTGGGTAGTTTCATTCCATAGAGGTAGCAGTTCTAGTAGGGACAAAGGTTGTTCGAGGTATGATCAACTTGTTTAGTACTCTTGCTTGTGCCTTGTTTGATTCAGGAGATTCACAATCCTTTATTACACCTGGTCTAGCCCATGCATTAGGACTGGATATAGAGAGACTGATTAGCCACTAAATGAGGATAATATTCATTGTTAATATACATAATTTTCATGTTCTTTGTTATTCATAAACACCATTTTAGTGCATTTTACACTTTGAACACCATTTCACATTATGATTGTAATACCTTCTTAAAATGCACTATTATGTGGTACATTTTTGAACATCATTTAAAGTACCCAATGATTCATCTGATTTTAAGGAATTTAATTTTACATATTTTAATTTGATATTTTTGGAAATTTATCTACACTTAAATATGAACATGTTTGATTCAGGGATCAATGGAGAATTCATGGAGGATGATGGAGATATTTGGCAATGAAAGGAAGCAATTCTGGAGAAGGTGGATTGGACACCATCCCACTGATGAGACTGTGGGGCCCAACATACAGGCCCAATTAATCCCAAATTTCGTGGGATTCTAGAAGACATGTACAGTAACAAATCACTATTCAGGAGTTAATGCTAATTCGGCCTCCATGTTTCTCATTTAGGTGGCCCAAGTTAGAGATAAAATTCTGGGCCAGATTCTGAGGCCCAGAAAAACAGTCCACCAATTTGATCATATCTAGTAATAAACAACTCCAAATGGGCCCAAATTTTACAGGAGGTTAGAAGACATCCGGAGCTCCATTTTCTTCTTATATGGCCCACCCTGATTCGGCCATCTAGAAGGTCATCCAAACGCGTCTGTTCGGTGGATGAAATATGGCTTCCACCTCGGGTCAAATGTGGAAAATTCCAAATTCCACAAACTTTCCACCACCCTAGGCCTACCATACTCAAGTGGGATGACTTGTACTGTTGAAGGATCGACCCAAGGCTCCCAAAATGCCTATTTAAGGCAGTGGTGGTGAAGGAGTTGAGGATCTTGGATGCTTTGTTCAATTGTAATGTTATGCTGCATTTTTGTTGCCTCAATTTTGTCTTTCACATGTAAGTTGTTCAATTCACTTTAGTTTATTAATAAAAGTTCTTCTTCTACTCTTATTCTGTTGTTCTTAATATCACTTTGATACCGTTGGATTAAGGTGTGAATTTATTCACACCAACCCTTGTGAAATTATTCACACAACGGTGGAGTGATCATTTTATTTTTGTTGTTTTCTTTACTTCTCCATTTCCTCCCTTATGAGTCTACTTTCCGCTTCCATTGAAACCATGGGATCAATGGAGGGATAACCCACTTATGGGTTGATCCAAGGGAGTAGCAAGGGGCTGTATTGGATGTTATTTATCACCTAATTAATGTATAATCACTTCTTAAATTGGGATTTTTATTTGATGATTTTTAAACTCCATCATCCTTGTTGAATTTAACGCCACACACTTCAAGTACTAATACGATCCTTTACCTTGAAGTGCTCAAAACTTTGATCCTTCAAGTGTATAGGTGATTAGTATTAGAGGGTTTAGGCATTAAACCAGTAAGTGATGATGTTGTTTTATCTCCTTAAATGAACCCATCTCAAATTTAAGAAATTGAAATCATTAAAAAGAAAATACGTCCAATCCACCCCGAGTGATAACCTAGGATCAACTCATTCTTTTAAATTGAATCCACTTAAATATTTTAGATATCTTTAAAACCCATCAAAAATAAATCCAAGTTGTCCACTTCATAGCCAAAAATCCATCCCTTAGTTTGTGTATCTTAGGTATCTTCTTAGGTCTCTGTGGAATCGACAACCCAAGCTACACTACAAGGACCGTTCTACCCTTCTTCTCTTGGGTAAATTTGGGCGTGAACCAAATTTTGGCGCCGTTGCCGGGGACCTAAGTAAGTTATATTAGACACTATCATTCTTTGTTTTCATCCCACTACTCTCATCTCATCCCCAATTTCATTCCTATGGAAAACCCTTTTGAACAAATCCAAACATGGGGAACCTCTCCCTACTTTGATCACTCAACCCCATGTACGATGTACAATGACCATCCTAATTCCTACTTGTGGGATCATCAACAACCTACTGAAACACAATGTTTTTATTCATATGATCCACAATACATTCCAACATATTATGAGTTCCAATCCCAACAAGGCCAATCTGAACATCCTCCTATGGAATTCCAACAACTTAATTATCCACCTGGAATAGACCATATTTCTCAACCCCTTGTCCATAATGATCCACTACCATTACTTGAAAAATTGTGTCAACAAATGGAGAAAATGAATTTTGAAGTTTCATCATTGAGGTTAGAAATACAAAGCATTAAAACTTGTGAGGAACTCGTCCCTACACAAACTGTCCCTTCCATAACCTTATGTGAATTTTCTAGTTTCCCACAAACCTATCATGAATTTACTGAAGAGAAAACCTTTGGATTTGGGATAGATGAAGAGGATCAAGGAAATTTTGAAGGGACTTTAAATCAGGAGGAAATTAACTTTTTGGATTCAAAAGAGGAGAATTTGACATCATGGATTGAGTCTCCTAAGTATAACTCCATTGATGAATTTTCAAAAACACCAACCTTTGAACCATTGGGAGAAATCATAAACTTTGAGTCCATATCCATTCCAAACACCGATATTTCCAATTTTGTGGTTTAATCTTCTATTCAAAAGGAACCAATTTTGTTGAGAAATTTGGAAAATGAAACTGAGTTGGATTCAAAATATCAACTTGTGTCTAAATGTCCTATCCAAACCAAGCCCAAAATTATTGTCCTTCCCTCCTCACTAAATAATACCTTCATAAGGTATAATAATGACCTTTAAATTGAAACTCATTCTTCTCTTGAAACCAAAAAAGTTGTAATGGTCATTTATGTCTTAGGAAAGACTACAGAGGAAATTGGATCAACCATTTTTGATATTCCTTGGATTTTACCACTCATTTTAGAACATAGGTTTTCACACAACAAAAATTATAAAAAAATAATCAATCTCAATCTAGTGGACATGGAGAAATATGGGGTCCTTAAAATGTTAAAAATTGGTATTGGATAAGTTGGGGAGTTCAAGTCGAGCTAACGACATTAAACAAAGCGCTGCATGGGAGGCAACCCATGGTTTTTAAGTTTCCTATAATTTTGTTGTTTTAATAAAATTTATATTTTAATTAATCATTTTTATATTAATAAAAAATAGACTGTTGACCTGTTCTTCTATTATGAGTATGGATGGGTATGAAAGAGGAGCACCATATTCATCCGTGTCACGTGGTGTGATCCTTGAGTAATACCTTACCCAGAAATTTAAAAAGAAGACAATGTATCATCAGTTTATTTTATTTTATATATATACTTATATTGTACTTATATATATATACTATTTTTTTCCACTAAGGGAACTCTGCAAGCGACATGGATATCAAAGGACTAATTTGGAGCAGCAAGAACTTCAGCTTCAACCACCAGGTGATTTCATTCCATGATCCTCAGTTTCAATTTCCTTTTTGAACTTCCATTATCTGCCTCTAATCCTTCTAAATTTTTATTTATTCAAACATTGGGGACAGTGTTGTTTTAAGTTGGGGGGGAGATAAAATAAAAAAAATGCTTTTGTGTCAAAAACAAAAATTGAATGATTTGAAAAAAAAGTAAATGGAAGGAAAAATTCCTTTAACTTTGAACATGGTAATACACATTGCACACTTTGAAACTGAATATCAAATAATTTAGCATGCCCTGATTCTGATTTTAATCCATATATAATTTCATGAGCATAGATTTTGGAAAGTGTGGCTGTCCAATGTGATATTTCATCGTTTATATTTTCATCCAAATAAAAAAAATGCCACAATGCACGTCCTCTAGACTGTGGGGTACTAATTTGAATTTTTGGGGTCCCATAATAAATAGCATAGGATGGTTTTATTTTCATGAATAATATGAGTATTCAAAAAAAAATTATTAAAAAATAAAAAAATAAAAAAATAAAAATAAAAATTTGCGTGTAGAGCAATGGATTGATAAAATGCGAGGCTTTCAGCACTTGGGGATCGTGACTCCAGAGTTGTCTAGCCCTGAGTTTTTCAATCTATCTCTATTTATGGTAATATGACTTTGTTTTTGATTAAGTTAACTCGAGACGATGCCCGAGTATGTGGGCTTCACTTGGTGCCCTAAGGCCTTTGAGTCTGGGAGTCATCGGCAAAGTCTTGCTACATGGGTTAATTTGATTAATTGCAATCTCAATTACTATAGCAATATTGCAAAAAAAAATCAAAAAAAAAGAGGGATGAAGAATACTCATATTAGGATTAAATGTGATTCCACCTAGCGCTTCCATGATTTCCCCCTTGAATGAAAATGAACCCCCATATCTATTGTGATTCACAACACATCATTACACCTAATTGAGTTGGATGAAGTATGATGATGGATTTGATCAAAGGAATGGGCTTGGGATTGGGATCTGCTTATGAAAATATCTTGTATTAAAATATTTTAATGGGTTTCATGATTGTTTGGTATAAGGTTTTTTGGTGATCATTGTGTATTAAAATGTTTTTGGAAAAGGGAATTCGAATTTCATTTTTGATGAGATATATTTTGCTCGGGACTAGCAAAACTCAAGTTGGGGGGTGTGATTAGCCACTAAATGAGGATAATATTCATTGTTAATATACATAATTTTCATGTTCTTTGTTATTCATAAACACCATTTTAGTGCATTTTACACTTTGAACACCATTTCACATTATGATTGTAATACCTTCTTAAAATGCACTATTATGTGGTACATTTTTGAACATCATTTAAAGTACCCAATGATTCATCTGATTTTAAGGAATTTAATTTTACATATTTTAATTTGATATTTTTGGAAATTTATCTACACTTAAATATGAACATGTTTGATTCAGGGATCAATGGAGAATTCATGGAGGATGATGGAGATATTTGGCAATGAAAGGAAGCAATTCTGGAGAAGGTAGATTGGATACCATCCCACTGATGAGACTGTGGGGCCCAACATACAGGCCCAATTAATCCCAAATTTCGTGGGATTCTAGAAGACATGTACAGTAACAAATCACTATTCAGGAGTTAATGCTAATTCGGCCTCCATGTTTCTCATTTAGGTGGCCCAAGTTAGAGATAAAATTCTGGGCCAGATTCTGAGGCCCAGAAAAACAGTCCACCAATTTGATCATATCTCGTAATAAACAACTCCAAATGGGCCCAAATTTTACAGGCGGTTATAAGACATCCGGAGCTCCATTTTCTTCTTCTATGGCCCACCCTGATTCGGCCATCTAGAAGGTCATCCAAACGCGTCTGTTCGTTGGATGAAATATGGCTTCCACCTCGGGTCAAATGTGGAAAATTCCAAATTCCACAAACTTTCCACCACCCTAGGCCTACCATACTCAAGTGGGATGACTTGTACTGTTGAAGGATCGACCCAAGGCTCCCAAAATGCCTATTTAAGGCAGTGGTGGTGAAGGAGTTGAGGATCTTGGATGCTTTGTTCAATTGTAATGTTATGCTGCATTTTTGTTGCCTCAATTTTGTCTTTCACATGTAAGTTGTTCAATTCACTTTAGTTTCTTAATAAAAGTTCTTCTTCTACTCTTATTATGTTGTTCTTAATATCACTTTGATACCGTTGGATTAAGGTTTGAATTTATTCACACCAACCCTTGTGAAATTATTCACACAACGGTGGAGTGATCATTTTATTTTTGTTGTTTTCTTTACTTCTCCATTTCCTCCCTTATGAGTCTACTTTCCGCTTCCATTGAAACCATGGGATCAATGGAGGGCTAACCCACTTATGGGTTGATCCAAGGGAGTAGCAAGGGGCTGGATTGGATGTTATTTATCACCTAATTAATGTATAATCACTTCTTAAATTGGGATTTTTATTTGATGATTTTTAAACTCCATCATCCTTGTTGAATTTAACGCCACACACTTCAAGTACTAATACGATCCTTTACCTTGAAGTGCTCAAAACTTTGATCCTTCAAGTGTATAGGTTATTAGTATTAGAGGGTTTAGGCATTAAACCAGTAAGTGATGATGTTGTTTTATCTCCTTAAATGAACCCATCTCAAATTTAAGAAATTGAAATCATTAAAAAGAAAATACGTCCAATCCACCCCGAGTGATAACCTAGGATCAACTCATTATTTTAAATTGAATCCACTTAAATATTTTAGATATCTTTAAAACCCATCCAAAATCAATCCAAGTTGGCCACTTCATATCCAAAAATCCATCCCTTAGTTTGTGTATCTTAGGTATCTTCTTAGGTCTCTGTGGAATCGACAACCCAAGCTACACTACAAGGACCGTTCTACCCTTCTTCTCTTGGGTAAATTTGGGCGTGAACCAGATACTCTCCATGCCCTTGGTGTTGATCACACCAGTTGGAGGTCAGACCAGCCTGTTTGATGTTTATCGAGGATGAAGACTGATGTTGGGGCCACATCAATCTAGCAGGGATCTCTTTTTGCTGCAAATGCAGCCATACGATGTCATCCTAGGAATCAACTGACTATTTTCCATATATTTTGTTATCGAATACTTCTGGAGAAGTGTTGTGTTCTTAGATATGGGCGGCCAGCACATAGCTTTCGTTGGCGAGTGGGGTTTCCAGGAGGGAAGCCGACATGTGGAGCCCTTTCTTTCCTTGTTGGCTGAGCTGTCAGTGGAATTAGCAGACGCAGAGATGATGGAAGTTCCAATAATTGTCAGTTAGTTCCTAGAAGTCTTCCCCGAAGAGGTTGTGACTATACCCCCTCAACGCGATGTTGAGTTCAGGATAGACATACAACCCGATGCCCATCCGATTTCGATGGCTCCCTATCAGGTGACACCTTCTAAGTTATGGGAGTTGTAGATTCAGGTTGATGACCTGATGAAGAAGGGTTTTATCTGACCAAGGGAATCACCATGGGGTACTACAGTCTTGTTTGTAAAGAAGGTAGATGATGGTCTTAGGCTATGCATAGACTACCGAAGGCTGAATCAGGTAACAGTCAAGAACCATTACCCCTTCCAAGAATCAATGACCTCTTTAACCAGTTGAAGGGGGTAGGTTGGTTCTCTAAGATCGAACTGTGATTTGGATATCACCAATTGAGGGTGAAGGAGGGTGATATCTCGAAGACTGATTTCAGGTGTAGGTATGGGAACTTCGAGTTCATGTTCATGCAATTCAGCGTTACGAACACACCATCCATGTTCATGGGGCTCATGAACTCCGTCTTCTGTGAATATCTGGACCGGTTTGTAGTCATGTTCATTGAAGACATCCTCATATACTCAAGATCATAGGAGGATCACGCCGAGCATCTAAGAACAGTTTTGGAGGTCCTCCGACACCAGCAACTCTATGGGAAGTTGTCCAAGTGAAAGTTCTGGACACGAGAGGTGCACTTCCTTGGAAAAGTGGTGTCCCAGTAGGGGATAGTAGTGGACCCATCAAAGGTCGAGGCCGTTTTTTCTTGGGAAGCACCCAAGAGTGCAGAAGAGGTTCGTAGTTTCTTGACACTGGTAGGTTACTATCAGAGGTTTGTACCCAACTTCTCTCAAGTTGCATCACCTTTGACGACCTTGACTAGAAAGGACCAGACTTTTGTATGGAGTGACCAGTGTCAGGAAACCTTCATTTATCTGAAGGGGAAGCTGGTCAGTTCCCCAATTCTAAGGTTTCCAGAGGAAGGGGTAACATTTGAAGTTTTCTGTGATGATTCCAGTCTAGGCTTGGGGTGTGTGCTGATGCAGCAGTGGGGAGTGATCTCTTATGGGTCTAGGCAGTTACGTCCTCATGAGTGTAACTATTCCACCCATGACCTAGAGCTTGTAGCAGTGTTGTTTTCACTGAAGTTGTGGAGGAATTACCTTATCAGGGAATGCTTCATGGTCTTCATAGATCACAAGAGATTGAGGTATGTCTTCTCCCAATGAGACATGAACTTGCAACAACAAAGGTGGAAGGAGTTTATTCAAAACTACGACTTTGATATATCCTACACCTCAAGAAAGGGGAATGTATTGGATGATGATTTGAGTAGGAAGTAATAGAAGGATGTGATTAGAGAGTCATCGGATTCTTGGAAAGCGATGGAGGAGTTGGCTATTTTACATATGGGCATGAGAGAGGAGGATGGTAGAGGCTGTCTGTTTCAGATGACAGTGTAGTATTCCTTGGTAAAATAGGTGGAAGAGTCTTAGTGGGGAGACTTAAGAGGCTGAAGTGATGCATGATCATGTTAGCTAGGGAAATTCTCTAGAAGGATGGTCAGAATCAGATGATTTTCATGAGAAGATGTTTGTCCTAGAGGCAATGCGTGAGAGAGTTATCGATGAGTTCCATAACTCACCCCTAAAAGTACACCCAATAGTTTAAAATATGTACCAGGGATTGAGGGGTCAGTTTTGGTGGCCCAGAGTGAAGTAGGAAGTTGCTGAGTTTGTGGAAAGGTGCCTCATGTGTCAGTAGGTGAAGGTTGAACACCGTGTTCCCAGTGGTCTGTTTCAGCCCTTAGAAGTCCCCAAGTGGAAGTGGGATGACATCTCAATGGATTTCATCATATTACTACCCAGATCTGAGGGAAGATATGATTCCATCTGGGTAGTGGTGGAACATTTGAAGAAATCATACCACTTCTTAGCGATTAAGGAGTCGAGCGTAGTGAATGTCTTAACAAATAAGTATGTGAGTGAAGTTGTGTGGCCGCATGGAGTTCCCAGAACCATCATTTCGGATCAGGATACATGATTTAATTCACAAGTCTGTAAGGGATTAAAATGTTCTTTTGGCACCTAGATTTTCCTTAGCACTAATTTCCACCCTCAGATGGATGGGCCGATGGAGAGGACCATCCAGACATTAGAGGACATGTTGCGGGCATGTGTTCTGGACTTCAGGGGATCATGGGTATGACACTTGACTCTGGTAGAGTTTTCCTACAACAATAGCTATCACTCTACCATTGGCATGACACCATTAGAAGCCTTTTATGGGAGATCGTTTTGTTCACTCATGTACTGGACAGAGTTTGGGGATGCAAGTGTTCTTTTCCTGGAGGTGGTGCAGAACACGATGGAGAAGGTTCAACTTGTGCATGAGAGGATGACAATGGCATAGGACTGGTAGAAGTCATATATCGATCATAGGAGGAGACCCTTGGAGTTTGAGGTTGGGGACCACATGTTCTTGAAGGTCTCCCCTTGGTGTGGAAAATGAAGGTTTGGCAGTGGGAGTAAGCTTTTTACCAGGTTCATCGGACCCTTCAAGGTGTTGAGATGAGTCAGCGACGTGGCGTATCAGCTGGCGCTACCACCGCCACTAGATAGGGTCCACAATGTCTTTCATGTATCTCATCTTTGTTGGCATCTACACGATGACTCCCACATCCTCAACTGGGGAGAGATAGATATCGAGAATGATGCGACATTCATGGAGCGACCGGTGAGGATCAAGGACCGTATGGAGAAGGTGCTTCGAGGATGAACCATTCCCTTGGTTCATGTGTTGTGGAGGCATGGTGGCCAATAGGAGAGTACCTGGGAACAGGAGGCACAAATGCATGCCCAGTACCCAGAGCTATTTTGAGTTTTGATCTTGTGTTTTCTTTGTTCCTTGCTGTGATGTAATGATTGACCTTGTTTTTTATAAGATGGGATGTTTCCTTTATTCTCTGAATGTGTGTGAAAAGTCCTAACTGTGGGGAGGGGAGGGCCTGATCCCTAATAAAGACACATTAATGTGGATGCAATTAAACCCATGCGGATGAGTCAGTGCCACCCAAAGTGGATAGTATATTGACATGGAGGAAGGAACTCCCTAATCCATACATATAGAAAGTGTGACTTTTTATGTTGTGTGGTTTCTTAGTGTTTCTACAACTGTTCAGGAGATAGATGAGAGAGGTGTTCCTAGATTTCAAGGTTTTATTCCAGATTTTGAACAACTCTAGGGTGGTTTGTCCCTGAGAGGTATCTTATGAGGTGGTTGTTCGGGCCCCTCTCTTTTCTTCAGGTTTACTCTTGGATTCTTAAGGGTGATAATAGTTTGAGAGGTATCTGATGTAATGGACCAGACCTTCCTGGTCCATTACTTTGTCAAATTCTGGTGTTTGGGGTGTACCAGACACCATCGGTGAGTCAGAAGGGTATCGGTGTCGGTGGCAGGGTGTCGCTGTGGTGTCACCTATCGGTGCCACCAATTAGTCTCACCAATCAGTGCCACACCCAAATGGTGCGACCGTGCGGTGTCAAGTTTCCTTTCCAATTTTCCTGTAATGCCCCTTATAAGTTTTAATACCTCTTTTAAAGTGTTTTAAGGCCATTTTTAAACCCATAAAGGCATATTGAATCCCCTAAGAGTGAGGCGACCCTCAATTTACCAAAATGTGTGGCTTTTTATCAGTGTCGCACCCTTGCCATGTTTTCCAACCCTCTAATGTTCTTCCATTTTTTCCCATGTTACATGTTTTATTCGTTTAAAGTTGATTTATCAACTCCCAACTATTATCTCCACCATATCTGAGGATAATTATTAAATATATTTTATTTCCAATGTGTGAAACCACCCAACCATGTGGTCAAACCACAATCCACTTTTTAAGCAATTTGATATTGCACATCCAGTAACTCTAAGATCTGACCTTTTTATCTCATGGAGATCTTCTTATTCCTTGGTCTCTTTTCTTTTTCCTTGGTGGTCTTGGATTCCCCCCTCCCTTCTAGAGATGATTCGTGCCCGCGTAAGAGCCCCCCTATTCGGTTCTTCTTGGAGCTTCCTGAAACACGACCATAGTTCTTAGAGCAAGGAGAAAACATTGATCCTTGATCATCCAAGTAGGGGTTTTTCCTTCATCTCTCTTTACTGTGCATCATACAGGGTGGGTATGGTGATGATATTTTGGGATGTATATGAAACCAACTTTAATGAAAATAATGGATAGAATTTTTAAATAATAATGGGGTGGGAGAGATGATGTTGATGTTGCTATGTTTTAGATTCATTTTTTTATGTTGTGAATTGTATGGACCCATGTCCGCTGAAAATCGTGGCCATTGGTGGTCCTTTCTTGTGCACTAATGAAGCTCTATTTTATGTATAATCTCACGATTCAATGAGTGTAACTATAAAACTAGTTAATCATGTAAACTTGGTTGATTAAATGGATGCTCGATGAATAAGATCCCATGTGTGATCACCCTAGTTAACCAAACAGAAATAAGGTACTTAATAAATAGTGTGGAAAAATATGAAAACTCCCTTTCTTAGTTTTGGTAATATGCATGGTTGTTCTGTTTGATGCCTTGTGGGATGACATAGAGGAGAATGGAACCTCTGGTTAAGGGGTTGTTAGTTTGTGAATCTGAGGTTGTGTGGGTCTAGTATGTTGGGGATTGGTTTGGTTCCAATACTTCAAGGGATCTCATGAATCCCTTTTGATGTTGTGACTTTACAAGAGAACCGGGTGTGAATGTTTAAAGGCATGCTTGACCATTTTCCCTTCAGTTGTTGTTTTGGATTGTGGTTATGCCTGTTAGTTTCCTGTTAGTGGAGAAAATTTTTAAATGGAATCACTCGAACATGATAATGAGAACGGGTACAATGGGGAATTGTTTTCCAGGAATGGGTTGTTCTCTGGTTGTGGCTGTTGTGTATTTGTGTTTGTAGGGATAACAATAAGAGTGGTTGTGTATGGGATGATTGTCTATTTTGGAACCCTTAGGTTGGGATGAGTGCTTGATTACTTATATGTATAATATTTAATTTTTTGTGTTTCTCATACACACTCCACCCATGTTGAACACTTTGTACCGAACACCCCCATTTCACAGGGGAGGGAGTTTTTTCCAACATTCCTATGAGTGGCTGGTTATTAACTCCTTTATTCTCCCTCTCCCAGCTTTCCCAAGAGTCTTTAGGCAGGCTATGATGGCCTAAGGTTTAGTATGGACCAAGACTCTTCAGGAAGGGTGTGTAGTGGTGGTTGGCTCAGGTGCATGCGGGCAGGTTTGTTTCCCAAGTGTCTTCAGGATGAGGCCTAGATGTCTTTGGGTGTGGCAATGGTTGTTCTGGCCTAGGTGTATTTGGGCATGGTAGTGGTTGTTTTGGACCAGGTGTATTTGGGCGTGGTGGTGGTTTTTGTGGTCTAGGTGTCTGGAGGCATGGTTATGTGTGGTTGTTGTGTCCCAGGTGTCTGCAGGCGTGGTTATGTGTGGTTGTAGTGGCCCAGGTGTCTGCAGACAGGATGCATGGTTGTGGTGGCCCATAAGGTTGTTGTTGGGGTGAAAATGGGACTGTAGTGGAACTTGTGGGGGAGGTCTTATGCATAGGATGTTTTAAATAACTAGTGGGAAAGTGGTGTGGGGTACCCAAATATTGATGTAATATTACTATTAGTTTACCTGACTTGCGTTATTTGGGGAGCGTGCCTTGGTGAGGCTGGGTGGATAGTTTCCTTAATAGGCGTTTTCGTTATCTCTATTTCTCATAGGTCATTAGAATTTCTCCCCACTTTTACATGAGAGCTTTTGGTTTTCCCTACTGAGTATACCTGTATAATCATCCTATGTATATAAAACTGCTTTCAGGTTTCCAGGAGGACTTTGAGGACCGTGCTGGACCTTACTAGCTCGAACATTGAGACAATTGTTGTTGCGTATTTTATTTTCTTTTGGTACTTTCCTTTTGAGTTTCTTGTACTTTGTATCACTTTATTTGAAACATGCATGTGGGAAATGGATTTTTGGGATTTACTTTTATTTAAGTCTTTGGAGTTGTTTAGGATTTACCATCTTATCTCCTGATATTTTTCGATAAAAAGGGTAATGCCTTCCATACTATGTGAGATTCTATACCCTTGGTGCTAGTTGCCACTCTGGGTCCTATCGAAGGAAGGACTCAGGGGTTATTATCTCTTCTTCATCTTGGTGGAGGCGGGTCGTGACAGAAACCTTGAATTATCCTTACATAAATAATGTAATCATCTAGTTTCCTCTACATGTATTCTAGGTTATGTTCATACAACTTATAGAAATTTAGAGTTACCTATACACAGTTGTTTAATTACTTTTACATAGGTCCTTAACTCAATACACTACTTCCAAACTACCTCAAATTAGTTCCAAGACTTCTTAAATAACTCCAACATACTTCTAAGATAATTTAGACAATTCTACTTCATCCCAAAAAAATTATCATTAAATTATTTGAAGATCAATACAACAATCATTGGTTTTAATTTGAACATGATTTATGTGTTGAAAAAAAAATGACAACATAATAATCACATTAACTTCAACCTACTCTAATATTTCTCCTCTATATGAAAACTATAACCTAGAGGAACTTCTCCAAACAAAATACATGGTCTTAACAATCTCCCCCTTTGTATTTTTTTGGAAATCATGAAACATAAATCACTTTCAAACATATCTTACTTAGAAATGAATCATTATTCAATAATTCTAAAACCTCATGAGAAAACTCTATGTAGGAAACAAGACCATTGAATGATAAAATCATATTGTCCATATAGAAACTATAGTGGCCCAATTTTTTCTTACTTTACTATTACATCATTTTTAAGATAAACAACATAATAGTGATAAAATCTAGGATCTAAAGGTTTAGTATCTTGGGAAAATTAGGCTCATACATCACTTATACATAATAAAACTTTAAAATTATTTAAATCCTTTTTCTTTATCCTCCTAAAATCTCTCACATTCTCCTTAGTACATGTAATCAACTAAGGATATACATCAAAGAAAGGGGTGTGCTAAAAGCCCAGTAAGGGGGGGGGGTATCATGAGAGGAATAAGGGACATGAATCATTTGTACATAAGTGGGAATAATCAATATCATCATAATGTAGGCATATGATCATTGTCATAATCATCAGGGAAATATTTTATAAAGGAATGGAATGTGTAATATGTATAATAATGAAACATAATAACATAGTGGTAAAATACCACACATAGTTGTGAATAAAGCTAGCATCATGTTCATGCATAACATATGTGCATAAATCATAACATCATAATTGTAAATAAATATAGCATCATGTTCAAGTATAATACACATAATCTCATGAGATATATCACATTACCTAATGTATTAGAGGGATATATAATCCCATCCCCACACATCACATCATAAAATGCACATAATCATGCATTCCACATAGAAAGAGATTATATAACAATCATAGTCATGGAATAAACTCATGGAAAGGAATGATTTTCATAAAGGTTTCATAAAGAATACTTTAATTAATAACCTTTGAGGTTCCTAATTAAATAAGATAAATAATATTTTGTATAAAATATCATCAATCTTGAATAACTCAAGAGGAGTTAATGTGATGCTTTTGTAAATTAAAGTATTTTCAAAAAGGATTTGTAAATGGATTAATTTTTCTTGAAAGGGTAGGAACATGTATATCCTAAAAAATAAAAGGGAAAGGATAGTGGAAGGAAATTTGATGAACATCCATATATAAAATAATGTGGAAGAAGATATAACCTAAAAAGGATGAGTCAAGTTCAAGATTACCCTTACCTTAAATCCTCCTTTATTTTATCTCTTTTCCAACTCCTAAATAATAAACTTAGGTTTATTAAAACATGGAACTAGAAGTGAATTATGTTAATTTTTTTTAACTTTTGATCAATTATAATAATTGGATTATATTTCTCAATTCCTTTTGTTAAAGGTGAAACATTTTTATATCATATTCTCTTTAAAATATCCCATCTTACTTCGATTTAATGATATTACTTTATTTATACTTATACATTATTAAGATTAAATAAAGAAGCTTATAAATAAATATATTTATACATTTATATATTCTAAATAATTTATTATAATCATCCATAAGGGTGGTTGTAATAAAAGAATTGTAAACATCCTTGTTGGTAGTTAACCAACCGTTAACGAGACATTGTTCAAAGAGAAGGTGCGAGATATACAATATGTGATTATATTAAAAATATTTTTTATAGTATATTAACATCATCATGATCATGTTAACATACTATTTAATTGTTTTAATCCATCCAAAGGCCCGAGAGATTTAGATTTTATTTTATTTTAAATAAACCCCTTTTTAAGGGAAAAAGGGGAACCCAGAAGACTTCATGGACATAAAACATACTTGACCCGAATATGAGAAAATAAACCCAGACTGGAAACTTGAAGTAGACCCTCCCCAATATTTGGAACGTGAAAAATCTCCCCACCAATACAGAACTGTACAGCTAGCAAGTGTCCTATGTCAAAGCATAGGCCCGATCTGATGGCTATCACCATACCCTCTCAATCATACGAGTCCGTAAAGCCTGCATAGTTGAACATCCTATTATAAATAATCCATTGAGGCCTATCCTAGTGGTCAATTCCAAACATATCTTCAAATCCCAAGTCCTGAAAATGAACCAATATTCCGCACATCATCATCAAATTGAAAGTGAAGACCATAATGCTGAGGTCAAAGCCATAGAAGCCCTGCCACGAGAGACACCTCTGACACACACGCAACAACATGAAGAGGAGGATGAAACAAGGAAAGAGAATCCATGTCTTCATCACCCAGGATTGGAAGACCTAAAAGCACATCGATGGAGCATCTCCATTGAGGGGATCCAAGCCGATCTGAACCAGCAACGCCTCTTTGGGCATGAAGCCGTTCAGCTCAAAATGCAGAAGAACCCTCACCAGATTCCTAATTTCCAAACCACATGAAGCAGAGGGACCGATGAGGGGGATTGAATCAGCGATAATGATGTTTCAAGAACCTATCAACGCATCTAGCAACCATAAACACCAGCAAATCGCAAAAGTCTTCAATCTGCAAAAAACCAAAGAAAACTAAGAACATGTCCTCCCCCTCTAAGTTGTTAAGAAGCCGACTCCATGTCACCCTGGGAAGATGATCCTCACTGGATCCATCATTGGTCCACTCCATCTCTGAAGTCCAATGCTAGAACTGGAGCTGACGCTAGAAACTGGGAGCACTCCAAATTCGTCACCGCACCAGTCATTGCAAGATCCGCCATTGAGCCGATAGAACACCAGATCTGGTGTCGAGATGAGATCACACCAGATCAAAAACGAGTTGTGGATGAGACATCCAAAGCTAAGCCTACAAAATTCCAGAGTCCATCTCCAAGACAAAACACGCCGGATCTGTAGCCGAGCCGAGGTCAAGAAGCCACCGCTGAGCCGAGATCTACGCTGATCCAGGAGAAGCCACATAGATGGGACGTCGATGCTGGTCAAATGGTTTTCCAAGGGAGGTGTGAGGGGTTATTTATACTTGAGAAGATGGGTATTTTTAGGAAAAAATATTGAATAAAATATAGTTTCTAAGGTAAACCTTGTAATAATGATATTTTTGAAATTATAAATTATATATCAGTAAAATAAAATGTATTCAGGACTTTAAAATCTTTTATAAACTAAATTTGCTAATTTATTAAAAAGGAAAGTGAAAAAAATGAAAAATTATTATTTCAATGGAATACTTTTGACTTTAGACTTTGAAAAATATTTTTTAGGTTTGGAAATCAAGTTTACTATGTTTAAATGACCCATTTATCTTATTAAACTGATTTTGGGATAAAATAACCAATTTATCATTTATTAAGTCATTATTTTATCATAATTTTTTCATAGAACATGAGGTATTTGAAAAACAATATTTTTACTATTCACATAAAAATTAAATTATTTCAAAAAATTACAAAAAAAAATCACCCTTGGACAATTTTGATGTGATGTTTACAAAAGTGACATTCATTTTTTCGAAATAATTTTCAAACATAGGAAATTTTAAATTTTAGCATAAAAATTATGATTCTTATGAAATACATTAAAATATAGTATATTAAAAAGTTATTATATTTTCTTTGAGTTTTTAATCTTGATATTTATTTTATGGAATAATAAAATTAATTTTTTTATTAAATTACTCATGTTTATTATTATTTATATTATATTTTATTATTTTGAGGTCAAATTACTATTCCAAATGTCTGGTTACTATTCACAACAGTCTAGTTACTATTCATAATAGTCAGATTACTTTTCCAATGATCACATTACTATTCCAATGGTCACATTACCTCTTATAAATACTACTTAATTACTTCATTCAAGATTCGCCTCAATTCCTCTCAAGTTTATAAATTTCTATTTTCTAAAATGTCAATTGATTTACTAATATTCTTTTTCTTTTCTATAGTCTTGTTTATGGGGGTGATTGATTGTTGCTCAAATTTACCCAAGAGAAGAAGGTAAGACGGTCCTTGTCGTTTAGCTTGGGTTGTCGAATCCTCAGAGACCTAAGAAGTAACCTATAGACACGTACATTCTATGGACTATTTTTGGCTATGAAGTGGACAACTTGGGTTGATTTTAGATGGGTTTAAAGGAACTCTAAGAGACTTAAGTGAATTCAATTTAAAATAACGAGTTGATCCTAGGTTATCGCTCGGGGTGGATTGGACATATTTCCTTTTTAATGATTTCAATTTCTTATATTTGAGATGAGTTCATTTAAGGAGATAAAACAACATCATCACTTAATGGTTTAATGCCTACACCCTTTAATACTAATCAACTATACACTTGAAGGATCAAAGTTTTGAGCACTTCAAGGTAAAGGTTCGTATTAGCACTTGAAGTGTGTGGCCTTAAATTCAACAAGGACGATGGAGTTTAAAAATCATCAAATAAAAATCTCAATTAAAGAAGTGATTATACATTAATGAGGTGATAAATAACATCCAATCCAGCCCCTTTCTACTCCCTTGGATCAAACCATAAATGGGTTAGCCCTCCATTGATCCCATGGTTTCAATGGAAGCGGAAAGTAGACTCATGAGGGAGGAAATGGAGAAGTAAAGAAAACAACAAAAATAAAATGATCACTCCACCGTTGTGTGAATAATTTCACAAGATTTGGTGTGAATAAATTCACACCTTGATCCAAGGGTATCAAAGTGATATGAAGAAAAATAGAATAATAGTAGAGGAAGAACTTTTATTAAGAAATTAAAGTGAATTTAACAACTTACATGTGAAAGACAAATTTGAGACAACAAAATTGCAACATAACATTACAATTGAACAAAGCATCAAAAATTCTCAAATAATCCACCACCACTGCCTTAAATAAGCATTTTGGAAGCCTTGGGTCGAGTCTCCAACAGTAAAAAGCATCCCACTTGATTATGGTAGGCCTAGGGTGGTGGAAAGCTTGTGGAACTTAGACTTTTCCACATTTGACCTGAGGTGGCAGCCAGATTTCATCCACCGAACAGATGCGCTTTGATGACCTTCTATATGGCCGAATCAGAGTGGGCCATAGAAGAATAAAATGTATACCCAGATGTATCCTAACCGCATGTAAAATTTTGTCCCATTTGGAGTTTTATATTCGGAGATATGATCAGATTAGTGGGATGGTTTTCTGGGCCTCAGAATCTGGCCCAAAATTTTATTTCTAACTTGGGCCGCCTAAATGGACACCATGGAGGCCTAATTAGAATTTGATAATTAATAGTGATTTCTTAATATACATGTCTTCTAGAATATAACAAAATTTGGGATTCATTGGGCCTGTATGTTGATCCCCACAGTCTCATCAGTGGGATGGTGTCCAATATGACTTCTCCAGAATTGCTTCCTTTCATCACAAAATATCCCCATCTTCTTCCATGAATTCTCCATTGATCCCTAAATGAAAAATGTTCATATTTAAGTGTAGATAAATTTACCAAAATATAAAATTAAAAAAATGGATAATTATATTCCTTAAAATCAGATGAATCATTGGGTACTTTAAATGATGTTAAAAAATGTGCCACATAATAGTGCATTTTAAGAAGTAATTACAATCATAATGTGAAATGATGTTCAAAATGTAAAATGCACTAAAATGGTGTTTGTGAATAAAAAAGAAGATGAATATTATGTATATTAACAACGAATATTAGCCTCATTTAGTGACTAATCACACCCCCAACTTGAGTTTTGCTAGTCCCGAGCAAAATATATCTCAACAATATGAAATTCGAATTCCCTTTTCCAAAAACATTTTAATACACAATGATCACCAGAAACCCATATACCAAACAATCATAAAACCCATCAAAATATTTTAATACAAGATAGTTTCATAAGCAGATCCCAATCCCAAGCCCATTCCTTTGTTCAAATTTATTTCCATATTTCATCCAATATCAATTAAGTATGAGAATGTGTTGTGCATCACAATAGACATGGGGGTTCATCTTTATTCAAGGGGAAAATTATGGAAGTGCTAGGTGGAATCACATTTCAATATTAAGATGAGTATTCAATTTTTTTTGTATTTTTTTTGTTTTTGTTTTTGTTTTGCAATTTTTCCATGGTAATTGAAATTGCACTCAAAAGAGTCAACCCCTGTAGCGAGACTTTGCCGATGACTCCCAGGCTCAAAGAACTTAGGGCACCAAGTGAAGCCCACATACTCGGGAATCATCTCGAGTTAAATCAGTCAAAAAAAAATTCAAATTACCATAAATAGAGATAAAATTACTAACTCTGGGTCAGACAACTATGGAGTCACGATCCCCAAGTGCCGAAAGCCACGGATTAGGTCATTTCATTGCTCTACGCGCAATTTTTTTTTATTTTTTTTTGAATACTCATATTAAACTAAAATGATCACCAAAACTATGCTATTTATTTAGGGGACCCCATGAACTCAAACTAATACCCCACTATCCAAAGGACGTGCATTGTGATCTTTTTTTTATTTGGATGAAAATATAAACGATGAAATATCACATTGGATAGTCACACTTTCCAAAATCAATGCTCATGAAATTATACAAGGATTAAAATCAGAATCAGGGTATGCTAAATTATTTGATATTCAGTTTCAAAGTGTGCAATGTGTATTACCATGTTTAAAATTAAAGGAATTTTCCCTTCTATTTTCAATTTTTTTTTTCAAATCATTTATCATTTTTTTGACACAAATGCATTTTTTATTTTATCTCCCCCCCAACTTAAAATAACACTGTCCCCATTTTTTAAAGAAAAGAAAATTTAGAAGGGGGTAGAGGTAGAGAATGAAAGTTCAAAAAGGAAATTGAAAATGAGGGTCATGGAATGAAGTCACCTGGTGGTTGAAGTTTGAAGTTCTTTCTGCTCCAATTTAGTCCTTTGATATCCATGTCGCTTGCAGATTTCCCTAGTGGAAAAAGGAAAAAAAAGAGTATATATATATATATAATTAAAATATAAGTATCTATATAAAATAAAATAAACTGATGATACATTGTATTCTTTTTAAATTTCTGGGTAAGGTATTACTCAAGGATCACACCACGTGACACAGATGAATATGATGCTCCCCTTTCATACCCATCCATACTCATAATAGAAGAACATGTCAACAGTCTATTTTTTTAAATATAAAAATGATTAATTAAAATATAAATTTTATTAAAACAAAAAAATGATAGGAAAATTGAAAACCATGGGTTGCCTCCCATGTAGTGCTTTTTTTTAACATCGTTAGCTCGACTTGAACCCTAAATCTATCAATTTTTTCATGGTTCATAGGTTGGCTCAGTTAACTCAACCTCTATTTTCTGTTTATTGAATGATTCAATGAACGGTTTTAACCTTTGACCATTGACCTTGAAAATGTAACCACTAGTGGGATCTTGAATCTCTACTGCCCCATGGGGGAATACATGATGCACTATAAAAGGTCCTGACCATCTAGACCTTAACTTTCCCAGGTGTAAATGAAGTTTTGAACTATACAAGAGCACAAGTTTTCCCGGTTCAAAATGTTTGACCTTGATATTCCTAGATTGGTAGGCTTCAATTCTAGCTTTATTGATCCTTGAATTTTCATAAGCCTCCATCCTTAGTTCCTCCAGTTCATTGAGATCTAATTTCCTTTTTGTTCCGGCCAATGAGAGGTCATAATCCATTTTCTTAATTGCCCAAAAGGCCTTATGCTCAATTTCAACAGGTTAATGGCATGTTTTTCCATAAACCAACCTATATGGGGACATTCCTAAAATGGTTTTGTATGCGGTTCGATAGGCCCAAAGAGCATCTAAGAGTTTCTCAGACCAATATTTCCTAGAGGGGTTGACAATTTTTTCAAGAATTTGCTTAATCTCCCTATTCGCTAACTCAGCTTGACCATTAGTTTGAGGATGGTATGTAGTGGAAACTTTATGAGAAATACCATACTTATACATGAGTGAAGAGAATGGTTGGTTGCAGAAATGGGTTCCTCAATCACTGATTATAGCCCTAGGAATTCCAAATTGAGAAAATATGTGCTCTTTTAGAAATCGAATCACAACTTGATGATCGTTGGACTTAGTGGGAATGGCCTCAACCCATTTTGAGACATAATAAACAGCTAATAGTATGTAGAGATATCCCCTAGAGTTTGGGAAGGGACCCATGAAATCAATTCCTCAACAGTCAAAGATTTCAACCACTAAGATGGGAGTGAGTGGCATTTGATTCATTTTTGTGATGGACCCTACTTGTTGACACCTAGGATAGCTTTGACAAAAGGCGTAGGAGTCCCTTGAGAGTGTGGGCCAGAAGAGACCACATTGAAGAATCTTAGAAGATGTTTTCTTAGAGGAAAAGTGACATCCACATGCCTCACTATGACAGAATTTAAGGATGGACTCTTGTTCAGATTCTGGGAAACACCTCCTAATGACTTGGTCAGGGAAAAACTTATAGAGGTATGGATCATCAAACACATAGTGTCTAACATCAGAAAGGAATTTCCTTCGAGCTTGAGTCCCTAAGAATTTTGGAATGACTCCTGTAACTAAGAAATTGGATATGTCGGCATACCAAGGGCAGTCACTCACAGAGTATAGGTGTTCATCAGGAAACAAATCAGACACAGAAAGGTGATTTGAGTTGTCTTTGAATTCCATCCTAGAGAGGTGATCAACTACAACATTTTCAACTCCCTTTTTATCCTTTATTGTGAGGTTAAATTCTTGTAAGAGAAGGACCCACCTAATTATTCTAGCCTTAGCATCTTGTTTTTGGAAGAGGTATTTTAGTGCAGAATGGTCAGTGAACACAGTGATGGGGGATCCTAAGAGGTAGGACCTAAATTCTCTAAGGAAAACACAATAGCAAGTAACTCCTTTTCAGTGGTGGTGTAGTTGATTTGGGAATCATTTAAGGATTTTCTTGTATAAGCAATGACATAAGGATTTTTATCACAACGTTGTCCTAACACATCTCCTACAACAAAGTCACTGGAATCAAACATAAGTTTGAAAGGAAGGTTCCAATTTTGAGATTTCATGATGGGGGGAGAGGTGAGAGAGGATTTTAGGGTTAAGAATGAACCCTCATAGCTTTCTGTCCAAACAAATGGAGCATCCTTTACTAGGAGAGCACAAAGGGGATGAGAGATTGAACTAAAGTCCTTGATGAATCTTCTATAGAAACCAGCATGTCCTAAGAAAGACCTCACTTCCTTGACAGTTTTGGGTGATGGAAGGTGACGAATGATGTCAAACTTGGATTTATCAACTTCAATCCCCCTACCTGAGACCAGATGGCCTAAAACTAGTCCCTCTTTAACCATAAAATGGAATTTTCCCAGTTTAGGACTAGATTCTTTTCTTCACATCTTGACAAGACTCTCTCTACATTCCTCAGACATCCCTAAAATGTATCCCCAAACACAGAGAAGTCATCCATGAAGACCTCTAGAAAATCCCCTACCATGTCTGAGAAGATTCCCATCATGCACTGTTGGAAGGTTCCAGGGGCATTGCATAACCCGAAGGGCATGCGTTTGAAAGAAAAGGTTCCAAATAGACATGTGAATGTAGTCTTCCCTTGATCCTCTAGGGAGACCTCAATTTGATTATACCCTGAGTACCCATCTAAGAAACAGTAGAACGCATGACCTGCCACTCTCTCAAGGACTTGGTCAATGAATGGTAAGGGGAAATGGTCCTTCTTGGTGAATGAGTTTAGATTCTTATAGTCAATGCAGACCCTCCATCCACTACTCACCCTTGTTGGAAGAATCTCTCCATCCTCATTGGTTATCACTATGATTCCAGCCTTTTTTGGAACCAATTGGATTGGGCTCACCCATTCACTCTCAACTATGGGATATATGATACTAGATTTTAGCAATTTCAAGAGTTCTTTTCTTACTACCTCCATGATATTAGGATTGAGTCGTCGTTGAGGTTGACGACATGGCTTTGAATCAGATTCCAGAACAATCCTATGAGTCCTGATAAGTGGGATAATCCCAAGAATATCAGAAAGGGTCCAACCAATGGATTTCTTATGCTTCCTAAGGACATCTAGAAGCATCCTTTCATGATTGGATTCAAGAGAAGAATAAATGACAATAGGATGTGTTTGATTTTCCCCTAGGAAAGCATACTTGAGTTTAGCGGGAAGTTCATTCAATTCAAGATCAGGTTGGTTCAGAATTTCAACAGAAGATTGGGACATTGGATCAAGTTCAATTTCTTTTTTTAGAGTTTCAGATAGGATTGATTCCCCACATGTAGAAGTTTCATCTACTAGATTTTCTTGATCAGATTTAGGGAAGGAATTTGGAGTGGTCTCCATGAAAGTGGTTTCTTGAAAGTTTTCACTGATTGTTGGACCTAAGACTTCATCATAAGAGCAATTTGAAAATGATTCAATCCAAGGAGATAAACTTGCTTCATATGAACAAATGAAATCAATCTCATCCTAACTTAAACCTTCATCAAATATTCCTTGATGTTCCATGGATTCATTATCAATTCTTCCTATCATGTTTACTTCATGAATGTCCTCATTATCCCCTATTTGTGAGCTTGAATTATAGATGTTCAAGTCAAGACTCATGTTCCCAAAGGTGATGGTCATGTTCCCATTTCGAACTTGGATAACAGAGTTGATTGTTGCAAGGAAAGGACGACCAAGGATGATTGGGGTTTGTTCCTTATTTCCTAAGTTTGGATGATTTTCAAGGACAATGAAATCAGCAGGGTAGATGAAGTTTTCAACCTTTACCAGAACGTCCTTCAAAATCCCCTTTGGAACCCTAATGCTACGATCAGCAAGCTGAAGTGTGACAGATGTGGGTTGGAGTTCTTCTAGGCCTAACTGGCAGTACACAACATATGAGATGAGATTGACACTAGCACCTAGGTCACACAAGGCCTTGATAACTTTGCTCTCTCCTAGTTCAACATTGATGTAAGGGAAACCCGAGTATTTTAACTTAGGAGGAATGGTCCCTTGAATGGTGGTACTCACATTAGCATCTAAAAGGACTTGGTTTTTATGTGAAAATTTTCTTTTAAAAGTGCACAAGTCCTTAAGGTACTTTGAGTAGGCAGGTATGGTTTGGATTGAATCGAGAAGGGGTATGTTCAAATTGAATTGTGAAAATATTTCTCTCAACGTTTCACTCAGTTCAGGCTTGGTTTTCCCCCTCATGCGTTGAGGAAATGGTGCAGGTTGTGGGGTTGTTTGTTGAAGAGTTGTTTCCTTGACAATGTTATCAGTTTCCTCAGTTTGATCTTGTGGTTCATTTGAATTTTCATCCAAGTTTGAATCTTCAGGTGGGTTCTGAATTAGTTGTTTAGGTTTCTCAATTGATTTCCCACTTCTTAAAATAGTCACAGCCTTTAGTTGTTCATGAGTTTTTTGAGCACAACTTGACTCTCCCCTTGAAGTTGAGGATGGAACCGCCTAAGTAGGCATGGGTGCCTTTCCAGTTTTTATGGTTTGAAGTTCTTGTTTTAGGGAAGATACCTCCGAGTTCATCCTCTCCATTTGTTTTCATAGTTGTTCTAGTAGGCTTTGTGGAACAGTTTGGGTTGGTTCTTGAGAAGATTGGTTTATCCCGGGGGGATATTTTGGAAGTGGGATGGTTTGTTGAAAATGGACCGGTGGCTGTTGGTATTGGATAAGTTGGGTTTGGAACTGGTTATGGGATTGGTAGTTCTGATGGGGGTAAGGATTTTGTCCCTGTGGTTGGCTAGGTTACTGGTTATCTTTCCAACGGAATCCTGGGTGGTCGTTATACCTTAGGTTGAAGGTGTTTTGGTATTGAGGCTTTTGAAAGTTCAAAACATTTACTTCCGCTGGGGGTCCTCCTAAGAGAACATCCTTGATGGATTGAATGGTTGGGAAGTTGTATGTCTTATGGTCATGTTTGTCACAAATTGTGCAAACATGGTCAATAGTTTGGATTTCATGGACTTTCCTAAGGTCTATCTCTTCAACCTTCCTAGATAGTGCTGCGAGTTTAGCCCTAAGGCTTTCCTCTTCTCTAAGTGTATGAATTCCAGTAGTTCTTTGTGGCTTTTCAGAATAAGGTGAAGTTCCCCATGTTTGGTTTTGTTCAGAAAGGCTTTCTAGATACTCGTAAGCATCATTTGGGGCTTTGTTTTTAAATGTTCCATTACACATCATGTCGATGAATTATTTGTTCCCCGGACCCAACCCTTCATAGAAAATTCTCACTTGTTCAGTAATAGAAAAACCATGGTGTGGAACCATGTTTAGAGTGTCTTTGAACCTTTCCCATGTTTCATAGAATGACTCTCCCTCTTTTTCAAAAAAAGTTTTGGATACTCTTTTTAAGTGCAATTGTTTTGTGGTGGAGAAAGTATTTTTTGTAGAATTATCTTTGTAGTTGGTCCCAAGAGTTGATGGATGATGGTCTCAAATTGTTTAGACAATTTTTAGCTCAATCCTTTAAAGAAAAAGGAAATAGCCTCATCTTAGATTATTCTAGTTGATGTGGGGGACACATGATTTCTACAATGTCATTGAACTCCTTAATGTGCAGGTATGGCATCTCGGACTCCATTCCATGGAATGTGGGAAGGTGGTTTAGGACATGGGGTTTAAAGATGTAGTTGGAATATCCTAGGGAATTGTGTCTAATACATGAGGGGGAATTGGTCCAGGAATGTGTGAGGTAGTCATTCATGGTTTGATCAATTGCATTCCCCAAGTTTGGGGTTGCCTCATTTGGGTTTCCATTTTGGTTCCCACTCGGGTTTATGAGTTGGTTTCTTTGAAGACATTCCATTGAAATGGGATCAATTTTTGACTCAGGGGTGTTAGGAAGATTAGGATCTAATGGAAAGAGTTCCCTTGGTGTACTTGAATCCCCAACCCCAGGACTATCCACCCTAACTAGACGGTTTGATTGATCGCGGGTGTAGGCGGACATGCGCCAAGAGAAAAAAAACGAGAAAGGGACAAGATAAGAGAATTTGGATGAGAAAAGAAGAAATGGGGGAGAATAGAATGGATGTTTAGATGACTTAATTGGGTCCTCAGAAATGGCGCTGAAATTTGGTTCTCGCTCAAATTTACCCAAGAGAAGAAGGTAAGACAGTCCTTGTAGTTTGGCTTGGGTTGTCGAATCCTCAGAGACCTAAGAAGTAACCTATAGACACGTACATTATATGGACTGTTTTTGGCTATGAAGTGGCCAAATTGGGTTGATTTTATCTGGTTTTAAAGGAAATCTAAGAGACTTAAGTGAATTCAATTTAAAATAATGAGTTGATCCTAGGTTATCGCTCGGGGTGGATTGGACGTATTTCCTTTTTAATGATTTCAATTTCTTATATGTGAGATGGGTTCATTTAAGGAGATAAAAAAACATCATCACTTATTGGTTTAATGCCTAAAACCTTTAATAATAATCACCTATACACTTGAAGGATCAAAGTTTTGAGCACTTCAAGGTAAAGGTTCGTATTAGCACTTGAAGTGTGTGGCCTTAAATTCAACAAGGATGATGGAGTTTAAAAATCATCAAATAAAAATCTCAATTAAAGAATTTATTATACATTAATGAGGTGATAAATAACATCCAATACAGACCCTTGATACTTCCTTGTATCAACCCATAAATGAGTTAGCCCTCCATTGATCCCATGGTTTCAATGGAAGCGGAAAGTAGATTCATGAGGGAGGAAATGGAGAAGTAAAGAAAACAACAAAAATAAAATGATCACTCCACCGTTGTGTGAATAATTTCAAAAGGTTTGGTGTGAATAAATTCACACCTTGATCCAAGGGTATAAAATTGATATGAAGAACAACATAATAAGAGTATAGTAAGAAATTTTATTAAGAAACTAAAGTGAATTGAACAACTTACACGTGAAAGACAAATTTGAGACAACAAAATTGCAGCATAACATTACAATTGAACAAAGCATCCAAAATTCTCAACTCCTCCACAACCACTGCAATAAATAGGCATTTTGGAAGCCTTGGGTCGAGCCTCCAATAGTAAAAATCATCCCACTTGATTATGGTAGGCCTAGGGTGGTGGAAAGCTTGTGGAACTTAGACTTTTCCACATTTGACCCGAGGTGGCAGCCAGCTTTCATCCACCGAACAGACGCACTTTGATTACATTCTAGATGGACGAATCAGAGTGGGCCATAGAAGAATAAAACGGATACCCAGATGTCTCCTAACCTAATGTAAAATTTTGGCCCATTTGGAGTTTTATATTCGGATATATGATCAGATTAGTGGGATGTTTTTTTGGGCCGTAGAATCTGGCCCATAATTTTATTTCTAACTTGGGACGCCTAAATGGACACCATGGAGGCCTAATTAGCATTGTATAATGAAGAGTGATTTGTTACTATACATGTCTTCTAGCATCTCACAAAATTTGGGATTCATTGGGCCTGTATTTGGAGCCCCAAAGTCTCATCAGTGGGCTGGTGTCCAATCTGACTTCTCCAGAATTGCTTCCTTTCATCACAAAATATCCCCATCTTCTTCCATGAATTCTACATTGATCCCTAAATGAAACATGTTCATATTTAAGTTTAGATAAATTTACCAAAATATAAAATTAAAAAAATGGATAATTATATTCCTTAAAATCAGATGAATCATTGGGTACTTTAAATGATGTTAAAAAATGTACCACATAATAGTGCATTTTAAGAAGTAATTACAATCATAATGTGAAATGATGTTCAAAGTGTAAAATGCACTAAAATGGTGTTTGTGAATAAAAAATAACATGAATATTATGTATATTAACAATGAATATTAGCCTAATTTAGTGACTAATCAGTGATAATTCTAGTATATTAGGATGATCCAAGTTTTATCATTCTACTTTTCCAATTTAATATATTTTTTCCCTTTGTAATATTTGGAATTTTCATTTATTTAGTTACTGACTAGTATAATGATCTATTTTAATGAAATAAAGTGTTTTTAGTTTCTCTATATGTTGCATGTGTATAATTCTATATAATATAACACACATTTATTTAGGAAAAAATGTCACTAATAAAGTCTGGGTCATTACATTCTTCCTGCCTTTAGAAATTTATTCTCTAAAATTTCAACTCATATTCTCAGTTGAGAATTGATGAGGGTAATTTTGTTTCATTATTTCCTTTGATTACCATGTCACCTCTTCATATTTATGGTTCTTCCACATCACTTTGGAAAGTTGAGTTGTCTTGTTTTGTAGAACTTTGTCTCTATTGTCCAAGATCTTCACCGACTACTCCTTATAAGAGAGTTCTTACTCCAATTGTACCACCTTCAGATTAAGTACATGTTAGGTATTATGTATGTAATTTCTTAGTAGAGATACGTAGAACACATCATAAACTAGAATCATATTTGGTGGAATTTCTATCCAATAAGACACTTTTACTATGTGATAAAAAATCTCAAAGGGGAAAATGTACCTAGGGATAAGATTTCCTTTCTTTTCAAACCATACGACTCTCTTCCATAGTGATATTTGAAGGAAAACTTTTTCTGCAACTTCAAAATTCAAGTACTTTCGACAGTTATCAATATAGTACTTCTTCCAAATCTGAGAAGCTTTTATATGTTGGATAGATTGAACCTTCTCCATCATCTCCTACACATGATCAAGGCCAAGTTGATTTCATTCACCAACATCATCCCAACAAGTATGTAGTGTCTTGGCACAAAACTAAACTAGTTCCCCAATCTGATTCACCAAATAACCTCAAGAATGCCTCCTCACATGCCAAAGGCTATCGACTAGTAGTGGGGGTCTAAAGTGGAATTTTGAGGAGACTATACCCCCATATCAGAGTTCATAACTAGAAGTTAATAACCAAACATCACACACATCAGAGTAAGAGGGAAGAATAAATAAACTGAAGTTAAAACATGTTGTAATAAAATTAAATTAAATAAGGTCCTTGATAACCATGTTATACATAAAACCAACCACCCACTAGGCTGATTAAATAATATACCAAAATAAAAGAAACTAAAAAAAAGGCTCCACAACTTCATAAAGAAAAGCCCATTTAGTCATCTGATACCCCTCAAGAAATATTTCTCGACCAACAATAATCAAAATGTGCCTAAAAAAAAAATATTCCTACAATAAACATGCGAGAGATGACCAGGTACCCAAGTGAAATGGAATCCTAATAATGGTGTGAGCAAAACTTAGTAAGACACCATCAATGGTTTTTAAAGAAAATACTATCCAATACAAAAATGCATGCAGGAAAAAGAAAATATTGCAGATGAGTGGGTAAATAAAATAAGTTTCATTATTTAATAATTTTCAATTGATCACTTTTATTATTTGTTACCAATGTTACCCATTTTCATCAAACCTTCCTCAGTCAAAGCTAGACTTTTGATCCATATATCATAGGGGTCATATGTTAGAAAACATGGAGCCTCAGTCCAAGTATCCATTCGGGATCCAATATGCCATGTCCGCCTAACCACTAGGTCACAAGTTGAAAAACAAGGAGCATCAGTACAAATATACAATTGGGACTCCAAGCTTCATGTTTGACCATCCAAACCTTGATATGGAATTCCATGTACACACCCTTGGATTCAGGAGCATCGATCCATCCTCAAAAAACTATGGCGCACTGGGGCACCTAGAGCATCAATCTAGCCCACCCAAAACCAGGGAGTGGAGCATCATTCCATAATCCCAAAACCATTAGTCAAAAGTCTATAAACATGGAACATCAGTCCATGAATCCAACTAGGATTCGACACATCATGTCTGACCATCCCTAATCATTCTATTGTTAATCATTACCATTTTCTTCAAAACTTCCATTTCCTTTATAATTCACAAAATTTATCATGGTCCTAATGTAACTTCAAATAAAAACATGGATAACATAAAAATTCAACCCCTTTTCATGTCATAAAACACCAAAACAACCTATTTGACAAACATTTGGAAGAAACCCCTTCAAAACATGGGTCTTACTCCATGAAAATCCAAACAAGGTCCAAGACCTTCATTTTCCATGAAAACAATTTAAAGAGTCATCAATTGATTTTAACAAGAAGGTATCCACACACCCATTTCAAATAAAAATTTGAAATCCATTTAAGAACCCTTTTTATAAACCACTTGGAGGTTAACACCTGTTTTCAAAATAAGAATCATTTCAAAATATAGCTTTCCCCCTTTGACACCCAAAATTTAGTCAAAACCCAAAGAACACATTTAAAACCATTTCAAAAACCTCATAGTAATTTTCATAAAAGTTTATCATGTAAAATATTTCCAAATAATCCCTTTACAACTCCACTTTACCCTTTCTAGGAAATGACACACCCCGTGGGTGACCGTAAGTTCGGTCCTATAAACACCCATGGATTCAATGGGATCTATGGAATGTCTAAGGTATTAATCTAAGGCCTAAAAAGAATTAATTAAGCTAATTAAAAAACACACAAAACATGGGATTTCAAGTCACATATTACCTACATGTGAAAATCAATTAACAAGACTATGGGTAAAGCTCTTAAACCACATACTTCATTAACAAAGCTTTCCAAAACATTTCCAAAGCACATCGACCTTGTCAAGTCCCATCCAAGTCTCATACCAAATCCTCAACACCAAAACAAGCTCATCTCAATCACCCAAGCCTTAACCTCAAACCAAAAAACAAAAATTAATTAACTATAACAATTATAATTAATTAATTCATTAAATCCAACTTAGAATAATGCTAAAAACTCACCAGATCGAACAAATCTTATCAAAACTCCAAGAAACCACCATAAAAGGCCAAAAATGAACTCCTAAAACAATTCCTGAGAAGATACCTAAGAGGTGATACCAAAACAACACTTAATTAAATTAATTTAACCATTAAAACCTAAGAAAATTCACTATGAACACATACCTTAATGAAATGTCATGCAATGATGTGTAGAATCTATCTCGGGATCTCCTCTACGCAAGCCAACCAAAAGCCCCATGAAAAAAAATTATTCCACCCTAATATGGTGGATTATTCAATAAAACCTAAAATATATAACCCCAAAATTAGAGGTAATGAAGGGGAAGAATAATGGGACCCATTAGAGGTTAAATCTTACCAAAAAACGTTGAAGAATCTCCACCAAAACACCTCCTCAGTGAAGCTTAATGAAGGAAGGGAGGAGTAGCCCTCTTATGGTCTGTGCGCATGAGGGGAAGAGAAAGGGGAGGGGTAACATAAAATACCAAAGGTAAAAAATTTTAAAAATACAATTTTAATGAAATTATGGGTAGCCAAACGATTTGACCGCATAGTTTTCAAAACTGTACACCAATCGTGCACTTGGCTCTATCCAAGGCCAATCCACTGGCACAATTTTTCCATATAGTTGGTCAAATAGTGTTCCAACCATGTTCACCCACTTTAAAACACCCATACACCATATTTCTAGGCCACAAGATTTGATAAACTGTGCACCAACCATCCTGTCATCATTTTATCCCTTATATAGTAAGGAGCATGATTTGTCTGAAACCGTGCACAGCCTGTGATCCATGCCTCATATCCTATACAACCTTACATGGTTTATAATTTTTCCTCACATAGTTTACCCCAAAACATCCAATAAGCATGAAACTCAACTATGTGTAGTTCAAAATGAACTGAAAACATCCTGCGTATTAATGTGTCACACAATTTCTCCTAAACCGTGCACACCAAACCATGCACTCTTGCCAAAAAACTCCAAAACTCAAGAAACTTAATCCAAAGACACTAAATCTCATCCAAACACTCAATAATCCTCCCGATAATCATTTATCATATTAAAAAACCCTTTTCATACCTTCCAACTCTCATATTTCCATTCTGAGTCTTGATCCAAAATTTGACCCATCCAGTAAATGAAATTCAAATTCTCTCTGGAATTTCAAACTCATCCGAATGTAAGATATTACAACCTACCCAATATAATAATTATTATACTCAAGAAGTTTTGATGTTAATCCATGTACACCACCAAACCTATGATGGTCATCATATTTTATCCAACAACCTCATTTATCTTCTGATAGCCTGAAACAACACCACGACACAACCTCCAATTCTAGGACATCTACCGGATAAAACTCCGAGCTAACACCCATTACCAAAACCAAAACGTCATGATGGAACTTAAACAAGACCATAAAAATGGAAAATGATTACAATATCACCTGACCAATCATTGATTTATGGTGCTCCACACCATAAGATTCAACTTATAACTACTAACTTCTAATACTTAACACTCTTACCATAAAGAAATCCCAATAGAACCTAAACTTGTGATCCCACAAAAAGTATGACATGGTTCCCAAATTACCATGACCCAATACCCATGAGAATTACAATTATCATTGACACCCATCCTCATTATAGAAAACCAATCAGAGCAGATGCATACCCACTCTCCATGCAAAAACTAAAAACATACTGACTTTTCTATGAAATCCAAAATCAATCCCAAAACACACCCATCATTCCCAACAAACATGCCAAACATAGTTCACAAACCTTCACACCCACATTGTGCACTAACCTCAGTCCGACTATCCTTGTCAGACGCGTCCCAAAATACTTGGCTCCAACTACAGGTTTGTATACCTCTCACCTGATCATGATGCCCTTACACCTAGAGACATTCTACAACCACCCAAACATGCCCACCGAAGTCTATACCAGAACTAATTTCTAGAAAAACCTCAAGCTCAAATCCAATGCTCGACTTGATCACCTGCCTCAACTAATTTCCCTCTAGTATTCCCTATAGAATTTAAGTACGCACCACAACCGTTTTTCATTAGCATTGTAATTCCACTACGACCGATCCATGACTATTTCCACACACCTATGACCCTTCCAGCATGAGGGTTGTATCTCCACGACTAACACATAACTCCCCACCATAGGAGTGTCATTTTCATCACCTCAATCAAGAAATTCTATCCACCATGACCCATGTTCCATTCACTGCCAACCTAGGAATTGGATGTGGTCATCTCGCTCTCACTAGAGCAACAAAAAAACATCAACTATCACCCATTACCGACATTTGAGAACTCCACCCATGGTATTTTATAAAATCCCATCCATCATAAGGACCTCACCCATAAACAGTCAATGGTTCAATTACCACCATAAGACTCCACATAAACTTCTCCATGAGCATAATCTACAAGAGGCCCCATAAACAGCCAAGATAAATTATGGTATCTAGGAATATAGCCTGATATCTCTTATCATGCCAAGGACAATGTCAAGATATTGTGCCTGATTTTCCCTAGACCGAGAGCCTTCTAAGGTGTCTTCGACAAACACCACTATAACCCATCCATTTTCGATGTCACATCTAACTATAGGGACATGTCAAACTCATTTAAATCATTAGGACTCCTTGGCCACAAGCATATCATCACACTCATATCTTCCCACATAACTCTACCACCTTGGGCATACGATCTCGTAACATTCGATCCATAACTAAACAATACAGCACGTCACCTCACACTTATTCCCCCAACATCTCATTAACACTTAACTATCACATGCACTCTTGTGTGACCCCACCACAGAACCTGATTATGACTCTAACGAGTCAAGATTTATGAAACCTCATCTCACAAGCCCTATCCATTGGACACGCCTATTTCACATGCCCATCACACCCAATGTAGAGCACCCTTGGTGCTTTCAAAAACCACAAAAAACTCACTAAATCAAAATCACTTACTCGGACACTTAAAACTTGAGCATCATTCAAAGATCCACTAAGATCATCTACTCTCTCACTGTGTTTTTGGAGTTTCATCCAAAGCTAACTGGGTTAGACACCTAACTGATCCTAACCTAAAAAAACTTAAGTTCCACTGAATCATTAACACTCTCAGTTATTTCCACCCTAAAGAGAAACCAAAAACCTTTATGTGTCTCACATTGAAAACATTACAGGTCCATATCACCTATACGGTCATCACCCAAAGAAAACCTACACTTCTGGTCTAGTTCAAATCCACCAGGAACATCCTTCCTGCACAACCCTCACCCGAGTGAGGCACCAAACAATACTACCTCTCTTTAAACCAACCACAAGGATAAAACACCAGCACTCAAGTTCCCTTTCTCAAAACCAAAGGCATCCAATTCACCTCAACTCCATACTAGGTAACACCCTTCATATACCACTAACATAATTCCAAAACATCCATCTTTACCTCACATACCCAATAGAACACATAACCCGATTGAACTCTCTCATAAATAACCCTCGAAATCCACATAGAACCACTCCTAATACTGGAGTCATGTTAAAAGGTCAATAGGATCTCCCACCTAGACCCACTGGTAAAGACTCCCAACAAGTCACTAGGTCCAACCACCTAGGTCTATGCCAACTCACAAAAGTCCACAAATCACAAGAATCAAACATGCACACATCTCATCGTTACATAAATCAAAAAGTTAAAAAACCCTCCTCTAGGGTTTCACACCATAAAGGTGTCATATACCAATCAGCTACCCACAACTAGGGCATCCATTATCTCTAAGAATTTTCACATCAGACCACTCCATGGAGCACCCAAAAATGCAACTGATCTCAAACAAAAACCACCCACAAGGGGTCCAACAGTCCTATACTTACACCATACTAGCCCACTAGGGTCACTGAACCAACCATGCACAAGGACCAAAAAAATTTCCTTATCATCAAGAGACTCACTGTAAATCCATATATTCTATCATCAAAAGTAAATCCATAAAATTACACACTAGTAGGCCTATAAAATGTAGATCTGACATGCCTAACATGATGCATGAGACGCCTATTTTATTTTTTGTTCATGAGTTAAAACCAAAACACAAGCCTCTCACCAATGGGAAAAGAACCATAAATCCATCATAAGTTATAATATCCAAACAACATGCATGTCATTCGAAGAAAAAATCATATACAACCATAACATTGAAAATCTAGAATATTATTACCAGCCCACAGTAACATAGAATTCTTACTAGAATAAGTGTTCGTGATATACCATCTTGGTATCCATCTCAAGATCTGAAACATTTCTATATCTCTAGTCCAACAAACCCCAATTAGTAAAACATAGGAAAGTAAAATGCTCTTATAACACTTTGTAAGGTCTCGGTCTGGATTCCACTAAATTGATTCCTTGAGGTGGTTCTCCACATGACCTCAAGCATGCCTCCTCATACTCTAGAGGCTTCCGACTAGTAGTGAGGGTATAAATTGGAACTGTGAGGAGAATATACTCCCATATCAGAGTGAAAAACTAGAAGTAAATAACCAAATATCATACACATTAGAGTAAGTAGGAAGAATAAATAAACTGAAGTTGAAACATGCTGTAATAAAATGAAATGAAATAAGGACTTGAATGGCCATGTCATACATACAACCAACTGCCCACTAGATCAGTTACATAACATACCTAAATAAAAGAAACTAAAAAAGTCTCCACAACATAATCAATCCAAACCAATTTAGTCATATGATACCCCTCAAGAAATCATACTCAACTAATAATACTCAATACATGCCTCATCCCAAACCTGCGCCTGTAATAAAAATGTGAGGGATACTTGGTTACCCAAGTGTAATGGAGGCCCAAGTAGGATGTGATTAAAATTCAATAAGCCACCACTAACTATGTTTAAAGAAAATACCATCTAGTACAATAATTCATGCTGTAAAAAAGTAAAGACTGAAGATGAGTAGATAAATATAATAGATTTAATTATTTAACAATATTCAATTGATCACTTTTATTATTTGTTAAAAATGTTACCCATTTCCACAAAACCTTCCTTGACCAAAGCTAGACATCTGATTTATATATCATAGGGTTCATAGGTTGAAAAAAAGGAACCTTAGTCCAAGTATCCAACCAGGATCCAGTACGCCATGAAAGACTATCACAACCACAAGGTCACAAGTCAGAAAACAAGGAGAATCAGTCCAAGTATCCAAATGGGACTCATAACACCATGTTTGACCATCCCAACCTTGATATGGAACACCATTTCCATACCCTTGGAGTCAGGAGCATTAGTCCATCCTCTAAAAACTATGGTGCACTGAGGTTCCTAGAGAATCAGTTTGGCCCGCCCAAAATTGTGGAGTAGAGAATCAGTCCATCATCCCAAAACTTTTAGTCACTGGTCCAAAAATATGGAGCATCCGTCTATGAATCCAACTAGGATTCGACAATTCATGTACTACGATCCCCAATCATTCCATTATAAATCATTACTATTTTCTTAAAAATTTCCATTTCCTTTCTTATTCACAACATTTATCATGGTCCCAATGGAATTTTAAATCAACACATGAATCGCATAAAAACCCAACCCCTTTTCATGTCATAAAACACCAAAACAACCTCCTTGTCAAACATTTGGAAGAAACCCCTTCAAAACATGAGTCTTTATCCTTGAAAATATAAACAAGGTCCAATACCATCATTTTCCATGAAAACCATTTAAATATTCATCAATACATTTCACCGAGAAGGTCCACACACACCAATTTCAAATAAACATTTGAAATCCATTTAATACCCTTTTTTATTAACCACTTGGATGTCAACACCTTTTTTCAAAATAAGAATTATTTCAAAACATAGCTTTTCCCCTTTGACACCCAAAACTAGCTCAAAACCCAAAGCACACATTTAAAACCATTTCAAAAGCCTCATAGAAATTTTTATAAAATACTAACACATAAAATCATTCCAAATCATCCCTTTTGAACTCCACTTTACCCTTTCTAGAAATGGAACACCCCATGGGTGACTATAAGTTCGGTCCTATAAACACCCATGGATCCAACAAGTTTCATAGAATGTCTAAGGTATTAATCTAAGTCCCAAAACCAAATTACTTATGCCAGGGAAAGAAACACACAACACATGGGATTTCAAGGCACATATTACATACACATGAAAATCAATTAACAAGACTGTGGGTAAATCTCTTAGACCACCTACCTCATTAACTAAGCTTTACAAAAAATTTCTAAAGCATGAAGACCTTATCAAGGCCCGTCCAAGTATCATCCCAACTCCTCGACACCCAACTGAGATCATATTGATCATCTAATACTTAACCACACACCAAACAACAGCAATTAATTAATTATAATAATTTTAATTAATTAATTAATTAACCCCAACTTGGCATAATGTTGGAAAATTCATTAGGTCGAACAAATCTTATTGAAACTCTAAGAATCTGCCATAGAAGGTCCACAATGGACTCCCAAAATAATTCTCGGGAAAATTACTAAGAGGATATACAAAACAAAAACACTTAATTAAATTAATTTAACTGGGAAAACCTAATAAAATTCACCATGAACACATACCTTAATGAAACCTCACACAATGACATGAAGAATCCATATTGGGATCTCCTATATGCAAGACAACCAAAATCCCCATGAGAAACGAACAATTCCACCATGATTTGGTGGATTCATCAACAAAACATGATCCAGAGAACTCCAAAATTATATGGAATGAAGGGTAAGAATAAGGGGATTCACTAGAGGTTAAATCTTACCACAAAACATCAAAGAATCACCACCAAAACACCTCCTCAGTGAGGCTTGGAGAAGGGAGGAAGGGAGGAAGAACCCTCCTTTGGTTTGTATGCATGAGGGGAAGATAAAGGGGAGGGGTAACTTAAAATCCTAGAGGAAAAAATTATAAAAACATTATTTTAATGAAATTATGGAAAGATGTATAGTTTTTACACATGGTTTTTTAAACCATGTGCCAACCATGTGGTTGGCTCTGTCCAAGGTCAATCCACTCACACGGTTTGATTGCATGGTTGGCCAAACCGTGTGCCAATTGCATTCCCTCCACTATCTAACACTCATACCCTACATGGTTAGGATTCATAGTTTGATGAACCATGCATCAGCTATGCTGTCAGCACCATCTCCCTTCTATAACAAGACACATGGTTTATCTGAAACCGTGTGTATCCCATGCACCATGCCTTAGATCCTCCATAACCTCACATGGTTTCTCCTTTTTACTAGCATGATTTACTCCAAACCATGGTCCAAACATGAAACTAAACAATTAATATTTTAAAATCAACTAAAAACATCTTGAACATCAAGGCATCGTATGGTTTGTCCTAAATCATGCATAAAAATTCGTACACTCTTGCCAGAAAAATCCAAAAATACGAAAACTTAACCCGAAGCCTAAAAATCTCATCCAAACACCCAATACAAATCTTGAGTTCCATTACTTTTATCAAAAAATCCTTTTGAGAAATTAAAACTCTCAGATTACCATTCTACTAATCGATCCAAAATTTTACTTGTCTAGTAAATGAAATTCAAATTCCCTTTGGAATTTCCAACTCATCCGGATGTAGGATATTAAAAAGTAGTAGTTTTATATTTCTTATCATACATATCTTAATACATATCTATTTTAATACTAGGGTGAAAGATGTTTTTTATGATAACTCAACTAATGGGAGATGTTGATCCCATCCACCTTTAAATTCCATTAATTAGTCTCTCAACATGTCCCTGAGTTCATGAACGGTCCTTTCAAATTGGAAATTAGTTTGGGGGTGATATTATGCACTAAAATTCAATCCAGTATTTAGATTATGTTGAACACTTATCCATAATTTAGAAGTGAACCTTGGATCATGGTTAGAGATGATTGAAAGTGGTTCCCAATGCAGCCTCACCACATCCTTTATATATATCTTAGAAAGTTGTTCGAGTGTGAAATAATCCAAAATAAAAATGAATTGTGAAGTCTTGGTGAGTTGATCCACCACAAATCATATCACATTGCTTCCTTTAGATGCCTTTTGGAGACCAATTACAAATACCATGGGATGTTCTCACATTTCCATGTTGGAATGGGAAATGGATACATCATCTCCTTATACTTCTATCACTATGATTTATCTTAATGAAATACCAAGCACTTTTAGGTGTACTCAATAATCTATTTATTCATGTTGTCCCACCAAAAGTGATCTCAAAGATCATGATACATCTTGATACTTCTAGGATGGATGGATAAAGATAAGTTATGTTCATTATCCAATAGATCTTTATTTATATCATGTGATATAGGCATAAAAATTATAGTTCCAAACTAGATGAAACCATCCTTATCGATGTGGAATTCATGAAGCTTCCCATCATTTATTGATTTCACCTTCTTTTGAAGCTCTATATCATCCCTTTGTTCCTCATTGATTTTATCTTAGATAGATGGTTGGGAAATCATTTAGGCTAGGTGAGATGTATTTCCTACTACTATGATTTCCAAATCTATCCTATACATATCCTTTAATATAGGTTCTTTATAAATTCACATCATTGATAGAGTAGTAGATTCTTTTCTACTAAGAGCATCAACTACTTTGTTCTCCTTTCTATGATGGTAGTGAATAGAGTAATCATTGTCCTTTATCAACTCTAACCATATTTTTTGATGCATATTCAACTCTTTCTGTGTGAATATAAACTTTATAATCTTGTGATATGTATATATGTCACACTTATCCCCATAGAGATAGTGCCACCAAATATTCAAGGAAAATATCACAACTACTAACTCCAGATCATGTGTTGAGTAGTTCTACTCATGGATCTTAAAATTTTGTGAGGCACATGCTATTAATTTATCATTTTTCATGAGTATAGAACCCAATCCTTTCTTTGAAACATCACTATATATAAAAAAAACCTTCTCCAATTTATGGTTTTGTGAGTACAAGAACAATGATTAGAATCTTCTTGATCTCCTTAAGTCTTTCCTCTTATTATTCCATCCAGATATACTTTACCCCTTTACATGTCAACTTAGTTAGCGGGAAAGAAAATTTTGATAAATTTCTCACAAAATTTCGATAATATCCAGATAATAAATAAAAAATATTGATTTATGTGACACTTGAGGGTCTACACCATTCTTGAATTACATTTTTCTTTTAAGGGTCCATATAAATTCCCTCACTTATGATCATGTTCCCCAAGAATGTGACTTACTTCATACAAAAGACACACTTTCCAAACTTAGCACACATTTTCTCCCTTTTCAATGTTGCCATCAAAATCCTTAGATGATCTTAATGTTCCTCCATTAACTTGGAGTAAATGAGAATGTTATCAATAAATACTACCAAAAAATTTTCAATGTAGATTCTAAGGACTCTATTCATCAAATCCATGAATATTTTTGGGTAATTAGTAAGTCCAAAGGGAATCACTATGAAATCATAGTGTCCATACCTTATAAAAAAGGTTGTATTCTTAATATATTATGTATTTACCTTTAGTTGATGATATACAAAATTAATATCCTCTTTTAATAAGTACTGATCTCCTCATAGTTGATTAAACAAGTCACCAATCCTTGTCAAGTGATACTTGTTATTTATAGTGATCTTGTTGAGATCCCAATAATCAATACATAGACACATTGATACATATTTTTTCTTGACAAAGATAACTAGAACACCACAAGGAGATGTACTAGGTAATATGAACCCTTTGTCCAAATGCTCTTTCAGCCTCTTCTTTAACTCCTCTAGTTTGATCAGACATTTGGAGATAGGAGAGGCTTTGGGTGTGAGCTCTATTGAGAAATCTACCTCACTATCTGGGGGAAGTCTGAGTAAATCTTTAGTAAATACATTATTATATTCCCTTACAATGTTAATTTCTTCAAGGTTAATACTTTTATTTAACTCAATCATTTGGGAAAGGTATACTTCTTTACTGGGTATCAACACCCACGTCATTGAGGTATTTTCCAAATGAGATTTATGATCTTCCTTTTATTAGTATATGACCATGGGATGGTTAAAAATATAGAAAGATTTTTCCTTTTCATGATAGTTTATGTGAGTTATATATAAAAAGAATCTATCCATTCCCAAAATAGTGTCAAATTACACCATGGGAGGGATTCCAAGATTTTATGGAAGAATCTTCCCAAAAATGCTAACCAAGGAAGATTTCAACACATGGGTTTCATTGATCACACCATTATGTGTTTTTATGAATATCTATACTTCAAGGTATCAAGATTTTAATTCAAATTTTCTAGAAAGATTGTTCGATATAAATTAATGCATAAAACCAAAATCAAATAAAACTTTTCCCATTTATGAGTGAATAGGAAGCGTACCTTGTACGAATTCATTTTCATAGTCCACCTCAGTTATAGTGATGACATAATATTTCCCTTTCTCTTTGGATTTAGTGGTTACTAATGTTGATTACCCTCAATGTTTTATGGTTTAGTGCACTAGATTGCACAATTCCCTTCCTACCTACAGTCGAAGCATTGGACCATGAGTAGTATATTGGGAGGTGGCTTCCTTTCCTCCATCACGCTGGTAGAATTATTCATTTCTGTTCGATATTCATGATGTTGGTGTCCTTCTCTATTGAACTTGAAGCATTTACCTATCCCTTTGAGGTAATTCCCATGATTATTATTCCCACATTTTTGACATGTGGGTGGTTAAATCTTATTTCCTCCTTTTTCATTCAATCCTCTAGCTTGAAACTCCATATTTTATTTCTTATATCCATAACCATGGTACCATTCTATGAACTCCATATCTACTTTGAGATCACATTGAACTACTTATTAATAACTCCCAAAGTCTCAGATGTCTATATACTTTCAGAGGTGTGGTTTTAAACCACTAAATAATCTATCTATTTTTCTATCATTTTTGATAACATACCCCAAGGTGTATCTTGAAAGCATGTGAAAGATGCCTCATAATTTTTGATAGATTCAACCTCCTTTTGATTATGCTCTAGTAATTCTCTATCCATATTTGTTTGAAGAGTTCAAGGGAAATATTTGTTAAGAAATAACTTCTTAAAGTATTACCACTCCATTCCTTCCATTTTATCTTTCAGATTGGTATTCTTTATCAACACCCACCATTGATAAAAATCTCCATTTAAATGTTAGAATGATAAGGTAACATTATCCTTCTCAGAATATTGGATCACAAAAAATATCTTCTCCATTGAGTTAAACCATTGCTCAATGTCAAGTGGATCAAAAAACCTCTAAACATTGGTGGTTGCTGCTGCATAAAGGAATTGATGGCCAGTTGCACCTTCTTAGGTGTAGGTGGATGTTCCACATGATTTAGGTTATTGTTCATAGCCTGATACAGTTGGGTAGGAATCGATATGAAGTTTTGAACTCCACCACCCATAACATTGGGAATATCGTTTGAACAGTCATTGTATTGTCCCTCACATGGGTTGTTGGTCTAGTTTCTCTAAACTATACTTTAGAGAGCATTCATACTTTAATACTCATACTCATTAGTCATTAAATGATCTGAATTTGAGTAAATGATCCAAAATATAGCCATTAGAGATTTAAAAATTCTCACTACTTAAGTTAGACATGGTCACTTGGTCTTTATTTAGGTATGGATACTTTGGATCATGGTTACTAGGCACAGTCATTCAACATGAAAACTAGGCACAATAAATTTATTCCTTCATGTGTTTAGTTAATTTTTTCATGTGACCACTAATTTTGTTCACACAATCACTACTTTTTTTCACATGGTAGATATATTTATTCATGTGGTAGGTACACTTCTTCGCATGGTCACTTGAATTGTTCTTATGGTAGGTATATATCTTCAGGAAGTTACTAAAATAACACATGTGGTTAGTACAACACTTAAGATAAATTTTTATTACCATCACATGGTATATAGGTCTCTTTATGTGGTAGGTTTTTTTCTTCATGTGGTCACTTTGAGTTCAATGTATGGAAGGTTCAGTACACATGAAGTCACTTGAACTTCAATGCATTGTCAGTACCACACAATCAATTGAACTTGAAAATAAGTTGAACTTATTTGTGTGGTAGGTAGGAATAGTCACTTCTAGACTTATCCATTTGTACCAGTTTGAAAAAAAAATCACTAACATAAAACATGAAATTCATTAATAACATTATAAACATGATTTTGGATCATTAAAATAAGGAGGTACTTATTTAATACAACATCCTCATTTAACAATAATATCTAAAAACAATATGAGAGATGGGACTTGAATACCATAACTTCACCTTTAAATGGGAGATATTGAACTCCCGACATCAATCTCATATCCTGATAAGCATCTTTAGATAGTGGCTTGGTGAGAACATCGACCATTTGTTCCACTATATAAATATACTCTAATTTAAATTTATTTCTCTCCATAAGTTTCTTGATAAAGTGATATTTACTATGATAGAAGTGGATTTTAAACATTGTAGAAAAAGATTTTATCAGCACTAAAAAAGATTTGTTGATCTAAGCACCGTTAAAAGTGGCATCCCTTTTATCAGTACTAACAAAATCACTGATAAAGGCCCCTTTTATTAGTGCTAAAAAGAGCGCTGATAAAAGTATAAAAAAACTATTTTTTAATTCAAAGGGGAGACCAACCCCCTTTTATCATCACTTTTATAGGCCTCCCCTACCCTTTTATTAGTTCTAGAGGCCCCTACCCCTTTTATTAGTTCTAGAGTACCCCTACCCCTTTTATCAGCACCAGATCACTTGCTGACCAGCCCCGCATGCCCCTACCTTCACCTGGTTTCAAACCTAAGACCTCCCCCCTACGGATATACACCTTTAACATTATTATATATTTTTTTTCTATCCATTTTTTGATATATCTATTTATTTATATATTTTTTGTTACATTTTTTATCCATATATATATATATATATTCATATAATTATTTTTAAAATACATTTGTAAAATATGTTTTGTATGTGTGTGTGTGTGTTTATAAATACATAAATATACATACATACATATATATATATATGTGTGTGTGTGTGTGTGTTTATAAATATAATTATATATATTTATATTTATTTACATATATGTTATATTAATATTTATATACATATATTAGAATATATAGATAAATATATATCTGTTTGTTAATACACACACAAATATATTTATATATATATAAACATTATATATAGATTGTATAGGTACATAAATATTCATAATTTTTTATTTTAAATAAAATGGTTATTATTTTTTATTTAGATATGTTTTATATATTTAGAAAGATATTTTATATGTAAATATTTTTATATATTTATTTATAAAATTAAATTTTTATGTGTAAATATATACAAATATGTATATATGTGTATATATTTAATAATAAATAATAGTAAAATATGAAAAATGCTAAAATTTTAATGTCATAATATATATATAAGTGTAATACTTGAGAATAAATTGAGTCTCCACCAAAAAATATAAGAAGACCCCCTTAAATGAGGATGAAATTCCATAAAATGTTAAAAAATGGGGGTACCCCGAAAAAAAAACTCAATTTTAGAGGTCTTCAAGGACTTTTTTGACCCAAAAAATTATGAACAATGCTCCCTACTAATCACTATGGCATAGATATTTTCTCAATATTCAATTTGATATATGGTAGAGCTTAAACATACACCTAGGTCAAAAGTTATGGCCGTTTGAAATTCGAGTCATGTTTTCAACTTATTTAAGATAGTTTATTAATTTATTGAGTTTTTATATCTTTAAATTGTTATTAAATGACTATTAATCAATGATAATCATCAAATTTTTAATTAATATTAATTTTTAATCATTTTATAAACCATTTCTCACTAAATATTTTATATATTAAGTGTGCTTACATATTTTATATTATATAAATCATATTTTATAAAATATATTATATTTATATAAATATAAATATATTTATATATTAATACATGATTTTTAATTATATATAACTTTTTTATGAAATATACCTTTTATCACCACTAAAAATAGTTTTTTTAGTGCTGATAAATGATATGATTTTATCAGCGCTAAAAAAAGAACTGATAAAGGGTGTCACAAGATAAAGACAAATCTATGGTAGTGATTTAATATTAATTTTATTTCTTATTGAATACTGAAAAAGATTATTTGAAAAATTGACAACACTTTGATTATCACATCCAATAATAAGTGGAAACATCACTTCAACCTTCAAATCTTCCAACTATGACTTTATCCACATTAACTAAGTTGTGGCATGAGTTGAAACTATATACTCTACATTAACAATGATTAAAGTCATAGAACTCTACTTATTAGTGTTCCAAAAAACACATCACCAAGTAAGAAAACTAAACCAGATGTGGATCTTCTATCATCAACACAACCTACCCAATCTGCACTTGCATACCCAGCCGGATCCAACTTTCCTTTGTGGACATATTTCAAACCTAAATCTATTGTACCCTCTATATACCTAACAATCTTTTTTCCTGCTATAAAATTATATTATTTAGGTTCACTTTCATACTTGGAACAAAGGGTAAAAACATATATTAAATCTTTTCTGGAATATGTAAGGTATAAAAAAACTTCTAATCAAATTTCCGAAATCTTTAGGATCAACATACTACCCTTGATCATTTTTATAAAACTTTTTTCCCATTGGAATGGGTGTTGAAACAAGATTTTAATATTCTATGCTAAACCTTTTCAAGATTTCCTTGGAATACTTATATTGATAAATAAAAATATTATATTTATCTTGATAGATTTGTAATCCAAGAAAGTAATTCATCTCTCCCATCATAGAAATTTTAAATAATGTATTCATATCCTTAGAAAACTTATCACAGATTTTCTCATTATTTCCAAAAAATATAATTTCATCTACATAAACTATAACAATAAGGGATACCTTTTTTCATATTTTATGTAGAGATTACTATCCACTCTTGGCTTTATAAAATTTAACATCTTCAAGAAGTTTTCCATCTTATAATACCAATCTCTTGGGACTTTTTTCATCCCATATAAAGCCCTTTTAAACTTGAAACATAATTCTCATATTCTCCAAGAAATAATCCACATAATTTCTCATTTTATACCTCCTCATATGACTCACCATTGAGTAAGGAAGAATATAAATCCATTTAGAATATCTTTTTAATTAATTTTTGTTGCAATAATAAGAAAAACATGAATGGTTTTAATCCTTGAAACTAGTGTAAAAGTATCATAAAATTAAACTCCTTAAACCTATGAATAAACTTTACACAAAAATCTTGATTTATTTCTCACCACATATCCCTTTTTATTCAAATTATTTTAGAATACCCACTTTGTTCCAATTACATCCTTATTTTTAGGTTTGGTAACTAACTCTCAGTCCTAATTATTCTCATTTTGGTCCAATTCTTCATTCATTTCATCAACCCATTCTTGATGATATAATTATTATTCAACATATTTAGGTTTAACTTAAGAAAAAAAATGGAGTATGATATGCTGTTCTCAGAGTTCTCCAAGTCAATAATCACTGTCCATGATTTCCAATAATGTTTGGACCTAAAATTTCTTTCTCATCTTTGGATGAGTTGAATGTAATTATTCATCATCACTATAAATGATTAAATCTTATTCTTCAACCTATAAATATTCAGTAGTTTCATTTCTATCTGAAATTTCCTTAAACTATTTAACAAAATCTACATAAACATAAATTTTAAAACTTACTTCATTATCTACAATTTCCTTCATTTTATATTATAGAATCTTCACATCAATTGTATCGATAATTATTCCAGTCTCCTTGTTTTAGCAACAATATCCACTTACATTTAGAGGATAATGAATAAAAATTCTAGAAAATACAATTGGATCAAATTTACATACTTTTAACCTTTTATTTTAATGAAACATGTGATACCAAACACTCTAAGATATTTCAAAACTTGGATTCTTCTTATAGTATATATCATATGGAGTCTTATCAGAATTTGGTCCATAAAACAATGATTTTGAACATGAACCACTGGTCTAATAGATTTCCTCCAAAATTATTGAGAGGTATCATTCTCAATCAATATCATTTGAGTCATTTATACCAAGCTTCTATTCTTTCTTTTATCCATACCATTTCATTTTGGTGTGTATAGTGCACTGAGTTCATGATGAATTCCAGGATTTTCAAGATATGCTTCAAACTTGTTATTATTGAACTCAACACCATTATTTATATGAAATATCTTTATAGATAATCTATACACTTTTTAATTACTTCCCCCAAAACTATTGAACATCGTTAGAGCCTATGATTTATTTTTCATAAACATAATGTATGTAATGCGAGTAAATTCATCAATAAAGGAAATGAAATAATTATCTCCATTCATTGACTACATTCTCATGGGATCATATAAATCAAAATGGACCAACTCCAAAGGTTTATATGTACTAATATCAACCTTTTTGTGTAAATAATTAGTAAACTTACCCTTCTTACATGTAGAGAAAATCAAATCAATCAATATCTCCATCTTAGGAAAATCATGAACATTTTTTTGGGAAAGTTTTCTCATATTCCTTTGTCCAAGATGACCAAGCCTTATGTGCCAAATTTTATTTTCTAATTTAATTACCATATTTCATGTATTATATTCATCTCCAAACTAAAATAAGTTACCCTTTTTTAGACAACTTTGTGTGTATTATATTTTTTGTCAATGTACAAGGTGTATTTGATGTCAATATATTGAAAAAGAATCATAATAGAGTATAAGTGATTAGAATTTGGTTTTTTAGAACCTAATAATTATGAATAAATAGTTCTAAAGACATTTTAATATGAAAATATATTGTGAATTGTAAATTATAAATGATAATTGAAGTAAATCCTTGAATATTGGATGTGGAAGTTACTTATCCTAATTCATGTGACAAAAGGAAAGCTGTTAGTTTCTATCAATGGATATTATTATAAATTGATTAATAATTGGAAAAGAGGTATTTTAATGAGCTAAGGTGTTTAATCCTTGTGAAGAAAAAAGATTATATATAAATATTATTGGATGAATACTAAAGAAGTTGACATTGAATTTCATGCTTGATAAAGAATGACTATTTAATTATGATGATTGGTGTGTTGTTCCTAAAGTCTAAAAAATGTTCTTATAATGAGAGGAAAATGTATACTGTTTAGTTTAGATTTTTTGAGGATATTTGAAGAATAATTAAAATGTTATTGAGAAGTGAGAAGGTTATGCAACAAATGTTTTATTTAGCATGTGTAAGGAACTGTGTTTTTCTGGACTGAATTTTTGAGTAGAAATTTATTTTTTTTCTTTCAAATGATTTTAAGGGGTAAAATGGTATTTTTACCTTATCATATGTTCTCAGATAATTTTTTATGACCACTCCATTGGTCTCGAAATATGGTTTTTACCCTATGACATAAGTTTTATGGAATTTTGAGATGTTCAAATTTTAGGGGAATAAATAATAAATAATATTTAATATTTAATAAATTAAATATCAATTTATTCACGCAGGTTCATTCAATCGTTTATTTTGAACAGAGTTTCAGATAGAGATTCTGTCTCCACCATTGAGTCCAAAATAGGTAGATTTACCTAAGTGGGGTATAAAATCATGTTGGGTACCAAAGCCAGCTTAGGCCCATTTTTCATTTCTTTTTATTTTATTTTATTCCTTTTGCTTATAAATTCTTGTGTACACCATTAATATTCCCCTTAAAATGATTGAGAGAGAGAGAGAATAGGTGGAGAGAGAATAAGAAAGATATAGGGAGAGATAGAGGTATCACTATGGAGCTCAGGACACGCTAAATTGACATGCGGAAACCGTAAACCCTGGAAATGGGCGAAGCTTCTTCGGATTCCTCCCAAATATAAGACTTTTAATTTTTAACTGTATATCACCATATATTTATTGTTTTCAAGTTTTAAATACTTATATGCTTTCTTATGGTCCCTTGTGGTCTGATATGTTGCTTTTGGGGTGAAAACGGGGGTTTTGGGGTAATCTGAGGGTCATCTATTCAGGGAAAACTGTATACATAGCGTGTGGTTTATGGAGCACACACTGTGTGTTATTTCAGTTTGGGGAATTAAAAGTTTTTGAAGTACATTCCATGTACTAGGGTGTACACTTGGTGTACTGGGACTTGACCGTGTAGCCGAGTACCCAACCAGGCTACCCGTGTAAGGGTACATGGCCATGTAGAGTACATGACCTAACCCCGTGTGGGTTTCATGCTGTGTAGAAGTACATGGCTAGGCCAAGAACATGGACAATACATTTTCGGGACACAGGAAGGTACCCCATGTAGGGTATGTGCCATGTACCCACCTTACATGCCATGTACTTGGGTGTTTCCACGCCCAGTCCAGCAGAAGTACACACCCATGTGTGGCTTTGGGAGTACATGTCGTGTACTTAGGGAGACACATTGTGTACTGCCCCCCTATAACCCTTTTTGGGGTTTTCATATCTTTTCATTTAGAAGTCATAATTAAACCCCAAGAGTAGTACATTTTTAGAATTTTTTCTCATAGATCACAATGGTAAGACCCATGGGGGTTTTTAAGGAATCCTAGGTGGAGTTTCAAGATTTTCCTAATGGAGTTGTTCTTCCTCCAATAATTGAATTCAGTCATCTCCTAAGAGATACTTGAAGTGAGAATGATCAGTTGGGTGTTAAGACTGACCTAGTTTGAGACCTTGATCTGAGATGGGCTATGAGTTGTCTCTCTTGGTTGTTGTCTTTGTATCTTTATTTGAGGATGTATCCCTTATGAGATGTGCCCTTCTGGCATAAGAGGTTGTGAAACCAGTTGTTATTGAGGATCCCTTATAGGATTTCTCTATTTACATTTTTAACTAGAGGATCCCAAGTAGGATTCCTCTATCTTCTTACTATTACCAAGGGTCCCCTAGAGGATGTCTTTTCTTATATGCTAATCTATGGAGTCCCTTGTAGGATCCCTTTACCTATGTACTATTCCAAGGATCCCATGTAGGGTGCCTCTTCTTCTTACTTTGTATTGAGGGTCCCATATAGGATTCCTTTTTCATGAGTACCATTCTGAGGATCCCTTGTAGGATGCCTTCATTTTATTTCCATTTTAGGATCCTATGTAGTATTCTTACCTTACCTTACATCAAAGGATCTCAAGTAGGATTCCTTCATTTGTGTGTTCACCTAAGGATCCCAAGTAGGATGCCTGTTAGTGTTTGACTTGAGGGACCTAGCAGGTGCCCCATTATTTGACCAAACCTGAGATAGTATGTTGGGTTTGGGTAGAGATGGTAGCAGGTATCACCATAGAACCCATTCCAAACTTGTAATCCCATAGGGTTGTGGCAGTAGTGTTGGGTTTAGGTGTTTTTCCTCACTCACTCATTTGTTTATTCTTTCACTTTTTTATTACTGATGCAACAATGATCGTAAGAGGTGATTCCTAGTAGGTAGCTATTGATCTTGACACGAGGCGTCTTTCCTTCTCTTTGGGATGCCCAAACATGCTTTCCTAGGGTCTAGCTTCTGATCCATGTTATTTTTATATGTTTATTGGTATACCTATAGTTACTACCCGAGATTTGGCTATTGAACCTATATATTTGATTATTAGATTATTGGGATGTCTAGAGGTGCTTCCTAGAATCCAGATGTTGAGTCTGAGATTATGATATACGGGTATGATTTCCCTAGTAATGATACTCATGAATGATTCTTCTATCCTGAGTGATAAGGATGATTATGCTCTCCTCTGTTTGATATGTGATAAGGATGATTCCACTCTCCTATGTTTGATATATGATTAGGATGATTCTTCTCTCCTCTATTTGATATATGATGAAGATGACTATTCTCTCCTCTACTTGTGGTCTATAGAGGATGATTATGTCTCCTCGACTAGAGAATTATGGTTGGGATAATTATACTCTCCCTGGTTGGTTACTTGACCGCAATGTTGGGCATGAAGTCACACATCGTTGGATAACCATAATGATTTCTCTTCTGAATGATAGGGATGATTCTTCTCTCCCTTATTAGAGACTCCAGGGGTGGGAATGGCATGTAACCAGTGATTTCTCCTTATAGATCACCTAAAATTCATACCCTTAGGGTTCATCAGAGTTCCAAATGTCATGAATGCCTATGGATCGGGACTTAGGTCTTAGACATTGGACTAGATTCACATGGCTTAAGTAGCATGAAATCTAGCTCAATGATCATTTATAGTATGTATATACATTCTTCCCTAGAATCCATTGTTACAGTGATTTGTGGTGAGTACGGGTGAACCCAGGAGTAGGAAAAGTACCACCTATGGCGACGTAGCTTTCTTAGAGACATTTTTGGTGTTGGATCAAGTAGGTATATTTTGATTGGGATCAAGGACCTAGAGATTGAATTAAGGATACATGAATTTAGTGGTATTAAATCTATCTCAATGACCTTGCATATGATGTCTAGGAAATCAGGATCACAGACCCAAGGATCGACTGATAGTTGGTTTTATGTTATTTCTTTCACTTATGAATATTCATATTTATGTATATATGTATAGGTATAAGACTATACATGTATACATATATAGATATGGACATCCATGGTGGAACTTTCCCAATTGAATGACATTATGGACCCGGGATTCGACTATGGTTTCATGTTTTGGATTTACTTATCTTTTCATTTGTGTCTCTGCTAAGATGAGAATTTTTCTATTGCATGAAATTTTGGAAGAATATTTTTATAGGTTCCTAATTATGGTGGCATAATTATATTAGTTATCACCCATGAACATGCACCTTGGTGTACGTGTAGACCTTATGTCTAGTTTTTAGGTTGATAATAGTTGCATGATCGAGCGGAGCTGCTCATGTGGGTTCTTATGAACGGGCTGGTGCAGTTTGATAGTGTATTGAGACTGAGTATGTGGTCTATCTTGGAGTTAGTATTAGAGCCCTATACTTTTATTTTAGTTTCTTTTTTACTCCTGTATATGTATGGTTATCCCATTGTGTGACTAGTGTTGTATGTATGACATAGTTGTTCAGTATTTTATAGCACTTTTCATTTATCATTACAACATGTTCTATTTTAGTTTATTTATTGCTTTAGAACTCTATTTATTTACTTTTTTATATGATACTTAACTTTTTACTTTGTTTTCTTACTCCGATATGAGGGAATAGTCTCCCCACTATCACACGCTAGGCCCTCATTGCTAGTCAGTAGCCTCTGGTGTATGGGGAGGCGTGCTTGTGGCCTCGTAACCAATCGGATCAGAGCACCATTTTAGTGGCATCTGAGTAAAGATGTTACAAAGTGCTATCAGAGGATATTCCTTTCCTTGTATTTACTATTCGAGAGATGGTTGGAAGGATTATTAGGAATGTGTCAGAACCTGTGATGGATGTCGTAATAGTGCGTCGATAACACTTGTTCTAGTAAGAATTCCTTATTTTCAAGGGTATGAGATTATTGTTTTGATCTGTGATGTTATAGTTGTATATGATATTTTTTTCAGTGATGCACATGTTGTGTGGAAGTTATGATTTATTGTGGATTTATGGATCTTGGCCCATCAATAAGAGGCTAGAGATGGATTTTGAATCTTGACCAACAAAGTTAAGAGGCGTCTCATGCATCATATTTGTCACATATGATTCACATCATATAGGCTTTCAAGTTTGTGATTATTACTGATGAATGAGTAATATTCTTTTGGGAATACTTATATATATACAAATACTTATGATGTAAGGTTATGTGGATATACTTTGAGGTGTTTGGTGGTGAGGCTGATGACTCATTCCTCATGCATGGGAGGTGTAGTGACCCTAGTAGGCTGATATAGAACATGGTTCCCTTCTATTTTATCCCTTATAGGGTTTTGTTTCTTAGGTCATGGTTATTTAGTCGGATCACTCAGTACGATGTCGATGGATACCATGACCTTTTCTTGTGAACTAGACCTCCAGGGGGTATTACAGTATATGGATGCTCAGTGAGTGTCAGTTCAGTGTATTTTTTGTCTTGTTATCATGACCTCTAGGGACCAGTTCCTTATAAGGATTCTCAGTGAGGATCAGGATCTTTTAGGTTGTGTTTTTAGTTTTGATACTCATAGGTCATTGTGATCTTTACCTTATTCAAAGAAGTTTTATATTTTGGGATAGGTGGTTAGACCTTGTGGCCCAGTTGTGAGACTTGATATGTGGGGATAGGTGGGAGACCTAGATGCCATTAGTTTGAATCAAAACCCTATAGGTTGATGCCCATTTTTTTAGGGAAGCTTACATGTGAGGTAGGACCGGGTTTACAAATGCATTTTTTATGAAGTGATATTGTTTTTATGTTCATTTTGTGATAGAGGCATGATAGGTGTTTGAGTTTTTTTGTTATAGGCATGTTGATGTATTCCACTTTTGACAATCACCTAGGGTGATTTGGTATTAAGACTGGATTTGATGGGAAGGAATGTTCAGCTTCCTAGCCTGGTCGACCAGTTTTTCTGCTATTGTTAATGTAGTCAGAGCGCAGTTAGATGCTCATGACTGGAATGATGTCGAGTGATAGGAGGTCATGAAATAAATCATGGCATAGGTGAGGTGCTCAATTTTGTAGAGGAGTTCCAAGGGAGATTCTATCTAAATGAGGATGACATGTAGTATAGCACAATTATCTTGTCCTTGTAGTGTACGATTTGATGGATTATGGGTCATGTGGTAAAGGTATACACTGATTTCGTGTGGTGACATTAAATTTTAAATCAGTGAGTAGATGGGTGAGAGATAAGGACCAATGTTTTAAAGACTTACCATGGTCTTGGTTGCCTAGAAGATGTAGTTAAATGATGAATGGTCCTCCGTGGTAGAGGATACATCAAAGTGAATGGGGTACTATAAGACAGTTTACCCATGGCTTAATCTTGGCCAAGTATTGATAGGATGGTGAGCGTGGGTTGAAGAGAGTAGTACATTCCTTTAAATGGAATCTTAGTATAATCCTGGTTAGATATGATCATTATCTATCTTGAATTCATCTTGAGTACACTGAGAGATCATCAAGCCTATGCTGAAACCCTTTTTTTTAAATGTTTCCCTTCCTGGAAGAGGAAACCCATTGAGGTTGAGCTAGAGGAGCGATGTAAGTTAAGACATATGGTGGGGAGTTTACCATTGGATGGTTGAGGGTGGAGAATCTATTTTTCCATTTTAATTTGGTATTTTGTGAGATGTTAAGATCATATATTGGTTTTTAGATGATAATAAGGGTATTCATATGGTGGGGAGTACCAGATCGGTCATAGTTAAGTGTCTCCCATGTAGGAAACAATTGTTGTTGCTATTAGTCTAGTCATTAGATGGTCCTAATAGCTTGGTTTGTGCTGATTGTCAGGTTGTGATAATGACTGATAGTCTTACTACCAAGGATTCTGGAGTATGAGAAGGTTTATGGTGGGGATATTATAAAAAATCATGTTTTTCTAGACTAATTTTTTGAGCAGAAATTTGATTTTTTGCTTTCAGATGCTTATAAGGGGTAAAATGGTATTTTCCCCTAGAAGATGTTCTCAGATAATTTTTTATGATCACTATGTTGGTCCTAAAATAGGATGTTTACCCTAGGACAAGAGTTTGGTGGAATTCTAAGCCATTCAAATTTTAGCAAAATAAATAATATTTAATATTAAAAAAATTAAATATTAATTTATTTGTTTAGGTTTTTTCAGTAATATATTTTGAATGAAGCATCATATTGAGATTCTATCTTCGTCATTGAGTCTGAAATGAGTAGTTTTTCCTAGGTAGGGCATAAACTTGTGTTGGACACTAGGGCCGGACCGAGCCTCTTTTTCTTTTCTTTGTCTTTTTCATCATTTTCTTTCTTTTATTTTTCTTTTATTTATTTTACTCTTGGCTTCTCACATATTCCCTATTGATTCCCCTTCACATTACTGAGAGAGAGAGGAGAGGGAGAGGGAGAAGGATAAATAGAGAGGGAGAGATAGAGGTATCTCCATGGAGCTCAGGACACGCCAGATCGACGTGCGGTAAATGTGGACCACAAAAATGGATGAAGGTTCGGTGGATTCCACCAAAAGGTAGTCGTTTTTAACTTTTCACTATAAATAACTATATATTTATCATTTTCAAGTTTTAAAAACCTATATTATTTATTATAGAACCTTATGGTCCGATCTTCTATTTTTGGGGTGAAAACAGGGGTTCTGGGGTGATCTGAGGGTCTTTCATTTAGGAAAACCCATCTACATAGCGTGTGGTTTGGGAAACACAGGCTGTGTGTTCTTCCAGTTTGGGGAAGACAAAATTTTCTAAGTACAAACCATGTAATAGGGTTTATATTCTGTGTATTGGGGCTCAACCATGTAGCCGAGTACCTAGACAGGCTACCCGTGTAGGGGTACATGGCCGTGTAGAGTACATGACCAGACCTTGTGTGGGTCACACGCTATGTAGAAGTACACGACCAGGACAAGTACAAGGATAGAATGTTTCAGGGACATGGAAAGGTACCCTGTGTAGGTTACACACTGTGTACTCGCTTTACATGCTGTGTACTTGGGCGTTTACATGCCTACTTCGACGGAAGTACACGCCCATGTGGGGTTTTGGTAGTACATGCCATGTACTTGGGGAGAAACGCAGTGTACTGCCCCCTTGTAACCCTTTTTTGGGTTTTTCATATCTTTTCAACCAGAATTTGGAGTTAGACCCATGATTAGTCCATTTTGAGTATCTTTTTGTGCAGATCACAATGGTAAGACCTGTGGGTGTTTTAAGGACTCCTAGGTGGTATTTCAGAATTTTTCTAATAGAGAGGTTCTTCCTCCAATAATTTAATTCAGTCATCTCCTAATAGATACTTTAAGAGGGAATGATCATTTGGGTGTTCAAATCGACTTATTTTGAGACCCCGATCTGAGATGGGATATGATTTGTCTCTCTTGGATTTTTCCTTAATAGCTTTCCTTTAAGGATGTCTCCCTTGAGAGATGTGGACTTTTGGACTAAGAGGTCGCGAGACCAGTTATTATCGTGGATCCATTATAGGATTTCTCCATTTATATTTTGGCCTAGAGGATCCCAAGTAGGATGCCTCTATCTTCTTATTGTTACCAAGGGTCCCCTATAGGATTCCTTTGCTTACATACTGATCCAGGGAGTCCCTTGTAGGATCCCTTTACCCATGTACCATTATGAAGATCCTATGTAGGATGCCTCTGTTTATTACACTGTCTTGAGGGTCCCCTGTAGGATTCCTTTTTCCAAAGTACTATTATAAGTATCCCTTGTAGGATGCCTCTGTTTTCCTATTGTTAGAGGATCCCATGTAGGATTAATCCCTTACCTTATAGATAAGGATCCCAAGTAGGATGACTCTGCTTGTGTGTTCACCTGAGGATCCCAAGTAGGATGCCTATAAGTGTTTGAATTAAGGTACCTAGTGGGTTCCCCATTGTTTGACTAACCCTAAGCTAGTACATCGAGTTTGGGTAGAGATGGTAGTGAGTGTCACCTTAGAACTCATGCCAAACTTGTAAGCCCATGGGGCTATGGAGGTAGTGTTAGTTTTAGGCATTCAACCACCCACACTCATTTGTTTATTCTTTCACTTGTTTATTGTTTATGAAAAAATGATAGACAGAGGTTCTTCCTATTTGGTGGCTATTGATCATGACATGAGGCATCTATCCTTATTTTTGGGATGCCCAAAAATTCTTTTCTAGGTTCAATCTTCTGAGCCATGTTATTTACATATGTTTATTGGTATAACCAGAGGTACTACCTGAGATCTAATTATTGAGCCTGCATATTTTATTATTAGATTATTTGGATTTCCAAGGTGCTTTCTATAATATGGTTATTGATCTTGAGATTATGATATATGAGCATGATGTACCTAGTAATGATACCTGTGGATGATTCCGCTCTCCCGAGTGATGAGGATGATTCCGCTCTCCTCTTTTTGATATATGATGAGGATGATTCCGTTATACTCTATTTTATATGTAATGAGGATAATTACTCTCTCTTGTATTTGATATATTATGTGGTAGATTATTCTCTCCTAAACTTGTGTTTTATAGAAGATGATTATGCTCTCCTCGAACAATGGCTTATGGTAGGGATGATTACACTCTCCCTGATCGGTTACTTGACCGCAGTGTTGGGAATGGTGTCAAAAATTGTTGGATACCTGAAATGATTATTCTATTTTGGATGATAGGGATGATTCCACTCTCCCTTATTAGAGACTCTAGGGGTGGGAATGGCATGTCACTGGTGATTTCTCCTTACAGATCTCCTAAGGGTCAGACCCTTATGGTTCTTCTGAGTTCCGAATGTTGTGACCGCCTATAGACCAAGTCCTAGGGCTCAGACATTGGACTAGATTTACATGGCCTTGGAAGCATGTATCTAGCTCAGTGAACATTTATAGTATTCCCAGACGTACTTACCTATAATCCATTATTATAATGATTGGTGGAGAGTACAGGTGAACCCAAGAGTAGGATAAGTATCCCCCTATGTTGACTTATATTGCTCAAATACATTTATGGTATCAACCAAAGTAGTTATATATAAATTAGGATTAAGGAATTAGATATTGACTTAATGATACATGAATTGAGTGGTATGACATCTAGCTCAATTCCCTTTCACAATATGTATAGGAAATCAGGATTATGGACCCAAGGATTGACTGTTGGTTTGTTTTATGTTATTTCTTTCACTTACTCATGAATATTCATATTTATGTATATATATGTATAGGTATGGGACTATAAATTTATATTTATATATATATGACATCCATGGTGGCACTTTACCAGTTGATTGGGATTACAGACCCAAAATTCAACTATGGTTTCACATTTTGGCTTTACTTATATTTTTAATTATGTTATAGATAGGCTGAGAAATATTCTATTTAATGCACTTTTAGAAGAACATTTTTATAGGTTTCTTATTGGGGTGTCCTGCTGATATTATTTATCACCCCTACACATGAACCTCAATGTACATGTAGACCTTATGTCTTCTTTTCAGGTTGAGAAAAATTGCATGGTGGTTAGGATTGAGGCCCAGTGTTGCATGATTGAGTGGAGATACTCATGTGGGTTCTTCTAATTGAGCTAGTACAGTTCGACAATATCTGGAGACTGAGTATGTAATCTGGCTCGGAGTTAGTAGTAGATCCATTTACTTTTATTTTAGTTTCTTTTGTACTCCTTTAAATGTATAGTAAGTCCAGTGGGTGACCAGTGTTGTATATATGACATAGTTTTTTAGGATTTTATAGAATTTTTAATTTATTATTACAACATGTTCTATTTCAGTTTATTTATTGCTTCCTCACTCTGTTTATTTACTATTGTATATGATACTTAACTATTTATGTTGTTTTCTTACTTTGATATGAGGTCATAGTCTCCCCACTATCACACCCTAGGCCTTCACTACTAGTTAGTAGCCTCTAGCGTATAGAGAGGCATTATTGATGCCTCATAAACAACCATACTAGATCACCATTTTAGTGGAATCTGGGACGAGATGTTACAAAATGAGATTAAATGAGGAGAATTTTTGGAGACCATACTTGGATTTTCTAAGTATTTTTGAGTTGGCCTTTATTAATTTTTTTGACCAACCAAGGATCCACCTCAAAAAAACATATGGGACTAGGGTCAACCATGTAGGAGGCATTTCAACCTATCCAACCCAGGCATCATCGATGCATGCATGGCTCCCATAGGGAGTGTGTAGAGAGTAGGGTATTCATGGGAGTGAACACATGGGTGCTAGTGGGACTACATGGGGTGACAACATCATGTGAGCCGAGTGTGTGAGGTTTGAAATGAATCCTAGAGCATTCCTAGATACTCGTAGCTAGACGAATAAATAAATGGAATTGCTTATAAGATATTGTGATACAAAATGTTAGTTTTATATGGGACTGCATGAGAAAAAACTACTTTAGCTCAGTGTTAAAATGTTACATATAGAATATCAATTATCTAATGAAAATGATCCAAGTCACCCAATCGTACGCTCATTATCTTCCTCCTGAAAATATTTTTTCACATAATCTCCCAAACCAACCGCATTCACATATCTCAAGTGACCACAAGAGATAGAATCAATTGTACATATTATTTTGAATCAACTGTGTCCATTTGAATCAACCACATGTTGTGATTGGATCAACCATATAAAGATATGACCGACCGCATGAGTTACTCAAGTGACCACATTCCTGAGATAGAGCGACCATGCATGATGAGTTCAAACTTCCATATGAGTTTATAGTACGGTCGATAAATCGACCATGAGCATCACGCCAACTGAAAATTATGCCCATATGAAGTTCAAAAATAATGAATAAATTGTAACAAAATCTTATTTTAGTAAATATACACTTTTTTTCACTTTCATTTGATGTAAAATCACGATACGCAAGAGATAAAACATGTACAACATATAAAACTCACATATTAAGTGCATGATATACTGTGTTTCCATACAAGTATATATAGAAGTCATTTTTTTGGAAACTATAGAAGCTCACTTCCTTATAATTCTTTATGGATCTACATCTGTCGACCTCAAGAAACTCTAGGGTGGACCATTTGAGTTGTTATTTAGATTATACACAATGCTTCACCATATCCATGCTCGATCCATGCCATCACTATGATCAAGTGATTGTGACTAACTGACCACATTAAGAGTTAAAAAAATAGACTTCATGAAGGACCACGAGTGACCACAAGCCAAATATCTGTCAAAAGATATGATTGAAAATATGAGGCAGACTTACCAGGAGGTGATAAAATGTGTGAGGATACAAACTACCATAAGAAGAACCTAAAGCTACTTGAGTTTTAAACTGACTGTGAGTGACTTCATATGATAGGATGAATTACTGCATGCATATACTGAGTGAGAACAAGTGTATCAACCATAATCTTACAACCTACTATGAGGTTCTGACTTACTGCAATAATCATTGAGTGAACGCGAGCCTTCATGGTTTCTTGAGATACCATGATATGAGATAAAAATATCATGAGGTGACCTATTGTGAGTATTTAAGTAAACACACAATGAATGTTCAATAATGGAGAATAGGATCTTGAGTTGTGGTGGATCATTAGAGTCCAATTAAAGTACTCAAATGAGTCTTTTATGCAACATAGAGAGATGTTTATGATAAAATTTGATTATCATGAAGAATTAAATGTTGATATTGCAGGTGCATTTATGGTAAATAAATGTAATGATATAAATGATTTTTAAGAATGATTCTTCTAGAGATTTAATTGAGATAGTTTTTATGAGAAAATGATAATTGAAGACTGAGGCTAAAGAAGTTTTAATAAGGAAAAGAATTATTATAGGATTTCCATAATTATTATAAAATAATAACCATGATAATTAATAATATTTATATTCATTAAATATTCTATAAACATATATTTATGAAGGTGATGAAAAAATTCAGGGTTCAAAACTATGATTTCAAGAATACAAACCCTTGTGTTAAGAAAGAGATTTGATACACCATCTATTGATAATCTTAAATTATCAAAGAGAGATAAATAAGAATCTGGTGCTACATGAAAAATATATTTCTTATGCACTAAATAAAAATAAGAGAAGAATATAAAGTGTGTGGAATACAATTATCAGAGACCATATATAGGAAAAAGAGATTCTGAGTATCCAACCTATAATATATTCATATATTTTAGAAGTTTTAATATCATCAATGAAATCTATCTAATTACTACAGTGGAGGAAGATTATCAATTCATATTGTCTAAGTGGGACTCAAGAAATCATATGTGATCTTTCTTCAAGGTAGTATAAGCCTATTCTATTTTACAAAGTGACAACAATCCCACTCTTGATTTGTACTTGGTTGGTGCTTAGATAATGACTTAAAGGCCATACCCTTCCTCATTATTTCTTTGATAAGGAAGTTGTATGTGTGTGGGATAAAAACCACCATACATCAGGGATGTAGTCATCCTTAGGGAGGTGAACCTCATCAATAATATTAGTGTTCTCTCGTCACACTTTCCTATTCTATATCTGCATTAACACTGACCAAAGATAAGATAAAAAGAGAGAAATATAAGTCTAATCAATGAACAAGTGAAGAGGTAACAAAGTGATAAAAGTTTTAAAATGGTCAAAATCCACCCCACACTGATTCACCACCCCTATTCATGTGGTCATATACATGTGAGATCCTTTTCAATTCATATAAGAGAAACATGTTCTTCCTTTATTTGATTCTCTTTTATTTCAATTTTTTGGGGTCTTCCCTCCTAAGATAAATATGGAATGAAAGATTAGAGTAATTATATCAAATACTGATCTAAATTTCATCTCTTATAAGAACCTAGAGAATATAAGGAATAAATATTTGAAAGATAAGAAGAAAGTTTCCCTCTTATATAAAGTGGATGAAGAAGATGTTTTCCCATTATTTGATCCCATAAAAGGTAGTTCCTACTTGGAAGAAGATGACTTGGAAATTCAAACTACTTCCAAATAAATGGATAAAATTTCTACCTCAGAAGTTGATGAAGAGATATCCAATATGTTTTTCAAGAATATATAATAGAATAACTAATAAAAATTGGGAAATATTATAATACAAATATAAAAAATTCTTTTTAGAAGAAGATCATCCATCTTGAAGATGAAGCTGGAGAGACAGAGAGATAGAGAGAGATAGAAATTTCACAAAAGGTGATGACGTGTGTAGATCTCACCAAAATATGTATTTCCAAAAGTAGAAGAATCAAAGAGCCTGAATAGGCATGATCCATATTTGGGAAGGATTAGATTGAGTCAATCCTAAAGAAAGATCAGGTTTTTGAGAGCCTGAAAGAAAATTTCCATGAACCAGATGCGAATAAAAAGTCAATCATTGAAGTTAAAAATGTTCAGCTAGAAGTCAAGGCCAATAAGATCAAGGAACATGAAAACTTAATACAATAAAAGAATAGAACACATAATGAAGAGGTTAATAAAATTAGGAAATCTATTGAAGAAAAATTGAATATAGGGGAGAATAAAAAATACATTCTCGACATGGAATTCTTGGAGCCTAAAATCAAATTAATGAATTTATAAATTGGTTAAAATATGTCTTCAAAACAAATTGGAAGGAAATTTGATTCCATAAAAACTAAAAAAGAGGAAACTTATGATAAAGACCTCTATCTGGTGTAAATAACATCTTGAGGTCATCTACGAATCAATATATAATAGCCTCAAAAGAAAAGGTACCATCCATTTTTGTAAATAATGTTTTTATTAAATCTATTTTCTTGAATAGTGCAGGTTTAAAATAAAAATCCATACATGTGTGGATGAAGAAAAATGGTGAGGAATCACCCACAAATATCTGGGGTGGATGTAAGAAGATGTATAAGGAGTTTTTTCTATAAATATACCCATTCAGTGAATACAAAGGTACAATAACATCACACATTCTATTCTAGACATATTTATTCACATTGAACAAGTTACAGATTTGTGGGGTATTTCTGGTACTTCTACAAGTTTGGGCATAAGGATGTTGATTTTTGGCATAATATATTGACTCCTAAAGTTCAAATAAATCCTAAATCAATGGAGAGAAAAGTTGAGGTGAAGAAAATACCATAAGAAAAATTAAAAAATCTATCAGTCACAAATATATTTGAAAAACATATAGATCTCTATGGTTTTTGCATCAACAGTGGTCACAATGAAGAAACATGTAAGTGTAAGTTATTCAAACATACAACTAAAACAAATAAGAAGATAATATCACATGAGATGAAAAGAGGAAAGTCTGTGTTGGAAAAATCCAAGAATAATACCACACCATATGAGAGAATCAGTTTCTTTTATAAAAAAAGTGGATACACCATAGAATTATGAAAATCATCCGTGGACTATAGATTTTATGTAAGAAATATTAAGAATCAAAGAAATATATCAACCCAGGAAATAAATAAGATGATTTTTATGGTGGAGGACATTCCTAAGATTTCATATATAACTAAAAATATGGAGGTACACATTCCCAAATATTGCTTGGTTATTTGGCCAACTGACTTGGAAAGAGAAAAAAAATGTTGAAGTAGAATAGAAAGAAAAATCCAAAGGCAAGAAAAAGATTCCACATGAAGAAATAAAATTTCATGAGTAGTTTTCAACAAATGATGACCAGAGAATTTCTAAGAAACTATATGGGGGCCACAAGATGGCTGGACATGACTCAAATAATTGTATAAAAATTATTCTATCCCACTAAGAAATCTTGAAGAATAAGAAAACTATACTAGGTGATATATGTTCCTTTATGTCTCATGTTAAAAAGAATATTCCATGTGAAGAGAGAAGTAAAGATTTCATGCTGCCCAAGATATCTATGAAATACAAAAGTGAAAGTATGAATAATCCTAATGAATATGGAGATAAAAAGACTAGAGAATCATGGTTTGGAAGAGATTCTTAGCTTTATTTCTCACTCTGAAGAGGAAATGGAGGTTACAAATTATTCCCTAAATCAATTTTTTTGTATTTATATGCTAACCATGCAGGGAATTGAAGGCGATACTAGTTCTCAAATGGAAAACTCAAATAATATGGAATAAATATTCCAGATCTGAATTATTCTATCTTGGCATGATTTATCAATCAATTTACATATCAAATAATATCTAAACAAAATATTCACCTTGATGATGTGAAAGAGAGAATCCCTTGAGGGAGAGTTGCTTTAGATGCTGGCAGAACTTTATAATTCACAAAAAACTATATTCTGGAAAGATCTTGAAATTTAGTCATTAAAAGGTATGTATTGAGATTATCTCATCCTTGAATTTCAATAATTTATCCCAATGTCAAGGGGGAGGAATTTATTTTAATTAATGAAAAGAAAATGAGAAAATTTTGTGAATTTCTAGGGATGTATGAAATGAAACCTTCTAGTTATACTTGAATGTTTTTAATATGTGTGCTAAGTGGTGTAGGAAATTTAGGTTGAAAATATTTGTAAATATTTGCATAAATTGAAATCAACATGTTTCAACCTAAATACATGTGAATAGACTCCGAGGGAAAGAATTAGGAAATGGTAATAAGTATATGTTGGTATCATTTTCATTTTTGAAATTGTCAAATTTTTTGTCTAACTCAAATCCTTATGTTTTCTAGACTGAGCACGACTCACATAGAATTTGAGTGGGATGAATTATGGCACATTTCTAAGAATGAATTGATATTATCCTATCTTCTGGGACTCTTTGTAGTTGTTATCAATAAGGGGGAGAGAAGAAGTAAAAAATGTTAATGAGTAGGGGGGAATCATATGTGAAAATTGGATGAACATATTAACATGACATTTTCATATTGGTATTAACAAAAAATATAAAGGGAACTACCCTAGATTGTGCTTTATACAGCATTGGATTTTATTTAAACATAAAGTGATAATAAATGAGTAACCTTTATCAGTGCTAGTTAAAAGTGCTAATAAAGGTAACTTTTATCAGTGCTAAAAAAAGTGCTGATAAAAGTATACCCTTTATCAGCACATTTTTAGCATTGATAAATGTGTATATTTATCAGCACTGATAAAACGTTTTAATAAAAAATATATTATTAAAACATATAAAATTATAATATTTATATTAAAAAAATAATGTTTATTTGTAAACATTAATTAAAAAATGCATGTATATAATTAATATAAATACGATATATTAATATATATATATTTTTTAATAATTAAAAAATTATATAAATATAAATTATTTATTGTTAATACGTGATATTTGAACCTATATATATTAATTTCCATGTGCATATATGTGTATACATTATATTGTGTGTGTGTTTTGTGTATATGTATATATAGATGTTGTACATGTACAGATGTATGTATGTGTATGTATATGAGCACATGTATATGGAATGTACATATATTTATAACATGTGTAAATGTGTATGTATGACATGTACTTATTTCACATTTGATATATATATTTTTTCATTATTGATATAATATTTTTGGAATTTATTCATTTTTTTACTCATATTTATATTTTACTAAGTATTATTTTTTAATATGTTTTAAATTTATATGATTAGAATTTATTCAATTTTATTTATTAAGTTTTAATAGTTTTAAAATGTTTAAAATTTATATAATTAATTTATTTAAATGTATTTTTTAATATTTTCTTCATTCCTATATGTGTTTACAATTCATGTAGTTAATCTTATATTTCATTTTTTAAAATACTTTTTTCTATTAAATTCTATTTATTATTTTTTAATATTTCTTTTATTTAATATTATTTATTTATATTTAATATTTATTGATTTTTATATTTAATGGAATTTAATAATTTTGTAATATTTATTTATACATATATTTATTTACTATACATGTAATATTTTCAAAATGTTTGTAACTTATATGGATAATATTTATTCATTTTTTAATTAAGTTTTAACATTTAAAATATTTTTTAAATTTATATAATTAAGCTATTTAAATGAATTTTTAATAATTTTGTAATTTAAATAGTTAATTATAAAATTATAAATATATTTATTATATTTATAATTATATATATTTATATATTAATAAATATATATAATTATATAAATATATATAATTATATAAATATATAAATATATATAAATATATTTATAATTATAAATATAAATATATATATATATATTTAAATAATTATAAAATTATAAATATAAATAAATAAATATATTTAATTAATTATAAAATTAGAAAAATTGTATCTAAATAATCAATATGTTTATTATATTTATATATTAATATATATATATATATATAATTATATAAATATATATAATTATAAATAAATATATATATTTAAATAATTATAAAATTCTAATAAATATATCAATTATATTTGTAATTATATATATTTATATATTTATATATCTATATATATATAGTCATATAAATATATTTATAATTATATATAAATATTTTTAAATACATTTAATTATTTTTTTAAGAAGTGAGGCTTAATAGCCCCTTTTTTGAATAGAAAAAAACCAAGTACAAAGGAGAAACATACATAACCAAAAGAGACCAAGAATAATCAATTAAATAGCTCAAGAGTGAGTAATCATGCTATGGTGTGAGCCTTGTCCACCTTGACCACGAGGATGTTGACCCCTTCTCCATGTTTTGACCTGCTTCCATAGCCCACCTCCATCATCTAGAAGTCCAACGTTAACAAAACTTTCCATGCCTTTTTCTCTAAAGCCTGTAGAATCCTTTTCTCCAAATACAAGATAGTTGTGTTGGATTTCCTGCTCACTACTTCCTGAAGAAAGAAACTTAAAAGAGTTATGAGTACAAACCTTCGATGAAAATTTAAACTTCACTGGATGGAAAAAATCAGAGTCCACAATAGATTTTGAAATACTCTTCTTAGGATGCTCCAAAATAGAAGATAAAGGAGAAGAAATGTCGACACCAGAATTAACACTGACATGTAAAAGAGGGGCTACATCTGCAGTCACATTCCCCTTATCCAATGATGAAACCATTTCTGTACTGAACATTATGCCCTGGACAGGCTAATTTTCCATGTCAGATCCTTGTGGTGATTTTGAAAAACTAAAAATTTGATCGACATGAGTTTTCAAACCACCAGCAGGTATCCCAATAACCCCTTCCATATCTTCTAGCCTTAAGGTAGATGAGGAAGCAACAAAAGTGTTTGTTTTCTCTCTACCACCAGCAGGATCAAATGGAATTCTAGGTTTCAGATGAGCCATTGAATCACTACATATAGGAATCATTAGGATCTGCTCACTGTCCAAATTGCTCAAACTAGATAGCATTCCCAAATATGGTTGTCCCTTCACTATCTTAAACATAGAATGACCAGAGTCCAATGTAGTAGAAGAAGAAGCTGTATACTTTGTAAGAGAACTGTATAATCTATGAGGAGCACTAACCTTCTCATTAAGATTTATAGGAGCAGACTTACCTCACTCCTAAGAATGAGTCCTTTTTTGATCTTGGATTGGACAACATCACTCTTGGTATTTCATTTTCATTTTTGGAAGAGATCATTTTTTGTTCATGCCATAAATTATGATCCACAGTGGCCTATGCAGAAGCCTCCCTATATGCTTGTCTATCTTCAAATTCATCATCTTCATGATCAGATCCTATATCCCTAGTTAATGCATCCTTCAAGTAAAATCCAATAATAGCCAAAGGACCTTCCTCAACTATACCAACCTAAGACTTCCTAGGCTTTTCAATCACCTGAACAGAAGTGACCAAGAAATTTTCATAATATACAGGAGAAAGAGGAAAAATTGTATCATTTGAGGATCCATTATTTAGAGGAATGCTGTCTGAATTGAATAATTTATTCCTTTGAGAAGAACCATCAATATTTACAAGGGGTTATCCATTTTAAGGATCCAAATTCTTGGAGATAGAGTGTAGAGCATCATCACCTGTGGAGTGTTCATTAGCCTTATTCTCATCATCCTGGATGTTCACCATCTTGTCTATCCTCTAGAAGTGTTGGAGTTCATGACCTTTCAATTGAAATTTAGAACAAAAAATACCCCCTACAATTAGCCTTAGAGTGCCCAATCATTTGGAAAGATTCACAAAACAACAAATTCTTTTCAAACTCCATTTTGAGGTTAATCTCATCCTGAGGTGTGGAGAGAACTAGCTTTTCTATTAAGGTTGAACTTAAATAAACTTAAAATAAGACCCTATCATAGTGACCAAAATTAACCAACCCAGTGGGAAAATCCATTCTAATTGGGGCACCTATTGTAGAGGCAAAGTCAAAAATAATTTTTGAATACCATAAAACCCAGTTTAGGCCATGAATTTTGATCTATACTTGAGAAAAAGTGTCTTTGAACTCATTGAGGTTGAAATTTAAACTCCATTCATGAACCCAAAGGATACATGACCTCATATTTACCATGCCCGAACTCCATTTCCTACCTTTCAGTTCCACAGATGGGAAAAGGAGATGAAAAAAAGCCATGGTTGATAGATACACACTTAAAGTCGGAGAAAACCCAAATTGAAGCTAAGAAATCGACTAGGTCTAAAACTTTCCAAGGTTTCATCCCCTTATACAATGAGATATGAAAAATAAAAGAGTTCTTACACAAATCAATTCATTTAGAAATTACTCTATTCGAAGCTAGAACAAGGTCAGTGGCACCCTTCCTGGTGATTCGTTGTGAAACACTATTATTAAGAAAGGCAAACAAACCTTTGGAGAAACTAGTGAAGGATGGGAAACATTTTTCCTCTTCTCAATCCTTATATTTCCTTTAAGGAAATGGATAAAATTGATCAGCAACATGATTCTGAACATATGTGAAGAGATTCACACTTCTTGGATGTTAAAGCGCATTATGATCTCCAGGGATCGCCGAATCGAGCCGCTCCCACTCCCGTTCCTCCATCATATTTAATTATAATTATAATTATAAATAAATATATATTTATTTAAATACTTATAAAATTATTAAAAATATATTTAAATAATAAATATATTTATCATATTTACAATCATATATATAGTTATATATTAATAAATATATATAATTATATCAATATATTTATAATTATATAAAAATAATAATAAAAATATTTATTTATAATTATATTTATAAATAAATATATACATATTTAAATATTTATAAAATTATAATAAATATATTTAAATAATAAATATATTTATTTTATTTATAATTATATATATATTTATATATTTATATATTAATATATATATGTATATATATAATTATATAATTATATTTATAATTATATAAAAATATTGATATATATATTTATTTATAATTATATATATTTATTTTTTTAATTATATTAATTATATCAATTTTTTTTAAATTAGGTCTTTATCAGTGATTTGTTAGCGCTGATTTAGATCGGTTCTATCATCACTTATTATTTTAGTGATGATAAAATAACTCTTTATCAGTGCTTTTTTGAAAGCACTGATAGATCATTTTCTGATCTTTTAAATATAACCCTAATCGAGTTCTTTTCGCTCGCATCATTCAAGATCTTGCATAACCAGATCTCTGTTGTCGCTCTCCCTAAATCATTTTATACAAATCAAGACCTTCAAAAGCCAAGGTATTTGATCACTTGTGATCTTCTCTCCCTCTCAAACATCTTTGTTTGTTCTTAATTTTTCCAAATGGTTTGAACGACGCACACATCGATATTATTTGTGCTCGATCTACCTCACACCGGAAATTCGAGTCACGAAGTTATGCATGTATATACCTCTTACAACTATAAGCAGAAAACATCTTTACATTTCCTTCATGCATACAAACACAAGACTCATATTGTACTCATGCATCCATGATGTTCGATCTAATTTCTCCAGTTGTGTACTCATGCATCTCATGAGAAAATGACATGTTATGGATTGTCATAATAAATATGGGTTTTTTGGGAACACCCAATAAAACATCAAACTCATCTTGTAATATTATTTCCATAACTCATAAAAAACATTCTACATTACACATATTGTAAGAAACCATACATGCAAGGTCCAACTTCATTATATTTATGTGAATTTTATCTTCTTGCATGATATTCCTTGATGCACACCTATTGTAGGGTGTGAAAAAAACAATTATATTTTTCTTAATGTAGCACAATGGCTGACCAGGGTCATCTCACTTGAGGATCCTTTCAGTTTTTTCACTTACTTCTTCTAAATCACCTTAGATATCTTTTTTTTTTTGTTTTCAATTAATTTAAGAAATCAATTAAAATATTTTTGGGTTTTTGATTACTTTTCTAATGACATGTAAAATGAGAATTTAAACTAACATGAAAACTAGATAGAATAAGTTAAAGAAAGAAAGTACCTGGTTTTGGGGATTGGTTTAAGGTTCAATCATTGTTCTCTTTATGTGTTTGATTTAAATTTGATAATCCAAACATGAAATATCATGTTTGACTACTATTATTTATTTAGAAATTGTGGAATATTATTGAATTCCTAAGCACTCTTAATTTCAATTCTTCCTTTAATCAATGTTGATGACACTCCTTAGTTTAGGAGGTGTCATATTCTATGACCTAACTATATCGATGTTGTTTCATCCATTGATTAGTTCAAATCCAATGTGTGAATAACTAACTAATTTAGAGAGGTAAAAGTGATTAAATAAAAGAATATAAATAGATTAATTTTCATGTCATTGGGGGCTGTCACCACAACAAGGACATTTGCCTCACCCATGAATGCTACTCAATTTTATCTACAAACTTAAAATTAAACTTTAAAGAAAATTTATAAACACCTTAACCTCCCCATGGTCCTAGTCTTGGGGCCAGCCTCTCATTTATGAGAGTAAGAGATCACTTGGTGGATTTGGTGGAAGATAAGAAGAATAAACAGAATTAAATAAAATAAATAAAATTTAAAAATAATAGTGACAGGAAATAAAAGAATAAAAGAAAATAGAATTGGGATGAGAGAGATAGAGGGAGAAGATAAAATAATAATAAAAAAATAAAAAAAATAACAAATATGAAATTATATAATTTATAGGGAATATAATAATAATAATAAATTATTATTATTATTATTAAGAGAAGAAGAGATTAAAAAAGTAATAAAATAAAATAAAAATATTAAAAGAGTATTAATAATAATTATAGTAATAATAGTAATAATAATAATAATAATAATAATAATAATAATAATAAAATTAAGATGATGAAAAAGAGAGGATGGAGAATTGGTGGAAACAAAATTTAAAACATGAATGTAAGAATTAATTTAATTAAAACTAAAATTTAAATTATAATTTAAAATGAAAATGTAAATTAAACAAAAATAAATAAAATAAAATAAAATAAAATGAAGAAGTATAATGGGGAAGAATGTTGCAGTATCTAGAATCCCTCAGTGGAGCCTTGGTGTCTTGGATGATTTGGAAAGGAGGGGTTCACCTCCTTTTATAGGCGAGGAGAGAGATTTTTGGTTTTAGAATCTTTCCTCTGAAAGTTTATGCATGTTTTACCCATTAAATGGATAAATTTGGACATGGTGTCTTCATAAAAGTTGTTCAAAGTTGTATTTATCGTTTTCCCTCAAAAGTTTAACTTAATCAACCACATTTATAAGAATTTATAGGCAAATTACTCTAAGTTTTTTATTCTATAAGAATGAATCCTAAATATTCCTTCAATGTTGAGCATCCAAAAACCATCTTAATTAGTGAATAACTCCAAAAAAATTAATTGTGAAATGTGCCTATGAGTCTTATTTTGAATCCAACTAGAATCACCTCAATTGTAGGAGTGTAGCATGATTTATACCTCTTTCTCAAAGTGGGGTCCACTATGTCTGTTCGAACAATTTATTAACTCGATTGAATTTTTCTGGCCTTTAGATGTTTGAATCACATCTTAGTTCAGAAGACAAAGTTGTATCCCAAAAATTAAGGAATCCTACAAAAAAATAATAAAATCAATTTGATATATAATTTAAAAGTTATGATAAAAATACCGTAGTGATTAAAATATTTCAAAATTCCATGGGTTTTATCTTTTAAAATCATGAATAAATCATTAGAATTTGAATAAAAAATTTTACTTAATTTTTTCTATAAAATAACCCACACTTAAACCATTCTTGTACTTAAGCATAAAATCTCAACAAGTAGTTAAAGAAGGCACCTATGTTATCAATATTCAAATTTAAATGCAATAAAATCAAACAATTGTCAATGTCAAATCAAATTTTCAAATTACATATAAAATATCAATTCAATTTCTCATTTTCCAAAGAAACAACCAATCCATGTATTTTAATTTTCCCCTTTGAAAAATGATGGATCTTCTCCTTTAATTCATTCAAGATCCTTGATTAATTATTATCAAACATGAAAAGTCACAATTTACCTCACTTTTGATTCTTTTCTCTGATAAATCATGATACAATTCAATTATATTTATTCGTATATCATGAGAACATTCTACTTTTCCATAGGCTTTTAAAGGAACTAATTTCTCCACTTTATAAAGACAAAATGAACATAAAATCATGAGTACCTGTAATAAAGGTTCTAATGACTCCGAAACTTAATGTTAATAGGATTTGGTGTTTAAAAATAAATCTCAAAGAGTAGGTTTAACTCTTAAAGGATAAAACATGATATTCAAAGTAAAAAGTTTAATGACATTATCCCCTTCAAATTTTAACAACTCCCATATTTACCTAAGAATAAAAGTAAATATCATGATTAGTTTAAGCATAATGAATAATTTTCACCCTCTCTTGAATATATATATATATATATATATTTATTTTATACATTTTTTTCTTTTTCAAAGAATATTTACATTATTTTTTTTGAAAGTTATGATTAGAATAGATATCACATCCACCACTTAACCACTCATGATAAAAATCATAGGTCTAGTAATGGTGATTTTTGGATTACCCAAATCACAACCCATTTTTCTCATTTTTTGGTTCCTTTTGTCATTTTAATTTTTTTATATTCAAGAGGGGAAAATAATAGAGTACAATGAATTATTACACAACCTTTTAAAATTCCATCAATAATCACCCCCACACTTATTACTTATAGTTTAAATCATCCCATTTACTATGATTCCATTCACCCCCACACTTAAACTTTAAAATATCACGAAAATACTAATAGGAGGGTAGGAATGGATAATAATGGCTTGAAACATGGCTCATTCCTAACAAGGTCATTTATAGTCTCTATGGGATAAAGAAGGATTGATGTAAATATGGACTTTTTAGGATAAGTGGTTATCAAAATACGCCTCAATAATTTTAAATGTGTTTTTTCATATTCATAGTTTTGACAAGTTCAAATTCAAGTTCTAGCAGGTGGAATATCCCAAGATCACTCAAGAAATATGTTCAAGATAAAATAGGAAGTACTTGGTCTATAAATCCTATCAGGAATGGAAATATGATATTGGAAAATCACTCAAGGAATTATTAATAATAAAAAATAAATTCACATGAATTTTAGAAATTCAAATCATGAAAAATTGTTGGTAAATTTCATTTACATGAATCAATCAATTCCCTTAAATCACAAGTCCTCATTTTAATATCTATGATTCACTTTAATCATGTAATTTTCTATTTTACTCATTCAATTTCATTAACATTTTAAATCTAAAAAATGAAATCACTTGATTCCTAAAAAATTCATGTCTCCTAGATAAGTAAAGTAAAGCATAATTCAAGTGTGGACATGCAATTTAAACTTTAAAGATCAAAAAATGTTTTTGAAAAAAAATAGAGAGTTTATAAGATAATAAAAAGTGAACTCCCTTTCTCATGAATCTTGGTCCTTCCCCTTCACTATATGAGGCTACCTTATGCCATTATGAACCTATAAAATAGAACTACCCAATTAATAATAAGGATCATGTCATTAAAGCTCAAAAATATAGGGTGGAGTGGATTGTATGATGAACTAATTCCTAATAAATGAAATTTAAATCTAAATTAATAAGAAACATATAAAGATAAATCTTGGTATGATTCCCCAAGTGGGCCCTAAATTTTTACTACCTCCGGAAGGGCAGTACCAGTTGTTATCCATAATCTGTCGGTGGGTGGATTTTATTATATTTGAACCATCACATGTGATTCATTCTAGCATAGACTTATTCTTCTCTATTGAGAAGGAATCCATGGATAGAGTACACCAGATCCCCCCCTTCACAATGTGGTACAACTTGCATGGTGGGGGTAAGATGTAGAATGGAACCACCTCCTCTTTTGTTGCGATGATTGCAAACTTTCTTTCTCCATCTAGTGTTTTCTCTAGGTATGCTTCATTAAAAAATAGTCAAAGGGAGAGTTGGAAGGTAATTTTATTTTAACAAAATTATAATTTGAAAATTCAATATCAGTTTCTCTCCCTTTTATGAAAGAAGCATGCATATTTGGTTCTTCAGGTAGATCCACTGATATCTCTTCATGGGATTCCTCTGGTAGATGTTCAATATGTTCAGGGAGCTCTATGTGTTCCTTAACAAGTGCATTTTGTTTTTCATCATCTTCCTCCATGGAAAAATATGAGTTATCCAAATCTGTAAAATCAAAATAGCATGGAGTAATACTCAATTCAGTTTCAATGAAATTAGAAGATAAAGAGTTCACAAAAGGGTCAACTCACTGAATTGGTTCGGCTTGAATCTCTTATTCAATTGAAAGTTACTATTGGATTTTATCTTTACTATATGTAGGTAAGTAGTCTGGATCCTCTATAATTTCTTATAATTCCACCACTTGGGTGGTTTCTTCTTCTTCTAAGGCTAGAGAGAGGTGTAGTGGTGTTGAATCTTTTACTTTGTAAGGAATAAGGAGATCATGTTTCATTTTAATTTCTACCAAATTGCTCCAAAATTTATCCAAATTCACATGATCCACATCTTTTAAATCAGTATAAAATGACCTTTCATCTATCTCCTCCAGCAATGGTTGAGCGAGGTGGAATAAATCTTTAGATACCTCTAACTTTACCTACTCAGGTTCTTCAATTTCAAAGAAGAGTGGTGAAATTTCTTCCACCATTGCCTTAGGTTCTTATTCTGGCTCAGGGTCAGGTTGCTCCATTAGTGAAAGAACATATTCAAATTCTCTTTTATCTTTTCTCATAAATTTTAATATGATTTATGTATGTTATTGTACCTAATATCTATTGTAATATTTTTTTTCTTCTTCTTCTACTTCTTATTATTATTGTTATTGTTATTGTTGTTGCTGCTGCTACACTTTTGGGTAATCTACCCATGCATAATAATCTGAATTTGAATACATCATGGAAAAATGGGATTTTTTATATTTTTTAAATAAAAACAATGAAAATATATCTACAATGTGAAAATATAAAAAATAAGTAAAATACTAATTATATCCATGATAATGACACCAGTTTTGATGAACTTATATTATAGGGTGTGGAAAGATAATTATATTTTTTCTAATGCAGCACAGTGGATGACCAGAGTCGTCTCACTTGAGGATCCTTTTAGTTTGTTCAATTAATTCTTCTAAATCACCTAAGCTATCTCTTTTGGAGATTTTGATTAATTTAAGAAATAAATTACAATCTTTTGGGTTTTTGATTACTTTTCTAATGACATGTAAAATGGGAATTTAAACTAACATGAAAACTAGATGGAATGAGTTAAAGAAAGAAAGTACTTGGTTTTGGGGTTTGGTTTAAGGTTCAATTATTATTCTCCTTTACGCGTTTTATTTTATTTTGATAATACAAACATTAAATCTCATGTTTAGACCACTATTATTTATTTATAAATTTTGGAATATCATCGAATGCCTAAGAACTCTTAATTCCACCCCCTCCTTTAATCAAAGTTGATGACACTAATTGGTTTAAGAGTTTTCATCTTCTAGGACCCATATATATCAATATTATTTAATCCATTAATTAGTTAAAATCCAACATGTGAAGAACTAACCAATTGATAGGTAGAAAAGTGATTAAATAAAATAATAGAGATAGATTGAGTTGCATGTCATTGGGGGCAGTCACCACAACAGAGACATTCTCCTCACCCATGCATGTTACACAATTCTATCTACAAACTTAAAATTTAAATTTAAATAAAATTCATGAACATCTTGACCTCCCCTCAGGCCAAGCCTTAGGGTCAGCGTCTCATTTACAAGAGTAAGAGATCACTTGGAGGAGTGGCTATAATAAAAGAAGAAGAAATATAATAAAATGAAAGAAAGAAAATTTAAAAAGAATAGTGATGAGAAAATAAAAGAATAAAAGAAAATAGAATTGGGATGAGAGAGAGAGAGAATATAAAATAAGAAAATAAATAAAGAAAATAAAAAATATGAAATTATATAATTTATAAGGAATATAATAATAATAATAAATTATTATTATTATTATTAAGAGAAGAATATATTAATAAAGTAAGAAAATAAAATAAAAATGTTAAAATAGTATTAATAATAATTATAGTAATAGTAATAATAATATTATTAATAATTATACTAATAATAATAATACTAATAATGATAAAATTAAGAGGAATAATAAGAGAGTATGGAGAATGGGTGGAAACAAAATTTAAAACATGCATGCAAGAATTAATTTAATTTAAACTAAAATTTAAATTACAATTTAAAATGAAAATGTAAACTAAAAAAAAAAAGAAAAATAAAATAAAATGAATAAGGATAAGGGTGGATAAGGTTTCAGTATCCATCCTCCCTCGGTGGAGATCTACTCCTTGATGCCCCATATTATTTGGAAAGGAGGGGTTCACCTCCTTTTATAGGTGAGGAGGAAGATTTTTGGTTCCAAAATCCATACTCTAAAAGTTTTCACATGTTTTACCCATTAAATGGATTAATTGGGACATGGTGTATTCATAAAGTTGTTCACAATTGTATTTACCATTTTCCTCCAAATTTAAGCTTAATCATCCATGTGTATGAGAAGTTATAGGCAAATTACTCCAGGTTTTATTCTGGAAGAATGCATCCTAAATATTCCTTTAATGTTTAGCATCCAATGAACACCTTAATGTGTGAATAACTTCTTAAAATTTTATTAAGAAATGATTATATGAGTCATCTGTCTAATCTAGCTTGAATCATCTTAATTGGAGGCATGTATCATGATTTATGCCTCTTTTCCAGAGTGGGGTCTGCTCTATCCGTCTGAAAAATTTCTCAAATTGATTGATTTTTTCGGGCCTCTATATGTTTGAATCGCATCTTGGTACATAATAAAAATTTGTATCCCACAAATCAATGAATCCTAAAAAAAAATTACATCAATTGGATCTACAATTTAAAAGTTATGATCAAAATACTATAGTGATTAAAATCTATCAAAAATCAAGAATTAAGAAATTTTCATATTTTAGCCCATTTTCATTTTATAAATCAAATTACCCATTATTTTAATAAAACATTGGAATAAACAGGTTTTATCATTTAAAATCATAAATAAATCATTATAATTTGAATAAAAATTTACACTTAATTTTGTTCAGTCATACCTCCTCTCATATGAATATGATCTCTCCTTGTCAAATTTGTTGTTTGTTTATTTATAGAAAGATAATTTATCAACAAAAACTACTACTTATTACTCATTAACATATTTATATTACAATTTAACTATTTTAATTTCTTATATATTTAAATATGAAACATAATTTTATAATTGTTACTGTTATTATTGTTTTATAACAATTATTTCTGTAAGAATTTATTTATTAGTATAATTATATTACTATGATTATATATATATATAATTTTTAATGTTAATAGTTGATTCTACACCCAATATTCCTTTCCTTGATCCATTATTGGTTCACCTTCTCCCTCTCCTTTATGTTCATTTTCACTCATTCATCATTATTTCTTATGTCGATTGCATGGAGATCTTAGTTATGCATTGTAAAAACCGTAGCCACTTATCATTTTAGGTGGTGACTGCAAATGTTAAGTAGGTATAGATTTTTTGGTGAAAATATGGAAATTGGATCCAAGTTCCAAGTATCCCTCATGCTCCCATGGATTAAAATGAAACAATTTCGCCCATTTTATTCCATTACCTGGAAAAAGAAACCCAATAATTTTAATATATCATGATTTGTAGGCGGGCTGTAGCGACGTCTTCTCCCAACCAATGATGGGGGAGTGTGTGATATTGACTGACACCGACTAACGCCGATGTGCTTCTTGTTGGCCTACTTTGTAGGTGGTTGTAAGAGGACAAAGCTCCGTTGGTACTGCATGATGAGGGTTGCGATCTGTGCAACTAGAAAGCATGATCTTCCTAAAAAAAGGCACGGGTTATATATTATATATATACATATATATAAATAAGTTGAGGTCATGGTTGGTCTATCCCTGGGGGGGCTATGGATTGGGTTTGACCTTGGCACGCGTGTGTGTGTTCACTTGATGCAGTTGTACCCCTAAACATCTATATATATATATATATGGATACCAATTTGTTATATATTTTTCACTTGTGAATTGGAATGAACATATTGGTTATGCACATGTATTATAGATGAAAAATGAACTATTATGTATGAAAGAACTTCACATTACGATATAACCAAAACATTGGTCACATCAATTTATTACATGTCATCAGAAGTTTATATTACATCATAACCCAAAACATATTACATTACCACCAGTGGATTAAAAATATGTTGACACAAAATATGTCATTTCTCCAACACCAAAATAGCTAAAAAAATAAATCCAATATAATGGGAATTATGATGATCAAATCATTCACCACTAAAAAACAATCTGAATACCCATAATTCAACTCTTATTATCTTATAAAAATGAATTCATATAGCTTAAATAATTCTTTAAGAATGTCCCTTTATGGGTTCCAAGATTAGACTTTTAGTGCATTTATTTATTTTGTTAAATATTAATATTACCAAATCAAATAGGATAGATATGAATCTAAAATAAATGTATTCCAATAATATGAAAAAAGATTATGAGGATGGGGTGAAATAGTTTATAATTTTTGCAAAAGATCATGCATATGACCCTTCTCAAATACTTTGTTTGTATTTACATTTTTATTCAAGACTAATTAGTCCAGAGGAGCTGGAAGAACACTTGATATATCATGGAATATATCAAAGTTATAAATGATGGACTAAACATGGAAAAAAACTGAATGCAGCTAGTGAATAGGATATGATTGCATTTTATGGATCAGTTGATATGATTAAAAGTGTGGAAAATGATAAAGACTACATCAAGGATGTGATTATAGGTGTGAATGATGATGAATATCATATTGAGGAAATGAAAATGATAGTTGAAGATGAACTTCATGATTGTCCAAAATTATTCAAGAAGTTAAAGAGTTGTGAAACGATTTCATTGTATACTGGTTGTACTAAATATAAAACATTTTTAGCCATACATAAGTTGTATAATTTAAAAGTTGGAAATGAATGGAGTGATAAATATTTTACTAAAATACCTGATCTCTTGAATGATATGATCGTAGAAGATAATGAGCTTCATTGCTGAACATATGATGCTAAACAAATTCTACATTCAGTGGGTATAAAATATAAAAGAATACATGCCTATCCAAATGACTGTATATTATTTCGAAAGGACCAAAAATCAATTAAAAATGCCTAAAATGTGGTGCTTCTCAATACAAAAACGAATCAAGTCCTACGAATGTTTTATGGTACTTTATACTCATTCTAATGTTTAAGAACCTATATAGAAGTGAAGAGAGTATGATACAATTTACATGGAATGAATATGTAAGAAATAAATATTTCATCACTTGGTAGACTCTCCTCGGTGGAAGAGAATTGATCACGAGTATCCTAAATTTGGAAACGATCTGAGAAACCTTCGTCTTGCACTATCTTTATATAGAGTGAATCCTTTTGGTTTTTAAACAAGCGCTCACATTACATGGCCAGTTATGTTGGAAAATTATAACTTTCCACTATGGTTATGTATGAGATGAAAATAAATTATGTTATCTCTACTTATATCAAGATAAAAAAACCGAGTAATGATATTGATGTTGTTGGGCAAAAATATCTCAAGGTAACATTGAATCATTTTTGGGTTGATTGTGTTTGTTGACAAAGCAGGTTTCCATGGGGAATTGTCGAGTTCCAAAGAGGTTGTTGATAATCCATTTTGACAAAGAACCATGACAAAGGAATGGATGGTCTGGAGGTAGTACAAAAAGAACAGATACAAGGTGGCACTATTTCACAAAAAAATGGATTTCCTTGAAGATCTAATTTTAATATGGAAAATACATGAGTTTCGCGAAGCTAGGCTTCATGGATTGGATTTCGCAAAGACCAGAAGAATGTTGACAGTGATTCTTCAAGATTACGACGAGCTTCATGAATAGAAGCATTGAAGAGCATTGCGGTGGTGAAGGAAATTGCGAGTGGAGCTTCGCAGCGAAGGCGCAAAGGAATTGATGGGATGATATGCGATTATGACGAGCTCCATGATCATAAAATTGCTGTGGTGCTTCGCAATTTTGTGATAATTTCAGCGGGAACTTTGGAGCTTCGTGATTTAAGCTGACGTGGCATTGAATTCGCGCAGAAGGTTTGAGGGTCGGTAGAATCACCTATAAATAGACCTCAACCCCCTTGGGAGAATATAGAGTTCTCAAAGAAAATATTTTTCTCTCGGATTGCGAAGGTGGTTCGCAAAGGTAGTGTGCTTCATGAAAGGAAGGAGCTTCGCAGCGGCTATTCTAGCTCCGTGAAAGTTGCATGCTCCGCGTTGGCTCAGTGAGATTCATGAGGAAAGTTGCTCTGAGATGACTTAAGCTCTGCAACGACCTGAGATCTATGAAGGTGTGAGCTTCATGAAAAGGCAGGAGCTTCATGAAGTCTTGTTTGAGCTTCGTGAAATTGGGAGTCTCACGAAGTAGGGTGCTTTGCGAAGGTATTTCCAAAGGAATTTCCCAGTGTTTAGGGGCAAAGGGGTATTCATCAGTGGATGAAATTTGGAATTCAATATAGCATCTACATATAGTTGAGGATGCATGTATTCATGAAAATTAATAGATCTACAGGTCTATAAACTGTGAGTGGATCCCTTCCAAGTGCAATAAGAAAAGGAAGAGGAAGAAGGTTATCCTTTCTACCGGCAGTGAGACAGAGAGAGAGGAATAGGGAGTGACCCTTGGGAAAGTAGTGAGATGACCCTAAACATTGTAAAGGTAGTAAGCCTGGGAATAGAAGTGATATAACCTAAACATTATTGGTAGTGAGATTTAGTGGATTTGGTACAATGACACGTCACCGTTGTATGCTCCTTGGACGTAGCCCAGTGAGGGTGAACCAAGTAAAAATCTCTATGTCTGCCTGGTTGCTTCCCTGCATTGCATCTAAAGCATCAACATCAGATAAAGATAAAAATAAGTGATCAAAATAAACACACAAGACCAAACAAAGTGACCCTAATAATAAAGAGGTCAAGATCCAGTGGGGAAGGAAGAATTTTAAAAATGAATATCCATACCCTGATTCACCCCCCCTCTCAGGGTATCTAGGCCCCTTTTGGTCCTAACAGATGTTTATTTAGATCTATTGATCATAGATTTTAAATTATTATGGGATTTAGGAGTTATGTTGTATGAAGCTTAAATAAATGAATATTTCACATTGAGAGCCATGTTGTACGGAATGATAAATGACTTTCCTTATTATATATTTTTTTCAAGATATATCATTAAAAGAACTCAAGGGTGTCCCATTTGTGAACAAGGTACACAATAAATTAGGTTGAAACATTCATTGACTGAAAATTACTTTTTTATTATAAAAAAAACTTTTAAGGGAAAAGTGAGAAACCATGAAGTCCCGAAAACATGCATCAAAACAACCCACACAGAACAAACTATAGGATCAGCCCCTCCCAGCTGATGCTCCATGACAAAAGACTTCAACAAGAAGGACCCTTCAGTAAGCAGTCCCGTGCAGCAATGCATGAGCATAGAACCGATGGAAATGCCATACCCTCTCAAGCATCCAAGTCTGAAAGGCCAGTATCAGTGAAGACTTCATGCTCTGATCCTCTTCTGGAGCAGACCCAAGTATTTTGCTGTAAAAAACACCACACTTCGCAACAACACCGAATGAAAAAGAAAACCAGAAGCATAATCATTCCTCTTAGCCGAACCAACCAACTATTCACTCAACCAAAGTCATTAAAGATTAAATTGATTTTACCCAAGTTTGTTTCCCTAAAAAGCTTCCAGGACAAAGATGTGATCTGAGTGGTAGGTGCATCTGTAAGAAGGTCCTCTAAATGTATGGACAGTTTGTCCCATGTCTGAATATACTACTCAAGATTGATCCTCCCGTCGTTGAACCCTCCAACTAATATTGAATCTTTCCTGTCTATCCAAGCATATTGTTCCTCATTAAGAGTAAATCTTAATGGTCTCCCCATCATTTTAGCATCTTCTTCTTCAGTTGCATTGAGATACAAAGATTGTTCCAACGTTTCTTCTTCCGAGCTCATGATCAAAACCAAGGGTTGTTCATCCAAAACACCTCCCTTGCCATGATTGTCCAACTGTTTTCCTTTCAGTTTCTTCGCTAACCTTGTCTCCATGGGAGGTGGTAAGGAGGAGTAGTCTTTCCTCCCCTTATGGTTGCCCTTCCTGTAACAACCCGAAATTTTGAATAAATCTTGTTTCCTAATTTTATGTGTTATTTTATTTTTATACTCAACAAAAATGTTTCATTTGATAACATGAGTATAATTAAAATGATACTATTGGTTTTTGACTGTTATATGACCATTGGTCAATATGACCACTGGAAACTAAACGTTTTGATTATTGTCTCTAAATACAAGTAATCTTGGTTAATTAATATAGAAAGAAGATTCGATGGCCTCACCCAGTAGTCTTGGACCAATCGAAGCCCATCTAACAGAACTTGGGAAGGAGGTAGCACCACTGGGCTTTGCTTTGGACCAAACCCAAGCTGAACTTCATCGTATAAAGCTAGAACGGGATCGCCTTCGCGAGAAGTTCAAACTGATAGAAATTACTACTCGTGCGATGTTGGCCGAGCCTCCCTCGGATTCTCTCACCTTAGCACACCTTACACTTAGGTCCTATGCTGGTGTGATAAGGGGCTATGTAAGGAGATCGTAACCTCCTTGTGTAATCTTTGGTTTTAAATAAAAATTGGGATTTCTTCTTATGATGAAGTTTATGAATTTTCAAATGACCGGATAAATATAGTATGCATATTTTTGATGAATTTTAGAAAAAGGATATTTTAAAAATGGTTGTGTAAACCTTAAATAATTAAAAAATGTGTAATGATTTTCGAAAAATGGTCTTCTACAATTATGTTCAGTACGAAATTTAGAGTCTAATAAGATCAACTTAATTTTTGATGAATAGTAAATTATGAATAGTGATTTAATGATTAGGATTAGTAATGTGTCCAAATGGATTAGTAATCTCACTTAAAGAAAGTATCAATATAATCTAGGCACCTTGATTAAGTAATGTGATTCAATAAAATGGTTAAATAACGGTTTCATAAATTATTATTCAAGTATTAGTTTTTTTTCGGGTGAATAGTGTTTTTTTAATTAAAAATTTAATTAAAAATATTTAGATAATTATTTTTATAAAACAGATTTCATTTTTGAACTCAGAGCACCGATATTATGCTATGGTAATTTTTGGGGGTTTTTCTGAAAAAAATGAATTTTCAGTGAATAGTGTTTTATTTAAAAATTAAATTAAAAATATTTAGAAAATTATTTTTATAAAATGGAGTTCATATTTGTAATCAGAGCGTTGATATTTGGTTAAGGTGAAATTTTGGGATTATTCTGAGAAAGTTGAATTTTCGATGAATAGTGAAAATACGGTTTTTAAGTTACGGGTGTTTAATGACATCATTAAATGATGTATTAAGTTTTTAATCAATATGTTCGAATTATGAATAGTGAGATAAGGTATGAGGTGTCCCAAGTGGCCAATACCATGGGCAAATACCATGGGTAGGCCCATGGTTTTGCCAAAACCACTAATGAGGTGTCCCTTTGCCATTAATGCCTTGTCCCCTCATTTTCCCTATAAATACCAAGCCATCCTCTCACCCATTCGACTCCCCACTCTTCCCCAACGAAGTTCTGGTCTCATTACCTCCCAAGGAGTCCTCCCATGGTGCCCCCAAGCCATCAAGGTCCCAACCATTGAGTTTTAAGAGTTATGTTTTAAGGTAAGGGATCCGACCTCTTTCCTTCTTTTCATGTAATCTCTTTTATGTCATTCCTTTTATGCTCCATGTTCTTATGTGAGAGAATGTTCTTTTATATTCCTCTTACTTCCCTTTTCATGTTTATATGATGAGATATCTTCTATTACTCTCATCATTTCGTTTTATGAATGTTTAAGTGACGCCGTTAGACTGCCGAATTTTTAAGGGATTCTTTCACCCTTCTCATTTTCAAGTTCGATTTTCATGTCAAGTCTTTCAAGTTCCTTTTTATTAGTTTGGGGTATGATCTCTATATCTATCATACCAATCTCTTATGATCATATGATGAGAGACCCTATTTTATCTTGTCAATTCTTTTTTATTGAAGTTTAAGTGACGCCGTTAGGCTGCCGAATTTTCATAAGAGAAATCTAATTTTTGTCTTCCTTCCATGTTTTTCATTTCAAATGGTATGTACTTCAAATTTCATTACCATGTCCATATATCCTTCTTATTCTATCCCCTTACTGTTTTATGGATCATTTATGAGTGGGTGACCCATGTCCCCTCTCTTTTCAATGTTTTCTAAAAAACCCGAAACATAGCCGTTATGCTGCCGAATTTTCGTCTCAAAATGCCTCTCTCTCTTTTCTAAAAATTATTTTATGTTATAAAGTGAATACTCAAAGCTCTTATTTCTACAAGGGTATTCACATATATATCAAAATGTTCTATTTTAAATTCTGGGATTTACATACATGAGACCCACTTTCCCTTCCGTGGGTTTAAAGTGATGTAAATATCATGGCTTTAAAGCAGTTTTTAAAATGTTATGATTATGAAATGAAACCCATTTATTTTATGCTATATGGGTTATTTATGAAATGTTTGATGATTATATATGTGTCTCACATGATAATAAAGGCAAATTTAAGGGTGCGCCCTGATAGCGCTCCAATGCATTGGGTAATGATGTAACCACTAGAGATTACAATTTTCACGATACCTTGGTGAATAACCTTGGTAATTTTCAAATGAAACCTTGGGGATGGACCTTGGTGATATGTTCATGATTGTATATGTTAAATTATGTAGCCACATTTTCAAGTTATGAAAAATGTTACTTTTATTATGATATGCCTCCTTATTTCATTCTCATGCCTTAAAGTTCTTTTTCATGACCTTATTGAAGTATCTCAAGTTCACATGTAAAATGTTTCTCTTGTTTTCCTTACTGGGATTTTTGATCACCCTTTCTTTTGATGTATGCTCCTAGGTTATGTGATGCAGTAATGAACCTAGGATGAACATGAGGAGAAGCCTTTCAAGTGTTTTATAATAATGTTTTATGTTTTCATGTTTAAAGTTCCTGGTTTCCAAGACACTAAACCTTAAAGATCATCGGTTTTGTAAAATGTAATGAAAGTTTATGTGATAAAGAGGCGGGATGCTATACTTCCGCCCTTCCAAGGAGGGCCTGACCGAAGATCCTTCTAACTCCTGCACTGTGTCACTAGTCGCTTTGAACTCATTAGCCGGTTGAACATCCGTAATGGATCCAGCCTCCTGAAATCCAGACTGAATGGCCTCGTCACTGATATGCCCCTCAAGAGCCTCTTTCAGCGCCATAGCCTAACCATGGGAGCCCTGAGACTTCCTTCTCAGCACCCACCTGGGACCTTCCCTCCTCCACATCCATTCCTGTATCATTAACTGAAAGGCACTGGAAACTGTTGCAAACCTGGACATTAGTAATGGATCTTTCCCAATGCACTCCTCCTGATGCCTTCACCCAGTCCAGACTACCTTCACCGGTGTCAGCTCCATTTTTGTTTTGTGCCACAACATCCTGGTGGTACACCCCAACTCCTACTGTATTGACCCCTTTCTCTGCAACCTTGACCTGAGCTGTAGATCCAATTCCTTGACTTGTGGATGCAGAAGAAGTCATACCTTCCCCTGCAGAAGTGGTCATCCCTATGCCTGTCAAACCCCAACCCTCCTGCAGACCCAAAGAAGCGGCCCCAACTGCTTGCCATTGAAGGTCTCAACTCCCTGAACAGATTCCTTCTGCTGCGTGTCAAGACCGGGCATGGATCCTCTGTCAGGACCCTCACCCTTTCCAACCAAAGGAGCATCCATCTTTTGAACCAGGTTCCGCCCAGGTTGAGGGACACCCTTGACTGCCTCATCGAACCACGCATCCCTTTGACCCTGACTCAAAGACTCATCCACACCACTGTCCACAACCCCATATTTCCATGACCCACATCTACAAACCTCCGCTGAGTGACCTAGCCTCTTGCAAGCAGAACAAAAGTCCACCCAGGACTCATACACAACCTGTTGTCTATATCGATACTCCTCTCCGATGGTTATCCAAACAAAGTCTGGCGGCTGTCGAGATACATCGACCTCAACAAACACCCTTGGGTTGACCGGATGGCACAAAGAATTGGTATGACTATCAGTACACAGAGACCTTCCAACGATATTTCCCACTATCTTGATAATCGACAGATTCTGGAAAGGAAGTAGAAGATTAGGAAAACTTACCCAAATCGCTGTCAATTGGGAGTCCCGCTTCATGTGATAGTCGTAGGTCCATCTATGCAGAAAGAATCTGGCCCCATTGCAGCTACGAGGTGCGCACGACCAGGCCTTAACCAAGTCTTCCTCTGACAAGAAGCACACCATAAAGTTCTTGTTGTCAAGTAAACTGATCTTCGATGAAATAATTCAATGGGAGTTCAGAAGAATGTACAACATCATCTCCACTAAATGGTGGTCAACTATTTGAAAAAGTAAAATATATAGACACTACTTTTGGTAAACCCTTTTTTGAAAAACCTTACAAAAACTGGTTGGAAAAAGAGATCAATTTTTTTGAATTACCATATTGAAATTGTTTATACATCAGAAATTTTCTTGATGTTATGCATGTTGAAAAAAATGTATGTGATAGTGTCATTAACATATTACTAAATGAACCTCTAAAGAAGGATGGAATTAAGGCTAGGTTTAAAATGATTAACATAGGAATATGAGAAGATTTGGAACTAGTGAATAGTTTAAAATGGACATTTCTTCCTCCAGATGGTTACACTCTTTCCAGGAAAGAGAGATATCAGTTTTGAAACTTATTGAATGATGTAAAGGTTATAGATGGGTATTCATTAAATATCAAGAATATCATGTTAATGAATGATTTAAAGTTGAAGGATCTGAAATCACATGACTATCCTATTTTGATTCAAGGTCTAATTCATGTATATTTACAATGATTTTTTCTCAAGAATGTTTGTCATACATTAAACAAACTTTGTTTCTTTTTCAAAGATATATGTAGCAAAGTTATAGACCCAGAAAAATTACCAACTAATGAAATTATTATCATATTATGTGAATTAGATATTTTTGTCCCACTGAAATTCTTTGATATGATGGTTTTCTTGATGATTCACTTGGAAAGGGAGATTTTACTATGTGGTCCTATACATTATAGATGGATGTACCCAATTGAATGATATATAAATATTTTAAAAGGGTATGTAGAAAATAGAATTCGGCCAGAAGGTTGTATTGTGGAGCTATATGTTGTTGAGGAAGCCATTTAATTCTGTACCGACTACCTATTTAATGTGGAAACCATTGGTCTACCAAAATATCATCACACCAGGTAGCTTGTGAGTGAAGGAATTTCTGAAATATATGTTTTCACAATTACTATTATAGAGTAGGAGCAGACCCACCTTTTTTTCATAATAGTTTAGAGGTTTCTCCATATATTGAAACCTATAAAGTAATTATTAGGCATTTGAATCCATCAAGGGTTGAAATATGGAGATCAAAGACACATAATCAAAAGTTTATAGGATGGTTTTGAGGCCATATTTTTAAGGAGTTAACTAAAAATACAGATTTAATTTCATAATGACTTCGATGGCTAGTTATAGAACCAAGTTTGCATGTATTATCTTATAATGGTTATGTAATTAATGGTTATAAATTCTATATAAATGAGCATGATGAATTCAGTACCATGAAAAATAGTGGAGTTACACTTGTGGCTAGAGCGATGCATGTATCTGGTACCAAGGATAGAAATCCAATTTATGCGAATATATCATACTTTGGCATCATTAAGAAAATTTGAAAGTTGGATTATGCAACATTCCATGTGCCAATTTTTCAATGCAAGTGGGTTGATAATAGGAATGTAGTTAAAATAGATGAATTGGAATTCATAAAAGTGTATTTAAATAAGGAAGGCTACAAAGAAAAAACATTTATAATGGAATCATAGGAAGTACAAGTATTTTATGTTCCAGATCCCACAAAGCAAAAGTGGTCAATTGTTCTGTTATCGACCAAAACCATTGAAGGGTCAGATTTCAATTCAACTGAGGATGACCCTTTCGTTGGGATGTCATAATCATTTCATAGAGGTCCCAATATAGATGGGATATTTTATGTCAGATGAGACCACAATGAAAGGATGGTACTCTATAGAGGGGTCAAATCCCTTCAACCTTTTAAAAAAATATAGTTCAATAATCAAGTTATATATTTTTTTGTGATATACATTGTGTTTATCATATTATTATTTGTTCACTACTTCATTAAAATAATCTAAATTAAATGTTCAACCACATCATGTATATAGTGAAAAACTTGTGTCTTAGAAAAAATAGTAGCATCATAGCGTGATAGTGTTAGCATAAATTATTAAGGTGAGAAACAAAGGCATCAAATTTGATGTTGGATGGAGTGCATGTGAATAACTTGTTAACCCTAACAAATCCATGTTCAGTTGTTATATTTTGATCACCACTTGCATGATGATTGATGTAGATTCATGGCACAATGTTGTGCCCACATTTAAGACACTAATTTGGGAAGAGATTAGGGTAACATTATGATATGATTTTTTTTTACTAAAAATAATAATAATAAAATTTTGATTTACTCTTCATTATCCCTTGCATAGTGAATTTAAAGTAGTTTAATCCTGGATGAAATTTTTATTAATGCTCACTAGAAAGGCTCATATAGGGTTTTAGAAAATTCTTATGAAGTATCATCTCAAATATGCTGAAGGGAAAATAAACTCGCACTCATCACAGATGTATGAACACTTAATAAACCAACAAGCATGGGATGAATTTATTGGTTGTCATGAGGAGACATATTTTTAGGTACATTGATAATGATAATACATTGCTTTAAAATATGTGTATTAATCACTTTGATTAAGAATTTTTAATTTATGAAACAACAATTGAGTGCTGAAAATAAGCAATGAGCAGAAAAGCCAATGTACCCCTACCATAAATCAAGGATGATGCATGCTTCACTTGAAAAAAATGGTATGAATTTTAAATATACCACAATAATTTTATGTGATATAAAACAAAACCATAATTATTATTTTTTGTTTATATAAAAACTAATGAACTAAAATCCAAATCCAACTCTACCCCACATCATGTGCTATGGAAGGAGGAACATGTAAATAAATATGAGATACTAATGATAAAAACACAAAAAAAGTGTGGGAAACATGTGTAAGTATTCCATAATATATTTTTTGCTTTAAATTGGTATTATATAATAATTATTACTTATTTTACTATATTCTTTATTTGAATTAGACATAAGAATCATCATCAGCTATACCTGATGAATAGTTACTACCAATGGCCTTGAAGTGTCTAGAATAGTATGCCCGTGTCAGAGGTGTGAGTTTTGGGGTGTCACCCCAAATATATTTTGAGAAAAGAAATGAACAGGGGGATAAAGATAAGAAAATGGAAGAGTTTCAGGAATGATTAGCTGCTCTATAAGAAAAACTTAATTGGTAGTCAATTTTGTTAAAAACTATTATGAGAAGGAATCAAAGAGAATAAATAACAAAAGAACAACCACTACATGAAGATCCCCACACACCATCTTTGAGGTGATTAATTCCCCTCAAATATATGTCTTCGAAGAGGTAATCAAATTGTGATAATTTTTATGTGAAATATAAATCAAACATACATTGATATCTTTCCTATATTGATATTCTATAGAGTGAAAATGATCATGATTTATATCTATCAACACCCACCCAGCACCTATTTACGAGGGGTACCATGTACAATATCTAAGGAGATATTCTACACACACAAAATCCAATAGGTCATGTGAGAGTGGGGATTCATGTAGCTCATGAGCCAAGAACTGAGATACCTACTCCGCTTGATGATGAAGAGATTTATACATTTGATAAATCCATTGGAACTTTCGTAGCATGGACATTATATCTTTTAAAAATACATGTCAACAAGGAGGTATTAATTTCCAATTTATTTTTTTTTATAAAAAACCTTTAACAATTAATGAAAAGGCCTGAACCCATGAAAGTTATTACAGATAGATAAAGTGAATGGGGTGAAATGGAATGTCGAATCAAAAAAATCTAAAGGATTAACCAACCAATAATTTTTTTTCACAAAGTACCTTTACCCCACCTGTTAAACTTCCTATTTTACTAAAATTAAAGGTTCATGAAAATATAATTTTAGAAAGTGGTGATATGACCATAATTGATTTTGAATAATAGATTTATGGAGAGGAAATTATAGACTATAATTTTCTTGATAATGTAAATGAAATCCTCAAGCATGAATGGTTAGAAGTCACAATTGTAAATGTATACATTAGGTGTATTTTCATGATTGTTTTTTCCAATAGCTAATATAATACGTTAATTATGAATAACTAGAATTCATATTTTTTGCTAGATTATATATAAATACTATTTGAAGGGAAACCCCTATGAAAATAAATTTAGAATCATTAGTACTCATATCACTTATACACAACTATTCTCATTAGAACCAAAGCAAATTGAAGTAATAGTGGAAAAACTAGCCACAATGTTTGAAAGAAAACCTATTGATGAAAAACTCTTATTAATACCTATAATTAAGGTTTAAAACTCTACAATTTAATCATATCAAATAAATTTTCATTCATTTCATTACTTATTACTTTTTATTTTTTTGGCATCATTGGTTACTCATTGCAGTCAATTTAGATGATCTGAAGATTTATTTTTGGATTAAATGTATGCATACCCAATAAAACAACCAAACATGATGAAATTTATAAATTTTTAATACACTATATACAATATTTTAAAATTAAATTTCAAGTTATATATTTTATATTAAGTTTTAATGAAAATTCAGTTATGATAGGGTGATGTTTAAATATCATCAAAATCATGGCATGAGGACAGTCCATGAGCACAAAAATCCTATATAATTATAAAAATGGATAAGTATTAGGGTATATATAATAACATTCCACTATCAAAACATTTATCAAAACAAATTAATTGTTTTTCTCAATGTTTTTGCAGTACCCAAAACAAACCAATGGTAAAGATTATGGTTATTATGTTTGTTTTTTTGAAGGATATGGTATTCTGTCAACAAACTAGCATTCTCAAAGAGGTATTTACAATGATAATTAAAATTTAATTTAAAATATTTAGTAATCCTTTATTTTTTTTATTTTTTTATAGTATGACCAAGACTATCAACATTACTCATATTCAAAAGAGGAAATATATTTTTTTAGAAATGAATGACTAGAATGATGCACTTTTCATTTTATTTTGTAATAAATTTAACATTTCAGGTTATCAAACAAAAATATTATTAGATAACCCTGAATGTTTAATGCATTAGAGAATAAAAAGACACAGTGTGATGTGTATGAATCAATCAAAATTCAGTTTGATACACGATATTCCTAACATGACTGGAAGTTTATGTTATTAGTTTAAAATTGACATTTTAGTTAAAAACATATGTTACATACTCAAAATAAAAGAAGCACATTTATATTTTTTTGATAATTTAGGAAAATGATTCATAATTTATTTGTAACATGTAGGAATTAACCACACCTCGATCCAATACATGGTGTGCCTGGTATGATAGATCTAGTAACATGTTTGAAGATTATCATGATTATGTAGGAATAAACCACACCTCAATTAGCCACAACTCAATCCGATACATAGTGTGCTCGGTATGACTCAAAGTGTATTTTTTTAGTTTATAATTTACATTTTAGTTCAAAACACACATTACACACTCAAAACCAAGAAAAAAAATTCAGCATGTTTTGATACTTTTGGAAAATGATCCATAAGTCATTTGTGACATGTAAGAATCAACCACAACTCAATAAAATACACGGTGTATTCGGTATGACTAAAAGTGAATGTTTTCAGTTTAAAATTGACATTTTAGTTCAAAATAAATGTCACACACTAAAAAATGAGCAAACATTCTTAGGTTTTCTTGATACACGTGTAGGAATTAGAAACACCTAAATCTGATACATGATGTTCCCATTATGACTCAAAGTGTTCATTACTAGTTTACATTTGAAAATTTAGTTTAAATGCGTGTCACCCACTAAAAACCAAGAAAACATGCTCTTGTTTTCTTGATACTTTAAGAAAACAATTCATAATTCATTTGTAATGTGCAGTAATTAGTCTCATGTCTTTTAATACATGATGTGATTGGTATGAATAAAAGTCTACGTTTTCAGTTTAAATTGATATTTTAGTAAAAAAGACACATGAAATACTCAAAAATGATAAAACACATTTGGATTTCTTTGATACTTTTGGAAAAAAATATGGAAGTCATTTGTGATGTGTAGGAATTAGCCTCACATCAATTCGATGGACAGTGTGATCGGTATGACTCCAAGTGTGTCTTTTTATTTAAAATTTACATTTTAGTTCAAAACACATGTCACATAATCAAAATTGATAAAACACATTCATATTATTTTGATACTTAATAAAATGATCTATAATCCATTTTTGATTTGTAGGAATCAACCACACATCAATCCAATACATGGTGTGCTTGATATAGCTAAAAATGTTCGTTATTAGTTTAAAATAGATAATTTAGTTTAAAACATGGGTCACTCACTAAAAACTAAACAAATTCACTCATATTGTCTTGATACTTTAGTAAAAATGATCTATAAGTCATTTTTGATGTGTAGGAATCAGTGTCATGTCAAACTAACACATGATGTGACCGGTATGACTCAAAGTGTGTGTTTTTAGTTTAATTTGACACTTTAATAAAAAAGACACATGACATACTTAAAACCAAGAAAAAACATTCAAATTGTCTTGATACTTTAAGAAAATGATCCATAAGTAATTTGTGATGTGTAAAAATCAACCACACGTCAATACGATGCATGGTGTGACCGGTATGACTCCAAGTGTGTCTTTTTATTTAAAATTGACATTTTAGTTCAAAACACATGTCATATACTCAAAAATGAGCAAACACATTCATATGTTTTTGATACATTATGAAAACGATCCATAATTCATTTTTAATATGTAGGAATCAACCACACCTCAATCTGATACACAATGTCCCTGGTATGACTCAAAGTGTATGTTATTAGTTCAAAATTGACGATTTAGTTAAAAGCATGTGTCACTTCCTAAAAAATAAGAAAATACACTAAAATTATCTTGATACTTTAGTAAAATGATAAAACACATGTCACATACTCAAAATAGAGAAAATGAATTCAGGTTGTTTTGATAATTTAGGAAAATGATCCATAATTCATTTGTGATGTGTAGGAATTAGCCACGCCTCAATTCAATACACGGTGTGCCCGATATGACTCAAAGTGTCTGTTATCAATTTAAAATTGAAAATTTAGTTCAAAATATGTGTCACTCATTAAAAACTAATAAAAAATGCTCAAAATTGTCTTGATACTTTAGGAAAATGATTCATATGTCATTTGTGACATGTAGGAATCAGTATCATATCAAACTGACACACAATGTGACCGGTATGAATCGAAGCATGTGTTTTCATTTTAAATTGAAATTTTAGTAAAAAATACACATGACGTACTCAAAACTAAGAAAACATATTCGGATTATCTTGATACGTTAGGAAAATGATCCTTAAGTCATTTATGATGTGTAGGAGTCAGCTGCACGTTAATCTGATGCACAATATTACCTGTATGACTCCAAGTGTGTTTTTTTATTTAAAATTGAAATTTTAGTTCAAAACACAATTCACATAGTAAAAATTGAGAAAACACATTCATATTGTTTTTATACTTTAGGAAAATGACCCATAAGTCATTTGTGATGTGTATGAATTAGCCGCACCTCAATCTGATATATGATGTGCCAGGTATGTCTCAAAGTGTTCATTATCAGTTTAAAATTGACTGATAAAAAGTACTCGGATTGTCTTGGTACTTTAGAAAAATGAATCATAAGTCATTTATAATGAGTAAGAATCAGTCTCATATCAAATAGACACATGATGTGATCAATATGAATCAAAGTGAGTGTTTTTAGTTTAAATTGAAATTTTAGTAAAAAAGACATGTGACATACTCAAAAATGAGAAAAAACATTCATATTTTCTTTATCTTTAGTAAAATGATCCTTAAGTCATTTGTGACATTTAGGAATTATTCATACGCCAATCTGACCCACGGTGTGACCAGTATGACTCTAAGTGTGTCTTTTTATTTAAAATTGACATTTTAGATAAAAAACACACCACATACTCAAAACTAAGAAAAATCATTCATATTGTTTTGATTATTTTGGAAAATGATCTATAATTCATTTTTGACATGTAAGAATCGACCACACCTCAATCCGATACACAGTGTGACCGGTATGACTCAAAATGTCCGTTATCAGTTTAAAATAGACAATTTAGTTTAAAATGTGTTTCACGCACTAAAAAATGAGTGAACATGCTCATATTGTCTTGATACTTTAGAAAAATAATTCATAAGTCATTTGTGACATGTATGAATTGGTCTCACATCAAACCAACACACTATGTGACGGATATGACTCAAAGTGCATGTTTTATGTTTAAATTGACATTTAGTAAAAAAACATGACATACCCAAAACTATGAAAAAACATTCAAATTGTCATAATAATTTAGTGCAATGATTCTTAAGTCATTTATGATGTGTAGGATTCATCTGCATGTTAATCCAACACACAGTGTGACCAAAATGACTCTAAGTGTGTCCATTTATTTAAAATTGACATTTTTCTAATGTATTGTTTCATATTTTTATTTAATTTTTTTTTGTATTACTAACATAATAATTTTTTTCTTATATAGGTAAATTCTTTTTCTCAAGTTGGGGTGGTTTTTTCAGAAACTATACCATGATCAGGCTTTTTTGAGAGGGGGTTAGGTTCCAAAGACAATGAAACAATTGATGTTTTTGAATGTTGTGATAGTACTTTATAATGAAATTGTACAAAAAATATTTGAAATGTATATAATATAGTGTTTTTTATTGTATTTGTGATGTAATTTTTATTTCAATTAAATTATGAATTTTTCATATACGAGTGTATTTGATGCTGTAGTGTGCTGTAATTTTAACAACACATTGCAACAGTATGACCTTTATTAGATTTAAACTAGCACTGATAAAGGACCACCATTATCAATGCTTTTTTAGTGCTTATAAAAGTGGACAATTTTTAATGGTTCTTAGATCAATAATACCTTTTTAGTACTAATAAAGTTTTTTTATAGCACTTTTAAAATCCACTTCTGTAGTAGTGGGGAGAGATTATTGAGCCTACTTTGCATGTGTTGTATTTTTTTCTATGTATATGGAGTATTTCATATTAATATTCTAGATAAGAATCATAATAGAGTATAAATTATTGGATTTTAGTTTTGTAGAACCCAATAATTATAAAGAAGAAGTTCCCAAGAAAAGGAAATATGAAAATATAATTTGAATTATAAATGATATATAAGAATTGAAGTAAAGTTTTGAATCTTGGATGTTGAATTTACTTGTTCGAATTCATGTGGAAAAAGGAAATATTTTAGTTACTAACAATAGATATTCTTGGAAATTGATTCATACTTGGAAATGAGGTATTTTAAGGAGCTAAGGTGTTCTATCCTTGCGAAGCAGAAAGATTATATAAAAATATTGTTAGATGAAGACTGAAGAAGTCAGAATTGGATGTCATTCTTTATAAAGCATGACTATCTAATTGAGATGATTTTTTTCTATTACTAAAATCTAAAACATGTTATTATAGTGATAGGAGAATTCACATTGTTCAATTTATAATTTGTGAGGATATTTCAAGAAGAATTAAAAGGCATGTGAGAAGTGAGAAGGTCATGCAAAAAATGGTTTATTTAGCAAGAGATGAAATGATGAGAATTGGTGGGAATCATACATGTATTTTATAAGTATTTTTGAGTTGGACTTCATTTAAAAAAAAACTGGGCCAACCAAGGAACCACCTCAACCACACATGCAGGACCATGTTCAACCATGTCAGAGGTAGTTCAACTTGGCTAGCCTAGGTTCCATGGGAACATGCATAGCTCCCACAAGTAGCGCACATAGATAAGGGAATGCATGGGAGTATGTGTATGGGCACCAATGGGATACTACGGGGTTGCGACAACCGATGAGACCAATGTGTGAGGTGTGAGAAGAAGCTCGGAGTGGACTCAGATACTCATACCTAGATGATTAAGGAAACAAAATTTCTTATAAGCTAGTGTGAGGATGAATGTTAGTTCGACATGAGACCGCATGAGAAGCAGCTACTATAGATCTGTGTTAGAATGCTATGTATATAATATCATCTGTCTAATGAAAATGATCTGATTCATCCACTCATCGTCTTCCTCCTAATGATATATTTGTGTGAAAACTCTTGAATTGATTAGATGCACATATCTCAAGTGACTGCAAGACATAAGATTGACCATACATCTTATTTTGGATCGATCGTGCCCAGTTGAATTGAATGCACTTTGAACTCAGATCGATTGTATAAATAGTGAACCGACCACATGAGTTACTCAAGCGACCACCTACCTGATATGGAACAACCATGCATGATGAGTATCATGTCCGACCACATTGTATCATGATTCCCACCCAAATTTCAGAAAAAATGAAGGAAACAGGACAATGTCTTATTATAGTAAATATATACTATGTTTTCAATTTTATTTGGTGTATAGTTGCAATATGTTAGAGATAGAAGATGAAAAACTTACATAATGCTTACATGAAGTACATGATAAACATTATTTCTATACAAGTACATGTAAAACTTTGTTTTCTAGAAATAGTAGAAGCTCACACCACTGGACTTTTCAATGGATCTATATCTATCGAAATTAAGAAACTCCAAGGCATGATTGAAAACTAGGTTATGAAGCATTTTAGTTGATATTGGGTTTCTTCACAATGTCATGCCATCCCTATGCTCGATCTGTGCCATCACTAAGATCAAGTGACTGCAACTAACTGACCGCATTAGGAGTTAACCAATTTACTGCATGAAGGACTATGGGTGACCACAATCCAAGGATCTTTTGTAAGATATGATTGACTATATGAGGAAGGCCTATCGTATGGTGGTCGACAATGTGAGCATCCAAACTGACATAAGAAGAACCTAAAGCTACTTGAGGTTTCAACTAACCTTGAGTGTCTTCATATGATAGTATGAGTTACCAAATATATCGAGTGATTATAGGTGCATCGACCGTAAGCTTGCAACCTACCATAAGGTTCTGAATTACTAGTTACTATTGTTACCATGAGATGAGATAAACATACCAAGAGGTGACCAACCATGAGAATTTAAGTGACTGCACAATGAAAGACCAACAATGGAGAAGAGGATCTCGAGTTGTGGTTTATCATCAGATAGAACAAACAAGAGTAAATATAAATGTATTATTCACTAAGAATAATAAAAAACTCTCAAAGAAATATTAAGTCATAACATCTTCCATTTCTTAATTTTGAACAAAAGTGATTGCATGAGATGCTCATCAGACCTAGTCGAGTGTGCCTCATACTACCAGTGAGTTCTTATGAGAGTGGTGGGCTGACTTAACTGAAGTTGAAAGTAACTTTTTGCAACTTTAGAGGACTATAATTTGTAGGAGACGCGACTCTACTCAACAGATTCACCACTACAAAACCAGCAATAAATAGTGGTAGCCTTTATCAATGCTAGATAAAAGCACTGATATAGGTTACATTTTATCAGTGCTTTTTGAAGCGTTGATAAATACCACCCTTTATCATCTCTTTTATGTAGTGATGATAAAAGGGTATATTCCATTAAAACAAATATCACTAAAAATCTTATATTAATATATAAATATATCTATATTGATAAAAATTTAGCATATTTTATTAAATATGATTTATATATGACTAAATATACATTTTCACCTGATATATAAAATATTTTGTTAAAAATGTTATATAAAATAAAAATTATATATATATATATTATTAAATATTATTTATATAATATGAAATATGTATTATAAAACATATAAATTTATATATCATATATTTAGTGAAAGCGATTTATTAATTTTGTTAAAAATATTTAATATTAATTAAAAAATATTTACTAATTAAGACATTTTATTCTATCAATGTCATTTGTTTTTTTAATTTGACATATATACCAAATAATAATATTTAATTATAAATTAAAAAAAATGACTAAATATGTTGCACTTAATATGTCATACAATAATTTCAAACATATATATTTGAAATTAATTCAATTTTATAGAGACAAATATACATAAATAATATAAATTGTTAACATTATAATTTTATATTTTTATCTATTAATATTTAATATTTAATATTTAATATAATATGTTTTTAATTATTGTATTTTATTCATTTTATCCATTTATATTTAATATATAATATTTATTACTATTTATAATTAATATATATATACTAAATTTATTCATTTTTATTAGTAATTATATCATTAATAATATTTTTGTAATTTATCCATTTTTTATTTTTATTTGTTTAATATTTTTTTAAATTTTATTCATTTTTAATATTTATTTATATTTATTGATTAACATTTAATGTTTTTAATACAGTTGTAATTTACATAATTAATATATATTCATTTTTATTTAAACACATATTCATTTTTATTTTTTAATTTTTTTATAATTATTCACTTATTCATTTTTTAATATTTTTTAAATCTATTAATCTTTTAATTAAATTTCACTCATTTTTAACATGCATTCATTTAATATTATCTATTCATTAATAATGTTAAGTTTTTTTTTTACTTTTTTTATAATTTATAGATTTTAAATATTTATTTGTTTAATATTTTTGTAATTTATTCATTTTTAATGTTTTTATACATAATTATTCATTAATATTTTTAATATTTTTAATATAGAAATGTAATCACACACACACACATATATATACATATCAATATATATAATATTTCTTTAAATATGATTTATAGAATTCAAAATATGTATATTTACATTAAATAAGTTATATATTTAGTGAAAAATGGTTTATAATTAAAAATTAATATTAATTAAATTTTTTGACTAACTGTATGATGTAATGGAAATTTAATTAAATGTCATTTTTTCAATTTAACATATATCAAAATTGTGTTACATTAATTTCAAACATACATATACATAATTAATGTATTTGTATATAGAACACACACACACACACAATATTTATGTAATTTATTCAATTTTTAATATTCATTCTAGAATTATATTTATTAAAACAATATATTTAATATATATTATGTTTCTAATTAGTACATTTTATTCATTTTTTTATTTTTATTCAATATATACTATTTATTACTTTTTAATATTTTTTTCAAATTTATTCATTTTTAATATTATTTATTCATTAATTGTTTTATTTTTTTTGAAATTTTTGTAATTTATTCATTTTCAATTTTTCATTTTTTAATAATTTTATAATTTTTTTCCATTTTTAATATTTATTTATACATTTTTATTCATTAACATTTAATGATTTTAATATGGTTGCAATTTATATAATTAAGATGTATTCATTTTCATTTTAACATATATTCATTTTTAAATTTTTTAATAATCTATATAATTAATAACACTTGTTCTTTTTTATAATATTTTTTCAATCTACATAATTTTTTAATTATTAAATTTCACTCTTTTTTAACATTCATTCATTTAATATTATTTAGTATTATTTATTCACTAACAATGTCACTTATTTTTTACCTTTCCTTATAATTTAGTCAATTTTAATATTTAATATTTTATTATTCTTGTAATTTCTTCATTTTTAATATTTATTTATACATATTTATTCATTAACATTTAAGGTTTTTAATATGGTTGTAATGTACATATTTAATATGTATTCATTTCATTTTAATATATATTCATTTTTAATTTTTTTTAATAATTTATATAATTAATAAAACTCATTCATTTTTTAATATTTTTAAAGTTTATTCATTTATAGATGTTAAATTTCACTCATTTATAACATTCATGCATTTAAATTTATCTATTCATTAATAATGTTAATTAATTTTTACCTTTTTCATTATTTATTCATTTTTAATATATATTCAATTAATATTTTTTAATTTATTTTATGTAGTTTTTACCAGCACTTTCCAAAGAGTGCTGATAAATATAGGTTTTTTCAGTGCTAAAATAGAAAGAGTTAATAAAACCTATCTTTATCAATGCTCTTTGGAAAGCACTGATAAAGATCGGTTTTATCATCATTTTCTATTTTAGCATTGATAAATATGAGTCTTTATCAGTGCTTTTCAAAAAGTGCTGATAAAACCTTTATATTCTTTTAAATAAAACCCTAAAAGTGGTCCCCATCACTTGTGTTGTTCAAGCTCTCATGGAACTAAAACTTCACCACCACTCTCCCTCACTCTTCTCAAACAAATCAATACTTTCAAAACCCATAGTATGTGACTTGTGATCCACCATTCAATCAGTTTCATTATTTTAGCATTTTTAGTTCTTCTTTTTGTGTTTTTAATTTTCCTAAAGGATTTGAACAGTGTGAGAGTGATCTTATTTTACCTCAATCAATTGTTGCTTAACCCTCTCCCTTTCCCTCACATTTATTTTTCCTCGATCTACCTCTATCTCCCCTTCTCATAGGTTCGTATATGTTGTCTCCTTGCTTTACAATCCCCCATAACCTCTATCCTTGATCCACCACTCTATATGAATCCACCTTAAAATTAGAAACTTATTTTAGTTTCTTTATTATGGTACTGTGTACTTTAACTATTGATATATTTAGAAAAAAAGTTTTAAAAAATCCTATAAGAACATATATAATATTAATCATGTTTGTAAATATTTCCAACTATTAAATTTATCATATTGATTTAATTTATACTTATTAAAATATTTATTTATTACCCCATCAAAAATTATAAAAAAAAGTTTTAAAATATATTTTTTCCAATTTATAGAGTGCACCTTTAAATAGGATGAAAATTATTTTTTAAAATCATGTTGTTTAATTTCATTAGTAGTGTATATGGTATTATTTTCTAATTTAAATCATTTTTTAAATATACCTTATGCCAAGAAAATATTTTGAGATCTTATTTTTTACTAATTTATGGGAATGTTATTTGTGAATATTTTATTATTATATTTTTTATAACTTCACCTAAATTAATTTATTGATGTATATACTTTATTTAAAAATCTAAACCAAGTGAATAAATTAATAAACATCAAATTCCCCCCCCTATTGGACTCCCACCTATAAAAGTTACAAAAACTATCCTAGAATTATCATATTTTTCCCAAAAAACATCAAATCGAGAACCTGAACCAACAACTACATGTTTACCCCTCACTGTTTCTTTTCATGTCACCTTTGTGTAAAATGATAACTTGTTAGGAATCATCACCAATAACATTCAAATGTTGGGTTCCCCTTTTAGAAGTATCTATAACTTTCTCCTTTGATTATGGATACCTTATGTGTATTTATTTATTTACTTTACAAAATGAATATTTTATGAACCTAATATGATGGATATGAATAAAAAATGGATGGGTGATAAATGAATGAAAAAAAGTATGAGGATAGAGTTAAAGAGTTCATCAAGTTTTCAATGGAGCATGCATACAACCTTCTAAAATCCTTTATTCATGTTTATGTTGTTGTTATTTAAGAAAAATTAGTTCGAAAGGGTTGGAAGAAAATTTTATTTTTCACAGAATAGATCAGAGCTAGAAATGTTGGACTAAACATGGGGAGAAATTGAATGTACATAGTGATTGGGATGATACTGAGATTTATGGATTATTTGATATGAATACTAGTGTAAATGATGATGGAGATCGTATGAAAGAAATTATAATGAAAATTGAAGATGAACTTTGTGATTATCCAAAGTTGTATGAGAAGTTAAATACTTATGTTAAGATACCATTGTACATCGATTGTACTAAATATGCAACACTATTTGTTGAAATGAAGTTATATAATTTGAAAGATAGAAGCAGATGGAACAACACCAGATTTACACAACTACTTGGTCTATTGAATGATATGTTACCCAAATAAAATGAGATTTATTGTCAAACATATGACTCTAAATGAATTCTATATTCAATGGAAATGATCTCTGGAAAAAACACATACATATACAAATGACTGCATATTGTTTCTCAAGGACTATGAATCACTCAAAAAATACCCTAAGACTGGCATGAATTGATACAAGAAAGATGAATCAAGTCCTTTGAAATATGTATGGTACTTTCCTATCATTCCACAACTTATATGACTATATGGATTCAAGTAATCCACTAGAAAATTGACACGGAACACAAATAAAATAATTGAATATGGGAAACTACGTCACCTAGCAGACTCTCCTCAGTGGAATAAAATTGATTATGAGTATCCTAAATTTGGAAATGAGCTGAGAAACATCTATCTTTCATTTTCTATAAATGAAATTAGTCCTTTTGGTATAAAAATTAGTAATTATAGTACATGTTCAGTTATGTTGGTAAATTATAACTTGTCACCATGGTTATACATGAAGCACAAATACATTATGTTTTCTCTGCTTATATCTAGACCAAAAAAACCTGATAATGATTTTGATGTCTATTTGTATCCATTGATCGAAGATCTAAAATTGATGTGGGATACATGTGTTACATTGTATGATTCTCATAAAAGTGAAGAATTCACATTGAGATCCATGTTGTACGAGATCATAAATGTCTTTCTTTATTATATAAATTTATTAGGATATAACATTAAAGGAATGTTGGGGTGTCCCATTTGTAAAGAATCGACACACTCAATTCAGAAAAAACATTCCTTGAAGACTGTATTTTTAGGAAATTGGTAATTTTTACCTCGATGACATAAATAATTATCTTAGAAAACATCATTCAATGGGAATACAGAATAAGGTACAACACCATCTCCACTAATGGGTGATCAACTATTCGAAAAAGTAAAAAATATTGACAATATTTTCAGTAAACCTTTTTTTGAAAAACTTTACAAAATCAATTTGGAAGAGATTAATTTTATTTGAATTACCATATTAGAATTGTATGTACGAATAACATTTTGTTGATGTCATGCATTTAGAAAAAAAATGTATTTGATAGTGTTATTGAAACATTATTAAATGTTTTTGATAAAACAAAATATGACATCAAGGATGGGCTGGACATAATTGATATGGGGATAAGGGAAGAGTTAACACCGATGAAGGGTGAAAGACAAACTTTTCTTCCTCCAGCAGCTTACCCTCTATCCAGACAAGAAAAATTACAATTTTTTAATTTTTTTAATGGTGTAAAAGTTTCATAGGGGTATTCATCAAATATCAAGAATGTCATGTCAATCACTAATTTGAAGTTATAGGGTCTAAAATCACATGAATATCATGTTTTGATGCAAGATTTGATGCCCATTGTTTTACATTGCATTTCACCTAAAAATGTATGACATGCATTAACATGAATCTAATTACTTTTCAAAGCCATATGCATTAAAGTTATAGACATAGTGAAGTTTCCAATCATGAATAAGGAGATTGAAGTCATATTATGTGAATTAGAGATGTTCTTCCCACCATAATTCTTTAATAGAATGGTTTACCTGATGGTTCACTTGGTTAGAGAGGTTCAACTATATTGTCTTGTCTATTACATATAGATGTACATCATTGAATGATATATGAATATTTTGAAAGGGTGTGTCAAGAATCAAAGTCATCCATAAGATTTTATTGCAGAATGATATATTATTGAAGCAAATTCTGAATTCTATATTTATTACCTAACATGATAGCATTGGTCTCCCAAATTCTCATCACAGTAGATGCCTTATGGTCGAAGGGATTTCTGAAAGAGATGTTTTAACAATTACCATCACAGAATGGGATCAAGATCACCTTTACATTTTACATAATAGTGTAGAGGTTACTTCATACGTTGAATCCCACAAAGTAATTCATAGACATTTGAATTCATTAAGGGATGGAGGATGGATATCAAATACACATAATAAACACTTTATAGGATGGTTTTTAGATCATGTTTATAAGTATTTATCTGAAAATCTGAATTCAATTGTCGAACGACTTCGATGGCTAGCAAGGGGACCAAATTTAAATGTTATATCTTGCACTGGTTTTGTAATTAATGGTTATACATTCTGTACAAAGAAACAAGATGAACATAGTATGATGAAAAAAAGTGTAGTTATTATTGTGGAGGAAGCAATGTACATATTCGGTTCCAAGGATAGAAATCCAATTTAGGTGAATATGTCATATTTTGGAATCATCAAACAGATATACGAGTTGGATTATACAACATTTCAAGTGTTTATTTTCTGTTTCAAATGGGTTGATAGCATGAGTGTAGTGAAAGTCGATGAATTGGGATTCATGAAGGTAAATTTTAGTGTGGAAGGGTATAAGAAAATGTAACGACTCAATGTTTTATAAATGGAAATTCCTCTCTTATAAATATGTCATAAAATCACATGAAAACACAACATAATGAACTACTAAGTGCTAAGTGACCTTTAAACATAAGTTTGTCACTTATGTGTTTGGAATTTCAAAAAACTGACATACACGGTTGTGTTCAGTAAGTTATTTCGAATCTGATAAGAAAAACTTAATTTTTAGTGAATAGTAACCTAACCTTATGAATAGTAACATACCCTTATGAATATAGATATACCATAATGAATAGAAACCTTACCTATGATAATATATAAATAATATTCAAGTTGAAAGTACGATATACCTATACTTTAGAATAAGTAAATGAATGTTTTAAAACTAGTTTTTAATAATAAATTATGATTTTAATTAAATATTAAATTAATACTATTTATAAAATTATTTTTGAAAAATGGAATTCATTTTTGGATTCTACACGTCGAAAAATGGTTAGGGTTAATTTTTGAGATTTTTCTAAAATACTTGAATTTTTGATGAATAGTAAAATACGGTAATTTACCGTATATATACATTATAAGCTAAATAGACTATTCCTAGAATCATGGATGATGTCAGCACCCTTGGTTCAAATTCACATGACCCATTTACTATTTTTGATCATGGAAAACTCATTATTCCTTGTCTTGTGGGGAATTAATAAATTAATGAATTTTATATTGAGAAATACCTTCCCTCCTCCACTATAAAACCCCCCTCACTCCCTCTTCTCTTCACTCCTCTCAAGCCTTGTGCCTTGAAAATATTTTGCCCAAATCTCTCCCCAAGATCCTCCCCCCATGTCCAAAATATCCTAGCCTCTTAAAAATACCAAAACCTCTCCCCTTAAGAGGTTCTCAAAGGAGGAAGTCTCAAGAGATAAATTCATCTTTCCAATTCCTTCATTTCTTTTAAGTTTTTTTATTTTTTGTTTCTTTCGTCACCTCACTTCACCCAAATGGTATGATAAATCTAGTAGAATAAATGTACTGGAATACTATTATGCTAATGGGATACTTCATTATCTCCTCTCCTTTCCTCACCTTTTTTTTGAAAGAAATGAAAGCACCGTTTGAGATGTGCCAATTTAGCACATTCAAGGACAACAGTTTATCAATTTCTATTATCATCTTTAAATATGGTCATGAAACAATTTTTGTTATGGTTGAACCAGATTATATATATGTAATATATTCTATTTTTATTCTGTAATCTTTTTGTACAAATGGTATTAAGTTATAAATCCAAACATGTTCTTTGTAATCAAACCCGCCAATTAACAAAACCAGTTGTCACTATGGTTTTATATAATAGTTTAACTTCAATATAAGTAACCAAATTAAATTTAAAACCATGTAATCTCCTGTATGTGCACTAATATAATATAAATTCATTTCTGGACAACCAATTCCATCTTTCATGTTTATCTGAACTTGAATATAAGTGAACCGATCTTTTAAAACCAAGTAAACAAACGATCCTGAACAATGGAATTGAACCTTATAAATAATCAAGAAGGCCTTTAATGAACTAAAAAGGGTTATAATAAATCAATTACATATATAATAGTTTCTGGACTTATGAATTAATAATCCTAATTTGTTTATTCAGGTCTTTAATAACAAGTGGAGAACATCAATAGATTTAAGGTAATGGATCCTCTCCTTTTCACTCTTAATCAAGATTGTTCTCTATACTATGCCTTTTTTGTGTAATACCAAGTGATGGGGTATGTTTTCACACCTCCCCCATACTACCTTAATGTTTTATAAGTGATGATAAACCCTTTATCTCTCTCATCAAGCCCTCTTAGTTACACCTGATACCATACCGATAAACTGTAATGGATTCTACCCGAACTTCCTTTATTCCTACAGGTTGCTCTATCTTTCTTTTTACCAAAATGTAGTTTTCTTTTATTTTTATTCAAAACTTCTAAATTCTGTTTATATGCTCCAAAATCATGTTCCAATATCCATCTCTCATTCTATTTCGGGGTTCTTTTAAGTGAATCCCTCCTCGATACTTCCCAATAAGCGCACTCGTTTTAAAGGAACTTCCCAAAATTTTACCTAATTTATAGTGCACTCTATCCTCTATTTTAATACACCATTGTCTTTATAAAATCAGTAATTTTATTATGAAAACCTTCTTGGTTCAATTCTGGTTTTATATAAAAGAATGTCCTCTTTACTATTTTAAAAGCTCTATAGTATTTTCCTTAAAACCGCACAAAAATGTTTTAATGCTAATGTTTCTCAAATACATTTCTTATATTTTGTCACTTCTATTTGTCACCAACTACCATTTTATATGCCTATATTACCTTATGAACATCCATGTATGTTCTAATCCATTTCTTTCATGTACACTTTCATGATACACTCATTGGTTATGCTTTATGTCATGATTGTGGTACCCAATTCTTTCCATGGGTATCCTTATGTTTATGAACGATTGATTATGTATGATTATTTATGTGGAAATAATATTTATGTGGAAATAATATTTATGTGGAAAGAATATTCATGAAAATTTTTAGATGGGTGTGCCCAGATAATGATCCAATGCATTGGGTAAAGTTAAGTCTCATGAGATGCGATGTGAAACGGGATTGACGGTTAGACTTGACCCGTACTAAAATGGGAAACAGGATTGGCGGTTAGCCTTGACCCATACTAAAGAAATGTTTTATGATTATGAAACATTTATATGATTCCATGTTTATATGATCCCATTCTTATATGATATGATTTCATATGTTCCATGCTTTGTTATCATTATGTCTTGCCTCCTAACTCATGTGCTTAAGATGTATCCTTATGTTCATTCCCTTATTGGGATTTTTAGCTCATCCCTTTGTTTATGTGTTCCCCAGGGTACCCTATGTAGATGTAAGGGCTCAAAGGAAGTTAGGATCTCATTATGGAGATTAAATAAAGAAGTTTTTTTTAGCCCCATGTTTTATGTTTTTTGTACATAGTCTTCCAAGACACTAGACTTAACGATCTCTGGCTTGTACTCTAATGTATAATAATGCTTAGAATAATGAAATGTTGTATGTAAAAGGTTTGGGTCTCTATAGAAAAATTCATTAATAAATACATAAAAATTAGTACAATTATTTTATGTCTTAGATCCAACAAACAAGAATTAGTCAATTGTCCTATTGGAAACTAAAAGTTAGATGAAAATTCAATTGAGGATGACCCTTTCATTGAGAGATCATAATAATTTCACGATGCTTCCAATGTAGACAATACAATGTACATTAGAGGGGGGCATAAAGATAATATTTGGATACTTGATAGAGGATCCAAATCCCATCAAACTTTAAAGAAAAAAAAGATAGTTTAATGAGGAAGTTAAAGTGTTTTTTAATATACTATGCTTTTCCTTGTAATATTATCTATTTTCTACTGCATTTACGTAATATAAATTAAATGTTTGACTAATCATGTAGATAAAAAATAGGGTTTAAATAGAGGATTTATATACTCGATAGAGGAACCAAATCCCTTCATCCTTGAAAGAAAAAAAATTAGAGTTCAATGAGTAGGTTAATTTTTTTTAATATACTATATTTTTCCTCATAATATCATGTTTTCTATACTGTATTTATGTAATATAAATTAAATGTTTGACTACTCATGATGATGTTACCAATATCAAGGAAAAAAATGATTGCTACTAAAACTGCCAAATTATTAGGGGATCAAAAACATGTTGATGAAAAAAACAAAAATGATGTAGAATCACTGTGTTAAATAAAATTATCAAGGAAAAAAGAAAGGGTATAAAATTTAAGGATGTATGGAATCAACGCATCCAACCTATTGATCCCAATAAGTAAATATTCATTATTTATGTTGGGCTCACAATAAGAATGCATGTGCCAATTGATATAGATACGTGGCACCATGTCTTTATTATATTGAAGGAAACCCTTTGGGAAGATGTTAAGGTAATGTTACGGTATACTTTATTTTACCAAAAAATTATATAAAGAAACATTTATTTACATTTCATTATCCCTTGAAAATTTCATTTATTTTAGATGATTTCCATAAGAAATATGTCTTAATGGTTGGTGGAAAAGATCCTAGAGGCTTCCAAACCCTTCTTACAAAGCATCATCTCAAGGATGCTAAGGGGAAAGTGAACCTCTACCCACCAGTTATGTATGCACACATTATAAAACATGATAAATGGAAAGATTTAATTTATTATCATGATGAGAAATCATTTTAGGTGCAATGTAGTCAATAATATTTTATTTGAAATTATTTATTTTATCAACTTTGATTAAAAAATTGTTAATTTATGAAATAGAAACAGAGTGCTGAAAATAAACAACGTGCAACAAATCCAATGTACCCCTACTGTAAAGTAAGGATGAGGTATGATTCACTTGAAAATAATATGGCATGTATTTTAAATCTATAATAAATTTTTTATGTGATATGAAATAACATATGTTACTTTGTTTATATGAATACCAACGAATCAAAATCTGAAGCTACTTCCATCTCTTGTCATGTGTATGGATGAAGGCCCATGTAAATAAAGAGGGTAAAATAGTTGATGAAAACATACAAGAAGTATGATGTTAGGTCCACAAGGCTGAATACCCTGAGAGGGGGGGGGGGTGAATCAGGGTATGACTAATTTAAAATTAACGCCCGTTCTGATCTTGTTTTGCTGTTAAGAAAAACACTCTTCTCTCTCTTTCCTGTTGCACAATATAAACAGAATATAGAGCAAGCACAGGACATAGAAATTTTACCTGGTTCACCGCTAAGGGCTACGTCCAAGGAGCATACACCGACAGGTTGCCGGTCATACCAAGTCCACTAAACTTCACTAGCTGTGGATACAAAATTCAGGCTAGATCACTTCTATGCCCAAGCTCACTGCCTTTACAAAGTTTAGGGTCAGCTCACTGCTTTCCCAAGGGTCACTCCCTGTTTCTCTCTCTCTGGCTCACTGCCGGTGGAGAGGATCACCTTTTTTTCTCTTCCTATACTCACTGCACTTGGAAGGGATCTACTCACAGTTTATAGACCTGTAGGTCTCTTCATTTTCATGAATACATGCATCCTTAACTATTGATGGATGCTCTGTTATAGTCCAACTTTCATCCACTGATGAATACCACTTTGCCTCTTAACCACTGGGAAATTCCTTTGGAAACACCTTCGCAAAGCACCCTACTTCGCGAGACTCCCAATTTCGTGAAGCTCAAACAAGCCTTCGCGAAGCTCCTGCATTTTCGCGAAGCACTCTCGCGAAGCACTTTCGCGAAGAACTCTCGCGATGCTCAAGCCATCGCAGAGCGACGTCCCTCGCGAAGCTCACCGAGCCAACGTGGAGCTCACAACATTCGCGGAGCTACAATAGCCGCCGCGAAGCTCCTCTTTCGCGAATCACACTGGCTACGCGAACCACCTTCGCAATCCGAGAGCAAAAGATCTTCTCTAAAAATTCTCTCTTCTTCTCTCGAGGGGGTCGGCCTCTATTTATAGGCGATTCCACCGACCCTCGACCCTTCCGCGCGAAGTCAACGCCACGTCATCTCAAATCGCGAAGCATCGAAGTTTCCGCCGGAATTCTGTCCAAATCGCGAAGCACCACGACAATTTTCCGTTTGCGGAGCTCGTCGTAATCGCGGAGCATCCCGTCAACATTCCTTCGCACCTTCACCGTGAAGCTCCCTTGCAAAGCCCTTCACCACCGCGATGTGCTTCAACTCTGCTGTTCGCGATGCTTTGACGTAATCGCGAAGCATCACCGCCTCCATTTTTCTGATCTTCGCGAAATCCAATCCATACATCCTCTCTTCACAAAATTCATGCCTTTACCATATTAAAATATGATCTTCAAGGAAATCCTATTTTCGCGATGCTCACCAAATTCCAAATTTTGGACCCCAAAAATTTGGCAAACACTGGGAAACGGTGCCACCTTGTGCTTCTCTTTTGTACTGCCTCCAGATCGTCCTTTCCTTTGTCATCGTTCTTTGTCAACAAGGATTGTCAACAAATTCTCTGGAACTCGACAATTTTCCATGGAAACCTGCTTTGTCAACAAACACAATCAACCCAAAAAATACTACAATGTTACCTTAAGGGATTTTTTCCCAACATATGAGAATCATGTATAAGTATGACATAATATTAATTCGTTACAATTTATAACGGTATTATAGAAAAATATATATTTATGTTTGTATGTTTTTTATATGGTTTAGACATAAGAATTAGAATCTAATGTACCTAAAGAAATACTACATTCAGTAGATTTGAAGTGACCACAACAATATGGTCGGGTTAGAGGTGTAGGTTTTGGAGTGTCACCTCGAATGTATTTTGAGAAGAAAAGGTCGTAAAGAGATATATATAAGACGATGAAAGGAACTTAGGTATATATAGATGTTTTGAAATATATTATTGTCTGGTTTGGTTTGATAGATCAATATATGAAAAATGATCAAAGTGGACCGACATTGGAATAAAGATTAGTACATGAAGAGCCAAATGAACCCATTGGATTTGAGGCTATCCATACCATACATGAGTTAATCAATTTTTTCATTACTCTTTCTCCTAAATGAGAATAAAAAAAATTCTGATAACTTTATATTACTAAAATTTTATAGGGTGAAGTTGTATGTGATTTATATCTATCAATAACCACACACTTCCTTATTGCATGAGGTATGGTGTATAATATCCTAGGAGACATGATATAAAATAAAAAACTCCAAAAATATCACATGAGAGTGGGAATTGAAGTAGCTCATGAGATGAGTGTCAAGTTTCTTGTTCCAATTAACAATTTAGATGTTATTACAGTCGATAATGTTATTGGAACTTTTATTGCATGATCATCTAATATTATAAAGATACATGAGGTATGTCCTTAATATTTTTTTGAAAATGAAAACCTTTAACAATTGATAGAAAAAGGTCTAAAATGAGGTATGGTATTACAGATGGATAAAGCGATGGGGAAATAGAAGGTTGGATCAAGACAATCCAGTGAATCAACCAAAAAATCAAAAAGGACCTTATGAGAGTACCCTCTTCACACCAGTTCCACTGCTGCATATATTAATATTACATGTTTATACAGACACAACATTCAATGATTGAAATATTTCCTACATTCAATATGAAGAATAAATATTTGGATATTTAAGTACAAATGCAGTTGTTTTGGAGAGTATAAATGATATTATCAAGTTTGAATGGTTGAGAGTCTCAGTTGTGAATACAAACCTGAGATACATTTTCATAATCTGTCTATCCAAAAAATGATCTACTATGTTCATTATAGTTAATAATTTTTCATATTTTCTACAAGCATATATATTACTACTATATAAAGGGAAAACCCCGTGAATCACAATTTGGACTCATTAATCCATGTATCATTTCTACACATGAACTTTCTTTGGAATTGGAAGAAATTAAAAAGAAAAAAGATGCACTAAGTGAGGAATTTGAGAAGAAAATAATATATGAAAAACTCTTCTTGATGCCTATAATGTAGGGGTAAAACCCTATAATCTAATCATATAAATTATATTTTTCTTTTTTTTTCATTATTTATTTGGTTTTATTTTTTTAGGGTGCACCGTATGCTCATCAAAATCAATTTAGATACCTCAAATGTTTATTTTTTTTTGATCCAATGCATGTATTTCTATCAAACTGACCACACATGATGTCTATTGTGAATTTTTAATACAATACAATCAACATTTTAGAGATAAAATTGGAATTATATGTTTTGGTTTGCGATTTAATAAGAATTTTTCTATGATAAGGGGATCTATAAATACATGCTATATCATTGTATGAGGCCAATGACTAAACAAAAGAATCCTATGGATTTCTTCAAATGGAAACATATTGCGGTATATATAGTAATATTTAACTATCAAAAGATATTTAAAAATAATTTAATTATTTTGGTCAATGTTTCTACATTGTTAGATGAAAAATAATGATAATGATTGTGGATATTAAATTTGAAAATTTATGAAAGATATCATATACCCTCAAAAGACTAGAATCCCTGAAAAAGTGATTTCTGAAGGTAATTACAATTTCATTAAAAATATTTTTTGATCGTTTTTTATCTATATTTTCTCAATACTATCAATATTGGAAACAATCTACATACTCAAAAGAATAAGTAAAATTTTTTAGAGATGAGTGAGAAGAGTACATGGTTTCAAAATGTTTACCGACATCAAATTTTAGTGATTACCTATTATGTTTATGATCTAGTATGGGCTATAACCTTAGAGATACATTTGGGATGTGAAACATTAATATCATGATTCTTATATATTATTTTTGACTTGTTTCTCAAGGAGAAGTATAATGGAGGGTTGTGCTCAATGGATTCAAGCATAGCTAGTAACATGTTTGAAGCTGCTCGTGCTCATGAGAGATTGGATGTTGAGCCTGAAACTAAGATAATGGTGATAGAGAAATGAGTCAAGAATGTATACAAACATCATAAAAAGATGACCTCCTACTACTTATTTAGTTAATTTTCATAGAGATAATGTTTTAATAAGAACAAGAAACAGTGTGATGATTGAAATCTTGTTCTCAAAATCATGTGCTCTTGAATTAGATCACATTCATGGTGAGAGTTTCTTATCACCACAAATGTGATCTAATTCAAGAGAACCTTATTTTTAGAATAATAATAAATGATTTAACATGTAGGAAACAACCACACCTCATTATGATACACGCTGATATGACTTGAAGTATATGTTTTTCGTTTAAAATTGACATTTTAGTTCAAAACACACGTCATACTCAAAATCGGGAAAACACTTTCAGATTTTTTTGATACTTTATGAAAAAAATTTATATGTTATTTGTGATGCGTAAGAATCATCCACACATCAATCCAATATATGATATACCCAGTATTACTTGAAGTGTGTTTTTATTTTAAAATTGAAATTTTAGTTCAAAACACACATCACATACACAAAAACAAGAAAACCCATTCATATAGTTTTGATAATTTATTACAATGATCCATAAGTAATTTTTGACATGTGGGAATCAACCACACCTCAATCTGATACATGGTATGCCTCGAATGACTCAAAGTGTATGTTTTTAGTTTAAAATTAAAATTTTAGTTCAAAACATGCATGACATACTCAAAACTAATCAAACGCATTCAAATTGTTTTGATAATTTAGGAAAATGGTCCATAAGTTATTTATGAGGTGTAAGAATTAGCCACACCACAATCTGATACATAGTGTGATTGGTATAACTTGAAATATATATTTTCAGTTTTAAATTGACATTTTAGTTCAAAACACATGTCACATACTCAAATATGAGAAAACAAATTAAGATTGTTTTAATACTTTAAGAAAATGACCCATAAGACATTTGTGACATTTAGAAATCAACCACACATTAATCTGACACATGATGTGGCTGGTATGACTCAAAGTGCATTTTTTCAATATATAAGTTTTGTTTAAGTTTAAAATCCATGTCACATAGCTAAAATCGAGAAAATGAGCTCAAATTATTTTCAAAATTTAGAAAAACAATCCAAAATCCATTTGTGATGTGAAGGAATCGACTACGCATCAATCTGACACATGATGTGGTCGGTATTACTTGAAGTATGTGTTTTCAATATAAAAGTATCATTTTAGTTTAAAATGGGTCACACAGATAAAATTGATAAAACATGATCAGATTGGTTTCAAACTTTAGGACAATGATCCATAATTCATTTGTGGCATGTAGGAATCAACCATACGTCAATCCGAGAGATGATGTGGAATGTACGACTTGAAGTGCGTGTTTTCAATATAGAAGTGTCATTTTAGATTAAAACACACGTCACATAGCCAAAATTGATAAAAAGAGCTCGAATTGTTTTCAAACTTTAGGAAAACGATCCATAATTCATTTATGATATGCAGTAATCGACCGCACGTCAATATGGCATGCAATGCTGACGGTATGACTCAAAGTGCTTGTTTTTTAATATAAAAGTGTCATTTTAGTTGAAAACACACATCACATAGACAAAACCGAGAAAATGAGCTTGAATTGTTTTCAAACTTTAGGAAAAATATCCATAATTCATTTTTGATGCATAGGAACTGGCCACATGTCAATCCGACACCAAATTTTATCGCTATGACTCAAAGTGCATGTTTTCAATATAAAATTTTTGTTTTAGTTTAAAACACGCATCACATAGACAAAACTGAGAAAAAGAGATCAAATTATTTTCAAACTTTAGGAAAATGATCCATAATTTATTTTTAACATGTAGGAATTGGCTACACAACAATTTGACGTACGGTGTAGCTGGTATGACTCGAAGTGTATGTTTTTAATATAAAAATGTCATTTTAGTTTAAAACACACGTCACTAGACAAAAATAAGTAAATGAACATGGATTATTTTCAAACTGTAGGATAATACTCCATAATTCATTTGTGATGTTTAGGAATTTACTGCAAATCAATCCGACACATGATGTGGCTGGTATGACTCAAAATGTGTGTTTTCAATATAAAAATTCTATTTTAGTTTAAAACACACATTACATAGCCAAGACCAAGAAAATGAGCTTGTATTGTGTTCAAACTTCAATGAAATGATCCATAATTCATTTTTTATATATAGGAATCAACTGTATATTAATCTGACAGACGATGTAGAAGATATGACTCGAAGTGCGTGTTTTCAATATAAAAGTATCATTTTAGTTTAAAACGCACATCACTAGCAAAAACGAGAAAATGAGCTCATATTGTTTTTAAACATTAGGAAATTGATCAATAATTCATTTTTAATATATAGGAATCAACCACATGTCAATCCAACACACGATGTGGCTGGTATGATTCGAAGCGCATGCTTTCAATATAAAAGTGTCATTTTAGTTTAAATCACACATCACATAGCCAAAACCAAGAAAACAATATTAGATTGTTTTAAAAGCTTAAAAAATGATCCATAATTCATTTGTAACACATAGGAATCAACTTTACATCAATATGACACAGGATGTGGTCGGTATGACTCGAAGTACGTGTTTTCAATATAAAAGCATCATTTTAGTTTAAAACACGCAACATAGAAAAAACTGAGAAAATGATCTCATATTGTTTTCAAAATTTAGCAAAATGATTCATAATTCATTTGTGACCGATAGTAATCGAACATACATCAATCCAACAAACAATGTGATAGGTATGACTTGAAGTGTGTGTTTTTAATATAGAAGTGACATTTTAGTTTAAAACACCAGTCACATAGCCAAAATCAAAGAAACAAGATCATATTGTTTTCAAAATTCAAGAAAAAAAAATCCATATTTCATTTTTGATGTCTAAGAATTGACTTCACATCAATCTGACACACGGTGTTGATGGTATGACTCGAAGTGCATGTTTTTAATATAAAAGTGTAATTTCAGTTTAAAACATGCATCACATAACCAAAATTGAGAAAACAAACTCAGATTGTTTTAATTTTTTTTGGAAAAGATACATAATTTATTTTTGATGTGTAGGAATCAACCACATGTCAATCCGACACACTATGTGGTTGGTATGACTCGAAGTGCACGTTTTCAATATAAAAGTGTCATTTTAGTTTAAAACATGCATCACACATCCAAAACTGAGAAAACAAGCTCAATTTATTTTCAAAATTTAAAAAAACAATCCATAATTCATTTGTAATGTGTAGGAATTGACTGCACGCCAATATGACACATGATGTGGCCGATATGACTCGAAGTGCGTGTTTTCAATATAAAAGTGTTATTTTAGTTTAAAACGCACATCACGAGACAAAAACAAGAAAATGAGATCATATTGTTTTCAAACTTTAAGAAAATGATTCATAAATTTTTTGTGACATGTAGGAATTGATCACACATCAATCTGACACACGATGTGACTAATATGGGTCAAAGTGCATGTTTTCAATATAAAAGTTCCATTTAACATATATCCAAAACCGATCAAATGATCTCAAATTGTTTCAAACATTATGACAACGATCTATAATTTATTTGTGATGTGTAGGAATTGACCGCACATTAATCTGATACATGATGTGGCTGATATGACTTGAATTACATGTTTTCAATATAAAAGTATCATTTTGGGTTAAAATGTGTGTCACTATCCAAAAATGAGCAAACAAGATCATATTATTTTCAGACTTTAGGACAATGATCCATAATTCATTTTTGACATGTAGAAATCGACCACACATCAATCCAACACATGATGTGGTCGATATGACTCGAAGTGTCTGTTTTCAATATAAAAATGTCATTTTAGTTTAAAATCTGTATCACATAGATAAAACCAAGTAAAAGAGCTCAAATTGTTTTCAAATTTTAGGAAAATGATTCATAATTCATTTGTGACATGTAGGAATCAACCACACATCAATTTAACACATGATGTGGTTGGTATGACTCGAATTGCCCGTTTTAAATATAAAAGTTTCATTTTAGTTTTAAAACATGTATCACATAGCCAAAACCGAGAAAACAAGCTCGAATTATTTTCAAAATTTAGGACAACGATCTATAATTCATTTGTGACATGTAGGAATTGACCGCACATCAATCTGACGTATGATTAACTGATAATATCATTAATATATACAATAATTAACAATATAATTTATCATATGTGTCACGAACCAGCCCGAATACCAGGCTGGTCCCGACATAGCCCGAAGGGTGTTCTCGATCCCCATAGGTTGGTGACCAACAACTGACATCATACAAGATAAAACTAGGAAAAAAGTCTCCACAAAAAATAGCGAAAGAACATCTACAAGTTAGTATGTTCAAAATAAAACTCCATAGGGAGAACTATATCATAAGTCAAATAGGTATACAAACCCAAAGTACAACAACAAAGTATCATAAAACAGAACAAACAACCCAAGTCCCGATGGACACAACATCTCAAACCCCAAATATTAATGACAACTACCACCTACAAGTGGTGTTTTCCCCTTGCTCGAACCTGGCAGGAGGAAATCTACAAACGCCCAAAGACACAGTTAGGGTGTGGGCTAAAATCCCAATAGGGTGTCACCAAGGATTACATAATAAAATATCATAATTAATTAACCAAATAAATATTTCAATTTTAAATAAATAGACATGATAGTATAAAAGAATATTTAAAACAAATCATGTTTTACATTTCAATTGACAGAAATATTTCTAAACAATTGCTTAATAATTTTTTATATAAAACAGTTTATATAAATTCACAAGGCATGCGTAAAACTATTTAAAACAATGGAATATATATCAAAACAATCAAAATAGAGCAACGTGGTCATCTTACAAGAGGAATGATAGTTCCAAGTTATGGGATCCTCACACACTCATATGATGATAATGACAATCTGCACACACATCTCTCTGACACTAGCCAAATAAGACTAACCAACATCCCACTAGGGATAAGATCTTCCAATAATACTTATGTTAGAGTTCTAAAGTGTTAATCCATTACTAGAGAATTCTCATCATATTGTGTTTGTCCCTAATAACTCACTAATTACCTAGTCTTGCATGGTCAAAACAACAATCAATGATGGGAAATTTATTTCAAAACTGTTTAAAATAAAATTAACCCATTTTTCCATTTCAATATGCTAATTTCCATTTAAAAACCAAAACGGGTTTTTAATTAAATCATTCATTTTTTTTAGGATAAAACAAATGAGTTTCTATCAAAAAAATTTAATCCATTTTTCTCAAATAAAAATTTTAAATCAATTTCACAATTCAATTTCACAATTTAAATTCCACAATTTTCTATCAAATTCCACAAACACACCCTAATTCAATGGAATGGGGGGGGGTCCCAAATTTCATGCTAAATCAAATTTAAATCCCCAATTCACTGGAATTGGGTTTTTAAGAAAACCAATTGAGAGAAATTAAATTTAAATCAAGAAATTTAATTTAAATCAATTGGAAAATCTTAAATGGAATCGCCTACCATAAATTACGGGATCATGAAACACAACACCTGCAACAGGGTACTCTAACGTAGAATGTCAGCAACAAATATCCAAGAATCAAACCTTGTTTCAAGATCTAAAACAATGGGGATTAGATCCTCCAACAAAACGAAGATCAAACAAACCCTAAGGAGGAGAGGAGGGATCAGGAGAGACCAAGAGGAGAAGATTCACATACCGTGAGGAGATTAAACGAAGATCGCGTAGCCTCAATCCGCATTGGAGAGGGTTTGGAGGAGTCAAAATGGGTCCTTAGAATCCCTATCAACCTTGAAAAATAAAATAGGGTGAGTTAGGGCAGAGTTGGGGTCCAAATAGGGGTTTGGTAAATTTTAAATGAATTTTCAAAATAATAAAATCTTGCGTGCACAGTTAGCTTCACAGGGCCACATGGTTTGTCAAACCGTGTGCCCTATCCGTGCGCCCCTACTGGTGGGGTTGCATGGTTTCTCCTTGGTGGGCGTATGGTTTGACAGACTATGCACCAAGCATGCAAACCCTTACTGTCAAGATTTTCACGATTTGAGAAAACCGTGCGCCAACCATGCACAGTCCAACATCCCTATAAAATTTCCAAAATTTTACCCGAATCGCCCCTAAATGAGACCCAACCAAAGAATGATAAAAATAGGGGTTGGAGAGTACTAGAAAACAATAATAGGATATTACAACCTCCCCCCATAGGAACTATCTATCCCGAGAAATCATGTTAAGAAGCTTCCATGTCAAAAAGATGTGGACACTTCTCTCTCATCAGTGCCTCTCTCTCACACGTCTTATGAGAATTAGAACCGTGATGCCACAAAACTCAAACCAAAGGTATCTTCCTCCCATGAAGTACCTTGGTTTCAGAATCAACTATCCTGACTGAATGCTTAGTCACAAATAAAACAAGCTCTACATCAAGATCACTCCAGCTCAGAATAGGAGACAGATCGGAAAGATACTTTCGTAGTTGAAATACATGGAACAAGTTATGTATCAACATTAGTTGTGGTGGAAGTGCTAAATGGTAATCCACTTTCCCCACCTGCTCAATAACCTCAAAAGGCCCCAAAAAACGAAGAGCAAGTTTCCCATGCCTCCCAAGACGTTAATGACCCAACTGAGGTGAAACTTTCAAGAACACCTAGCCACCAACTGAAAATTCCAATGGTCTACAGTGATGATCAACATAAGATTTATACTGAATCTGTGTTGTCAATATCCTATGATGAATCAACTCGATCTTTGATGTTGTCTCTAGGACTAAGCTCGATCCAACCAAGGAACTTTCAACAATCTCCGACCAAAACAATAGAGATTTACAAGGCCGACCATACAAGACCTCAAAAGGAGTAATTCTGATCTTGGACTGGTAACTATTGTTATAAGCAAACTCAACCAATCCTAAATGGTCATCTCATGCCCCGCCAAAGTCGAGAATGCAGACACGATGCATATCCTCAAGAATTTATCAATCACTTTCTATCTGGTCATCTGACTGCAGATGATATGTCATGCTCAAACAGACTTGAGATCCTAGTGTCTCCTGAAGGACTCTTAAAAAATGAGAAGTGAACTGAGGATCCATATCAGAGACTATAACATATGGAACTCTATGCAAACAAATAATCTCTTTCACATAGAGATTTCCCATCTCTTTAACTTTGATTATATCACGAATGGGTATAAAGTGAGCCAATTTAGTCATCCTATCTATCACAACCCATGTCACATTCTTCTTTTTCTGGGTACACAGAAACCCAACCGCAAATTCCATTTATATCTCACAACTTTCCTCACCTCTAATGGCATAAAAAAATTCCAATAACACAGAATTCCCTCTGTGGATAGAGTCTCTAATGCTACAAAACTCATCATCAAGCTGTTGTTCCTGAAGAGTCAACTCATGAATAGGGGATGTCAACTAAACACTAGCCAAGGAAACCTCAACCCCCAATTCATGGACTCCGATATGTAACTGTGCAAAAAGATCTATCAAGTTCCACTTTTCTGATGATTCTTTCACGGCCTGGGTCGGAAGTTTCCTGTTCAAAGCATCTTATACAACATTCCCTTTCCCTAAGGTATAAGCGATGTTAAAGTTAAAGGATTTCAGGTATTCCACCCAACACCTATGGTGGAGATTCAAACATTTTTGAGAGAAGATATAACTCAAACTCTTATGGTCGGAATATACGGTAAACATTTCTATGAAAAGGTAATGCCGCCAACTATTAAGTGCATGCATCACAGTTTCAAGTTTAAGGTCATGGGTCAGATAATTCTTCTCATGTGGATTAAGTTTCCAAGATTCATAAGCAATGACATGATCACTCTGTACAAGAACACAACCCAAACCCAAACCCGATGCATCACAGAAGACCCCATATCCCTACCCGACCTCTAGAATAGTCAACACCAGCTCAGTAGTCAAGAGACATTTCAACTCAACAAAAGAACTCTGATATTTCCCATCCCAATCAAACCTTACTCCTTTCTAAGTTAGAGCAGTCATCGAAGAAGCCAACTTTGAGAAGTCCTTTACAAACCAACAATAATATCCAACTAAGCCCAAGAAGTTCTGAATCTCAAAAATATTTCATGGTTGTCCCCACGTCATAAAAACTTTCACCTTCTCAGGATCAACTAAAATATCATGTTATGACACCATGTGTCTCAAGAACTTCACTTCTCGAATCCAAAAATAACATTTTAATAGCTTGGCATAAAGTCAGTGATTTCTCAACAATTCTAGAACTGCACTTAGATGACACACATGATCCTCCTCAGACATAGAGTAAATAAGGATGTCATCCACAAAGACACCCATGAAAGTATCTAAATACTCATGGAAGATCTTGTTCATCAAGGCTATAAAGACTGAAGGAGCATTGGTTAAATCAAATGACATGCCAAGGTACTCATAATGGTTGTAGATGCTTCAAAATATGGTTTTCTGAATGTCAGATTCTTTTATTCTTAGCTGATGGTGACCAAATAGAAGATGAATCATCGAGAACCACTTCACCCCTTCCAATTGGTAAAACAGACAGTCAATCCATGGAAACTAATATTTTTTCTTTACTGTAACTCAATTGAGTTTTTGGTAATCAACACAAAGGCAAAGTGACCCATCATCTTTCTTTGCAAAGAGAACAAGCACCGCCCAAGGTGACACACTCAGGCGTATAAAGTCTTTCTATAGAAGATCATCAAATTGAGACTTCAAATCTTTCATTTTAGATGGTTCCATGTGGTAAGAAGGAATAGATACATGTTGAGTACCTGACACTAAATCAATAGAGAATTCTACCTCTCTTACTGGTGGAAAACCAGAGAAGTTAGAAGGAAAAACATCGGGAAACTCGCTGAAAAATGGAGGGAGATCACTACTCAAGGATTCCCACTCTAGATCAAAATTAAACACAGATATTACTTTCCCCAACTCTGGATAAGAATTTATGTCTATACTCGATCTCGAGTCCCATTCTCCCTGAAAGATATCATACACCCCATCGGGTGTGGTAAAGGAGACCCGTCTGAGATAACAATCAATCTGGGCTTTAGTAGCAACGAGCCAATCCATCCCAAATATGACGTCAAGAGGTTTCATGAAGAGAACTAGAAAATATCAATCAAGATCAATCTCTAATAAAGAGAACACACATGCGGGACAATGAACCCTTCTCTCACTTCATTCTGAGAGGTGTAGTAATATCCATCACATAAGATAAAAGCCTCGTAGGAAGATTAATCAGATTCACAATACAAGTTGAAATGAATGAATGAGATGCACCAATATCAAATAAAGTAGTCACTAATGAAGAAGCTATAGTGATGGTACCTCTCAAAATCGTTGGACTCATATCTGTATCCTCTAGAGACACTTCCACTATGTGAAGAAGCTTCATTCCAGATGCTTGTGGATGGAACCCCTTTGTTTGTGAAGCATCAGATTGCATCACAATTTTAGTAGGTGCTGATGATCTCGAGCCACTAAATGGATTATTATAGACATGGAAGAACTTTTGCAAGTTACCTGAGCATCCACAGGAACCACATATCTTGGGTGCCTCAGTGAAAACCCATTTCGAGTGCCCAAGTTTTCCACACTGGTAACAAATCAAAGGGCCTCTTCCAAACACTGTAGGAGGTCTAGAAAAAACCCAATTGTTGAGAACCACCATAAGAATCATCATGCTTCCTCTTCCCTTTATGAGAATTTACAGAACTACCACTGGAAAAAAAAGAAACTCCCATCAACCCTAACTTGCTAGTAAAGCGATTCGTATATTCTTTCATGGTCCTGTAAGCATGCACAAGTTTGAAAAACTTCATAGCCTTGGCCAACACCATCAAATCTGGATAGAACTGGTCAGTGAAAATAACTTTAAAGTTTTTACACTGCAATCACTAATGCTTCTTCCCCATTACCATCGTATCCTATCATCTCCTGCTAGGTCCATCTAGCTTGAAGGTGCCACATTTCACCTTGATTTCATCGGGCATTTCCAAGAACTCAAACAGAAGCTCAATATCTCTCAACCAATCCTCATCTAGTTGAGGATCATTATATCCTTGAAATATTGGTGGATTTTGGTGAAGGAACTCCTAAGCACAATTCCAAAAAACATCCCTTTAAGGTTCCACAGTTGGAGCCTGAACGAGAAGAGGTGCAGGTGTTTGTCTTAGACAACACGCACAATAACCTTAACCAGGTTATGGTACAAAAGAGGATTTGATCATTGTGGTTCATTAGCAGCTTCCTCCTGGATCCAATTCGCACACCTTCTCGGAGGCATGATGTTACACAACATCGACACACAAAATTGAAGACATCAAATTAACACTCAAACAGAGCAACCAGAGAAATTAATCCCAATAGATAAGAACACAATAATTGGATTTCATCCTATCCAAATCAAAAGTAGGAAAAATACTAGAACTAATCCTCAAGACATCTTTCCCAAATCACCCTTAGTGACTTAAGGCTCATTACAGTGAGAGTTGGCCAGACACTCAGTCGTAATTGCCTCCTAAGTCCTGACAAGATTTCATGATTGTATACTAACATCAAGGAAAAATGATTAACCTTTCTCTGATACAAATTTGTCATGAACCAATCTGGATATCCTGGTACACTAATAACCAGGTCGGTCCTGACATATCTTGAAGGGCGTTCCCGATCCCCATGGGTTGAAAACTAGCACCTGACATCAAAAATGATAAAACTGGGCACATTTTTTCCACAAAATAGTGGAAGAATAGTTACAAGTTAGTATGCTCAAAAGAAAACTCCAGAGTGAGAATTGTACTAGAATTCAAACAGGTATGCAAACCCAAATTACAACCACAAAGTACTAGAAAACATGATAAACAACCCAAGTCCCAATGGACACAACAACTCAAATCCCAAAGATCAACCGCAACTACCACCTCCAAGTGGTTCTTTTCCCTTGTTCGAACCTGGCAGGAGGAAATCTACAAATTCACAATGGCACAGGTAGGGTGTGAGCTAAAATCCCAGTAGGGTCTCACCAAGGATTCTATAATAATATTCCACAATTAATTAACCAAATAAAGATTTCAATTTTAAATAAACAGGCATGGCAGTACAAAAGAATATTTTAAAAAATCATACTTTACATTTCAATTGATGGAAATATTTCTAAACAATGACTTAATAATCATTTTATATAAATTCACAAGAAACGTGTAAAACAGTTTACAAAAATGACATATATATCAAAATCACCACAACATAGCAACATGGTCATCTACCAAGAGGTACGATAGTTCCCAGTTATGGGATCCTCACACACTCATGTGATGATAACGACAATGTGTACACACGTCTCTCTGACATGGCCAAAGAAGACTAACCAACATCCCACTAGGGAAGAGATCTGCCAATAAGTTTATGTTAGAGTTGTAAAGTGTCAATTCGTTGTTAGAGAATTCTCATCCAAACATGTTTGTCCCTAATAAATCACTAACTACCTAGGCTTGTATGTACTCAAACAATAATCAATAATGGGAAATTTATTTCAAAACTATTTAAAATACAATTAACCCATTTTTTCATTTCATTATGCCAATTTCCATTTAAAAACCAAAACAAGTTTTTAATTAAATCATGCCTTTTTCTAGGATAAAACCAATGGGTTTCTATCAAAACAATTTAATCAATTTTTATCGAATATAAATTTCACAATTCAATTTCACAACTCAAATTCCATAATTTAAATTCCATAATTTCCCATCAAATTCCACAAACACGCCCCAATTCAATGGAATTGAGTTCTTTTCCCAAATTTCATGCCAAATCAAATTCAAATCCCCAATTGGAATTGGGTTTTTAACAAACTAATTGAAAGAAATTAAATTTCAATCAAGCAATTTAATTTAAATAAAGCAATTTAGGGTCAAATCAATTGGAAAATATTAAACAGAAGCAGCTACCATAGTTCACAGGATCACAAAATATAACGCCCGTAATGGGAAACTCTAACGAAGAACGTCGACAATGAAGATCTGAGAATAAAACCTAGATTCAAGAGTTAAAACAACATGAAGATCTAATAAACCCTAGGGAGGACAGAAAGAGAGATCAGGAGAGACCAAGATGAGAAGATTCACATACCCAGAGGAGATCGAACGAAGATCACCTAGCCTTGATCTGCCTTAGAGAGGGTTTGGAGGAGCCAAAATCAATCATTGGGAGCCCTCTTAACCTTGAAAAACGAAATAGGGTGAGTTAGGGTCGAGTGGGGGTCCAAATAGGGGTTCAGGAAATTTTAAATAAATTTTCAGAATAATAAAATCTCGCACGCATGGTTAGCTGGGTAGGCCACACGTTTGTCAAACCGCGTGCCCTAGTCGTGCACCTCTACTGGTGGAGTTACATGGTTTGAAAAACCGTGCGTCAACTATGCAAACCCTCACTATCTGGGTTTGCA